>JASEVX010000004.1:81813381-81933868 GCA_031761405.1 Serripes groenlandicus | reverse complement strand
CAGGCGAAATAGATGTTACGTTAATAGACTATGTTAGACATTTATTGAGTTTTCCTCTGTCATAGAGGGAAGCTCACGCCGTCCTTAACAGGAGCGATGAAGGAACGAACATGGAAGGAGATAAGTGAAAGGTATTTAAACAAAAACATGTCGATGAAGGTCAACCATTAACGGAAATTGTACTATTCATGTACACTGTAAGAATGTGTTCATTACCTTTTGCAATATATATACGGAATATTACGTTGCGGGAGCGATAAAAGAGTTTGTATTGCACGACAAGTAGCGTGGAAAAATCGATATGGATTTTCCCACTCTACGAGTGGAAACACGCTAGCATCTATCTATCTTTAATATTCCTTTATTATATACCTACGATCTATGAAGAGCGAAAAAACTATTAAATATACAGATTCAATACATTGTTTATTGGGGATACCTCGCTGAAAGTATTCCGCGCACTGTCGTGACGTCACAATCTTGTATTTACACCGCATGTAGATACGGAATTTAATCTGTCGTGTGATATGCGCATGTCAATCTGCGCATAATTTACACCGGAAAATGTACAGGCATATTATAAATATATATAATATATAGTTTGTGGCATATTTTATCATACCACTTGAAGAATATATTGTTTAATGGCAGCATCAGTTTTACCCAACCCAACATAGCCTAGTATTGTTCCCATCAGATAATATACATTTATAGTGTAACTATTTCAACTTACGATAGATTGAAGAGGTGGTGGTCGTTAAGATCATACATGTATCTAAAAAACAACAGTATGTCAGTATCTTTGATGAGTCAAGTCTATTTACCCCCCCCCCCCCCCCCCCCCCCCATTTCTTATATATGCTTATGCTAATGCTAATGTGTGCATAAAGTGTTATTTAGCACATAGAGTCTACATTATTGTGCATTTTGAACAGAAATTCCAACACATACTCCTCAAAGTATGAAAGCTGTATTTCATTAAATGAATATATCATAAAAAAATAACTTTTTTCATCGAGAACTATATACAAATGCATGTTATTCATACTTGTATTTTGGAGTCGAAATGACTTAAAGGTGAAACATCTGTAAGAGTCTTAGCTGTCTACAATACAGTACATAATTATCTTTCAGTGTGAATTCCCAGGGTAAAGGCTCCTGTGTAAGGACGGTCGAAGATTGCAAGAAAAAGCTCAGCGATATGAAAACAGAGATGAAAAAGAGGGAAAGGGGGAGGAGACAGATGGCGAGTATGACTGGTGGCGGACCTGCGCCCAAGTTAGAAGAATGGGAGGAGAAGGTAAGCTTAGCATTATCAAATTAAATATTGTATTTAATGAATAAATATCATGTGACACTACTTGTTTGTTTTCCAGTCTTATGGAGTATCTTTTTTTGTGTTTAATTATCATGTTTAATTAATGTAATAATAAATAGACACTCATGAAATATTCTCTGTATATTAATGTAAAAAATTAAATAAGAAAACTCCTGAAAAGATTTAGCAGATATGAGGAAATAAAAATTCTTCATTTTCTTAAAAGATTTAGAGAGGGTTTTTGATAAAACATTAGATAATTGTTTAATGATAAAGAATAATTATAAATCACCATCAAGTAGGCACCGTAATTATAACATTTCATTCATTTAAATATCATTTTAAGATGCTTATTTGTTCAAAGAATTGAAAAATAGAGGAAAATATATTTATGGTGTTTACCCATAATAGATGAGAAACTAAACATTTAAAATTAAATATCTATTACAGATGATCAACTTGATTGGGGAATCGGCAATTGGAGGATTTCCCGGGATAGACACGTTCAGACTGGGAACATGGGGTAGGTATTTCAATGCATTCATAATACCTGTTAAAGTGGCATTTCTATCCAGAGGGAAGAAATTCATGTAAATAAATATATTTTTTCACCCCTAAAAGTAAGAAGCTAAATACTACCATGTTTAATGTGGTATAACCCGGACAGGATCAAACCTGTGACTGCCCGCACCTGAAGTGGACGTTCTACCAAAAGACCATCAAGACGGTCAAGTAACTAGTTTATCTAGTGCTAAACTAGTTATGAATGTTTATTAGATGATTTACGGTATGTCACAAGAAAACTAGATATATCACTGAATGTGATGAATACCCCCAGCTGGTGCCTGACAATATACATATTTATGAGAAATTCAAGGGTTCATAACTCATTTAAAATTAATTCTAGTGCAACACGCTAACAATATGCACAACTAGGCTTGGTATCAATCATTCTTGTGAAGTTATATTAAATTCTGATGAAGGGTTGCTGAGAAGTAGTGTTCACAATAAATGTCCAGACCTACCGACCGACAAGGGCGAATCATATATAGCCCCCATATACTATGTATCTTGGGGTATAATAACATTCTATTATTTCATAATAATGAAAATCTTGATCAGCATGTACTTATGCAGTATGATCAGGGTATTCACTATTAGGAAATAAGAAAATGTTAATTCACTGTGACATACCTGAAATCATCTATATCTCATACACAGCATAATTGTATAATACTTTAACACTGGATAAACACTCATTTTATAACAGTCGACTTGTGTACATTTTATCCCCACAATGTTTGTATTGAACGTCAACCTTTAAAGAGGTATAATTTAGTTACCGTTATGTCTTGCTTTTCCTTAATCGGTACCTAACGAAAAAGGAAAAACTATTTTAATTCAATAATTAAAATATGAAATCTTTCTTATACTACAGTCTACTTAGAATCAATCATTTATATAATCTTTCAGAATCCGGAAGCAGTGCAACAACCTTATCATCAGCAGCAGCTCATTCAGATTATGTAGAGGATCCTCATTATATGGAGGTTCCTCATACAGATTACAATGTGGCAGTGGCTATGATGCCAATCGGGGCAGCCACCGGAGAAGGCATGTAAGTAAAGGCACTATCAAAGCTCAAATAACTGTTAAAGATATTCAAATAAAACTTCTGTGCACATGGTGATAGAGACAATTACCACAAGATCAGCAAGGGCATGACCATACTATGCCCTATGTTCTTTGGCTCACCATTTCAATAAGGAGTGTTGTTCATATATAAGTGAATCACAAGGTAATTTTGTATGGATAGTAATTTTAGAACAGACACTACCTGTCTTCTTATTTTCATAAGTGACATTGATTTATTGTAACTTTAAAAGTAAATGAAGAACTGCCAATTCAATTCAATTCAATTTGTTATTCAGTATTAGGCCTCTGGCCCATATACGTTAATATTTGCAAATAATACAATAGGCAAAATATAGGTGTTGACTGTTGTAGTGAATGTATGTGTTTGTGATCTATAGCATGAGTTAGTGACTGAATGTGTATTGCTTATTGAGTGTTGGAGTGAATGGATGTGTGTGGTGTTTGTAGTCACTGAGTGAATTAATGTCTGGAGTGAGTGGGAGAGTAAGATTGTTTTTGGAGGGTGGTAAAATAAATTGGTTGGTGGAAGAGTAGTTGAATGAGAGAGTGGTAAAACAAAATTGGAAAGTGGTAATGTGTGTCGGGCATAAAACTTTATACTTCAATGAACGTATGCTTATTTTTACAAAAAATGATTTCTAACATGAAATGCTTCAAAGAGATACCTTGCATCGGACCTGATTGTGGCTATGTTATTTAATTTAAAAATACTATTGAAAACATGTTCATTTTTACAACGAATCCAATATGGTTTGAAGTGAAGGTGATGGTACAACTCAATGTGTTTATTCTTATTTTTCAGTACAACACCAATGGACAACAAAACCAATGTGGAAAGACTCCTAGAGCGTCAGAACGAGACTTTCGAGCAGATGTTGAAGCAACAGCAAATGATAAACAACAGTTTGCTCCAAATTCAAGCCACTCATATTTTTGAAAATTTGTAAAATAATGAATAGTATGTTTTCTATTCATTATCTTACAAATTTTCAATAATATATACAACAAATCTGAAGCAGAGGAGTTAACCACTTTCCCAGATATGGACATTAATTCCCTTGCTGCTATGTTAAATATAAAACTTTCTTTTCTACCTTTTCCCACATCTTAAATTATTTCATATGTAACATAAGTATTTTTTGCACCAAGTCTTGACTGATAGCTTTGAAAACAGACCGGCAAAACTAGAGAAAAATCTCAGTAAAATGATAGTAAATAAATGTTGAACAAAGTTGAAAATATAGTGGGAAAAGGAGGAATTGCTCATCATGAGCAATTTCTCCTTTTGGCACAATGTTGTCACAAAATGTCTGCTGCAGAGGCATCAGATAGAAACATGGGAATGGTTTTTGTACACATAAAGGTCTATGTAGACAATTAGAAATTATTTCATATATGTAACATAAGTATTTTTTGCACCAAGTCTTGACTGATAGCTTTGAAAACAGACCGGCAAAACTATAGAAAAATCTCAGTAAAATGATAGTAAATAAATGTTGAACAAAGTTGGAATCATAGTGGGAAAAGGAGATATTGCTCATTATGAGCAGTTTCTCCTTTTTGCACAATGTTGTCACAAAATGTCTGCTGCAGAAAAGGAGAAATAGAAATTATGTTATTGCTCCATTTTGTAAAACAAGAGCAATATGTTTTTTATAGATCTAAATAGGCCCTCTGAATTTAACAAATCATAAATCTTGTACATACAAAGAAGTAATTTTAAAATCTAGCAATTAGTGCTGCTCTTGCCCTCTGTGCATTGAGATCAATATCGCCCAAGAATGGCGGTGCATTATCAGGCACTATTTCAACTTCTCCATCAAACCCCAATCCTCCATCTATGCATAAGTTATGGAGTTTGGCACAAACCACAAACACTTTGGCAGCCTTCTCTGGTGTAATCTGGAGAAATCCTCCGGTTTTATGAAGGCACCTGTTTAAAATGAAAAGATGTATTCAATGTATAATGTTCTTTTATAATAAGATAGTAAGAAGCATAAAGGTTTGAAGCGTTATATCAAGTAGTTATGAAATTTGGTGATACATGTATTTGCTTTCAAAACCTTAATCAGATTTTCAAACATGCAAACATAAAAGTACATAATTTGAGAAAAAGACCAGTATTCATAGTTTGGCATTACATGTAATGCAACAGTATACACTTGCATTGAATGAAAATCTACAAGGTGCTTTCTAGTGTTATTACCACTGGACAGACATAAGATGCATGTATTCAATTTCACATATGCACTTGCATTCCAAACAGAACCAGTACGATTAGTAAAGCTCTACTAAATGAATACTTTAGCAAAAAAATACCTAAATCTGGACTTCAACAATCCAAAGGCTCTTTCAACTACCATTCTTGTCCGACTGTGTGCCAAGTTGAAGGCAGTTTCAGTTGCAGGTCGCATCTATAAATGATATTGTGAAAATTGTCATGTGCCATTTAATTATAAATCCTTTCCCTCATACGAAAAGTCTGCAGCAGACGACTTTGAATATATTTTGTCAAAACATTGAAAATCTCTATAATTGAATGGATAACCTATGATTAAAAGTGGAAAACAGTGTGGCAAAAGGAGAAATTGCACGTTTTGTGCAATTTCTTCTTTTGTCACTATGATTTCAAAAAGCTGTCTACTGCAGAGGCGTCAGAAAGCGTCTATATGAGTGAAAGGGTTAAATGCATCTATACAAACTGGCTGAATTATTTTATCAATCATTATGGTCAGCGTAAAAAGACTGGAAGCTTAATTGATGTATCAATACCATTATAGAATTATTATTGGGATAAGTTTACATGAACAAGTGTTTGATTGGAATAGAAAAATGTTTATGCTATTTTCTGTATAATATATAATGTGAAAAGTCATTTTCTTGCCTTTGGTGTCAGTACGTACGGTTTCAATGCATAACCTGCATCTCCAAGGAGCCAACCAACAGGATTTTGATGTAGCCATGCCTTTAGGCCACAGTTTTCAAAAACTGTGTTATCATGTGTAGATCCTGGCCACTGAGAGACCACATCGATGAATCTGAAATTTGAATATTGTTTAACCCTTTCCCACTTACAGACACTTTCTGATGCCTCTGCAGCAGGCGGCCTTTTGAAAACATAGTACCAAAGAACAATTGCTCAAAACGAGCACAATGTTTTCCACTTTTAGTCATAGGTTATCAATTAAATTATAGAAATTTTCTATGTTTTGACAAAATATATTCAGTCTTCTGCTGCAAAAGTGTTGTATGAGGGAAAGAGTTAACACTCCCAAGTATCTGTATTTATCTTCTTAATCCTAATGCACTTGTATTGAACTGTTTAAACATTCTTGATCACACCATGAACATGTAATGAATTGTCCATTTAATACTATTTTAAATTAAGTGACATAAAACTCTATTCATGGAAATAATAGGATGTCCACACTTTCAATGTTGTTACAGCCGAACCCCGGTAGCTTAGTCGGTAACGAAGAGGGCTGTCAATTCAGGGGTTGTGAGTTCGAATCTCGACAAGAGTCAATGCAACATGCGTCTTCCACCAATGAACTAAGTCTATGTGAAAAAGCAGCCAGTGGCTTGGAAAGATTGTTATGTGGAGTACCGGTGTGAGAAAACCAGGAAAAAAAGTAGGTGAACTGGCCCCATGTGATACGACGTGAGAAATTGTTAAAATCGTGAGAAATTGTTAAAATCGTGTTAAAATCGTGAGAAATTGTTAAAATCGTGAGAAATTGTTAAAATCGGGGTTAATCCACAATCAATCAGAAACTTGTAAGAAGCTGTGTGTTATGGATTATGAGGTCAACTTGCATTCTGTTTTACATATTTATTGTAATGTACTATTATACGGGATCATAGTTACAGTAAATTTAATCATACCTCATATCTGGGCTGACTACTGCCTGCACATTTATGGCATGGTAACCTTTCCTGCACACGTAGATATCTTCCCTCACCTTCGGAGCAATAATGGGTATTAGCGTCCCATCTACTGCACCAATGCAGTTGGGAAGCCTGGCAACCTGATAAAATTGTCCTTTAATGGCACCCAGTCTGTCCTGTGTTGTTGGGAAATTAATATTCAGCACATGCCTGTCTATTGCAGCTACAACCTTAATAGTGTAAAATATGGAACATTAATGTCTTATTAACTACTGACTTATACATAAAACCCCAAAATGTTATGATTCTACTCTTGTCTCCTTTATCTGTTCACATATTAAAGAACCATATCAACTAGAGATAGTTTTTCACAGCAAGAACACAAATGTCTCCAACCATTTAGCATACATATAACTGAACATTAACAATCTGAAGATATACACTAGTATGCTTGGCACCAATCAGTTTTGTAAAATTTGGTGGACTTCTGACCAGTGAAATATAGAAGTAGTGCTGACATCATTCAGCTTGAGATATAAATGGACATTTATTATAGATCCACTGTCAGCACAATCTTGGTCATCGCTGGAATGGCATGACTTCTCATTGGATTTGAAGCAATGTCCTCCTCTATGAGTGCATGCAAATCTATAATTTGCTGCCTTGTTAGTCTATACTTATCCTTCACTTCCCTGTCACTCAGAATGTTTAACAAATTTGTCCTATCGCGGAAATTACGGGGTTGGCGACGTCTGATTTGTCTTTGGTCGGCCATATTTACGCTGATAAAAATAAACTTACGCAAGCGTTCTTCCAACGTAAATATACGCAAATATTTACGTGAAAGTTACGTAATAAAATCTTACTAAAACGCAGTTACGAAAAAAATAAGCGTAAGTCCGTTAGTAAAACTTCACTAAAGAGGAAGGAGAATGTGACGTTTATATATTTGGTTGATTGATGATCAGTCGAACTGATGTTTAAGATAATCACATAGAAAAAGAAATATAGGTTGTAGTACAACAAAACAAAAACAAGGTTAACAACAAGCTGGGACCACTAATAAGATGTCCCAGCAACAAGTAAAGGAAATCATTTCGACATTATATATGCATGAGAATTGTTTTATGTTTTAACTAAATATGTAGATGTATTACTTACAAAAGTTACATATCACTTACTGTTACCAACAATATGCACTCGTTAAATATGAGCTCATGTATATATACATTAACTATCAACACATTGTTATATGGTATTTACATATACTAGAAAGGCGACACCTTAAGGGTTTCGCAGAATAGAATGAGTGGAGAGGAGCAGAATTGCACCCGAACTACCAACGGACCACACACAATGCTGATACTATTATTTCGATTATAACATGATCCAAAACGTAACAATTGATGAAACTAGTATTTTGCAACAACAAAATTATCTCCGTAAGTCTAAAAGATAAATAGAACATTATTATCGGGATTTGGCGCCCAAGTTTAGTTTAAACTTATTTATTTTACATCGATTGCGAAACAAGCTTTAAGCTTAGATTACTCACACTCGATGTCTGCTTCCTGGAGACTTAACCAGTACTCGTGCCGTTTTGTGTTGAAAAATCTCAAAAGGACCCGCTCATCACGGGACTCGAACCAGGGACCTTTGATACGAGAGGCCGACGCTCTACCTCTGCACCACTGTAACGTTATGACGTCAACCGCTGACGTGACGTCACTTTCCTAGTCACGCCCACAGATTTTTTTAAAATCAAGAACCCCTATTGAAAGCTTTCTCCAAGAATCCAAACTGAATGTATGAGAAATCTAAACACACCGTTGTTTGCACTGGATCTCGGACAAGTTTCAGGATGAATTTCAGGTCTCTAACTGATTCCGTTTTTTGCTAGTACGAGATCTACAGAAATATGTAGTCAAAATGTCGATTTTTCGGGTTTTAACCTTAAAAATATCTGAAACTAGATTTTTCCCAGATATAACGAAACCGCCCAGACCTAGATCGCATTGTGGTCTATCAATGTGGCTAATTTCAGCGAAATCGTTCTCACCGATTTCTTTGTCCACAAATCGCTGAATTTTACAACACATTGTGTCCCAATAGCCGTATAGACATTTGTTCCGTAGAACAGAATAGAATAATTCTGTTCCACTACACTCATTCTACTAGAAAGGCGACACCTTAAGGGTTTCGCAGGATAGAATGAGTGGAGAGGAGCAGAATTGCACCCGAACTACCAACCGACCACACAATGCTGATACTATTATTTCGATTCTAACATGATCCAAAACGTAACAATTGATGAAACTAGTATTTTGCAACAACAAAATTATCTCCGTAAGTCTAAAAGATAAATAGAACATTATTATCGGGATTTGGCGCCCAAGTTTAGTTTAAACTTATTTATTTTACATCGATTGCGAAACAAGCTTTAAGCTTAGATTACTCACACTCGATGTCTGCTTACTGGAGACTTAACCAGTACTCGTGCCGTTTTGTGTGGAAAAATCTCAAAAGGACCCGCTCATCACGGGACTCGAACCAGGGACCTTTGATACGAGAGGCCGACGCTCTACCTCTGCACCACTGTAACGTTATGACGTCAACCGCTGACGTGACGTCACTTTCCTAGTCACGCCCACATATTTTTTTTAAATCAAGAACCCCTATTGAAAGCTTTCTCCAAGAATCCAAACTGAATGTATGAGAAATCTAAACACACCGTTGTTTGCACTGGATCTCGGACAAGTTTCAGTATGAATTTCAGGTCTCTAGCTGATTCCGTTTTTTGCTAGTACGAGATCTACAGAAATATGTAGTCAAAATGTCGATTTTTCGGGTTTTAACCTTAAAAATCTCTGAAACTAGATTTTTCCCAGATATAACGAAACCGCCCAGACCTAGATCGCATTGTGGTCTATCAATGTGGCTAATTTCAGCGAAATCGTTCTCACCGATTTCTTTGTCCACAAATCGCTGAATTTTACAACACATTGTGTCCCAATAGCCGTATAGACATTTGTTCCGTAGAACAGAATAGAATAATTCTGTTCCACTACACTCATTCTATACTAGAAAGGCGACACCTTAAGGGTTTCGCGGGATAGAATGAGTGGAGAGGAGCAGAATTGCATCCGAACTACCAACCGACCACACACAATGCTGAATATATTATTTCGATTCTAACATGATCCAAAACGTAACAATTGATGAAACTAGTATTTTGCAACACCAAAATTATCTCCGTAAGTCTAAAAGATAAATAGAACATTATTATCGGGATTTGGCGCCAAAGTTTAGTTTAAACTTATTTATTTTACATCGATTGCGAAACAAGCTTTAAGCTTAAATTAATCACACTCGATGTCTGCTTCCTGGAGACTTAACCAGTACTCGTGCCGTTTTGTGATGAAAAATCTCAAAAGGACCCGCTCATCACGGGACTCGAACCAGGGACCTTTGATACGAGAGGCCGACGCTCTACCTCTGCACCACTGTAACGTTATGACGTCAACCGCTGACGTGACGTCACTTTCCTAGTCACGCCCACAGATTTTTTTTAAAATCAAGAACCCCTATTGAAAGCTTTCTCCAAGCATCCAAATTGAATGTATGAGAAATCTAAAAACACCGTTGTTTGCACCGGATCTCGGACAAGTTTCAGTATGAATTTCAGGTCTCTAGCTGATTCCGTTTTTTGCTAGTGCGAGATCTACAGAAATATGTAGTCAAAATGTCGATTTTTCGGGTTTTAACCTTAAAAATCTCTGAAACTAGATTTTTCCCAGATATAACGAACACGCCCAGACCTAGATCGCATTGAGTTCTATAAGTGTGGATAATTTCAGCGAAATCGTTCTCACCGATTTCTTTGTCCCCAGATCGCTGAATTTTACAACACATTGTGTCCCAATAGCCGTATAGACATTTGTTCCATAGAACAGAATAGAATAATTCTGTTCCACTACACTCATTCTATATTTTGCAACACCAACATTATCTCCGTAAGTCTAAAAGATAAATAGAACATTATTATCGGGATTTGGCGCAAAGTTTAGTTTAAACTTACTAGAAAGGCGACACCTTAAGGGTTTCGCGGGATAGAATGAGTGGAGAGGAGCAGAATTGCATCCGAACTACCAACCGACCACACACAATGCTGAATATATTATTTCGATTCTAACATGATCCAAAACGTAACAATTGATGAAACTAGTATTTTGCAACACCAAAATTATCTCCGTAAGTCTAAAAGATAAATAGAACATTATTATCGGGATTTGGCGCCAAAGTTTAGTTAAAACTTATTTATTTTACATCGATTGCGAAACAAGCTTTAAGCTTAAATTAATCACACTCGATGTCTGCTTCCTGGAGACTTAACCAGTACTCGTGCCGTTTTGTGTGGAAAAATCTCAAAAGGACCCGCTCATCACGGGACTCGAACCAGGGACCTTTGATACGAGAGGCCGACGCTCTACCTCTGCACCACTGTAACGTTATGACGTCATACCGCTGAAGTGCTGAACGTGACGTCACTTTCCAAGTATTTGGTCACGTGAAAATATTTGATTCAAGAGCCCCTATTAAAAGCATTCTCCAACTGTCAAAACTAAATGTATGAGAAATTTAAAAACACCGTTGTTTGCACTGGATCTTTGACAAGTTTCAGTTTAAATTTCAGGTCTCTAGCTGATTCCGTTATTTGCTGGTACGAGATCTACAGAAATAAGTAGTCAAAATGTCGATTTTTCGGGTTTTAACCTTAAAAATATCTAAAACTAGATTTTTCCCAGATATAACGAAACCGCCCAGACCTAGATCGCATTGTGGTCTATCAGTGTGGCTAATTTCAGCGAAATCGTTCTCACCGATTTCTTTGTCCTCAAATCGCTGAATTTTACAACACATTGTGTCCCAATAGCCGTACAGACATTTGTTCCGTAGAACAGAATAGAATAATTCTGTTCCACTACACTCATTCTATACTAGATAGGCGACACCTTAAGGGTTTCGCGGGATAGAATGAGTGAAGAGGAGCAGAATTATACCGAACTACCAACTGGCCACACGCAATACTAAATATATATGTTATGAATATGTAATTTCAATTCTTACATGATTCAAAACGTAACAATTGATGACACTCAATACACACCATACTATTGGTTTTGGCGCCAAAGCGATAACGTTATGACGTCATACCGCTGAAGTGCTGACGTGACGTCACTTTCCAAGTATTTGGTCACGTGAAAATATTTGATTCAAGAGCCCCTATTAAAAGCATTCTCCAAGAATTAAAACTAAATGTATGAGAAATCTAAAAACACCGTTGTTTGTACTGGATATTGGACAAGTTTCAGTATGAATTTCAGGTCTCTAGCTGAATCCGTTTTTTGCTAGTGCGAGATCTACAGAAATATGTAGTCAAAATGTCGATTTTTCGGGTTTTAACCTTAAAAATCTCTGAAACTAGATTTTTCCCAGATATAACGAAACCGCCCAGACCTAGATCGCATTGTGGTCTATCAGTGTGGCTAATTTCAGCGAAATCGTTCTCACCGATTTCTTTGTCCACAAATCGCTGAATTTTACAACACATTGTGTCCCAATAGCCGTATAGACATTTGTTCCGTAGAACAGAATAGAATAATTCTGTTCCACTACACTCATTCTATACTAGAAAGGCGACACCTTAAGGGTTTCGCGGGATAGAATGAGTGGAGAGGAGCAGAATTGCATCCGAACTACCAACCGACCACACACAATGCTGAATATATTATTTCGATTCTAACATGATCCAAAACGTAACAATTGATGAAACTAGTATTTTGCAACACCAAAATGATCTCCGTAAGTCTAAAAGATAAATAGAACATTATTATCGGGATTTGGCGCCAAAGTTTAGTTTAAACTTATTTATTTTACATCGATTGCGAAACAAGCTTTAAGCTTAAATTAATCACACTCGATGTCTGCTTCCTGGAGACTTAACCAGTACTCGTGCCGTTTTGTGTTGAAAAATCTCAAAAGGACACGCTCATCACGGGACTCGAACCAGGGACCTTTGATACGAGAGGCCGACGCTCTACCTCTGCACCACTGTAACGTTATGACGTCAACCGCTGACGTGACGTCACTTTCCTAGTCACGCCCACAGATTTTTTTAAAATCAAGAACCCCTATTGAAAGCTTTCTCCAAGAATCCAAACTGAATGTATGAGAAATCTAAACACACCGTTGTTTGCACCGGATCTCGGACAAGTTTCAGTATGAATTTCAGGTCTCTAGCTGATTCCGTTTTTTGCTGGTGCGAGATCTACAGAAATATGTAGTCAAAATGTCGATTTTTCGGGTTTTAACCTTAAAAATCTCTGAAACTAGATTTTTCCCAGATATAACGAACACGCCCAGACCTAGATCGCATTCAGTTCTATAAGTGTGGCTAATTTCAGCGAAATCGTTCTCACCGATTTCTTTGTCCCCAGATCGCTGAATTTTACAACACATTGTGTCCCAATAGCCGTATAGACATTTGTTCCATAGAACAGAATAGAATAATTCTGTTCCACTACACTCATTCTATACTAGAAAGGCGACACCTTAAGGGTTTCGCGGGATAGAATGAGTGGAGAGGAGCAGAATTGCATCCGAACTACCAACCGACCACACACAATGCTGAATATATTATTTCGATTCTAACATGATCCAAAACGTAACAATTGATGAAACTAGTATTTTGCAACACCAAAATTATCTCCGTAAGTCTAAAAGATAAATAGAACATTATTATCGGGATTTGGCGCCAAAGTTTAGTTTAAACTTATTTATTTTACATCGATTGCGAAACAAGCTTTAAGCTTAAATTAATCACACTCGATGTCTGCTTCCTGGAGACTTAACCAGTACTCGTGCCGTTTTGTGATGAAAAATCTCAAAAGGACCCGCTCATCACGGGACTCGAACCAGGGACCTTTGATACGAGAGGCCGACGCTCTACCTCTGCACCACTGTAACGTTATGACGTCAACCGCTGACGTGACGTCACTTTCCTAGTCACGCCCACAGATCTTTTTAAAATCAAGAACCCCTATTGAAAGCTTTCTCCAAGAATCCAAACTGAATGTATGAGAAATCTAAAAACACCGTTGTTTGCACCGGATCTCGGACAAGTTTCAGTATGAATTTCAGGTCTCTAGCTGATTCCGTTTTTTGCTAGTGCGAGATCTACAGAAATATGTAGTCAAAATGTCGATTTTTCGGGTTTTAACCTTAAAAATCTCTGAAACTAGATTTTTCCCAGATATAACGAACACGCCCAGACCTAGATCGCATTGAGTTCTATAAGTGTGGCTAATTTCAGCGAAATCGTTCTCACCGATTTCTTTGTCCCCAGATCGCTGAATTTTACAACACATTGTGTCCCAATAGCCGTATAGACATTTGTTCCATAGAACAGAATAGAATAATTCTGTTCCACTACACTCATTCTATACTAGATAGGCGACACCTTAAGGGTTTCGCGGGATAGAATGAGTGAAGAGGAGCAGAATTATACCGAACTACCAACTGGCCACACGCAATACTAAATATATATGTTATGAATATGTAATTTCAATTCTTACATGATTCAAAACGTAACAATTGATGACACTCAAGGTTTTTTGGCAACACCAAAATTATTTCCGCAAGTCTAAAAGATAAACACACCATACTATTGGTTTTGGCGCCAAAGCGATAACGTTATGACGTCATACCGCTGAAGTGCTGAACGTGACGTCACTTTCCAAGTATTTGGTCACGTGAAAATATTTGATTCAAGAGCCCCTATTAAAAGCATTCTCCAACTATCAAAACTAAATGTATGAGAAATTTAAAAACACCGTTGTTTGCACTGGATCTTTGACAAGTTTCAGTTTAAATTTCAGGTCTCTAGCTGATTCCGTTATTTGCTGGTACGAGATCTACAGAAATATGTAGTCAAAATGTCGTTTTTTCGGGTTTTAACCTTAAAAATATCTAAAACTAGATTTTTCCCAGATATAACGAAACCGCCCAGACCTAGATCGCATTGTGGTCTATCAGTGTGGCTAATTTCAGCGAAATCGTTCTCACCGATTTCTTTGTCCTCAAATCGCTGAATTTTACAACACATTGTGTCCCAATAGCCGTATAGACATTTGTTCCGTAGAACAGAATAGAATAATTCTGTTCCACTACACTCATTCTATATTTATTTTACATCGATTGCGAAACAAGCTTTAAGCTTAAATTAATCACACTCGATGTCTGCTTCCTGGAGACTTAACCAGTACTCGTGCCGTTTTGTGTTGAAAAATCTCAAAAGGACCCGCTCATCACGGGACTCGAACCAGGGACCTTTGATACGAGAGGCCGACGCTCTACCTCTGCACCACTGTAACGTTATGACGTCAACCGCTGACGTGACGTCACTTTCCTAGTCACGCCCAAGTTTCAGTATGAATTTCAGGTCTCTAGCTGATTCCGTTTTTTGCTAGTGCGAGATCTACAGAAATATGTAGTCAAAATGTCGATTTTTCGGGTTTTAACCTTAAAAGTCTCTGAAACTAGATTTTTCCCAGATATAACGAACACGCCCAGACCTAGATCGCATTGAGTTCTATAAGTGTGGCTAATTTCAGCGAAATCGTTCTCACCGATTTCTTTGTCCCCAGATCGCTGAATTTTACAACACATTGTGTCCCAATAGCCGTATAGACATTTGTTCCATAGAACAGAATAGAATAATTCTGTTCCACTACACTCATTCTATACTAGATAGGCGACACCTTAAGGGTTTCGCGGGATAGAATGAGTGAAGAGGAGCAGAATTATACCGAACTACCAACTGGCCACACGCAATACTAAATATAAATGTTATGAATATGTAATTTCAATTCTTACTAGAAAGGCGACACCTTAAGGGTTTCGCGGGATAGAATGAGTGGAGAGGAGCAGAATTGCATCCGAACTACCAACCGACCACACACAATGCTGAATATATTATTTCGATTCTAACATGATCCAAAACGTAACAATTGATGAAACTAGTATTTTGCAACACCAAAATTATCTCCGTAAGTCTAAAAGATAAATAGAACATTATTATCGGGATTTGGCGCCAAAGTTTAGTTTAAACTTATTTATTTTACATCGATTGCGAAACAAGCTTTAAGCTTAAATTAATCACACTCGATGTCTGCTTCCTGGAGACTTAACCAGTACTCGTGCCGTTTTGTGTTGAAAAATCTCAAAAGGACCCGCTCATCACGGGACTCGAACCAGGGACCTTTGATACGAGAGGCCGACGCTCTACCTCTGCACCACTGTAACGTTATGACGTCATACCGCTGAAGTGCTGAACGTGACGTCACTTTCCAAGTATTTGGTCACGTGAAAATATTTGATTCAAGAGCCCCTATTAAAAGCATTCTCCAACTATCAAAACTAAATGTATGAGAAATTTAAAAACACCGTTGTTTGCACTGGATCTTTGACAAGTTTCAGTTTAAATTTCAGGTCTCTAGCTGATTCCGTTATTTGCTGGTACGAGATCTACAGAAATATGTAGTCAAAATGTCGATTTTTCGGGTTTTAACCTTAAAAATATCTAAAACTAGATTTTCCCCAGATATAACGAAACCGCCCAGACCTAGATCGCATTGTGGTCTATCAATGTGGCTAATTTCAGCGAAATCGTTCTCACCGATTTCTTTGTCCACAAATCGCTGAATTTTACAACACATTGTGTCCCAATAGCCGTATAGACATTTGTTCCATAGAACAGAATAGAATAATTCTGTTCCACTACACTCATTCTATACTAGATAGGCGACACCTTAAGGGTTTCGCGGGATAGAATGAGTGAAGAGGAGCAGAATTATACCGAACTACAAACTGGCCACACGCAATACTAAATATATATGTTATGAATATGTAATTTCAATTCTTACATGATTCAAAACGTAACAATTGATGACACTCAAGGTTTTTTGGCAACACCAAAATTATTTCCGCAAGTCTAAAAGATAAACACACCATACTATTGGTTTTGGCGCCAAAGCGATAACGTTATGACGTCATACCGCTGAAGTGATGAACGTGACGTCACTTTCCAAGTATTTGGTCACGTGAAAATATTTGATTCAAGAGCCCCTATTAAAAGCATTCTCTAACTATCAAAACTAAATGTATGAGAAATTTAAAAACACCGTTGTTTGCACTGGATCTTTGACAAGTTTCAGTTTAAATTTCAGGTCTCTAGCTGATTCCGTTATTTGCTGGTACGAGATCTACAGAAATATGTAGTCAAAATGTCGATTTTTCGGGTTTTAACCTTAAAAATATCTAAAACTAGATTTTTCCCAGATATAACGAAACCGCCCAGACCTAGATCGCATTGTGGTCTATCAGTGTGGCTAATTTCAGCGAAATCGTTCTCACCGATTTCTTTGTCCACAAATCGCTGAATTTTACAACACATTGTGTCCCAATAGCCGTATAGACATTTGTTCCGTAGAACAGAATAGAATAATTCTGTTCCACTACACTCATTCTATATAAAGGCTACTGCATGCGTTGATAAACTTCACATCGGAGGATAACAAAACAAATCTGAAGACCTACCTTTAAAACAATCATTTGCTTAGACATCCTAGCAGTTAATCCCTCTTTATGTGTTGATACACTTATAATAGATCGTCAACGACAATGAAAAAAACAATCGAGATATATATTATGGATGTACACAATCTCATTAAAACCAGATCTTAACTTAGTACGAGTATACGTATGTAACATAGAAGTTTTTTGGTCTGATTTTAATGAGATTGGGATGTACACGTCACATTATTACGTCAGAAACTACGTAGTTATTTACTAGCGAAGCTAACGCTATAAATAGACCAGATTGGGTTTTGTCGTGTCATCTATAAAAGATGTACCAAACAATGTACTACGAACCGTATAAGCACAGCTTTTTACTAGGACTACCAGGGAGTCGGACCTTGTGCAGATCACATCTGTAAACTGATTCAAGTCCCGTCTACATTGATACACAGCCTAAACAACACAGATGACGACTTTGAAAACATAGTGACAAAAACCGTAACAATCTCCATGAAAGATAGCTTAATTGTTAAATAAAGTTGAAAACATTGTGGCTAAAGGAAAAATTCATATCCAACAATCTGTCTTCTCCGGTTTCACTCAATAACTTTTATCGATATTTCACCTAATTGATCGCCGGAGTTTCTTATCTTTCGGCAGTTTACGAAGATCACCGACGTAATTCGTAGGGGTCATAAATCATCAGGGTAATTCAAACGGATTTAGCAGTTTTAATCTTGATAGGTTAACGCTTTATTATAGGGATATGCTATATTTAAAAGAGTATAGCAAAATTTGTGTTTTACGTTTTAATATAAAATCAAGTTTAAAATTGATTTTTCATAAAAAAATAACCATTAATTTAATTTAAAAAAAGCCGAAGCATGAATTTATAATAAAGTGTTTAATTAAAAAGTATAATCCGAGCAGTTTTACTTTGCTCATTAAATTCTTAATTTTTTCTTAATTTCATAAACAATGATATCCTTCTTTAAACGAATGAATATACTTTACGAATGTGAATGCGAACTTATAAAAAGTTTAAAGGAAAACAAGTTATAACTAATTAACCAACGAAATTTGATCGCAATTTCTGTGTAATTATCAAAAATCATATGTAATTCAATAGGAATATAGGGTCACCTAATGTTTATATAAATTCCCCCACCTACATTTTATTTCTAATTAAAACAAATTACATATTTGCAATCGAGAGATTTTGTTCTTCCCAAATATAAATGCGAACTTAAAATATAATAAACATTAAGAAAGTTATGCCCACATTTATTACACTGCCCTTCTTATTTCTATATAGCCGATTATCGATTTTTCACTGATCGGTAGAAGACAAATTGTTGCATATGTGCTCATCATGAGCAATTTAACATTTGGCCACAACGTTTTCAAAAGTCGTCTGCTGCTATTGCGTCTACTGGAGGGAAAGGGCTCACATGTTATTTTAAAATCACAATTAATCAGACTTTTTGTTCAATTAAAATAAAATTTAATATTAGGTTGTGGGGTCAAAACTTAGAGTTAACTGGAAGTATTGCCTTAGAAAAGGGACAGACAGACGGACGACGGACACAGAGTTGTCTGATTAAATCACCCTGAGCCTTGATCTAAAAGATACTACTACAAGTCACATAAACACATTTCTTCATATATATAATATGAGTCGTTCCACGGGAAAACCAATATTATGGACTGTGCGTTATGTATCGATCCAGATCAGCCTGCGCAATCAGCGCAGGCTTATCCGGGTCGACACATTCCGTCTCACGGGATAGAGGTATAGAGTACGCAAAGTCCACAATGCTGGTTTTCTCGTGTTCAGGAAAAACCGATCTTGTCATATTTATTAAAATGCCCAACTGTCCGTCACTTAATATCAGCAAACAGTGAAGAGTTGTATCAAACTTCACTTATGTGGTGGTTTATCATTTTGTGATAATGTTTTCGTCTCTAATCAATGATTATCTTTTACATATACATGATTTAGCGTTAGAATCGCCTTGAAGTGGTTCAAGTCTTTCAGATTTCATGGAAATGCAATTACAAAAGCGAAAATTGCCGAGTGTTCTCGGCATTACACGATACCCTAATCGGAAAACCCGATGTAACCGGAAGTTCTTAAACCACAGGAAGTTAATCGAGAACTTCTAAAGTTATCGTAACTGTCAAACTGTTTACGTTTTAGGTTATTTATTTTTATCAACTTTGACAAAATGCTGTTTCTTTGGTTTACGGAATCTATGAAAATGTAACAATGGACGAAGAAGGACCAGATAAACCGTTTGAAGAAGGGGAGGAAGGTCGAAGGGAACTAGAGGATGTAGTTGATGAGGAATCCGATAGTGACGATAGTTCCGAACGAGAAATTGTCTCCCCATTGACAGTTGGCTCAGCTCGACCAGTTAAAGGAGAATCTTTTTGTGACTGTTACAAGACTGGAAAGGAGAAGGAATGTGTTTGTGGAGAAGAAGATACATGTATAACTGTTTTGTTGTTTTAACTGCGATAATTTCATTCAAGCAACGTTCAGCTTGCAGATTTTACATAGAAAACAATGACCATATATGGCAAAATAGGCCCAGTTTTATTACTATCTGTTACTGTGGTTTATCTATTCATTTTGTACAATTGGTTTGGTTAACCGTTAATAAATATTGTAAATTACAATTATTTATGACAGTTAGAAAAGGTTATTTGGTCCTCATACAACTAAATACGACTCACAGTTTAAACGAATCTGATCCAACGGTTCTAATCGAATTACAGTCAAAACGTCGAATGACCAAAACGTCGAATTGATAAACAAGAACAAAATGGGAGTCAAAACGTCGAAAAGGAAAATATATAGAATAGTTATTATGCTGTTTTATCAAGTTTTACCGCACAATGTAATTAAATAATAATACAATTTAATAATATATGTTTAGTCATATACGGAACATTACGGACCACTACATTTTCGAACCTTTTCTGTCAATGCAATTATAAAGGAAAAATTAAATAAAAGGGCATTTGAATATATATTCAAATTAAAATAATCGGAATAAACAAGAACACATCAATGAATGGATTAACTTTTAATTTTATCTTATATTATTAAAGCATCATATGTTATAACTTATATACATTTTTGAGGTTTTTTTATGGTTTTATTTACAATGTTTTATATTTTTATTTATAGTTCCTCATCGTATACCCGGTCTGTTGATTGCATTGGCCCCAAGCCAGCGATAAAACTGCAAGTTCTGAGCAGCTGCGACGTTGTCATGTCATCGTCTTCATATCTGCAAATAAAATGAAAAAAATGTTAGAAAACGAATATTTAACCTACGATTCATAGACATATACAATACAATGTGATATTCTGTCTTGTATTTTCTTTATTGATTATTACATCGAAAAGTAGAGTTATGTGTACATGTGGATATTTTTTAGCAAAGACGCAAAGTAAAATAATGCATACCTATCCCAGGCTATACATGTACCTCAAATCCAGAGAAGACGGGTCCTTTGGTCTCAGTGTCTGACGGAGGCGGTTGGCGATTCTAGCCAGGTAGTCTCGAATTACATCAAAATTGAGGTCTTATCAACAACAAAAAGAGGCCACCTTTAGCATACCATTTGAAGAAGGATATTAATCCTTTCCCTCATATAGACGCTTTCTGACACCTCTGCAGCAGACGGCTTTTTGAAAACATAGTGACAAAAGAAGAAATTGCACAAAAATGCAATTTCTCCTTTTGCCACAATGTTTTCCACTTTTCGTCATAAGTCATCCATTCAATTATAGAGATTTTCTATTTTTTTGACAAAATATGTTTAAGGTCATCTGCTGCAGAATTGTTGTAAGAGGGAAAGGGTTCAAATAATAAAGTTTTGTAATTGACAACAATAGCCCGTCTTTTCTTTTTACAAAAAATAGGCGAGCTTATCGAGTCAAGAGATGTTGCATATTTTGTGGCTAGCTACGATAATTCTGCAGATAAATCAGAAAGGGTAAAAGTACTGGGGAAAATCATATATGAAATTAATTTTTATTTCTTACCTGATTTGCAGACTCTGTGCTGCCATCTACCATAGCTGTCACAGCATATTGCATGCATCCGAGGCGTTACTCAACAATCACAACTCAAACACAAATACACATCCATTTTTTACATTTAAGAACGATTGGCGTGTTTATATGTCTCTGGTTTAACATGCCCTTATATATTATAGATTCATGTACTCGATCTATGCAAACTGCTGAAAACACAACTTTTTACTTCAAATAAACTATTTAATGACGGGACGGCAAAATAAACGTAATTTCATAATAGGTTAAACAATTTATTTTCAAAGCTGCAACAAACATTACACATTTTAATAAAGGGTGCGACAATATAAAGAACCACTTATAACACATATAATATTCATAATTGCCACAACAATTTATTTTTTAAAACTGCAACAAACAAAATGATTATGCCCTCGCTTTATTCTTTTTATTTAATTACACAACTCTTATTAAATATTACAAATATCACTTCAATTAACTACAAATAATACACACTGTTTATTATGGCATAGTATATACATGTACATAATTATAGAAAATAGACAATATATTTTCCTTTTCGACGTTTATTAATATATGGCCTCTATATTTTCCTTTTCGACGTTTTGACTCCCATTTTGTTCTTGTTTATCAATTCGACGTTTTGGTCATTCGACGTTTTGACCGTCACCCGTTCTAATCTATAGAACCTAAATACATTGTGAATTTTTCTTTAAAAACATGCTTAACTTTTGCTCATTGCGTTTCTAAATCTCATATTTTGTAAAATAACATAATATAACTAATTGAAAAGTTAATTATTAGATTTTAGGTTTATTATTGTATTTTCACATGTATGTCATCCTGTCCTGTCCTATGCACTGTCCTGTGTCTATCTCAGAATCAGAATTTTACTTGTATGAGAACCAAATAAACTTTTTCTAGTAATCCTAGACAGTGTTCATTCTGCTTGGAACGAGATGTAGCTGTATGAAAAAATGAACATAATCATGATAATGCAATTCCCATTCGTTCTTCTTTCTTTCATCTTTCACATTTTTGTCTCAATAAGTCAATGTTTTCAATTTGTCTTCTGTAGAGATGTCGTTTGTGCAAAAGGTTGTCTTTGTTACAAGGAAGAGATCTCATTTTTCATTTGAATAAATTTAAATTTTCATCAACCGGTTACCCTTATGTTTCAAACTTTCTTTAAGACCATGCACATAAAATACCTCGATTACCATATATTTTGTTTAACTTTTTCCGGATACAAATGAAATGTGACCTCCTGGCGTACAACTTGACATGTGAAAACATTGTTAGAAAAGGAGAAGTAGCTAGCTCCTTTCGACTCCGTTTCAAAATGATGTTTCCAATTTTTACGTCACACTCTGTTGCATATTATTCTTCAAGTGTTTTCAAAGCTGAAGAATTCAGAAATATGTATGCCCAAAGATTAATTTATATTGAAGGTTTTTTAAGAATATGCCCTGCAATCAATATAAAACAGAAGAAGATGTTTCTCATACAATGACATTTATTGTTGTTTCTTTTCTTTCAGATTTTGAATGGTTATGGGATAGCATGTCTAAATCATCGGCTAGTTGTTTAAAACCTGATCAACGTGAGGTTGTTTTCCATGTTGATTATAGTTGTGGTACTGCAGCTGTCAGGGGAACATTGCCAATGTATGAAGACCAGTATTACTGGGAAGTTAAAATGACAACTCCTGTGTATGGAACTGATATGGTAATCCAACTCATTATCCTGCTTGTAAAATTTTCCTTTGTGATTGTTTTTAGGACATTAATTTTGGGACCAGTGTAAATCCAGATCAAAATGTAAATCTGTAAAATTTGATCTAACTCTGTATTCTTTGTCAATAAGCTACTAAGTTTAAAGGGATTTTTGACAAATATTGTCAATTTTGATCAAGTAACAAGGGTCATTATTAATGTTGGTTTAGATGTAGCACATTTATATTTTCAGGGTTTGAAATTTGAAATAAAATCTTTCCCACTTGAAGACACATTTAACGCATCTGCGGCAGAAAACTTTTGAAAATATATTGCCAATGGAGAAACTGATTGTAATGAGCAATTTATCCTTTTGCCTAAATGTTTTCAATTCTCTTCAATGATTATATATACTTTCAAAATAATTTATAAAGAGTTTCCATATCTTTGTGTAGATCACTAGATGCTTTCAAAGTCTTCTACAGCAGATTTGTTGTATGTGGGAAAGGGTGTATATTACATTTAGAAGCAAACTATATTTTGTCTATGAACTAATGAAACAATATCACATAAGTGTACATATTAATATAGCAAGTTGTTTCATTTTTTAGCAAGTGAAATAAAAGTCCTTGAAAAAGCGAAAATGCCAAAATAAAATTCAAAAGTTCAAACCCTGATTTTTTATAAGCAGTGCTTCAGGAAAACAAACCTTAACATAATTATTACACAAGTAGAAAAAGGCCGGCCTGATACAATTAGATACTGCTTTACAGAAATTTCTTGAATTTGTTTATAAATTATGGTAAGCGAACAGTGAAGAGCCAGATCATTTTTGTTTAAATAGATGTACTAGTACTACTACACATCATGTGTATCCCAAATGTCCCATTTATGACACACATATCAAAGAAATATCACTTCTCCTTTAAGTCCCCCCACTTCTCCCTAAATTGCCTTGAGGGCGAAGTCACTTCTTCCAAAAATGTTAGTATAGTGAGAGCCCTGTAGGCTCCTCCCTACTTGTTCCACACCTAAACAAATTCATGTGAAGCTCATATGAGTAGCGCTCTGCAAAAACCAAACATTAGGTATTTGCATCCAGTGTATACCCTGACTAGCCAGTGCATCTATGTAATCTAAAAAGCAAGAATCGGTTAACAATATTCAAATGGTTGAAACATTTAAGGTTTAATTTGACATCAATCTCGATTAAATGGGATTCGTAGTAAATATTAACAGGGGGTGCCGTGATATTTGATCTTCGTTGGTTCACGCGAACAAGTGTATAAAGTCACGATGGTTAATTGGACAATCCATTCTACGTCATGGTGTGCTTAAAGGGATAAACGGGTATACACTATCAGTTGTCAATTCCTGATTACGGAACTGTGTATACTGAGAACTGAATTAAGCGACATGACGCATGACTGATGATTTACAGCGTGCGATAACTTAGTACGAAATTGTCGGTGAATTTTAAAATGCTAATTGTATCCAAGAACTTTGTTGTAGGGACACAAAATAGGTTTTGGTAGGGTTATTAGATAGATATTGTTGGAAAACAACAAATTAACTCTTTCCCACAGAAAACTAAACGAAAGTATAGCAATAAGAAAATCTTTGTGGCAAAAGGATAAATTGCTCATTATGAAGAAAGGTTGTCTGCTGCAGATGCATCAGAAAATATCTTTATGTAATAATGTACAAATGGATTAAGTATCTATATCCTGGTACATGCAGGGTTTTCATTAAGAAATTGAATAGACGGCTAAATTGTGAAGGTAAGACACAGAGTGGTAAGACAAAGTGCTTAACACAAGATCGTCACAGTTTCAACTATCTTTAATATTGTTTCTGTCAACGAATCCTCTAAATTCTAATCCATAAATTAGTTTGAGGCAGTCGATTTGGCCACCCACCGACACTTAATAAAGTTAATAAAAACCCTGTACATCATATAAGTTGATTTTTCAGATGGTTGGAGTTGGAACAATGGACCTTGATCTCAACAAATACCGTCACAAGTTCTGTAGTTTGATTGGGCGTGATTGTGATAGCTGGGGATTGTCGTATACGGGTATGCTGCATCATAAAGGTCATAAAAGTCCGTACTCATCTAAGTTTGGTCAGGGTACCATTATAGGAATTCATCTGGACATGTGGCATGGAACTCTCTCGTTTTACAAAAATAGGAAACCTTTAGGTAAATGCCTGATTTGTCTTTTATAAGCTCGTCTGTTTTCAAAATAAAAAAAGTCAGGCTTTTGTGATACCCTTGGCATCGTCATCATTGTCACAAAACTTTAACCTTACCTCATTACTCAAAAACAGTTACAAATATTTCAATGAAAGTTGGTACACTTATTCCTTGTAACAATATGCATGTCTATACCACGTCACATAACTCTGGCTTTAATAGTCATTCAGTTAAGCTATTTTTTGGACTTAGAAATTCAAACAAAAGGCTTAACCTTGCCCATAACTCTAAAAACGTTGAACATTTTCAAATGGTACACATGTTTCTTGAAACTATACACATATCTATACAAAGTCACACAACTCTGGCTTAAATAATTAATCATAAATGCCCCTTTTTCTACTTAGAAAAAACAGATGAGTGTTGGCGCTCTTGTTATAAATTCAACTAACTTGTTTTTCAGATGTCTTAATGAAATCTTGTAGGGATTGCATAAGCACTGTCTCTTTGTAATAATATGACGCGCATGGAAAAAATGATATTTCGTTTGAAGGTCAAGAGAGATGTCAATTTTCCGATGCTCAGAGTCGACAATGCAACGAAGCGTATCGATACTGCAACATAAGTTTTATTTTATCATAGACCTATTAAAACTTATAAGACAGAAAAAGACACATTTTTACACATTTAATTGTTTGCAATGATGGGATATAGTTTATGTGAATGATGTCACTTACATTTTTGGTTGGATTGCTCTAGCAATTCCGGTCTATAGATTGGCGATGTCTGTCTGTCCGTCAACATTTTGGGTAAAGTTTCAGGTTAAGGCAAAATCTCAGCACTGGAAAGGGTTACAAACTTGAAACTTTGCCTGAAGGTAACCAGTAACAAGTTGATTTCTATGGTTACTTTGACCTTGACCTTGGTTTGTCGATTTTCAAGGTCAAATTGCCGACAATCCGGCCTTACCTTCTTCAGCAGTTTCTTGTTGATACTGTATTGGTCCCTAGTCAAATGCGTTTCCATCACATTGACACTTTCTAACACCTTTACAGCAGACGGCTTTTTGAAAACATGGCGACAAAAGAAGAAACTGATCAAAATGAGCAATTTTTACTTTTGTCACCAATGTTTCAACTCTGTTCCATTATTGTTCTTTCATTTAAAGGGAGTTTCCAATTTTTTCGGTATGTTTTCAAAATCGTCTGCTGCAGATTTGTTTTTCGTGAAAAAGGTTTAATTTAATCCGTTGTGTTGTATTTGCGCATAACATTTTGCATGTATTTGAGTGGGAAAATATCCAGGTATAATTATAGAAAGACATTTCTCTACTTTGTCTTAACCCTTTCCCTCATACGACAATTCTACAGCAGACGACTTTGAACATAATTTGTCAAAAAATAGAAAATCTCTGTAATTTAACGGATAATCTATGACAAAAAGTGGAAAACATTGTGGCAAAAGGAGAAATTGCTTGTTTTGAGCAATTTCTTCTTTTGTCACTATGTTTTCACTAAGGCTAAGAAATGTGCCATGCCTAAGGGCGCTCCATCATGACAGTTGCACCTGGGGATTGAACTGAACTATTTGAATAGGTCTTTAAGTCTTAAAGAGGAATATTCCTGTGAAGATTTGGTAAAATTGGCTCAGTGGTTTAGAGATGTTGTTTAATTTAATTGTCGACGATGCATGTTATACAAATAGTGATTGCAATAGCTCAGCTTGAGCACATTATGCTCAGGTAAGTTCAACGCTTAACCATAACGTTCAATTGCTCAAAACAAGCAATTTCTCCTCTTGCCAAAATGTTTTTCTTATTTTTTTCCAGTAATTATACCTTCATTTTTCGTATAATTTTCATGTTTTTGCCTAGATGTTTTGCAGTCATCTGCTGCAGATTTGCTGTATGTGGCAAATGGTTGATTATTTCTTTTGGGGAATATAAAGTTACACATTATTAAATAAATCTATTCATGTTCACTTACAGGAGTGGCATACTCAGGACTTCAAGGTAAAAAACTCTTTCCAATTGTGTCATCAACAGCTGCAAGGAGTGGCATGAAAGTGATAAAATGTCAATCGTTTAAAACTTCACTGCAATTCATGTGTTGTCAGACTCTGAGAAACATCATACCACTGCATTTAGATGTTTTAGAAGTGATTGAAATGCCCCCAGGGCTCAGAGATTTTCTCGATAATAACATCAGCTGGCTTCTGAAACCAAGCCCATTAGAAACCCCGACTGGTAGTTCAACAAATCTAGAAGAGGAGATGAGGGGCGTAAAAAGGCCACATTCCAGTGAAGATGAAACAGAAGATGAATGTCCAGGACCCTCCAGTAGTAAATACTCCAGATGACAACATTGAAATGCGTAGTGAAGGAGGAGAAAACTAATGTTTTTCCACAGGCCATCTTTTGTATTATCGAGGCAAATCCTTTGTGCTTGGTATTCAAAATAATAACCATAGTCAAAAGTATCTTTAACATTGGGTTTAAAGGTCAAATACAGATTTTACAGATCAAATTACAGCAGACAACTTTGAAAAGTTGAACATCTAGGCAGAAATCTTCAAAAATAAAAGGAGGATTATTGAAAAGGGTTGAAAACATTGATGCAAATGGACAAATTTCTCATCATGAATAATGTTTCCACTCGCAACAATGTTTTCAAAAGTTGTTTGTTACAAATGTGTCAAAATGCGTCTGCAAGTGGGAAAGGGTTAAGAGCATGCAATATGCCCATTAACCTGAGCTCTGGCATTGCAGATATATAACAAATTTCCTTTGTAAAACTAACTTGAATACTTGATACAAACCATTTTTGAAAATAATGTTAGCAAATTGGTAGTCATCTATTTTCCTCATAACGGCTTTCAATAATCACCTGATATTTTCATAATTGGAATCTTTTTAAATTAATTTCAAGTAGAGAAAAGTTAAAGGTTGATAAAAAAATAAATGAACATCGTGAAACTTCAATCTTAATGTTAAGGTTTTAGAACCAGTCTTGAAAACGTCAAAACATACCTCATTTTCAAATAACCTATCAGAAGCCATTAGCTATTTTGGATACTGATAGCGCTAGCATAAGTTCTTAAGCAGAGACATATAATTATTTTCCATCTTAATATATTGATCCAAACAAAATCCTTTTTTTGTAATTTTTGTTATCCTTTTGACATGATCAAGATCAAGTACTTAAAATTTGGATTCAATTAGACTTTAATAATGACCAATTTAGTAAAGGTTTTTGTTTAGTAATATCAGGAGCGAAAATGTAATACCCTTTTTCAATTTCACTGCATTTCTACATGCTGTTGGACAAAGAATAACTTTTTGTTTGAACGGATGAGGCTGATATCTTATTGAAGGGTTAAATGTTTCACTTACTTACAATTGCTTGGCATTTGTTAGCTTATGCATTTGCAATTCAAGTTCAAATAAATTCATGATTTCATTTTTGTGTTTCATAAATATTCATCATTCAAAAGTCTTCGCAGCATAATGTGTTTGCTTTATTACCTGTCAACATAAGTCATTATGTAAAATAATTTGTATAGATCAGTATGTACAGTTCTTGCAAAGACATTTTCTAGTCTTAGTTACAAAATATGCTGTGTTTATGTAGACACAACTTCATTTCCAACATGTCATTTGTTTAGGTGATGCCCAGTATCAGTGTTAGTTAACCCTTTCCCACATACAACAAATCTGCAGCAGACAACTTTGAAAACATACCCAAATAAAATTGGAAACTCCCTTCAAATGAAAGTACAATAATTGAATAGTGTTGATAACATGGTGACAAAAGGAGGAATTGCTTGTTTTGAGCAATTTTTTCTTTTGTCGCCATATTTTCAAAAAGCTGTCTGCTGCAGAGGCGTCAGAAAGCATCTATATGAGGCAAAGGGTTAAGATATAACCCTTTCCTACATATAGACACTTTCTGATGCCTCTGCAGCAGACCACTTTTTGAAAACATTTTGACAAAAGAAGAAATTGCTAAAAATTTCTCCTTTTGACACAATATTTTGAACTCTATTCAATATTTAAACTCTCATTTATAGAGACTTTGCATACCTTTCACCAGAAGTCTTCAAAGTCGTCTGCTGCATATTTGTTGTATGTGGTAAGGGTTAAAGTAGACCATTATCAGATGCTGCTTGTAATAAATATGTCAGTTATAAATTGCCCATTTCCATGGACTCAACAGAAACAAAATAGTTTGTTTTGGTGATAACTGACATGTATTTAATATTTTGAACACCAAAAATAGTGACGTCTCTATTTGTAAAAAAGAATAACAATTTTTGGTGCTCACAAAGTGAACTATATATTGTGAATGTTTACTCTAATTATACCCCCTTCGAAGAAGAGGGGGTATATAGGAGTCACTGTGTCGGGCTGTCTGTCCGTCTGTCTGTCTGTCGGTCGGAAGCCATATTTTGTCCGGCCTATTTTTAACAAACCACTGGGTGGAACTCAATAAAATTTTACCTGAAGCTTATATGCCAAGAGGAGATGTGAATATCCTAAAGTGGTTACAATTGCATGTTATTTTACAGAGTTATGGCCTTTTTATTAGCTCACCTATGCACAAAGTGCAAGGTGAGCTTTTGTGATCGCTCACCGTCCGTCGTCGTCGTCCGTCCGTTCATATTTTCCTACAAATGACTTCTCCTCCTAAACGAATTAACCAAATTCAAAATAATTTTACAGGAATGTTCCTTGGGTGGATCTCTTTCGAACTTGTTCAAAGAATTCTATTCCATGCAGAACTTTGGCTGCCACGGCAACAAAAAAGGGGAAATTAACCAAAACTTAAAAAATCTTCTTGTCCAAAAGTAGTGGCCAGATTTAAAAATTATATTGCACAAATGTTCCTTGGGGTACCTTCTACCAAGATTGTTCAAATATTTCCGATCCGTTGAAAAACATGGCCACCAGGGGGCGGAGCTTATTTTCCTTATATGTGCATTGTTAAAGGGACTTGAACACCATAATGGTCCAAAATCGTTATATTTTATACTTATTCTAATTAATACGTCTATATTATATGTAACGGAATGTTGTAGAAGGTCGTACAAGTCTTGTTTTTCATTATTTCATAGGAAATAAGCAGTTAAAAAACCCGTCCGCTCCGTGTTTTCCCGTTTAAAAATACCGTGGAATTTCCTCTTGTTCATTTGAATTTGTAGATTCAATTCGGCATTCTCTAACACTATCGACTCATTACATTCATGTATGCGTGAGTGTAAGGAACAACAACTCTGGAAAGGAGATTGTCAATTCGGTTGTAGTGATAACGTGATAAATATACAGCGATATTTTTAGATTTACTGGGTTACTAACCCAGTAGATTTTACAATGCAAAATAACGAAAAATCTCCGCAATATTAATAGTGTGCATATATTGTAGTACATCAGTCAGCAAATCTCAATGCCTTACATGCAAAAACATCAAGGTAATATCAATTTTTAACAATTTCCTTTTTTTTTCTTTTTTTCTCATATGGGATTCAGTCCCTTTAAAACTTTAAAAATCTTCTTGTCCAAAAGTACTGGCCCGATTTGAAAATTATTTTGCACAAATGTTCCTTGGGGCACTCTTTACCAAGATTGTTCAAATATTTCCAATCCGTTAAAAAACATGGCCGACAGGGGGGGCGGAGCTTGTTTTCCTTATATGTGCATTGTTAAAACTTTAAAAATCTTCTTGTCCAAAAGTACTGGCCCGATTTTATAATTATGTTGCACAAATGGTCCTTGGGGCACCCTTTACCAAGATTGTTCAAATATTTCCGATCCGTTGAAAAACATGGCCGCCAGAGGGCGGCGCTTGTTTTCCTTATATGTGCATTGTTAAAACTTTAAAAATCTTCTTGTCCAAAAGTACTGGCCCGATTTGAAAATTATTTTGCACAAATGTTCCTTGGGGCATTCTTTGACAAGATTGTTCAAATATTTCTGATCCGTTGAAAAACATGGCCGCCAGGGGGCGGAGCTTGTTCATAGACTCGTATAGGGAAAAACCTTTAAAAATCTTCTTGTCTAAGAGTAGAGGGCACAGGCCTTTAATATTTGGTATGTAGCATCATCTAGTGGACCTCTACCAAGATTGTTCAAATTATAGCCCTGGGGTCAAAAAATGACCCCTCCCCTGGGCTCTATTGTTTAACATAGACTCATATAGAGAAAAATTAAAAAAAAAAAATCTGAAAGTAGAGGGCCCGGCCTTTCATATTTGGTATGTAGCATCGTCTAGTGGACCTCTACCAAGATTGTTCAAATTATAGTCCTGGGGTAAAAAATTACCCCATCCCGGGGGTCACTTGTTTTACATATACTCATATAGGGGACAAACTTAAAAAATCTTCTTGTCTAAAAGTAGAGGGCCCAGGCCTTTGATATTTGTTATGTAGCATCATCTAGTGGACATCTACCAAGATTGTTCAAATTATAGTCATGGGGTCAAAAATTACCCCTCCCCTGGGGGTCATTTGTTTTACATAGACTTGCATAGGGGAAAAACTTAAAAAATCTTCTTGTCTAAAAGTAGAGGGCCCAGGCCTTTGATATTTGGTATGTAGCATCATCTACAAAAATCTTGTCTAAAAGTTTAATATTTGAAATCTAACTTCATCTACTGGACTTCTACCAAGATTGGTCAAATTATTATAGCCCTGGTGTCAAACATGGCTCCACCCTGGGGATCACTTGTTTTACATAGACTTGTAAACGTAAACACTTTAAAAATATTCTTGTCCATTTGCCATGAATGTTCTTTGGGTGCCCCTCTTCTAAGACTTCAAATTATTTTGATGGGATGATAAACATGGCCACCAGGGGGTGTTGCTTGTTTTCTGTATATATGTATAGACAAAGAACAATGAAAACTTTTTATGTTTGATTAAATCAGGTGAGCGATATAGGACCATCATGGTCCTCTTGTTTATTAAGTTATGGTGTAGGTCAAGGTGCTGTTTAGGGGGTATTAATCATCTTCAGTGATAGTTCTAGTTGCTCTTAAATAGATACACTTTGATATGTTTTACAATTAAAAAAGGACTTGATTGTTGAGAATACATGTATTACTTTGAATTCACAATTGCTATATACATAGATTGTACTGTAGTTTAACTACTAATGTTACTAACCCTTTTCCACTTGCAAACAACCTTTGAAAAAAGGAGAAAATATCTCATAATGTTACAATGTTTTCAACTCTATTCAATCATTACACTTTCATTTTGTTCATAGTTTTGTCATTATGCTACACATTTGGATATGTTGGAATGGGTTTTAAAAGACGTCTGCTTCAGAAACTGCCATACATGTCTGTAGCAGGGAAAGGGTTTAACATGAATAACACAAATTGATGTCAAATGATACTTGCACTGTATTTAACCCTTTCCCTTATATAGACGCTTTCTGACACCTCTGCAGCAGACAGCTTTTTGAAAACATGTCAACAGTAGAAGAAATTGCACTTTCTCCTTTGTTCACCATGTTTTCAACTCAATTATTGTAATTTCATTTAAAAGATGTTTCCAATTTTTTTTCAGATATGTTTTCAAAGTCGTCTGCTGTAAATTTGTTGTATGTGGGAAAGGGTTAAGTTGTATATGTTAATTAATAGTATTATAATCTAATTAGATTCTGGATTGTATTAGGTTTTATATAAATAAGCAATTTGTTTTAACAAAGACATTTTAAAACATAAGCTATACAGAACTTTTCTACATGTAATGGTATTGAATGATTTATGAATATGCTGGGAACTTTTTGATTTCATGAGCCGAAGGCTTAGGGTGAATTTTTGGGATCACCCTCTCTGTATGTAATTAAATGTAAGCATCATATTACATCTCCTCATAAACCACTGAGCCAATTTCAACAAAACTGCACAGGAATGTACCGGTACCTTTGGTGGTCCTCTTTCAAATTGTTCAGAGTTTTATGTAGAAATTGTGTGGCTTCTGCATCAGAAAGGATGGAAAATAATAAAGATTTAAGGTTATTCTCCTCTAAAACTGGAGGTCTGGTTTCAAGATTATTTTAACAGAAATGTTCCCTACAAAGTTTGTCCAGTCCGATACTAACTGGTTGAAAAACATTGCTTCCATGTGGCATCAGAAATTTGGTAAAATGAAAAGCATTTAAATATTTTTGCTCTGAAAGTGAGTGTGTGATTTGATGATGGTCTAGGAGTTATGTTCCTAAGTTACTCTCTACAATACAAATCCAAGCTATATCTATTGGTTGAAAAAACATGGTTGCCAGATAACATGAGAAAAAGAATTAAATGAAAACGAAACTTCTACTCCTTAATCCGCTTGTCTAATTGCAAGATAATTCAGTAGAAATGTTCTCTCTTCTAAAAGTGCTTAACCCTTATTAATTAGTTTAGAAAAATGGCATCCAGGGGCTGGGATTATCCATTGTGTTTTTTTTACTTTATACATTTTGCTTTTGGCTTTCAGCAGCTTGTTAAAAATGCCTTATAACACATGCCCGTTTTCTGACATGCTATTTTGTTAACAGCGTCTACTCCTTGCAGTTCCTTCCCACTCTTGATTAAATTTTCCCCGACATTAGCAATTACACATTTTCTACCAAATCAGCACTCTCTTCATGAATTTAGGATCACCTTGGCTCTCTTGTTAGCTTACTGACTTAGATGATGGGGAATTATGCTGCTTCCCATTGACAGTGTCAAGTTGGATAAACCTGATGCCTGTTACAATACTTCTACCCTTTATCACTTAAAGATACAGTTTGACATCCGCAGCAGGCCACTTTTGGAAAAATTGGTATGTGAATTACTGGTGTGAGAGAGCCAGAACATTCATGAGTATGTGAACTGATTGCAGTGATATGACTGAAAAATTGTTGAAAATTGCGTTAAAACCCAATCAATCAACCTTTGTTAATTTTGTGTGCTGCAGAATTGTTGTATATGGGAAAGGGTAGAGAGTAGTCTGCTTAGTACAACTTCTGATGAAATCAATGTAAAGGAACAGAAAGTAATTTTCCCCCATGTTTACCGTTTCCAACAAGCAACAAATCATTGTAAGTTGACTTTGAAAACAGCAATGTAGAATTGATAAGAATCTATCAATGAAAGTATTATTTATCATAGGGGTGTCACAAGTCATCTGCTGTATGGGTGTCACAAGTCATATGCTGTAGAGGTGTCACAAGTAGTCTGCTGTAGGGATGTCACAAATCGATAACATTGCGACAAAATGAGACATGATTTCATTTGCTGAATTTCTTCATGTTTGAAATGGTGGTTTTGTTCCATTCCCTATCTGGTTGTTGTGTATCTTTTTCTTCATTGATTGTTTTTTTTAAAGAATTGACTCAATACGCAAAACGCTTTGTTTTGAACTCCGTATATTCATAATTACTCATCACAAGTCAAAGTAATATCATATGTGCCTTTAACTTCAGGCCCGACCCTAACAATTGTCAGTTTGACCGGAGTGTTACATGATAACCCGTTTCTTCATACAACAAATCACCAGCATATGACTTGGATACATCTAGACACAATTACGGATTTTCTCAATAAATGAAAGTATAATTTTAAAGTTAAAAACATTGTGACAAAACAAGAATTTATTTTTTGCCACATTGTTTTCAAATGTCGTCTGCTGTAGATATATCTGCAATATGGAAAAGATTAACTCTTTCCCTTATATAGACGCTTTCTTCTGACGCCTCTGCAGCAGACGACTTTCAAAACAAGCACTTTTTACTTTTGCCACAATGTTTTCAACTAACTTCAGTAAAATTTAATATACCTCCATGTATAGAGCTTTTCTGTATTTTGCCTAGTAGTTTTCAAAGTCGTCTGCTGCAGATTTGTTGTATGTGGGAAAGTATTAATGATTTTAGTTCAGTTATACTGGGAGGTCATCTCTACTGCGACATACATGTATCCTGTTAATTGGATTTCAAATTAGTTTAATCATTTCCCATATGCAGACGCATTTTGTCTCTTCTGCAACAGACTGCATGTGCATAGACTTCCAATGATTTAGCCAAAGGGATTTTTGTCCGATAAGTTGTCTGCTGCAGATTTGTCAAGGATGGTTTTTTTTGCATCCTATTTTGGTAAACAGGGAATAATTTGGTGAGACTGTGAGTACATTGAGGGCCCTGGCGTGAAATGGTTGTAACTAAAAACCTATTTTGAAAACCCTGGTTTAGGGGCAATTTTGACCCCTTTGTAAACAATGCAAATGTAGGTGCCATTGCTCATAACGAGCAATGGCACTTAAATTTTCATTGTTTACCAAGAAAAATGATTTAATGCTTATAAAGACTTTATGGCGAGGTGATTAACCTTGGTAAAAAATACCAATTTCAGGTACAACCGTTTCACGCCAAGCCCTCGACATATTCAGCTGAAACTTCTGTTTTCAGATGAAACAAGAACCCTTTGTGCCATATATATTCAAGTTTTTAACCATATAAACATGTTGTTGGTTCTCATTGTTTTTATGTTTTAAGACTTTTATCTGTCAAGAAATGACCCTTTTAATGAGATACTTACGGTAGCAAGAAATGAGTATAATATATAGTCAGTCACGTCATTGTTAACCTTACATGTACCAGTATTCATTATAAGTATAGATTCAATTCTATTCATTTTTGAAAACCAGACAGAAATCAGCCAGTAATAGTCTTTGCTACATTTTCAAGAAAATTAATTCCTTGCCACTTGATTACTTTAAAAAGAGGTTATTAAAGAGGAAATATTTTAAATATGTAACATTGCAAGAGAATTTTTTAATTGAGTGAAAAAGAAACGGAAGAAAAAGGTTCATTTAATGACTGAAAGATTGTATTCAATAAAAGATTGTTACATAAGAGTGTAGTTAAATCTTCCTTACATCAGAACCCTGATTATGCTTTAAGTACCGTTCCTTTGGTCCATCAGGTATGTCCGACCAAAACTCCCCTTATCTAGAGCTCTGTCATCAGGTCCCTTGGGTGATCCACAAGGATATAGCCCAAAGCAAATCCTACAACACCAATATCGTATATCTAATTTGGTACCAGTCATGGACTTATAACTTCTGAATGTTGTAAATAGTGCTTACTGAGTCCAACCCATGTTGTTTTTCAGATCACCTGAGTTCTCAAGGTGAGGTATTGGGATCACATTTTGTCATCAACAATTGCCTTGTTAACACTCTACAGGCAACATTTTGCATCCGATCTTCATGAAAGTTTATCAGAACATACATAAAAACTTGGACAAGTTCTAAACTTGGTCATGTGAGGTCAAAAACTAGGTCACTAGGTCAAATTGAAGGAACATTTTGTTAACACTCTTGATGCAAGAATGTTTGTCTTGATGATATGTATGCCAAGTTCGAATATGGGTCATGACGGGTCAACAACTAGGTAACTAGGCCAACTTGAAGGAAAATCTTGTTAACGCTCCAGAGGCAGCATATTTTGCTTCAGTAGCTTGACATTTTGTCAGAACGTTTGTCTTAATGATATCTAGTTCAAGTTTGAAATTGGGTCATATTTGGTCAGAAACTAGGTCAAATTGAAGGAAAATCTTGTTAACACTGGAGGCTGCATTTTTAACAGGAGCATGTTGAAACTTTACCAGAATGTTTGTCTTTATGATATGTAGACCAAGTTCAAATATGGGTCATGTAGGGTCAAAAACTAAAGTAATTTGTATCTTTATCATAAACTAGGTCATTAGGCCAAATTGAAGTAAAAAAATGTGTTACACTCTAGAGGCTGTGTTTTGAATTTGAGCATGTTGACACATTGTCAGAATAATTGTTTTGATGATAACTAAGCTAAGATTAAGTATAGGTCATGTCCGGTCAAAAACCAGGACTTTTTGCCACATTGAAGAAAAATGTGTTAACACTAGAGATTGCATTGTTTGCTTCAGCAGCTTGAAATCTTGTCAGAATGTTTGTCTTGATGATTGATATCTAGTCCATGTTCGAATATGGGTCATATCAGGTAAAAATAAATAGGTCACTAGGCCAAATGAAGGAAAACACTGGAGTTTTCATTTTGAACTTGAGCCTTTTAAATCTTTGTCAGAATAACTTTTGAAATACTTTGTAATCTATTTCGCCCAATTTGTTTTATATATCAATATAACCACTCAAACAGTGTAGGGCCTGACCAAGTGCAACATTGTTAAACGTAACAGCTGGTCTGGATCGACACTGTTGAAACCCTAAATAATACAGACGATATGTGATGTAATTGCAGCAGACGATGCTTGATCTCGTTATCGAAAATCGAGATATCGGCCAATGACCAGCAAGCAGTTTCCCCCCCCCCCCCCCCCCCGCCGCCACCACAACCACCACCACTATACATTGCTACAATAGTCCACCAGAAAGCAACCATATACTTGTTTGAATTACCTTAAGCCTCTGCAACATTCGACTTTTGACAACATTGTCGGAAAAGTTGAAACGATACATATTTCTTTTTTTTTTCTTACAATATTGTATTATTTAATCAGGTTTAATTTAACGTTCAATTTTTCACACACGTCAATCAAATACCGTTTTAGGTAATCGGTCTGTAATGTGAGTTTATGCGACTTCTTGTTTGTTTTAATCGTGCCCTACGTCGTTTTCAACAGTAATTCATTTATCCCTTTCCCGCATACAGCAACTCTGCAGTAGACGTCTTCGAAAACATTGACCAAAACATGAACAATCTTCATAAATAATTTTGCTCGTCTTGAGCCATTTATCCTTTTGCCAAAATGTTTTCAAAAGTCGTCTGCTGCAGAAGCGTCTGTATTTTGGAAAGGGCGATTTCTGGGTAATTAACCACTACGATCGGTATTTTTTATCCTGACACCAATCCATCAGTACTAATGCCCCAACGATGGAATACATTACTACACATTTTAAAAGGCTATGATATGGCCGGACCGGGGATCGAACCCTGGTCTTCCGCTTACAGGTCCGACATTCCAACCACTACACAATAGAGACGATATATGACGCTTTTAAAGGGTAGACCTAATAAGTTGAGGCAAAAGTTGATGTTTACGTAATATCATAACGAATTGAGATAAACAGAATAACGCAACTATAGTTACACAACATTACGGGTCTGATTGTACCGTTAGCTGATTAGAATTATAAGGTAAACACCGAGGATTGAGGATTCCGAAAGGTCATTAGTCGAAGATCATTGTCGATCTATAGAGGGACACTATATTACTGTAATAGTGTGACCCAGATCTATATAGAACCTTCCATTGGGATGATTTAGATAAGTCCGAACATTTGCATATATGAGCGGCATTCAAGCATAGGGTTCTAACGACCAATTGTAGATCAAGATTATTTCGTCTCTGCACTAATCAACAATATTAAACTGAATGTTTAAACCTTTATCACATGTATACGCTTTCTGGAGTATCTGCTCTAGACTTAAGAAAACAATGTTACAAAAATAGATCATTCTCAAAACGAGCCTATTGCCACTATGTTTTCAACTTTTCTTTAAAGTAATTGTACCTTCATTTATAAATAAAAATTTCCTATAGCTTTGCCTAGATGTTTTCTTATTCAATCCTGCTTTGCCTGCACACCGTGCGATCTAATCTGGGATCTTCAATGGTCACAACTTTTCAAAAGTCGTTTTTCCTGTTCCATGGCAATTTTGATACCACCAGTTATAGTCACGCCTTACGGAAACGAAAATATCCTTTTTACCTGTTTTCGTATGTCGCGTAACTATGCCGTCCGATAGTCGTCTTCTACCCAAAGGTTACCGATATATGTCGTTTATAACGCATTAACAATTGGGGCGGTATTCACCATAACTGATACATGATAGATAGGACATGTGATATACAACACCAGGATCAATTTGTCGAACGTCGGAAATACTGTTGAACAAACGCCTCAAATAATATGGAGCTGACATCTGCTTAACCCTTTCCCTCATATCTGCAGCAGACGACTTTAAACATATTTTGTCAACAGTTAGAAAATCTCCATAATTGAATGGATAACCTATGACAAAAAGTGGAAAACATTGTGTCAAAAGGAGAAATTGCACGTTTTTTGCAATTTCTTCTTTTGTCACTATGTTTTCAAAAAGCTGTCTGCTGCGGAGGCATCAGAAAGCGTCTATATGAGGGAAAGGGTTAACTCGGAATACAATAATAACGATGATAATCATTCTTGCTCTAACCGGCAACCAGTGAAAAGTCTAAGAATGTCAGTAGTAGGGTGATTATACGGAACATTGGTAACTACTCAAGCTGCTTGGTTTTGTACTTTTAGAAATGGGACGTTCCTTGAGAAAAACCAACATTATGGCGTCTGCGTAATGTATCGACCCAGATCAGTCGGCGCAGACTAATCTGGGCCGACACATTCCGTAACAGGGGGATAGAGGTATAGCGTAATGATTCCTGAAACAGAAAATCCACAGGCGGCGAAAAGTGTCCGGGTTAGCCTGCGCGGCATGCTTAGGCTGATCCGGGTCGAAACTTTACGCTGAGTCTACACTGTTGGTTTTCTCGTAATTCGGCTCAAACAAGTTAATCTGGCGACACGGGTGTCTTGTGGTAATTGTACTCGGTATAGACTCGGACGAGCAGAAGTCTTCAATGTCCGCTTGCATATAGTAAAGACCAAATGTGACTTTTGCCCCCAACCACAACTCTTCCAAATTAAAAATAAAATGGAATTGCAGTCTCACGGATGTAGCTATTGATACAATTCGATAATGGTTACATTATCAATAGCATATTCTTCAGTATAAAACACAGACATATTGTACTTTTATTTTAATTCAGTGTAAATGCTTATAACGTTGGATTCTTCTTTTCTAGTCTTTTCACAAGTTTTTCATTCTTTTGAGATCTTATACATATTTTCCATATTTCTCTATATTTTTCTATAACGGAGAGTCAATATTAAAGACCCCCAACAATCGCGGCGACCAGCTCTATTGATCCAGGGGTAGTAAATTTAAAATCCAGACTATTCGTTTATCCTCGCCCCCTACCCCTTTCCCACATACAACACATCTGCAGCAGACTTATTTGAAGGCATATAGGCAAAAGTATCAACATTTATATAATATGAAAAGTGACATTATTTAATACAGTTTAAACCTTCGTGGCAGAAGGAGAAACAGCTCAGTATAAGCATTCTCTCCGTTTTCAGACACTCATTGATCTGTCATTTATAGAGAGTGTTTACTTAGTTTCCTCATACGACAATTCTGCAGCAGACGATTTTGAACATATTTTGTCAAAAAGTAGAAACTCTCTATAATTGAATGGATAACCTATGACTAAAAGTGGAAAACATTGTGGCAAAAGGAGAAATTGCTCGTTCTGAGCAATTTCTTCTTTTGTCACTATGTTTTCAAAAAGCCGTCTGCTGCAGATGCGTCACAGAGCGACTGTATGAGGGAAAGGGTTTTCAAATTTGTTGTATGTGGGAAAGGGTTAATAACTTAGGATTATACTGCATACCTATGTATATTGAGTTTGATTAACCATTTCCCACGTACAACAAATCTGCAGCAGACGACATTTAGATAATTAGTATAAGTCAAACAATGGAAAATTTCCATAAATAAAAGTATAACAAATTGAATCGATTCGAAAACATTGTGGCAAAGGTCGTCTGCTTCTCTATGTGAGAAAGATTATTAGTGTTTGCATGTATATACCTATTATATATTGTCAGTTATATAAGATTAACTTATAGAAGATCTTTGTTATGGCCAAATATCAAATGAAATACGATTATTTGTAAGGTAACAAAATAACACTTTAATATATAAGATACAATTTTACATACATCCATGAATTGTTTGATAAAACTTGCAGACCGTTTCTCGGCCATTTTTCGTATCAGTTATTTTCTCCACATCTAACAAAAGAAAATGACTAGTTTAACAGGCTAAGTGACAAAACAATTGCATAATACTACTTGTTAATAGGAGCACCTTGCGTAGTTTGATTATATATACTAAACAAAAATAAGATAAAACAAGCGGAATTTTGCGAAAACCAGATGAAGGTAATTGGAACCACCACTATGGATCCAGATTAGCAAGCACATTCGCACCATCTGATCTGGCTCCGAACTGCGCGGCGGCAATTAGTCATATAATGTTTCAACAAACTACTGTAAAGCAGTTTCCACTTTCAAATCATTAAGCATGAATGCGCAGGCGCTCGTTTTTCCACACGTGTTATAATTACGTTAATCCTTTCCCTCATCTTTCTGAAGCCTCTGCATCAGACGGCATTTTGAAAACATAATGACAAAAGAAGAAATTGCTCATAACGAGCAATTTCTTCTTTTGTCACAATGTTTTCCACTCTCAGTCATAGGTTATCTATTCAATTATGGAGATTTTCTATTTTTTGACAAAATATGTTCAAAGTCGTCTGTTGCAGAATTGTTGTATGAGGGAAAGGGTTAAGGTTAGTTTTCATTGAGCACCACTCAAAAGTATAAAACACATTTAAGCAGGCAATTAGTTATAGACCACTCAATAAATACAATTACGAATTCGCTATCACTTTCCCACATACTGACCCGTTATGAGGCCTCAGCCAAAGTTAGACGACGTTCAAAATGATTGTGGCAAAGGGAGAAATTACTCTTTGAGCAATCTCTCCATTTGTAACACTCATTTCAATTCGGTGATATAATCATATTTCATTGAAAGATTTGTTCAATGATTTTGCGGTTATATTTTCGAAGTCGTCTGCTGCATAATTGTTATATGTGGGAAAGGCTTAGTATTGCTTTATAAGAAATAACGAATACTTGTGGATATATCCAAATTGAGTGGTGCTCAAACAGAAAACCAACCTTAGGGCATTTGCAAACCGTAAGATTAAGATCACTTTGCGCCTTCACATAGTCTGATCTGAATCTGCACCTAACATTAGTAATATGAGCCGTCCCGCGAGAAAACCAACATTATGGCCTCTGCGTAAAGTATCGATCCCGATCAGCCTGCGCAGTCCGCGCAAACTGATCCGGGCGACACATTCCATCTCAGGGGGATAGAGTAATGATTCCGGAAACCGAAACTCAACAGGAGCCGAAAAGTGTATATCCGGGTAAGCCTGCGCGGCATGCTTAAGCTGATCCGGGATCGATAATTTTCGCAGAGTCCACAATGTTGGTTTTCTCGCGGTACGGCTCCTATATAAAACTTCCATAAACTTCTGACAATCACATAAACAAAATTCTTAATCTACACTTGTACAAGCACCCATATGTTGATTTTCCTGGAACATGGCTCAATTGTTCTTTATTGCAGATGTTATTTTCCGCACGCAGGAAATCCAGAGACGACTTTGAATACATGAAAACTCTTTACAAATGAAAGTGTGAGGAGGTGAAAAAACTGTGGCAAAAGGAGAAATCGCTCATCATTATGTCCTATTCGTTCGTGAAAGTAAAGTGCATAATGCTGTCCACAGCACTCGACAAACGGTACACACCATACATTTAGGAAGAATTCGCGGGGTTGTCATATATGTACCGCTTCTACTTTTATTAACATTCACAGAGTGTACAATTTAATTCGATGTTTTGGTCTGCAGTGTTCACACAAGTCATCTATTACTACTGTAAAAAGAAATAAGGACTATGGTAACGGTTAAAACGAGTTCTCCCGAAGTCGACCGAGAATTGCCTGGTTAAACTCGTTCAAACGCAAGTAACTACAATCTTTCATGTCGTGGTACAAACGTGTAATCTTTTTAAGTTCTCGATCCACATCCTCAGTTGTCCACGTCTTCGGCTTTTTATTAGAGTTCTGGTTCCACATGACACCACTCCCGACGAAAGGTCCGCCATAGATAAAATCGTAATCGCTCATGTCACTGACGTCACTTCCGGTACTTCCGATATCAGAATCGGACTCTTCCGACTTTTGATCGATCACTTCCGTCGGGGTAACATATGATTCTAAGCGAATTTGTTGCCTTTTTTTACGCTGTCTCCTAAACTTTCTCGCGAGTATTTCTAGTTTAACCTCCTTAGCAGGAATGTCAATATCTTGCAGAAGATCGCGAAGCTCTATCGGAGTTTTCTTTGACAAATCTTCAAGACTGTATGTCCTCATTAGCCCCGTTGTTGGTATTGTAATCATTGTGGTTTTAGGTTTTCTAAGTTCTTGCTGATGCTGACAAACCAACGCATGATTTCCTTGTTCAAATTGTGTTCTATGTCGAAGGCATGAACACTTTGGAATAGGCGGCGGTGATGGAAATCTCTTGGCAGGCTTTTTGTCCTTAGATCGTCGTTTCGATTTTTCTCGAACTTCCATAACAAATGCGTCAGGTTTTACGGATACTGGGATGCTATTTCTTCTTTTCCTCCTCCATTTTTCTGGTCGTTTGTGTGCCGGAAAAGCGGTTTCTATGTCCCTATGAGACACCTTCTGCAACTCTCTTTCATATCTCGATATTTTTCGTGTTTTCGTCACCTGGTTTGGAGGTCTTGTCTCTTCATTATTTACGTTATTTTCCGCGCATTCATCATCACCAGTTTCCTCTTCTTCGACATTGTTTATTAAGCATAGCCTTCCAATGTCATAGATCAGTTTATTACCAATGGTATCCATGAATGTTTCTTTGAGAGACGGCTGCGGAGTGGCACTCGTATCGTTTTCTTCTTCATTATTGACTCTCTCTTTCAAACGCGCTCGTTTCGCAATCATCGCCGCTACTTTCAATTGTCGCTTCCTCATTTCCTTTAATTTTCTCTTTCTTATCTTTTGTAGAATGTTCTTAAATTGTACAGCTATATACACTGCATTTGCAGCTTGTAGAAATCTCCTTTTACCCTTCAATTTTTTCAAACGTTCTTTATTCCGAAGGTTCAATCGAATTGCTCTAATTTCCTGATCTGTCAATGTTACCTCCTTGTCCTCTTTTACTTCGCTCACTGTTTCCATTGGTACAGGCATAAAAGCCTTGTATCGCTCTAATTGCCGCTTTCTCTTCTTTTTCAATTTGTGCTTTGTTTTTCTTTGAATCAGCTGGTCATCCTTCAGGATGATTTCAATGTCAGAACCTGACGAAAACTCGTCGTCAGTGTTGACACCGTTTTCATCTTGCAATTCACCGAGGGTTGCGCCATTAAGTGCATGTTGGCGCTTAACTCTTTGTTCTCTGGTTGAATACCCTCCACACATCATACTGGTATCGTCATAAATATCCCCTTCGGTTTCATCATACTCGTCGTCTGTATCGGGTTCAGGACTGTAGAAAATATCCAGGCGCATGTCGTATGTATTGTCCATGTTGCTTTCTTTGGTCTTTGTTTTTTTCTTCTGCTTTTGCATAAACGATTTAAACCAATTTCTCTCGAGATTTTTGCCATACTCATGGCGCCTCTTGTAAGATTGAAGACCTGAGTTTGTATACATATGCAAGTCCTCCGCGTCTGCTACTTTTCCAGCCATCCGCATCGCCTGCGCCTGGGATTTATCAGTCTCATCAGCTCTTACCTTTGACATCAGAATGATTTGTTTGAATTGGTCGCTAATTTCATTGGTAAATTTAGAGATCGCGTCACTCCGCAGGCCTGTGGCCATGGCAGTCTCATACACCTTCTTGTCGGTATCCTGTCCCCCAACCTTTGGTTTACCCGACTGTCCACGACTATGTAGATGATCTATACTTTTTTTTCGAACCGGAACATCCATTACAGTTGGAGCATCAGGTTGATCTTCTTTCGATAATGTATTGCGCAAAGTCGGTAAATATAATGTCAAATTATTAGTATCTGTTTTTGACACTAATTTACCAATCGACGAACGTCTCCGTTGCGCAACGGTAACTGGTGTTTCAAAACTGTTTGCTTTATGAATGGCTTTACGCCTCAGTGGTGGAAGCTTGCAATCCTTTGATAAGTTGGTCCGGACAAAGTCCACATCCTGTAATTGATTCAATGTTGGTGCGACCTCGTTACGTATGATAGCACCCGTTATGTGTGTCAGGGACACCCGTCGCTGGTTATCAGACATGCCCAGCGCATATTTAAGTTGTGTTACATTTCTGTTGTGAAGCTGTTTTGATGACGGTTTATCATGGCGATCTTTCCTTTTATCCGCAGGCTCCAAAATACAGATTTCATTTGTAATATCTTTCGGTTCGAGACCCTGATTCCTCAGGACCCGGCCATCTTTATCCACCTGATATGATGGAAAGTAGCTGAAATTACGAGCTGAGCTATTTATTTTGTTGAAATATTCACCGTTCAGGTCGCCAACCTTTGGTGTGATCATATACGGATTGCATCCATTTAACTCTAAACTACGCCCGATTTTCTTTCCCGCATATGGCCACATGATGCATCCATTAACTTTTCAAAGTTCAAAATAATATTGTTGTTATAACATGGTTTATCCAATAAAAGAAACAATTTCTTTTTTAAAAAGAATATAAGAAAATAAGATCCAAGAATTAAACTGTATGTACTGTCTCTATGATATATTCGGTTTAAATGATTTTCCAATAACGACACTAGAAACCGTTCCAGTATTTATGTATCTCACCTCAACATAAACTGTCAGGTTTTCACTGTTTATGAGAACACACAACGGTTTTTCAAAGGTGACAATGTTAACAGTCAAATTTACTTATATGTGTCCGGTCAGGAACATTCTGAAAGTGTAGCGCCACCGAGGAAACATTATTTTGTCATATTGGTATATTTGAGCCCATCAATGTGAAACAGGTAGACTTTGGAATTTCTAAATGGCGTAAGTGCAGATCAGTCTGTACTCTGCTCATTCTAATCAGAATCTGCACACATTTACAGAAGCTTCTAACATCTTCATTTACGTAATGTAATAACCAATGTAGATCTCTATCGGACTGTGCTAATGCACCAAAGCCAAATTGTATCTTTCCCCGTCGAAGTGCTCATGTATGCAAGTTCTGAATGCCCATATGGACCTGGGCATACTGAACGACTTAGATCTTAGAATATCCTCGCACATGCAGCGAAAATCCCCCATGAGTTGATTGATTGATTGTTTGGTATTTAACGCCGCTTTCAACAATTTTTCAATTATACCATGGCGTTTCCTGGGTAAGTTACCAGCACTACTGGTCATTTCATCCTGACACCAGTTAGTCAGTCGTAATGATGCCGACCAAATGAAACTGTGTCGTGTTAACCCTTTCCCTCATACGACAATTCTGCAGCAGACGACTTTGAACGTATTTTGTCAAAACATAGAATATCTCCATAATTGAATGGATAACCTATGACAATAAGTGGAACACATTGTGGCAAAAGGAGAAATTGCACGTTTTGTGCAATTTCTTCTTTTGTCACTATGTTTTCAAAAACCCGTCTGCTGCAGAGGCGTCAGAAAGCGTCTATATGAGGGAAAGGGTTAAAGGTGTCCATAGCTTATCCACTTATTTAACTCAAATCTAGCTATACACTATATACACTATCAATAGATTAAACTATTTTATAGTACTAAGCAATTGAAGATGATTGTCTGAATTTCAGCTGTGAGGACCTGTTCTCTTAAATTGTGATGCCGACCAAATGGAACTGTGTCGTGTTAAAGGGGGTTCATAGCTTATCCATATACGTCATGTATGTATGCTAATGGGAGATACTGGTTCGATTACCGATGTAGACCGACCAAAGACTTGAATATGGTTTTATAAAAGCTTCCCTCCTTTGTTTTAAAATCCTTATTTGACCATATAACCCTATGATGTGAGTACTCAAAAGAATCGTCTTATTGAGACAATTATTTTGAGCACCCGCATGATAGGGTTTGGTTGGATGATACGAGAGATATTGTGGGGAAAAGAGCTGTATACCCCTCCTTTTCTGGACCTCTGCTTTAATTTATGAGAACTTTTTGAAAAATATCAATGTTGATGATAATAGACACCGGAATTCATCCTTGCAAGGATTAGTCATTTCCCACAAACAACAACTATGCAGCAGACGACTTCGAAACCATTTGGGCAGAAAGTTGGAATGTCTCAATAAATTAAAGAACAATCATTGATTAGAGTTTAAAACAGTGTAGCTAAAGAAGAAAATGTTCAGTGTGAGCAATTACTCCTTTTGCCACGCTGTTTTCAACAGTCGACTTCTGCAGATATATCGAAAGGCGTTTACATCTGTATAAAGGTTCAAGCTTTATCATTTCAGTAAAACTTTCTGTTTGTTTGCAGGTAAGGTATAACATATTGACAGACTGAACTCGATAAAAACATCCTTTGGACGTAATTGTGTCACTCACCTTCGGGATACGTGTTGTAAACATTAAACTATTACATGTTTGAACAGATACATTTTTTCCCCAGCTGAATTTGCAAAGCGGAAACATTGAATGTTATCCTTTGCGAATACAGACGGGATATTTTCGACTAGGGATTTGCTTCCAGCTGCAAATACTAAACGTAAAGATTGTGTCACTGACCTTCAGTTCGTTCAATAACGGCCTATTCTCTGCCAGAGATCATGTCGATGATGATTTAAAAAGTAAGTTGCAAACGTGTTTGCAAATAAGTAAATGTAAATACTTCTGTGCTGTGCGTTTGTCTAATTATGAATATACAGTCATACGCTTTTTAGATTATTTTACTACATGTATATACTATTGTATGCTATGTAAATCTCGCATGAACTCGGAAGAAAGTACCATTTGAACTGACTTACATCTCTTTGAAAACGCCATTTCTGCCTTATATGATATCAAAATATGTTGGGTTGGGGGATTTATGTAAAAGTGGTTTGAATTTGTTGGAAAACATCATATGAATGCAAATAATTTCGCTTATATATCAAATAGATAAAGTTTTGTTTAATTTTCTTTTAAATTAAATCTAAATGAATTTCTCCTCGTATTTACAGTTAAATCAGTGCAATTATACTAGTGTAGTTTGGACTTAATTGAATATTATTATTCATGTATACGTATAATCACAATTAGTCATATAAATTCATGTCAAATGGTATCATTGAAATTGTATTTCCCGACAACAAACTTGATTAATATATAAAGCAAATTAACTAAGATTGGAGTAGTGTTGTCTGTCTATGTTGAAAACATTAACCAGACGTCTGGTTTATTCTTTTCCAATTGAAACCGTCCAATACAAAGACAACAGATATCTTCATTTTTTAATGTAAATGAAAGCACCTGTGTTCAAAGGACCCTTTCGCTGCTGGAGGCGGTTTCATCATTAAAGAGCCAGCCCCGCCTTCTGACCAGGAACCATACTGTTTATTTCTCAACTCATATTCCTATGACAGGTAATAGACTCTCAAAAGTGCAAAGCTGGACAAGTTCATTTAGGGACACACTACTGACAAAACATACAAACCAAGCACTGTACACAACCATGCATACGTACGTATACCGAGGGCTTGGCGTGAAACGGTTGTAACTAAAATTTGTATTTTTTTTTACCAAGGTTAGTCACCTCGCCATAAAGTCTTTATAAGCGTTAAATCATTTTTCTTGGTAAACAATGGAAATTTAGGTGCCATTGCTCGTTCTGAGCAATGGCACCTACATTTGCATTGTTTTCAAAAGGATCAAAATTGCCCCTAAACCAGGGTTTTCAAAATAGGTTTTTAGTTACAACCGTTTCACGCCAAGCCCTCGATATGTTCTATAGGTATTTCACTGATCTCAATGTAGTTTATCCATTAACGACGAGGGCTATCGATCCAGGGATCGAGGGTTCGACCCTCGGCTCAGCTATTTATTCTTTCTGATTAACAAACGTCATTTTGACGTGAATCATTCGTCTTGCACACATTGGTTAACACCTTTCCCTCATGTAGACGCTTTATGGCGCCTCTGAAGCAGACGACGTTTTAAAATGATAAGCAATTTCTTCATTTGTCACAATGTGATTTGAACTCTATTCAATAATCATACTATCCTTTACATATATATTTTTTGGAATTGAAAATTTCAAAGTCGTCTGCTTCAGATTTTTTGCATGTGGGAAAGGGCTAAATGGTATATGTTGAAAGGTAACCAGTTCTCTGGAGTAATGGTGAGAAAGCCAGGGAAAACATGTAAGTTAAACCGACTGCCGGGATATAAATAAAATACCATTGAAACGGCGTTCAACTCAAATCAACCAATCGATCAGCATATAAGCCGTCCCGCGAGAAAACCAACAGTATGGCCTCCGCGTAATGTATCTACCTAGATCAGCCTGCGCAGTCCGCGCAGACTGATCCGGGCCGACACATTCCGTATCAGGGGGATAGAGGAATAGAGTAATGATTCTTGAAACAGAAAAAAAGTGTCTATCCGGGTAAGCCTGCGCGGCATGCTTAAGCTGATCCGGGTCGATACTTTACGCAGAGTCCACAATGTTGGTTTTCTTGCGGGACGGCTCATATTATCCTATATACGATATTTCCAGAACCGTATTCTTTGAAAACATATGTGGTTAAAAAAAACAAAAGTGCACCCACTGGATAATTTAAATAAAAACTTTGAAATAGAGAGATAAATCGCTTGCTTCGAAAAACATTTTCACTTCAAAGTCGGTTTCAAAAGAGGCACACTAAGTCATCTATATGAAGGAAAGGGCTAATTCCCTTTTAACAGGACGCGCCCGAATTATATATACGTATTTTATTGTTCACACCCAATTTTCCATTCAACTTATAATCAAAGGATCATAAAAAACAAGTATATATATGTCAACTTGGAACTTTGCTTAACGTTGCGCATATAATATTCCTTATCATGTTCACGCTTTACCCCTTTCCCATATGAAACAATTCTGCATCAGTAGACTCTGGGTACATCTTAGCAAACATATAGAAATTTCCTAAAATGGGGATTATTGTATAAAATAATATAGACCATTGTGACAAAGGGAGAAATTGATCGTTATGAGCAATTTCTCATTATGTTGCAATGTTTTCAAAAGTCTTCTACTGTACATGCGTCAAACTGCATTTGTATCTTGGAAATGATTATGTCCAAACATGCGTAACTAAAGCTACTTACACACACTGTGTATGGTTGTTTGGAACTAAGACAACTGCTTTTCACAAAAGAGGTCTGATGCAACTCTAGAAATAATTTATTAATGGTACGATATCTTACGCCATTTTCAACAATATCTCAGTTATATCACGACATTTCAATGGTATTTTACTCCATTTTCAACAATATCTCAGTTATATCACGACATTTCAATGGTATTTTACGCCATTTTCAACAATATCTCAGTTATATCACGACATTTCAATGGTATTTTACCAACAATATCTCAGTTATATCACGACATTTCAATGGTATTTTACCAACAATATCTCAGTTATATCACGACATTTCAATGGTATTTTACCAATACTGTCAGTCTTGTCCTGACACCGATGAGTAATTCGCAGTGCTATTCCGGGAACCATAAGCGCCTACGAGGGAAGCCATTACTACCATTGTCGCTGCTCTTACATAATTGTATTGGGCCAATGAAGAAATAAATACAAACATGTACTTTCAAGTTGTCCGCCTTGTAATTCTCATAAAAAACATTGTCTGGTCGTTAAACTCTTCCCTACCTGCAGACGCAATTAGACGCAATTGCAGCAGACGACTAATCTGCAATATCCCCTTTTGCTACAATCTTTTCAACTTTATCAAATAATTAATATTTCATTCATTGATATTTTCAATAGTTTTGCAACATGTTTTCAACTCTATCAAATAATTAATATTTCATTCATTGATATTTTCAATAATTTTGCAACATGTTTTCAACTCTGTCAAATAATTAATATTTCATTCATTGATATTTTCAATAATTTTGCAACATGTTTTCAACTCTATCAAATAATTAATATTTCATTCAAAGATATTTTCAATAAGTATTATTACATGTTTTCAAAGTCATCTGTTTCAGATATGCAGCTTGTGTTGAAGGGTTACTAAATACATTAAGTGTCTGTGTTGTGTATGCCCCAATCATACTGCAGGACATTTAATATGTTAGCTAATGTTGACCAAACTTTCACCTTACAATCTACATTGAATATGAACCTTGAGTGAGCACAATTTTTTTTTTTTTTTTATATATTTCTAAGAAAGCAGACCATGCGTATTGTTTCTTGTAGGATTTACTTAGCAACCAATGCATTACTTTTTAAATACGAATACTTTAAATAGAAAGAGACAATATATAACATGTATTTCACTCTGGAATATTGCCCTTTACAATCGAACCTTTGTGCCTCAGTGACAGACCGAGCTTTGGACAATATTCATTTAACTTTACCAAATACCAAAATGTCGTGATACCTTTTCCTTCATAGAGAGTAAGCCATTTATCTATTGATCTACTGATAGCCCATTGGTAAAAGACGAATAACTCTTGTACCAGTGACTTTTGTCAAAAGTTGGAAAGAATGTTGGCCGAGCTGGGATTCGAACTGACAACCCCTGGATTGACAGCCAGCGCCGCTTCCGACTGAGCTACCGGGGCTCGAAAGTTATTCAGCCATCCTCATACTCGGACCTCTATAGAAAATCTAGAAACAATTTATGTGGCTTGATAATCGTATTGGACACAGTTGGTAAAGTGCTATTTGTTAATGCCACGTAAGCAACAAATAAACTCTGTTTATATACAACCGTAATGTTGTTACTGTGATAAATACTTAACTGGGTAGACCCAGTTAACTAATCGATACTTCAAAGATTCAAGTTGTGATCTACAGTATGATACCACTTGAACAAGGGACAAAAGAAAAGAATGGCTCATCTGTCTGCTCCTTATGCGTTCAGACAGTCTAAAAAGGCGGAATTCATGGTGGGAAGTGAGCGAATGCTTAAGGCGCATCATAAAAATGGCGTATTCTTTAAATCATTGGAGAATAAGAAAAACGCGTACGACACTAGGTGTTATAAGAATCTTAGTAAAATACAACAGGATATTAACGATGTGTATTTTAACGAGTACGTTCCATTGAAGGAACAAGCCAGCAAGACAAAGTTTTTTCCTAGACTTGCAGAAAAGCAGCCACCAAAATTCCAGAAGATAGCAACCATCAAGGGGAATGACCGGACGATGATGTTACCTGATATACACTCAAACGGTAATTCGGCTGGTTGTAAAAATAGATACAAGACATCGGAGTTCTTCATAGAAGCACTGCGAGAAAAGGCAGCATTGAAAAGAGCAGAAAGAAGACAAACAATAGCATCGCTGTTTGACTCTGCACAACAGAATCGTGGTTTGTTCAGTCGGTGTTCTCTGTGGTCCGATAATATACCGGGCTACAGTAAATCACCAGAAATTGACGAGTATCGTTTGAAAATTTTGAAGGCGGCACTAGCGTTGACCTCGGAACCAGCAAAGACCCCGGTATGTGCTATGGAACCAAGACGATTTAGGCGTAGCTTTCTTCTTACATTGCGTCGTAATAGTAAAACAGTTTGGGAGAACGACCTACTTAAGCGTGCTGGACCGCCTCCAGGAAAGAGAAGATTGGAGTCATTCAGGGATTCCATGAAGGACTGCAAGATTGTTGAGTCAGATGAAAATGACCAAAATAGCATCTCCGCCATTGGCTCTGCTGTCTTGAAATGGCGGCCTCCGATCTCCAACAATCGAATACTGAATGACGACGATGAGGACGAAGAGGATATAGTGTTTCAGTTTTCCAATCGTCAATCAAGGGAATCTTTTGTGTCTATGATAGACGAAGCGATAGGAATAAATCCTCAGAAGTCTGTGTTTAGCGACGCCCCTCTTCACGACATTGAAGACGACCTGTACAACTCCGATTCTAGCCCTGACGTCTTTTCTTTGATAAGCGAACGAACCGGAAGTTCATACTCGGATTACAGTTACACCACCGGAAGTGAAAGTTACTACAGTAGCGAAACAGAGGATGAGTTTAAATAATTTTTAATATCTTTATCGGTGTACTTTTTTTTCAATGATGTTTGTTATTTTTTATATACACTGAATGTGTTTTGTTTAAGTGTTGATTTAATCATTATAAATAGAGGATATTTGTTTGTTTTGAGTTGATATGGAATAAATATCATCGAGAAGTGATGCAATTGAATATTTTCACGAACGCGTAGCGCGAGTGAAAATGTTAAAATTGTATCACTTCGAGTTGAAATATATTCCATATCCACTCAAAACAAACACATTTTCTTTTTATTTTATGATAATTGATGATGAAATAATTGAACTATTTGGTGTCTTCGTACCTGTTCACATGCAGTCGAATCTGTGTGAATGTATTTGTTTACTATACAATGTCAGACAAAAACAATAAGTCCGATTTGTTAAATTTACGGAATACGGAATTATACATGGTGATAGATAAGATAAGGTTTTTATTACATGGCAATGCTTGTATCCGATCTAATAACATACCCATTACGTATTTCTTTATATATATATAACGTGTGTTGTATAACATGACCGGAAACTAGGAAAATGACGTCATACCTATATCACTCACAGTGATCATCATTATTATTATCATTATTATTATTATCATTATAAAACCTTAAACATGATCCGCCGCCCCTTTGGTTATCCCAAATATATGAAAACAGAGACAGAAACATTGGAACATGCAATTCTATTTTCCCTACGGCATAATAGACATACGTCGGGAAACTAGATAATAACCTATCAAGCTCTTTCCTGCATACAACGCTTTCTGAAGCCTCTACAGTAGACGACTTTTGAAAACATTGTGACAAAATAAAACAATATGCTCATAATTGGCAATATCTCCTTTTGCCACACAATTTTCAACTCTTTTCAATTATTATTGAGGGGGAAAAAATGGAGTAAATATACATATAATTTTCTGTTTCTTCACAAACGTAGGAAATTGTTTACATATAAAACAATAAAGTCATTTGATGACCATGGCAATTGTGTGACATTATGTACTAATTAATAACAATTTACATTAATGGCATCAATTAACCTTTCTCCTCTCCGATATGACCTTTGATCGGTTGGGGGAAAAGGGCGAACCTAGTAACCTTGATTATCGCTTCATCAAAAATGTTAAAATTCTATTAGATCTATTTTGATATTGCAAATGCTTCATTGTGGTAGCCACCGTGAACCAAATGTTTGGAACATAATCCAGAATTCTTATAGAAACAAACACTTTTCACATATGAACCTCCCGCGAGAAAACCAACATTGTGTTCTCTGCGTAAAGTATCAACCCGAATCAGCATAAGCATGCCGCGCAGGCTTACCCGGATATACCTTTCCGCCTCCAGTGGATTTTCTGTTCCAGGAATATTACTCTATACCCATGATACGGAATGTGTCAGCCCGGATCAGTTTGCGCGGACTGTGCAGGATTATCTGGGTCGATACATTACGCAGAGGCCATAATGTTGGTTTTCTCGAGGGACGGCTTAATAGTATGGCAAACTTGCCAGCTTGTGTTAAATAATAGGCTAATGTAAAGCGTTCTATAGAAGAAATTAATGGAATTGTCCCATTCATGCTTTCCTTTTTCAGTTAATTAAGCCACACAACATAAAAACCGACATTCGCTTAAATGGCAATAATAAAAAAGTAACATGTCTATCCGTTTAGTGTATTTTGTGACTACGACCTTCTGCAATGTGTTTCAGAAATTTGATTCGATTTCAACTGAGGCTGACCGCCTTTTTCCACACTGGTTGGTGGAACCATATCATTTCTAAATAATTATATATTTTTTATATCTACAGTATAAGTCTGTAGAAATATAACCGTATCTTTATGGTTACATAAGCGGGTCAGGCATAAACCAATAATGACGGCGCACTTTGGACATGATGTAGCAAGGAAAAGGCTTTTTGTGGACAAAGCCGGTTTAACCTTTCTAACTCTGAAAGTAGCTTGCTTTGTCATTCATGTATTGGTTCCAAATGTCAAGTTTGATTGGTCGGCTTTAGAATTTACACACATCAATTGAATATTAAACAAATTACTATAACTGTCATAGCTTTATATAAGGGGAGTATTGGTTCTTGCCGGTCGTGCTAATTTACTTTGGTACTCGGGGAAAATGGAATCCACAAATCAAAAGAGACGAATTACGAGAAAACCATCAGTATGGACTCTGCGTAAAGTATCGACCCGGATCAGGCTAAGCATGTCACGCAGATTAACCCGGACGGACACTTTTCGCCTCCTGTGGATTTTCTGTTTCAGGTTTCATTACTCTATACCTCTATCCTCCTGAGACGGAATGTGTCGGCCCGGATTAGCTGTCTAATCTGGTAAGATACATTACGCAGAGTCCATACTGATGGTTTTCTCGTGGAACGGCTCAAACACAAAAATAACCAAGATTGCAATGCGGACGCTCTTTTGAAACGGATTTAATGGTAGTAATCGTACTTTTTTTAAAATTTAAAAAAACGTGAACTGATATATAACCTATCGTCTTTTGTCATGATGTTGTTAAAGCTTCATATAAAATGTGTAGTTTTTTACGAAAAAAAGTTTATTGTTTTGAATTGTATTGTATTGTTTATTTACTTCTCTGTAACCCTACAACTAAACCAAATCTCAGTTATCAACATCACTTGGGTATCCATAGTCAACCCCAAGGAAGGAGCCAAATTACTTACAACAGAGGGAAACTGCATTTTTACTATTGATTTCAAACTATTCGTATTGAATATAGTTGTGTTTCCAGATGCCAGTTTCCTTTATCACTGCCTAACTCAAACACCTACCATTTGCATAGTGTTTTAATAAGAATTACAAACTATTTCAGATATCGTTCGAGTTTCTTTGAACGTTTTGGGGTAAACATCCGATCAATATCAGATTGAGCTCATTTGCAAAAATCAACTTCGGGAATGAGTCCGGCTAAAATCATTTGAGCTGCGTTTCGCCATATCGGATCTTGTTGACTCAGTTTGGTAAAACATAACGAGGGCTTGGCGTAAAACGGTTGTAACTCAAATTGGTATTTTTTTTTACCAAGGTTAATCACCTCGCCATAAACTCTTTATAAGCGTTAAATAATTTTGGTAAATAATGGGAATTTAGGTGCCATTGCTCGTTCTGAGCAATGGCACCTAAATTTGCATTGTTTACAAGTGGTCAAAATTGCCCCTACACCAGGGTTTTCAAAATAGGTTTTTAGTTACAACCGTCTCACGCCAAGCCCTCGATAAGGTTACATTGACGTAAAACGAGGTGGACAGAGAAGACTATGATGAGACTGTGTGGATGTCTTCAACATAGACTGAGTCTTGGCTGGTCGTTAACGGCACGATGTCGATTATCCGAAGGCATTTTGTTCATATCTTGTAATGATTGTTATTAGAAACACGTCTGCCTGTAAATGATCCTTTAAACGATGTAAGAGAGCAAGTTGACATTTGTACCGCATAGCATAAGTTTGGATTACACATCATTAAGCCTGTTTACTCAAAAACAGGTACACTGTGGCCTTTGAGAACATAATGTATATCTAGATCAGCCTGTGCATCTACGAGGTCTAGTTTATATCTACACTTTTCGCAAATTACGTTCAAGTGTCTTTTTTTACTAACATTCTGGTAGATTGTAAAGATTTTATGAAAAATTAACAGATTAAAAGGCTAATTTGAACCTTCACTATTCACAGAGGCCAACGTGTTCCCTTTTTGCAAAGACAGGCTCATATTATATGATTACATTTAATTGCGAAAAACATTTTTGTGCAGCCGTAATTACAAATGATTCAATTGACATTTCTTTGTGGCATCATACAAATGCGCGATTTGAGTATCTAAACGGTTTGCCAACAATAATCCATTATCGAACTGCATTGATCATTGCAGTAATACATTCACATTAGTCTAATGAGCAAAATGTTTTCTTCTTTTATATAATGGGTGAAACATAACAACTGCTAAGTTTGCCTGCGTTCAATGAACGATATAGCAACAGGGTCGGGTCACTCGTGCTGTGCTGGATATCGTTCTGGCAGACTGTATAGGATTATATAGTATTTGTTTTACATCAAATGCGTGTTCCCACCAACAACCATCACATTGGTAATGTTCAACCTGTTATAATACGCTTGTCTCTCTGCTATGTTTTCCCCGCAATAATAATTAACAGAAAACAGTATAGACAGAAATATTTCATTTATTCAAATGACGAAATATACAAATAAGGGCAGAAATCAAGGTAAAACAACTCATTTACATATTTTATATAATAAGAGCCAGAATGACACAAATGGGAAAAATATGGCATCATAAAAAGGCCATGAAATCACAAGGTGTTATTTTGTGCAAGGAACGACGAAAGACTAATAGTATTAGAATATAAGAATTAAGCGGTGCTTAAAGAAAAGGTTATTTTTTTAACTTAAAGGTGAACAAACTATATCCAGATGTGACTGTCACAAACACCCTTTGGTTGGTTTTCCTGCTAGTATATAGAATGATATTTTATTAAGGAACTATTTATATTTGCCTTCCAAAGCGCGTGTTGTAGTTATACATGCATTTGGAATATATTCCGTATTTCATCCTATTAAAATACACACATGTGTATTGTATCGTGTGTGTGTTGATTATTTCCTTAACGTTATACAACTACAAAACGTAGATGTAATTACACATTACTAACCACATTTTACGAACAATTACTAAACACATTGAGTTTTCGCGTAAAATGTTACAGGTTTTTTACATACATGGTATTATTTTTCCAATATTGGCGGTCAATAGCGATAACGTTAAATCAAGTGATGCTCATCCAAATAATCGTCAGTAAATATCACTCAGTTTTCATCGAAAGCATGATAGGTAAACGGCACAATTAACGGTTGGGGAAAGCCTACCATAGAGTTGTGCAGTTATAAAAGGTAGAAGTTGAATAGGCTTATGCTTGAAAATAGTTGAAAATTAAATATCTAGCTTTTTCAAAACCTGCCGATATATATATGCAACAAGGCGATGGGTGTGTATAAGTAACGTATTTTAATCAGTGATGATTTTATTTTGGCTAGTAACAAAGCCAAAATAAAATCATCACTGATTAAAATACGTTACTTATACACATCCATCGCCTTGTTGCATATATATATCGGCAGGCTTTTTTTAGAGGTCTGTTTAAAAAAATGCCAACATGAAGATGCCTTTTGATACGTTTACAGCAGACGAATTTTGCATCTATTAATTAAACATTTTCATAGACGTTTTTCATATTTTTGCATAGTTGTTTTTAAAGCCATCTGCAGGGGGGGGGGAAGGGTCAAAGAGTCATCATTGACACCCACGGTATCACGGTTATAACTACATTATATGAAGATTGCTCTGTGAAAACCAACATTAACGTACATAGTACACGTGTGGAACTGACTGCACTTACATGCTGAATGATCCAAAATGGAAGTTTCTTGAAGCGGATGCGCTTGATGATCTGGATCTACACAAGTCGCAACAACATGCATGCCTGTACTCGCAGTGGGCCGCTCAAGTTCTATTGGTGAAGCATATCGCAATCAAAGTACAAGGGTATCGTGCGATGGATCAAGGTACTCGCTAGCCACATAAGCGTTCTTTTACCTTTATATAAATTTGCAAACGAGTTACGCTGTGGGAAATTTGACCTTCAGGAATCTAGACCAACATATACCAATACAAGCCTCTACTATTCCTCTCCGCATTCTCCTGTCGTTACCCTCATATTATTTGCGCTGTGCACTATTTAAAAAAAGCACCCATCAATTATGAGCACGTTTGCCCTTTGCAGATCTAGGTCAAAATTATATGAGGAAATGAAAACGGATGATTTGATTGCAGCCTTAAATCTTTTGAATCGAGCCTCGGTAGCTCATTCGGTAGCAACGAGGACTGTCAATCCAGAAGTTGTGAGTTCGAACCCAAAAGTTCTTCCCGACGTTTGACGGAAGTTTACGCGACTAGCATCATTCGCCTTACACCAGTGGGCTAACAGTCTATGGGTATATCTAGTCAGTCGCTTGGGAAGACTGCAGTGTGGAATACTGGTGCGAGAAAGCCAGACAAACACGTTAATGTCGGTATGGTTATTTTATTCCCCAGGAAGTAGAATAAGTAGAATGTATACTTAACGTTTTACAATATTACAACACAAATATATATATTATATACTGCACTTTACAAAACGAAACATAATTGTTCTTTAAACAACCAACAATAATGTAGGTATTGTGCACATTAATTGACCATGGACAAGCTTCTTTCATGTGTGTATAGATCTCCAGAAGAAAGCTGTATATATGTCTTATGAGTGCAAATTAATAGTTTGTTTGTGTACAAAGCGAGATTGCTTTGTGCAAATATTCATGAATGTACCCTATCTACCCGCTTTCATTTGCAATGGTCAGAATAATGTTGTCATGCGTCCTCGGGCAATTTATTTTCTATAAGGAAAGGGGATTTTTTGTTTGTAAAATTCGCGTGTAATACATGTTATTCGATTATCGTACTTGTGTAATGACCATATTTGAGATATTTTCATTGAAGCATGCTTTATAAATAGTGTAAAAATGGGCAAACCATTGTACATGGAATGAAAGGGAAACTTTTAACATTTCCCACTTGCAGACGCTGGTTGACGCATTTGTAGCAGACACTGTTTGAAATCATTGTGACGAATGGAGAACTTGCTCATAATGGGCAATGTCTTGATTCTGCCACAATCGTTTAAACTCTTCTCCATAATATTTCTTCAATTTCTAAAGATTTGACCTATTTTTATCTCAATGTTGTTGAGACGTCAGCTGCATATTTGTGTATGTCGAAAATAGGTGAGAGGTTAATGGTCTTATACTATTCGATATTTTCAAACATCATCATTTCTAATAACAAAAGTAATAAATACGCGATACTTTATAATACAAATAGTATGTTACTGAACATAGTTTATACCATTTATATGTTTATTTGTGATGAAAAATTTACAAGTTCCTTAAAATTTGCAAATAAATTCATACTAAATTGTTCTTTTATAGTTTCAAATACAGTTTTAAATGTGAGTTGTAAAAAACCCGCATACCTCACTCTCCCCACAAAACAACAACAACAACAACAAGATCCAATTATGTTTTGTATAAGTAAAATTTATGCTTAATTACAACGTCGAAAATTACTTAAACAATATGATTTAAGTATGGGTAAAAGTGTTCATATCATGGAAGAATGTTTGCAGTTCACAACAATGTCTGTGGCCATGTCAGCGGAATGAGGCAGACAATAGAACTGAACTATATGTCACTTGGTTTTCAATGTCAATTTCAACATGGCGCATCGCTGATATTCCTTTTCCGTCCAGTGCTATCTAGCGATGTTTTGGAGCCATGGAAAGTCTCATTACCTATACTTTTTTCCTGTCCTTTTTCGTCGTTCTTCTCAAGGTTTATTTCTGAGACTATCGAATGTTTACTTCCGCTGTGTTCGGAGGAATCTGTAGACTGGTCCGCAGCCGCGTTGTCCTTGATCGCCTTTTGTTCGCAGCAGACGACCGATACTCTATACAAAAGTAACATGACGACTAGACCGTTCTTGGCGGTAAAGAATATGATACTGTACGTCAACACATTCAGTGAAATCATCGTGTACAGACGTATGGCAAGGAAGGGACCGTCCTGTAATAGAAAATTGACGGTGATGCTCCATATCTCGCTTTGGAAGAACACTTTGAGACAGCTTTGAGGCCTTTCTATGACCTCTTCTTCTTGATCAAAGGACGTGGCAACTCTTGTCTTCTTCGGGCTGTTTGTGGTCGTCAGTACAAATGTAAATTGTAACAAACTCATTGTCCATATCAGCAGGATGACATAGGTCATGTTTGAGTTCTGTTTGACCTTCTCCTCCTCAAAGAGTGCAAAGAGTTCGGTGATGTCAGAGGCGATGCCAATGAATACGAAGAGCAGTTGTGAAAGTTCATCCCTGGATATCTCACCACGAGGTAAAATCCATCTGGCCAGTATCATCAGATAGAGGAACAGTTGTTCCACAACCGCCACCAGAGTGTTCTTACCCATATGCACCTGTAAAATACATATTGAGAAATATTTGTCATTATCGAGACAGCAGGTAAGTCTTGTGATCCAATAGCCTATTACAAAGCAATAATGTATTTACATGTATTATTTTTCACCAAGAAATACAACAAAAGTATTGTCACGGCAAATGTACACCAGGGTAAACACTAAGCAGCACTGGATTAACATTCATATTTTCAAAAAAGTAAATATGGTAAAATATTGATCCTAGTCTTTGGACAATGGGAAAACCCCTGCTTGGTGCTGATTTTTTGCAAAAGGTATATATTTAATTGCTCAAGTTAATACATGTATCTTAACTTTAGAGTCAGTTCTCTTTCTAGTAAAGTGACACAGAAAGAAATAATTCTTATTGCCATGTGTCATGATATCCGGGTAAAAAAATACAACTCATTTGGAGTATTTTGAAACCGGAAAGCAGCTATATGAGCCTTTCCACGAGAAAACTGCTCAAAGTATCGATCTAGATCAGCCTAAGCACACCGCGCAGGCTAACCCGGACTGACAATTTTCGCCTCCTGTGGATTTTCTGTGTCAGGAGTCATTAATATAAACCTCTATACCCACTGAGACGGAATGTTTCCACAATGTTGGTTTTCTCGTGGGAAGGCTCATATAACTTTGAAAACTAAGTCAAAATGTGCAAGTTTTTGTCAAGATTTTCGTACATATCCATATAATGCCCAATGGAAATAACACTCTAGATAACATTGGACAAAAGAAATCAGCAAACTCATTTTGAACCATCTGCAGCGGATTACTTATGAAAACAATATGGATAAATGTTTCAATTCTTTTCAATAATTATACTTTCATAGATATGTTCAATACTTTGCCTGGATGTTTTCAAAGTCGTCTGCTTTAGATTTACGATGTGGGAAATTGTTAAAACTAATGCACATAAACAATCTCTGTCTATATTAACTAATACTAGTTTTCGTTTTCCGTGGATGATTTATACGATCAAACCATAAAACAATGACTGGATGTTATCATGGGTGATAGCAAAGCCATTATGTATTGTTTATACTTATTAGGCGAGAAAATTGTTTGCTATCAGTTGAAATTAATCATTTAGTTATTCCATGAAGTACTTAGATGCAATACCTAATGTGATTTGTCATTAAATTAACATACATTCCCTGTGGATTTTCTGTGTCTGTAATCTACTTGCGTTATCCTAAATGTCAGAGCTTTTATGTATTAATACCACGTGTATAATTCAGAATTTTATTATAACACATTCGCACGCATTCCAAAGACTGTATATACATTAGCAGCTTTGTACGGTTATTCTCATATAAGACAATGTCTTTTTCCTTAATTAAAAACAAGCATATTTAAATGGCAGCTATAAGATATAAGAAATGTGTTGGTCGCATCCAATATCTTATATACATTCTCGTGTGACATCACATTATCGGTATGACAATGAAATCAGTTGGATAACAATACTATGTTTTCGTCAATTGTTACATTAAATGGCTTCTCTAATTGTAATTATGTTCATATCAATTGCATTGTACATGTTATACTATTTTGTTCTATTGTATGTATATATAATAATCAGCTCATGAATGAAAAGTGCAACAATACATGGCAACAATTTCATGTTTTAAATCTACAGAATCTACTGCTCAACTCGTGCTGAAAGTTAAGATAGAAATCAACAATGGTGTATGTGCGGTAAATTTGAAAGTAAAAGTTACTGGAAAATCGCGCTTACTTTTATTGAATGTTAATGTTCTGAAGAGTCTTTTCAGTGAAATATCAAGGCATGGATATCCGAGTATGACTTCAAATGGACATACCGATTACATTGTACTACGTTGAGCAGTGTTCATCAATGCATGTGTAATAATTGCATTGAAACAGCCGTGTTAACTGCTTCTAAAACAGACGGCATTGAAAACTATGTAGGAACTAATGAAATAGTCTCAATTCGCAACTTTCTTTTGGTATTGTATCCCAAATCTAAATATTTTTTTTCAAATACGCACTTTAATCGACTGATGTTTTAGATATAAAAAGGTACGCCCAAATAGTTACCCCTGAAACGTCATCCAGAATTGACGTCGAGTTGTCCTGGTTTGCATTGCCCTTGAACTGTATATACTTCTCATTACGGTCAATCTCCAATATCCAGATACCCGGAATGGTACACAGTAAGTAGAAGAAGAAACAAGGACAAAACCTGAAAATAGAATGGTAAACATAAAGTAGCTTAAAACTTGAAGACCAAGCGAGGGCAAACCCTCAACAGAAGATCAGAAGTCAGCGATATACGAACACAAGAAGAAAAAGAATGTTGAACATTCAGTAGAAGAGCAGGCAATGACACATAAATCTTTAAAATGAAAAGTGAACATTCTGTATAGGAAAAGTAATAAAATGAATCTAAAAAAGAATTTTAGACATTCAGAAAAAAATAATTCAAGGACAAAAACAATGATAAAACACCCTGTGTGCTATACTTCTGATATAAGCATGTCAAATATTTTTGAATAAATAATTGATGCATGACAATTTAAAACGTTTCCACTCAAAGAAGTGATTTATATATGAGTTGTAGTCTCTAGTATAACACTAACTTCAATGTGTTCTTCAACAACATTTAGGTTTATTTTACATTATAAGATTGAAAATATCTCCAAAATTACGTAACTATATTGTAGTTGCATATTGGCGGTGCTCTGCGACCACCAATCGTAAGGCATTTACGCAGTCTGATCAGGTTGTGTATTGTCCACCAATTAGTTATAGAAAGTTCCAAGAAACTTGTGTTTGGCAGTATGCATTTCGATCCTTAGCAGACACGAGATATAATAACGTTTAGGTTGGTTTTTCTGGATCAACGTTCATAAGTTCGTATGCAATACCAATGCACGGCCAGTAAAGCGTGCAATAAACCTAAGCTTCAATTGAAAGCAGATAATCAAAGTTAATGAAAATACTTCATTTGGTCAATTTACAAATGAAAGTTTTCAGTCGGAATGGCGAAAATAGGTCAAACTATGGGGCTATCAACTTCGATGTCCTTTTCTGTAATCTCTATGGGATCATGTGATACCAAAGTTGTCGATTATATCTGTCATGACTAGTAGCGTTAGCATGTGTTCGATGGAGGCATCGAATCGTGGACGTCTAAATGACCACTGGGAGTCCAGGCGTTGTAAAAAACCAACTTGTTCCGATGATTGCTAATAAGATGAAGCCAATAATCGCCGCGGTTAATTTCACTAACAATGTATCCGGAATAAATAATTAATCAGAGTACTTGTAAATGATATTATTTCCGCCAATTTTCTATGAAGAAATAATTGTTATCGTAAAATATCAGAAGTAATAAGTCGGAAACGATCATTTGATATTCACCCGATCCCAGTGAAATGGGCGCCATGACGTCGGTTTAACTTCCTTTATTACTGTTCACGTGATGTGATACGCTAGAATTTGAACACCCCTGTTAAAAATTAACACTATTAATATGATCCTGACGATTGCGTAACTACGTGTTTGTTTGTATCTATAGTATTATTATTATTATTTTCATTATTATTATTAATTATTATTATTAATTATTATTATTATTATCATTAATATTATTATTATTATTATTATTATTATTATTATTATGAAACACGTAACTGTTATCAAATTTCATATTACATTTTTCATTTTTTTGAAGACACATTTTGATATAAATGATATATAAATTTTAGTTTAAATCTTCTAGAACATGACTATTTGAAGCCTCTCGATACCTTTTATGACCAAAACTGGCCACACGTATACGCAATTCGAGCTTAATTGTTATCGTCATCAAAACCTCCGAGAGTCGATTATTTTCCTGTGCCATGGCCTATAGAACTACCAGAATCAAGTAAATAGGAGTATGCAATACAGGAAAAGACTGGATAAAGGTCATTACTCTCGATCATTTTCTAGTCCTGTGACATGACCCGATACATACGTATTTCTAAAACCGATATATGTCAAAGGTAAACGTGCATTATTTTGTTTACTTAACACCGGCTCTTGTAGCATATTAACAATCTGATACTAGTGTACCTGGTTAAACCCAATAACTTAGCTAGCCTATCCTACTTGTTATTACACGACAAGACCAATTTCAATTCAATTCGAGCACTGTTCCCGTTATTGGATACTTAACAGTACGAGGGGCATTCAATACATTATGTCACTTGTCTTCGTTTGTTTAAACTGTTCACTGCATCGGAGTTTTGCTCACGACAGCCCTTCAAAGTGTTCCCCATACACAGATACACTCATTTCGAGGGCTTGGCGTGAAACGGTTGTAACTTAAAAACCTATTTTGAAAACCCCAGTTAAGGGTCAATTTTCACACTTTGGTAAACAATGCAAATTTAGGTGCCATTGCTCAGAACGAGCAATGGCACCTAAATTCCCATTGTTTACCAAGACAAATGATTTAACGCTTATAAAGACTTCACGGTGAGGTGATTAACCTTGGTAACAAAAATACCAATTTTAGTTACAACCGTTTCACGCCAAGCCCTCGATTTGAAGTGTTTATATCCAACAACTAGATGCTGTATCCTGTTGAGACAACGCAACATTGTTGAACCAATGACACGTCTAGCACCAAAGCGCTTACATGCTCAGAGCAGGGAAAGGTGGTGTTCAACATGAATAACATTTTCGGGTTCTCCGATAGATTGTACAATATTAATTATGAGTGCTGAATCTTTGTCACGAATAAGCTGTTTGCCTTTCAAATTGTTTCTTGTGCGTTTATTTTGATCGAATCTTTTGAAAGATATAAGTTCTTGTTAGATATTTTTGTTTACTAAGATAACAACTTTTATATAGTTTTAAAAGATTTTGGTACAATCGAAATTCTTGGTCTTTTAGTGTCGTGGCAACAAGCGGGAGCGCCATCTAGCACAGAGCTTCTTTAATTTCAAACAGTCGGTCAGAATAGTGTGCCGATCAAATGTATAAGTTTGTTTACTTTTTTGTATTTTGTCTTACGCCACGTTCGACAATTAGTTATATCACGGTGTTCCCTAAGTTAGTTACTAGTACTACTGGTGTTTTTATCCTGACATCAGCCCGTCAGTCGTAATGCTAACCCCACATTCCTGAGCGCAAATGATTCAAAGCCATGTGTTAAGCTTTTGGTATGACTAGTCGCGGATCGAACCCGCGACCTCCCATATTCGAGGGGGACGATATACTACTACACCACCGTGTGTGAGGCAGGATTTAATAATGTCTTGGTTGACATACAGCCCGATCTTTGACTCAAGTAAAGTCAATGGTCACCTACATTTTCGTATTGCCGGCTGATAATAAAAAGCAAAAAATAACGCAGAGGAAATTGTTTACATATGTAAATATAGGAGAGTCTTTTGTTGATGTCAACACGACCGTGGTCATGAGTTACCCGGTAAAACCCTTGAACAATCTAATCCTTATTTGTGAAATGACACTTTGACCATCAATTCATAATATTAAACTCAAATTTGAGCGGAACACACACTGGAAAGAATTATATTTCATTCTGTCAAAATAGTCTATTGATGTATGCTTTTGTGAATTTAACACTTTCTGCATTCAACAATTGTGCAGTGGACGACTTCAAAAATATCAAAGCTAAAATATGGAACATCTCTATAATGAAAGTAAAGTAATCGAAAATTCTAAGCAATTTCTTCTTTTACTACAAAAAGTGTATGCTGCAAAGGCGTTAAGCTATGTCTGCAATAGTGAAAGGATTAAACTATTAGTGGCGATCCTTTGCCTATATCCCTAACACTAGACGTCTTAAGAATTGCCTGATATAATTTTATTAGAGTAAGTTTGCTTTGAAAGCAACCAGGTAAACGGTCAACCAATGTCCAGATACTTCTAAAATGCCAAACGGAAATGAGGAAGATCGAGGTCTGTGATGACTGAAACCGGTCTCGATTGGACACACATCTCAGGTGTTCGGTTTACTAATTATATGTCGCGAGGCATCATTCTTTAATATTCGGTTTAAAGGTATATGTTGTAGGGCACAAACCCACGACCATTGATCAACCAAGTAGTATGCATGGTTTACTAATTATAACACATTCACAACGTTCGGTTTAATACGTCGTTCAGCAGAAATCTTCGAACTTTGATATACCAATTTTAGGGCACAAATCTACGATCATCGGTTAACTTAGTCCTTGGGATTTATCCCCGATGTTTGGTTTACTATAAATATGTCGTGGGGTCTAAATGCGTTACGTTCGGTTTATTTAGTCGTGGGGAACAAATTCACGACGTTCGGTTTAATATGTTGTTGGGCAGACATCTAGCTACGACCTTTGGTTTACCAAGTCTTGGAGCACAAATCCACGACCATCAGTTTACCTAGTACTTGGGCATTAATCCTCGATGATCGGTTCACTACTTATATGTGGTCGGATCCGTGACGTTCGCTTTATTAATTTGTGGGGCACAAATCCAAGAAACTCTCATTTTTATTATTCATGGGGTTTTGAAACACCCGGAGAAAGACACATGCTTTTATATATGAGCAGTGCTCCCAGAAAATCCACCCTAGATAATACATATGTGTGTTGCAAGTGGCGATACAGATATATTTATACCCTCACAAAACCTGATCCAAATGTGTCAGAGGTTTTACTTCATTGAACTCTTGGCGGACAAAGTATATGATGTATATTCAGATTAAACTTTTTCACATATTTCTCTGGTTAATTGCAAAAAAGTGCAGTCTCTGCTTTGTACAATACAATACAATATATTTTATTGCATAACAACTTCAAGTTTTATAGCAAGTTTATACAAACAAAAACCATAACAAAGACAAAGAAATGTATATAAAAGTTATTGATTTGCTAGCCTTTTCCATGCATATATCATGACCGCATTTAAAGACATGGTTATATTCAATTTAATATGTTTTGTAAATATTAAATCAAATATCAATTAACATAAAAATACATTGTTTGTGGTCATGCTGATCTACCAAAAAGACCATAAAAAAACCTTGTTTGCGTCGAAATGAGTATATACCTTCACCAGAATGCATTGAATATATGACATTGAGTTTAAGTTCATTGTAAATGTGTATAGGTCTAAGGATGTACTAGAAATTATTGATTTGATAATTTTTAGTATTCAACCCGATTTTGTCCAAAATGACGGTAACCATTTTCGCGGGGTGAGTTCTTTCTTGCATAATGCATGACCCCCACTTTCGTTGGATTATTTTAAAGCTTAGAGGTAACTCTTTTTATATATATAGGGTGTTCTACCCGAGGAACGCATAGAACGTGTGGCAGTTGAAACTGGTTGATTTATATGGAAACAAAGAAGGAATTTAGTTGGTGTATTGTCACCTAAATGGATAAATGAATCGATTTCCACTTACAACACATCTGCAAATAACTTTAAAAACTGTAAATGAATGAATAATTTTCAAAAAGGATTGAAACAGTGTGCCAAAGTGAGAACTGACTCATTGTGACTATTTCTTCCTTTGCCACAATGTTTTAATAAGTCGTCTGCAGATGGGAAAGGATTAAAATAGTATACATCGTTTTAAAATCGAGTTGCGCAAGAATGAGGTATTTTAACGCATGCGCACAGTGAAGCTTCAGATGAGCCGTCAATTTCCGCCTATACGTCACACAGTCCTAAATGGCACTTCTGATAAAGACTAGAAGTGTAGCCTCTCTAGTCTTACTAGAATGTAAAGCCGGAAGATACGCAATATGAGAGTCAATAATTGAAAACAAACAGCATGTGATACTTCCATAATGTATTACCCCCCTTTCCCACATACAACAGACCTCCAGCAGACGACTTTAAAAACATTTATTCAAACATATGGACGAACGATTAGTGAATAAAACTAAAAGAAAATATGGGAAAAGGACAAATTGCTCTTTCTGAGCAATCTGTCCTTTTGCAACAATGTTTTCATAAGAAATCTGCTGCATAGGCGTCAGAAGGCGTCTGTATGTGGGAAAACGTAAATTAATACGGTGCATGTGCTTTACAAGACACGTGTAAGGTTAAACAATACTCATGGAACTCTTTCGACTAATCATTATATCTCTCCTTAAAGGCGGTGAACTCCAGATGGAGATCACAATTTTGAAATGTTGAAACTTCTGCAAATATTGCTTATTGTGACAACAAAGTTAGTCATAAACAGTTTAAAACTATTTTGACAGTAAATGTTGAAAAAAACACACCCAGTAAAAATGAAGCATAAAATATTAATATAAATTTTATATTTATTTTTTTATTTAACTGGAAAGTAAAATTATTACTCAAATTTTTATCCCAAAATTACGCTACTAATATTTCAGAACAACATTTTATCAATTTCAAAACTTTGACTATACTATCTTTAATTTGGAGTTCAGCACCTTTAACTTATAACCATTATTTCGTATGTTATCTTGATATCGTGTGACTATTTAATAAAGCTCGAGAATATGGTATGAAGTAAGACATGAAATCAATTTAAAAAGTGATAAGGTTATGACACTCAGTCCAATATCATTTCGCTTAAATCCACTCAACAATGAAATTTAATTCACTCTGTATCGATAAGCTAACTTGTATCGAAACGAGTCCGGTGAAAACGGATAATTATAGAAATATTGGTTGGTCATGCCTACATTGAAGTGAACGGTATTTGTTTATTCACGTGTACAATCTCGCCACATACTTCAGGCATCTGTGTTTATGTCAAACACTTGTTTATTCCCAACCTTTCGTTCCCTATTTCAAACCCACGTGTCTGTATATTTTCTATATGTATGTATGATTGCCAATGCCTATGTACATTCATAACGTCTAAATAGACATTATATTCTTTAGTAGCCCCTCTATTGGAAAACGTACTAGTTGGCCTATTTTGAACAGTGTTGGTTCAGATCAGCCTATATAGTTGCTCCGTCGCACCAGAATCTACACAAACTCACAGAAGGTTCTAGCTCGTATAAGTGATATGTGAATAAAGTAGATCTTGATCAGACTGTGCGTATACATATATTGACACAAGCTTCTAACAAGCTTGTATAAGTGATTTGTGAACAAAGTAGATCTTGATGTGCGTATACACATAGTGATATGGTCCAACGCTGTTCACGAAATTCAACTTATCAGGCTGAAATGAATCTTCCGAGGAAAAGACCTAATGGTGTGCTACGTTGTATACGAGAACCGTTGTTTCCCATGCTACATTTATAACTGACGTTTGCTATGTAAATTGTGACGCATGTACGTATACGTTCAATATCATTTCCTGTCCAAAGGAGACGGCAACAGAAAACAATATAATGAATGTGGCAAGCTTTTCTAATAAAAAGAGGTTATCGATTATCAAACTTTTTTAATCAGTTTCAAAACAAGAATACAGTTTGTAGTTGTATATAAATTAACGAAATCGGCTGAGAAGCGACGGGAAACCATATGACGACTGCTTAAACAGAAGTTGAAATATTTCTTAGAAATCTTAATGATTCATTTGCAAATCAGTGTATTCATTTATTGTGATTTTTTTCATAACTCAGTCAGTATACAGCCAACCCATCAGAATGACATAAAAGCCGCGATATATTAAGTTAGTCAAGTTTGCGTTTAAAAGCAGAGCTTACTTAAAACAAATTTAAAGGAATCAAAGACCACATTAAAGATACGCTGTATTAACAGTTAAAAGAGAACAAGATCATGGGAGAAAAAGCACAAACCCGTTTGTCATTTACAATCACTGTTGATCCCAAATCTGGATGTTCATTGTCAACGAGTCTCTGAATCTTTCAAGAAACATTTCTCAAACGCTGGTCATTTTGATAACACTCGTCTCAAATGACCTGTGCTGAGGATTCCTGTTGAACGGTTCATTAGACGTTCGTCTAAGTACGATATACTATTTGAAAGAATCTTCATTAAACATATAGCATATATAAAGTCGAAGTTTAGTTTGTTATGCGCTATTAAAACATATGAGGGGAGAGGGAGAATGAATAGCTCGTTTTTTTGCAATTCAAATTTTACAGAATTGGTTATAAAGTGGTCTGATGCAAAAGCCTCATCAGCCGTCTGAATAAGGGAGATTAATTAGTTCATAATGAAGAGGGGCTTGTTGGTTTGAATAAAACAATGTTTATATTATTTAATTCAGTGGCGCTCTGCGAAAAAACACCTTCGGTTAAGCAGCATTCAACAGAAAGTTTGATTTTTAGCAAGGACGTGCTTGCAGGTCTTTTGTCACACGTGTAGTAATTGCATTTAAGTTGGTTTTCGCAGAGCTACGCTCAAACACATAAACTATCAGCAAAAGTAAAAAGTAAATCATAAAATATATCCACAAACCATTTCCATTCCTGTGCCTTGTTAACGATAATAGTAATGAGGGCTTCGAACACCATACTCAAGTACGCAATACATAGCAGCCAGTACTCCCATCGGCTGGACACCAGAGTGGCCAACCAGACTACCAACAGACTGTGTATCAACAACACCAGTCGAACTCCTAAAGCTTTCAGCAAGTCGAATAAAAACATTATTGCAATAGTCCACTTAACGTATAGCACACAGTTTTATAATTTAAATGTCCTTCAGTAATTGTGTTTTCTTAACCAGATGTCAAGTTTATTTAATGCGTCACTTGTATCAAGCACGTCTATTTCGTAACGAATTCTTCAATTAACTGTCTAACACAAACGTCGGTAATGCAGCTTCCTTCAGCAACCTTTTTTATTAAATGTTTCAATACAACACAAATGTATGTCATTCACTGTCTTTTCGTCATTAATCGTTTCAGTTAACTATACAACACAAACTACGTTGATGTAATGTCCTTTAGGAGTAAGATGCTTCAAATGTCATCTGGTAACGAATTGTATCAATAAATATTCCAGATTAAATATACTTTCAGTAATTTAATCGTTAAAATATTATTTTATTAGATGATATCTCCCGCAATAGTTTGTTTCAATAAACATTGATAATTCGATAATTTCATTCAATGAGTGCAGTGCGTCCAGTCCCTTTAAGTAGAAAACGTCCTTGGTGGCACCGATGTTTGTTAACCAGTCCTACTGAGGCAAATGCTTGTGAACGCGTATCAGAACCATACTTATAGGGGAGCGTAACGTGAATAATAACCCCGATAAAGTAATCATATTAATTCAATAATGGACCTTAAACCAGTGGGAATATCCCACTGATGGAATGTTCATGAAAGTCACCAATGTTTAATGTTTTATGGGAGACATGGCACCCGAATTATGTGTTTACAGTTATACATATTTAATCGTTTAACTTCATAAATATACTTTTTTTAGTAGTCTGCTCTGAAAACATATGAGCCGTCCCGCGAGAAAACGAACATTGTGGACTCTGCGTTAAGTATCGATCCTGATCAGCCTAAGCATGCCGCACAGGCTAACCCGGACAGACACTTTTCGCCCCCTGTGGATTTTCTGTTTCAGGAATCATTACTCTATACCTCTATTCACGAAATGTGTCGGTCCGGATTAGCCTGTGTGGACTGCGCATGCTGATCTGGATCGATACTTTACGCAGAGGCCATAATGTTGGTTTTCTCGCGGGACGGCTCATATTACGGATGAAACGGTAACAGTTTGGAGAGTTGAAAGTATGTTTTCTTTCAGAGTTAAAAACATAGCGGCTAAAGAACGAATTACTCATTTTTAGCATTTTCTCCTCTTCAAACGTTTTCTTTTTCGGAAAACGCCTGCTACACATGCGTTTTAATCCCCTTTCCAACACACAATTATTCGGCTACTGTCGACTTTGAGAAAAAAGTGGGCAGAAATATGGGAAACCTCTGTAAATAATAGTCCAATTATTGAATAGAGTAGAAAACGTTGTGACAATAGGATAAATTGATCATTGGAGGAAAGTTCTCATTTTGTTGCAATGTTTCCATAAGTCGTCTACTGCGGTATGTCGCAATACGTATGCGAAAGGAAAATGGTGCATGTCTAAGCGTGTATTGTTTAAAAACGTGTTCATCGGACCATCACTGGGAACCATTTGCATATTGTTCAATCTTCAGACATTGGACTCTGAACCATTTACCTTATCTCATATTCTGAGAAACGTCTTCTTAAAAACCAAACTAGGATACAAATGTCGAATCTGTAAAAAACCGATTTGTTTAAATTTCAATACCGAGTTAAAGAAATGTCAGAATGGAGAACATCTTTTGGTTTTAACCAACATATATAAACAAAAAATGCTACAGAGATATCTTAAGTACTTCGATTGTCAATATTCTGCAAAATTACAGAATTCTACAGGAATATCTGTTTAACGGTTAAAGTTATCAGTGACAGGTTACTGTTTAACCCTTTTCCTCATATAGACGCTTTATGACGCCTCTGCAGCAGACGGTTTTTTGAAAACATAGTGACAAAAGAAGAAATTGCACAAAACGTGCAATTTCTCCTTTTGCGACAATGTTTTCCACTTTTTGTCATAGGTTATCCATTCAATTATGGAGATTTTCTATTTTTTTAACAAATTACGTTAAAAGTCGTCTGCTGCATAACTGTCGTATGAGGGAAAGGGTTAAACACCCTTACTTTCTAATTTGTAGATATTGAAAGTACACTTTTTAGAGATCAATATCAACATCCGAAAGAAATAGCGTGTTACGGAGTGTTACGGAGTGTAAAGGAGATGAATCAGATCAGGGGCGAACACACTTGGTGCTCGGCAAGTGCAAGCTTAAAACTGTAATTTTATTGGTGGATTCGGCTAGGATATGCGCGAGTAACCGTTGTGTTTCGAAAATAGGCAAGGTTTCTCAATACCGGACCCCGCTCGGCTTTTTACGGAATTCAGTGACTCATTTCTAGTTCAAGTTCATTTATAATAATTGTGAGTTGTTCGCAGATTTTATTCAACGTTTACTTTACATCGTAATTTACAGTTATCGGGAATGGTTTTCCCACATAAAGAAGTAAGTTTTAACAATAACAACTTATCTACAATTATTTGATTCCTTTGTCGTTTCAAAATTGAACTATACTTGTGAAATTTGGTGCAGTATGAGTTTTAACGGTTACACTTGAAATAGTGTAAAAAAGTGTCTCGAGTGAAACCTCGAATAAGCAATGCTGATTTATATGAAGAGTATTGGTCATTGTCCGCTCCTAACAACAATCAATTAATCGGCGTAATTCAATATTGGTTTAAAATAATTTATCAGTCTAATAACGGTGTTATTTAAGTACCATATTAAAGGTGCTGAATTCATGAAATACTGAAAAGATATATTATAGTCAAAGTTTTAAAACTGTTTAAAAGTTGTCTTGAAATATTAGAATCATAATTCTGTGATAAAATTAGACTAATAATTTCACTTTCCAGTACCATAAACATCTAAATATTGCTCGGTTATGCTTCATTTTTACTGGGTATGTATACCCAGTAATCCAAAATGTGTACATTTTCATGACTTTCAATTGAATTTTTTTTCAACATTTACTGCCAAAATAGCTTGAATTATTTATTACTTACTTTGTGTAGCAATATTTGCAGAAGTTTCAACATTTCAAAAGTGTGATCACCATCTGCAGGTCAGCACCTTTAATGCAATGTGTTAGACTTTATAAAAGAGAACATTAATGGGCCAGCAAAGTTTAAACAATTTGATTCATAAAAGAAAATTTTCCTGAAATGACAAAATCTACATAATGTCAACACAACATGAGTTTTAAAAAGTTGAAACTATCTGAAAAGTTATTTCAATACAGTGTTGAAAAATTAAGGGAGTGAAGCAATATTTCCTTTTTGTTTTGTGTCCGATTTCTGAAAATATCCCGGATAAAATTGGAGTCGACTCAGAATTTTACGGAAATATACACTAATAATGTTATTACACCTTTTCAGTGAAAAGTGATTTTATTCGCAAATGCAGTGTCTTAAATCTGGTTCGAGTCCATTGCTAATCGACGTGAGTCGTTTGTGGATTTAATTCAACGTCAATAGGGAACTGTCTTTAATCCACTTAAAAAGATTTAAAACTATTCAAAAGTTGTGTTGAAATATAAGAATCATAATTCTGTGATACAATTAGAGTAATATTTTCTAGAACCATAAGCATCTAAATATTGATCGTTTATGTTTTATTTTTACAGTGTAGACCACATTTTGGACATGTTCATGACTTTCAGTTGACGGTTTTTCAACATTTACTGCCACAATAGTTTTGAACTACTTATTACTTACTTTGATGTCACTATCAGCAATATTTGCAGAACTTTCAACATTTCAAGAACTCTGATATTCATTGTATCAGATATTTCTTCAGAGCGTTTATGACTGTTTCGCGACCAATACCGATTCATAGTAGATGGTGCGGGTATGCGCAGGCTGATCTGGATCTACAAAGGCCGCCAAATCCATTATGTTGGTTTCTAGAACATTATCAAAAATTGAAAGTACAAGTTAATATGAAGAGTTCCGACTGGATTTGATTGTGTTTCTCCAAAACTATATGAGGCTTTGCTATGGAACTCCCTTATGGGCTCCGTTATTTCCGTATCGGTATTGTTCATGGGCTTGTCGGTGTTTTTCAATGTCAATCTCTTACAACTTTGGACGGAAATCGCCGAGCCTGTATACTGCTAATAAATATGGACGTCATTCGGAAATCGACTTTTACCTGGAATGATGGCCTAAGACATAAGTAGAATATTCGTAGAATAGAATCGACTTTTACCAGGAATGATGGCCTAAGACATAAGTAGAATATTCTTTCCAAATATTGGTTGTGTCCGGGTTTACGAGTTCATCTGAATTTCATCAGAATTGTAATCAATGTTGCTGACCTAAACAACAAGTATGTAGCAAACAGTATATTACGAACCATAGAGTCCATCCTTCCCAAGGTGGTACATATGGTAGCGAGGGCTTGATTCCTAGAACCTGAAACTAGAGACTAATGCACGAAAAATGTTGCGACAAAGCAGGGAAGTACTATATATAGTTATGCCATGGTTGTTTTGGGGTACCGGCCTCGGGCAACAGTTCAGATGGCATCCCCTCCACCTCAGGACAACACTTTTGACTTTTACCCAAATAACCATGAAATAACTGTTTTATTACTAGATCAAAAGTTTATCTTAACAAAAAAGAAAATACCTGATCAAAATGGTCAGTTCTCTTTCTGAAATATTGTCGAATCTTGACATTTTGTTTGTTTAGGTTACAATATACCAAATAAATTTCTTCTTTGTTTCCTTGTAAATCGACGAGTTTCAGTCCTAAACAGTCACACTTTCTAATTGTTTCTCAGGTAGAACACCATATATCATGGAAAAGAGTTACCTCTAAGCTTTTAAACAATCCAAAGAAAATGGGGGTCCTGCATTATGCAAGAAAGAACTCACCAGGAGAAAATGGTTACCGTCATTTTGTACCAAATCGGGCCCGGACAAAACCGGCATTCTCTACTTTCACTTTCAAACAAGGTCAAAATACTAAAAGTGATCAAATCAATAATTTCCAGTACATCCTATTCACATTTACAATGAATTTAAACTCAATGTCATATATTCAATACATTCTGGTGATGGTATACTCTCATTTCTACGCAAACAAAGTTTTTTTAGGGACTATTTAGATCAGCATGACATGTAGTTGGCAAAATTATTTTTATGGATATGTTTTTTTTTTCTACTTATTTACAGTATGATATGAAATGAAAACACAGAAGCAAATATTAGGTCAATTAAGTAATGATTATCAAAGAAAATTCAAGTTTTCTATACCACCCAAACCTAGGGTTTTCGGCTGAATCGGCCAAGTGTTATGCTTTCACGCAATACATAGGTCTTCGCAAAGGGAAAATAAGAAAAAACACCCCATATTTATGTTTTACTGTGTCAAATGTTCATAATAATGATCAACTTAATATTTATGCACTATTCTCAGACTTTTTGGCAACCAGTATCATCATTTTCAACCAGTTTGAGTGTATCCAAACATTTTTGCAGACAACACACAATTGACCTGTCATATTTTTTGTGAAGCTTCTTTAGACACTTTCTTTGCCCTCAGAGATCTGGTTTGTGTGTAAATGTACAGAGTATGATATAACATGAAAGCAAAATAGCAAATATTAGGACAATAAGGCAATTATTTTCAAAGCAATTTCAAATTTTCTTTGCCACCCACACTTTTGTGACTTGAGTCCGGCAAGTTTTCTGCGCTGGCGCATTATACAGGTCTCCAAGACAAAACAAACAGAAACACATAACATGTTTAGGTTTTACTGTGTCACATGTTTAAAGAAATGACCAAACTTCATGTTTATGCATGTTTTAGGCCATTAACCAATCAAAGAAAAGTTTAAATAGCTTGAAATACATCATTATTTTTATGGAAAATATGTCAAAGTGGCTATTGCCTCATGCCTATTGACTGAATACCCCCATGAGCCTGAATTCCACTCCAAACACCCAGTTCCATCGTTTTTCAAGCAATTTGACTGTATCCCACCCTGTCAAGTACTCTAGAATGATTTAATATTTGCAGCTGACACAAACTTGACTTTTAATATTTTCCAGCCAATGCTCTTTAGGTTACAATACACCAAATGAATTCCTTCTTTGTAAATCGACCTTTACGTCTGATGAATCCCAGTCACTCAAACGCTCGCTCACTTAGGCAATGACCGTAACGTTCCGCTTTCGTTCGCGTATCGCCATCGAGAACTTCAGTAAAATCGCAAATTAAATTAAATCGAATACGGAAACGACCGAACGTTAATGATATGCTGTCTAAAAATGAAATTTGGAAAATCCAATGACACCATAGCGCGAGAGGGAAACAGTTCATACTGTTGACCGGGGAATAGTTCAATCCAAGACAAAGTGATAGCTTTCATGTAAAACAGCTAAACATAACATATATAACAGGAAAACTGTTGAAAAGGATGATTAATCAATCTACTTAGAAAAAGCATATGCAGAAAAACGTGAAACATCTTGACACCTTGAGATTAAAATATTGTAGGAACAGGTTTACTTAAATAGCGTTACATGTCGCCTTCACCATAGAAATGTTTAATTTGCGTTGTCTTCTTTTGTCCCGTTAGAATCGGTAGATGGTTTCGACGGCTTTTCTGACAGGTCCGCAGCCACGTTGTCCTTGACCATATTTCGTTCGGAACAGATGACCGATACTCTATACACAAGCAACATGACAACAAGACCGTTCTTAGTGGTAAAGAAGATGATACTGTACGTCAACACTCTCAGTGAAATCATTGTGTACATACGTATGACAAGGAAGGGGCCGTCCTGCAATAGAAAACTGATGGTGTTGCTCCATATCTCGCTTTGGAAGAAAACCCGGAAGCAGTTCTCTGATTTTTCATCATTTTCCGTCTCCCTAGCCATCGATGTTGCTACTCTATGTTTCTTTGGGCTGTTGGTACTGGTCAGAACAAACGTGAATTGCAGTAGACTGACGGTCCATATTATCAACACGATGTACGTTATCCTGGTGCTTTGTTTGACCTCGTCTTCCCCAAATAGGGTGAACAATTCAGTGATGTCGGATGCGATACCAATAAATACAAAGAGTAACTGAGACAGAGCGTCCCGGGATATCTTACCACGTGGTAATATCCACCTCGTGAACACCAGCAAGTAGAGGTACAGCTGTTCTTCTATTGCAACCAGAGTATTCTTGTTCAACTTCATCTGAAAGAGACACAATTATTTGAGATGTATTCTTCATTCTTTTGAGTTGGCTTCATTGAAATCGTCTGATAATGAAATGTGTGTGTGTGTGTGTGTGGTGTGTGTGTGTGTGTGTGTGTGTGTGTTTCATAACATTGGACGCATAATACTATCCGATATCGAAACAGAGTTGAACACATTGTTTCAAAAGGCAAGATTACAAGGTTTCAGAAGTTTCTGCCCTTTCCGATTGTGATTTACAAAGGTCTGCAGCTTCAGATGTGCGAAAAGTCATGTAGCAAATGATTTAACAAAACAAAACAAAACTTCCGCCGATAATGCGCCTGATAGGAAAGCAAATGAGTCAAGTTTGACTTTTGCTACAATGTTTTCAACGTTATTCTATTATTAAACTTTTCTTTTGTAGAGATGTTCTAAATGTTTGCATGAATGCCCACACAGACGTCTGCTGCAGATCTGTTGTATGTTTGAAATGGGGAACGCCTTCAATATGTCTTTTTCTGTGCATGTTTCTTGACATCATTTAAGCCCAAACTTTTTCGGAAGACGAATGACGCAACTAACAATGACTTTTATCTTATCAATCATAGGATGGAATGATTAGCCGAGCAAGGATTCGAACACATGCGCCCTAGATTGATATGTACCCCGTCGTTACCGACTGCACTATCACGGCTCGACACAAATAGTATGTAGAAAGATAAGACTCTGGCCAGATCGTGCATTTACACAGGCTGATCAGATCCTCTACTCCCGGCACTCCAATTACGATCTTAGACCAATTGATTATTTCAGAGATTGAGTAACGCCGTTTTAATAACTCTTCACAATATGCGTTTATTATTTTTATTGGGGGCGGGGGGAAATAAACTTCACACTCCTGAGCGACAATGAGGGAAAGCTATTATTAAAATTGTCTTTGGTATATGAAACCGCTACCTCCCAAGCTTGTGGCGGGCGATCTTTCACTACACCAACGAGGTGTTCTCAAAATGTGCGGAAATGACCACTGACAGACTGACAACTCCGTGTCTTTGCTAGCGGAACTAGCAGAGCTCAGCTTCCTATGACCTTTGTTAAGATCGATAACTCACCCCGGTTAGATCGTTACGGAAGGAAGTAGAGTTGTTGTTGTCTACATCAAAGTTGTTTTTCAACTGGAGGTATTTGTGTTGGTGGTCTAACTCTAGAATCCAGATTCCTGGAACTGTACACCCCAAGTAAAAGAAGAAACACGGACATACCCTGAAATAAAGGTAAACTTGAACAGATGTCAGGGAAATGTGCGTTTACCCTTTCCCACTTATAACAAATCTGCAGCAGACGCCTTTGAAACATTTAATCAAAAATATAGAAACACTCTATAATAGAAAGAACAATTATTGAATAAGGTTGACTACATTGCGGCCAAGGTGAAATTGCCCAGAATTAGCAAACTCTCCTTTTACCCCAATGTTTTCAAAAGACGTCTGCCGCAGATGCGTCATAAAGCGTCAGTTTGTGGTTAAGTTAATGGTTTCTTTGTATCCAACAACGTAAAGTAAACTGTCTACATTTTACATTCGCATACGAGCATTGGCACATTCGAAGCAGACGAAAAATAAAATTAAGAAAGAAGATTCTCCCAAATGCGTTTTTTTCTCTCTTTCCACAGTGTTTTCAAATTCCTTTTTTTCAAAGTTCAGTAATATTTACGGGTTTGTGTCTGTACATAAGTTAAGGAACGTTCAATCACTACACATTTATAAACGCCTGTAAACGCCATTTTTCCTCACATATTGTGAGAAACCGCTGTCGTCACTGGGACATGAACCTTAGACCTCCTGTTCTCTATGTAAATGCCTTAACCTCTACGCTACCGGTACCGGTATTTACACATGTAGGAAATAATGATTAAATATTTGTCAGACATTGTCAGTTGTTTGGTTACATCATTTACATGGAGTGTAGAAGGTATCAGGTTTGACTTCACAACAAGTTTTCTTAGTTTGCTCTCTGCGAAACGGGTGAAGCACCATTACTGAAATCTGGTGTTAGAATATCTATTGGAAATCACCGATGAAGCTCTGTGATACGATTGAAATACTGATAGAAGTGGTTAGATACCCCTAGCCCATTCTGATGCCAAACACCCCCTCCTACCCCCGTCCCTACATCCCCCCAAACAAGTGCATTTAACAAAATAAATATAATTGTATCACCTACCATTTCCATTCCTTTGCCTTGTTGACGTATATTGTTACAAAAGCCTCTACGATCATACCCAGATAGGCCAGGCACATCAGCCAATATTCCCACTTGTTGGACGTCTGGCTGGCCAGCCACACGATAATTAAACTGTGTGTTAGTAACACCATGCGAACACCCCAGCGCTTTCACCAAATCAAATACAAACATTTTACCGGAGTTAATGATGGTACAATTGACGAAGTATAGTTAATCGCGCGGAAGGGAAGTTAACACAAGAGCTCTGGCATCCAATCGGCATCCAGCTATTCCCCTTTGCGTTTATTTGCATGATTGTTAATATATTGTATTTATATTGCATTCTCCGGAGAAGAGGTGAACAGTATAGACAATTCTTGCACAAACGATTTTTAGTCGGAAAATGAGAAAATGCTTAGTAAGGCATATTCTCTGTATCTACTGTTTTTAACTTTCTATTTTGTCTGAGGTAACATTTTATTCTCAGATTTCAGTGCAGACGACTCTGAAAACATCTCTTTGTTTTTAACTTTTAATAACTCGAAAATGTTTTATGTTCAAACTAGCCGACAGATCACAAAAGCAATGTATGATTTATGCCCATATTCACCAACAATTCTAAATTTGTAATTTTTAAATTAAAAATAAATAAAATATCTCCTTTTCTAAACCTGCATGTTATGATATTAATGATGATGTACATTGAGATTGAAATACAAGTTGAAACAAATATTTATATAAATATATCAGATTGAGTAAACCATATGTTTTTGATAATAAGATATTGTGTTACTTTGAGAATTTTTTTCTTCTACAAATACATAATTAGAATATATTTAGAATGGTTGGTACATATCAATACCTATCAGAATCATTATCACAAATGATGGCCTGATCAGACAGAATACATCTACTGTATATCGACACAATTTAGAGCGCATTTCTAATGCCCAGTGAACAGTCACTTGCAGTTACTTGTAAACAAAGTGAAGCTAGTCTTCTTTGTTCAACAAATGAGCCGTCCCATGAGAAAACCAACATAATGGACTCTGCGTAAAGTATCGACCCGGACCAGCCTAAGCATGCCGCGCAGGCTTACCCGGACAGACACTTTTCGCCTCCTATGGTTTTTCTGTTTCAAAATTCATTACTCAATACCTCTATCCCCCTGAGACGGGAATGTGTCGACCCGGATCAGCCTAAGCATGCCGCGCAAGCTTACCCGGACAGACACTTTTCGCCTCCTGTGAATTTTCTGCTTCAGGAATCATTACTCTATATCTCTATCCACATGAGACGGGAATGTGTCGGCCCGGATTAGCCTGTGCGGATTGCGCATTCTGATCTGGGTCGATACATTACGCAGAGTTCATAATGTTGGTTTTCTCGTGGAACGGCACAAATATTAATTATGGTAGGCTTTACCCTTTTCCACATACAGACGATTCCTGACGCCTCTGCAGCAGACTAACTTTGAAAAATAAAATTTATTTCTACACTTTAAACAATACTTGATCGCGCGTAAAATTCATTGGTTATTCCTAAATATTGTAAATCGAGTGGAGTTAAGGCAGCTTTTCGATTCCGACTTAAAAACAAATTCAGATAATGGAGGCCCAATAATAACATATATGTTCAAAAAACATTATTGAAATTACTGCGTTGTGAAACAATTTAAGAAATTGATTGATTCGTTTGTATGATGTTTAACGTCGCTTTTAACAATATTTCAGTTATATCACGCTGAAGAAAATGTAGATAACACAGGATGTTATTTCTGCTTTGATAGTAGAATTGGACTCTCAATATATTTATCATTGTTAGGAAATTGTGATTTTGATATGACATGTATATATGTAACCCGGCTAAAGTCCATCTAGGAGGTGTGCTTAGCAGAAACTATCCAGATAGCAGATGCACATATGTATGTCAAATTTTAGTATATCGATAGACCACCATACTGTGTGTACAGTATTTTGCGTTCAACTCCTTTATCATTCAATATATGGACATAACAAAGTGCTATTGTAAAGTGTTCAAGTTAGACTTTTGGGATCGGTAAATCCATGTCCAAATGGAATCTGCAGTTAGCCCCTTGCTGTGAACACTTTCAGTGCTTTGATTTTATACATTATTGCAGGCTTTTATGCGTATAATGCAGCTAGCTTTGATTTTTGTCCCTGTATAATTATTGTAATTTGAATTTCTATGCAACATTTTTACAGTTCATATCTAAGAACTACATTGCTTAACTAAGTGGTAAAGTAATACGAAACAAAAGGTGTGTAGATCATGATCGAAATGACGCTGAATGCTGGTATATGTTAACACTTATTCCACTTTCATATAAGGCTACGTATATAAAGGAAGTTCCAGGTTTAAAACCGTTTTCTACTTAAATACGGGACAAATGCGACAGGCGACTTTAAAACATCTTTTTAAAAATATGATATAACTATATTTATTGAATGGACGGTTGGAAAGATTTGTGACAAACGGAGAAATCGCACATTATGATACTTTCTCCTTTCTTTTGTTTCAATGTTTTCAACAGAGGTCACAGCTGATGCGATGGTACCAGGATAATCTTACCAACAGTACTGGTAATTTAGCCAGTAAACGTCGTAATATGTCTATAATACTGTTAAAAGCGGCGTAAACCAATCAGCTAACTAGACACTTATATAAAAAGCATACATGTGTTTCCTGGCTTAGACATCTGTCAAACTTTTTACTTAGGCTTTCAGCCGGGTCATACCAAATACTTTAACAATGGCTGCCCTCCTTGACGCTCAGGGTTGCGGGGTTAGCATTACGACTGACTGGCTGGTGTCAGGATAAATGGACGAGTAGAACATGCAACTTTTCCAGGAAACGCCGTGATATAACTGAAAAATTGTTTAAAGCGGCGTAAAACACCAAACAATAAATCCATTTAGCCAATTGGTATAAAATGGATAACCCTATGGATGGTTTTTGTCTAGAGCTGGCCCAGGTTCGGGTCATTCGGAAAGGGCATGTTGCTTGAATATGCCACACGTAAACGTATTTACATGCTCTCATTATTTGTTTACGTCCAGCTGTGGGATATGGATTTTCTGCCACTTACTGCTTCAAGACTCTTTGTTTACAATTGTGATAAGCATTGTATATGACCGAAGCTCCAGAAAAAAAACCACTAGCAAAAATATTACACGTGTGGAAAATGACTAGCGTATCCACGATAAAGAATCAAAATTGATACTGTTTCACGGAAGACGGCTCATATATCTAGATCAGTCTGCGAGATTTCGCTCACAGATCCCTATTAACAATGGTCGCAATAGCTTTACGGTTGGTTTTCGCAGTGCGCCGCCCATAGTTTAACTTAAATCAGTAACTTAGATACTTTGATCTTATCTACGTTAATGATACAATATTGCAATGTTGTCAATTAAGCATTTCAAGAAACTGTGAATGGTTCTGGATATCTCAGTCCCTTTTCAACAATGTTTTCAAAAGTTATATGTTGCATACATAAGCTGTCGGAAGTCGTTCATATCAGTTAAAAGATTAGTCCTCATCCTGCTGAGTTAATCATCCGTGATTTCAGATATGTTCTCGCCCTATGATATATTGATTAGGGTTTAACGCCGTTTTCAACCATTTTGCAGTCATATCACGGAGGCCAATTCACCTACTCATGCGTTTTCTGGCTTTCCCACAACATACCTTCCAAGCAACTGTCTCGTTTTCCTCATAGATTATAAGCCCATTGTTGGAAAACGAATGACGCGAATCACAGTGACTTTTGTCAAATGTCGGAGAGAATTTAGGATGAGCTGCAGTTCTAACTCACAACCCCTATATTGAGAGCCCGCGTCGCTATCGATTAAAGGCTCTCGCCCAATGATCTACATATTGAATAGCAGGCGAAATAGAGCAAACAATGACTGGACATGTATGTATATACATATCTTCCCTGTTGTAATGGTTAATTCCGATGATAAAGCTCGACGATATTAAGTAGGCGTATTGTAGGAAGACGTTCCATATTCTTTCAGACCTAAGTCTTTTGAGAAAGCATACCGAATGGTTTGGAATGATACTGATTTAAGAACATGAATTATGCCCCTCATCTAGTTCTTTGATAGCGTGCATATGCTACTATAAATCTGATATGTTTGTTAAAAAAAATGGCATACTGCCATGTTTCACGTGTAATTTCTTGTATTTTATTTATTTAAACTTCTAAACTTTATATATAAAAGATGTACATGATGCATGTTGGCTCACTTTCAAACTTATCTGTGTATCAAACCTGTAACGAACGGCGGCAGTTTAATAACAATTTCAACATGTATATCTATCAGTCACATATAACTCTTTCGATGAAACAGATGACATTTACAACTGTTTTTGGGAAATGATACATTGCCCAAAACAGTATTTCAGTCATTTTACGGCGTTTCCTGTTTAAATTATCAGTGCTGATTTGAAGCTTATCCTTACGCCAGTTCACATGTCCGCAACACTTAGCACCATGGAGAGAAATAACTACTACCACATTCAAGTCTTTGGTATGACCCGACCGGGGATTAAACACTGGTCGACCGCTCTCGAGGCGGACATCATAACCATTACACCACCAAGGCGGTTCTAACCAAACTAGACGAAGTGACAGGCTGATACTCATTCTTTATTCTTCATAGCCCATACCCCCTCAGCCTTCAGTTTTTATTGCATATTTGAACCTTTATTTTTTTCAATTTTTCTGACGAAGTGTACGCATTGACGTACGTGCGTATTGAGTGCCTATGTCTTTGTCCGTAATTTCTCGTTACTTCAAACTGGACTTCATTTGTACTATGTTGGAATATGATTAGGCATGCCAAAGTGTGTTTACTACAATAACCATTAGAATAGCTTTTAAAAAATCAGTTTGACGAAACGACCATAACCCGAGTACTGGTTGGTCCGAAAAGACCATTCCCTGAGTAACCGGAGTAAATAGGCCGAATCGTCCTCGACAACATCCGGGTATTTCACCACGCCATCTTTATCACAACAGAAACAGACGCCGTGAAATACGTTGCCAATAAATTCACAAAATGGGTAGAAAGAAGAAGAAGCAGTTAAAGCCATGGTGCTGGTATCCTTTTAACATCATTGTGTTTTAATATTTATGGTCATGTTTACTGGGTGATTGTCATATATGTTTAAATAAAACGCGTTTTACAATCCATATTTTCAGAAAAAGAAGGAATTTCTCTGACATATTATTTTAAGCAACACATCCGGGTGAAGACCGTTACTTAAACGGAAGACATCCTTTCTGTTTTATTTTGTAACTATAACAGCAAATTTACAAACAGATTAATATATAGTCATAAAAGGTGAAAATTAGCAATTCTCTTATTGCCACAATGTTTTCAACTCTATCAATAGTTAAACATTCATTTATAGAGATTTTTCCTTTTTTGTCTTAATGTTTAATATTTAAAGATATGTTTACTTATTGTTTTATTAGCTCGACTTTTGAAAAAACGAGAGCTATTGTCATGACCCTGGCGTCGGCGGCGGAGTGGTCGTCCAGTTGGTAGCCAGACTTCTCGACCCTCCGACTTCTCGACCCCCGTTTTACCAGACTTCTCGACCCCCTATTAGAAATATCGTCGGATAGGACTATTATATGGTTTATTTATATAGAGACATGATTTTTTATAGTATTTTAAAGTTTATAAAGATTATAATTGTTTTTTTTGTGTAAAACTTGTACTAGTAAGACTTTATGAAAATAGACTCTGTTATTAACCTTTTCGACATTTCAACTCGGAGAGAAATTGTCGAATATGACTATAATAGGGTTTATTTATATAGAGACATGTTTTTCTATATTATGGTATAGTTAAAAGAAGATTATAATGGTTTTTTTTGTCTAAAAGTTGTACTAGTAAGACTCTATGAAAATAGACTATATTATTTTCCTTTTCGACAATTCCACTCGGAGAGAAATTGTCGAATACGAGTGTCGTTAGATTTTCTGTTGGGGTTTCAATTATAATAAACATTTTTTTTTATCAAACTTTTTAATAAAATTATATCAAAAGAAAAACAAATGAAATATTTACACCTAACAAATATTTACACTTAACAAATAAAATATTTACACTTAACAATCAGTTTCATATTCATCAACTCATTTACATTGTGTGAAAAGGAGCAATTGCACATGCGCTCTTTTTGGGGATAACAATGTCAGGATGCAAGTCATCGCATAGTATATATTACATAAAAGTACTCACCGGTGTTGCAGGTACGATGTTGCCATCTATCACATATATCGCATGTGATGCCATGTTGTAATTGTCTCACAGGTTCTTCACAAGATAAACACAGATCTGACATTTTAACACAGAAGTCACAAGGCACAATATTTAAATCAAATTTATTAAAACTTCAACAATTCTGAACAGAGTAACATGGAATGAGGAAAATATTTAAAGTGATGGTGGATATGCATAGATATATATATACTCGGGTGAAACACAATCAAGGGAACAGTAGGGTTGCACTTGATGGTGAAAAATGAAGGTGTTCGTTTTGTTAAAAAAAGGATTTTTTTCATAAGTATAATGTTTGAAGTTAATGAAACCTCAGCGGTTTGCAGCTGGTCACACAGGATATACTGTTTTGACTCTTCGATACACTCCCCACAGTTTGCTGGTTACGGACACTACATAGGACACTAATTGCAATATATTAATACAAAACTGTATTAAACTTTTATTAATTTGAAATAATTGTAACATAATATCATGTATAAACACAAATAAAAATAAAAATTGAAGCCAAGATAGGTTTTAATTGTCACAAAGACACCATATTTATAGGAAACAATCCTGTTGCAAAAATCACCTTTATATCAATTATTGTTACATCTTTAATTTTAAAGTTAATGGTAAGTAATTGTTCAGAAACTAACATTTCATCTTTTCTGTATGAAAGGCAAAAAAATATTTTGAAAGGACAATACTTATTTTTCACTAAATTTATGAAAATAAAAGGTCAATATTTTGGTTACGGACACTACGTATGCCCTGTACATAAGTAACAGTTTACATAATGCACATATAATAAAAGCTTAGTTGGATAATAACTAACTAACTTTCTTAGTATGAATATTAAATTTTAATGGTCCTTTAATGTTTATATCTGTCATTTTGACTTCTGTGTCATAAAATCTATAAAATGTACCCAATTTTCAGTGTGAGAAAAAAAATATATGTGAAACCTGTCTGTTTTTGCATAGTACCTTAACCATTCAGCAAGAACATTAAAGTCATAGCAATGCTAACAAACATATAAAACACAACTATAGATCCTTCTATAACACAAATATGTAAATGATATGAAACATCAAAGTTTAATCCATGGTTACGAACACTATGCCATTGACTATCCTAGCGAAAATACCCGAAAAACATGACCACCAGGGAGCGGGGCTATTTTGCATTATATGGATATAGTGAAAACTTAAAAAAATCTTCTCCTCCGAAACTGTCAGGCCAATTTTCAAATCATTTTGTAGAAATGTTCTTTAAGTGACCCACTATCAGATTTCTTCAAGCCATGTTGATTGGTCAAAAAACATAGCCACCAGGGGGCGGGACAATTTTGCCTTATATGGCAACAGTGAAAACTTTAAAAATATTCTCTGAAAGCCATGTTGATTGGTAAAAAACTATGGCCGCCAGGCTTATATGGCTTTTGTGAAAACAAATAATATCAGGTGAGCGATCCAGGGACATCATGACCCTCTTGTTTCTTTAATTTTTCATTTGCTTCTGTATTCAATTTCTGTTTTTCTCTCCACTTTCTAACCTTTTCTGCATTTATTTGCCTTTTGAGTTTCTGTATTTCAGTTGTTTCACTTGATACTATAATGCATGTAAGAAGTACTTAACCGAAAAAAACGTGGCTCCGTGTAAATAATGATAAAGATTTGCATGTTTGTAAAGGCAAACATATCAATATAGTTAAAAATGAGTGTAAGTTAGTGATAGATATCATTAAAATTTGTATGAACACAATTTTATGTAAAAATACAAGTTCTAAATTTTTAAGCATTTAAGGTTACGGACACTACATATTCATCAAACAAAATTTTATAGAATTAACTTACCTTTATATATGGACAGACTTGTAAACTTTGCTAAATCTAATTCAGGAAACACAACATTTTAGAAAGAAAATCTTGAATGTAGCATCCCCACTTGCAGATTCGAAATATTTCCTGTCTTCACACAGGCTGCTGCTCAAGGAAAATGATGCTATTCCTAAAGATAATGCAATCCGGAATTTCCATTCAATTACATCATTTTTTTATGTGTTAAAAATTAGTTGATTGACTTCTTTTTAAAATAAAACATGCAACTAGCATAAGGCTACTGATAATAAATGCAAAAAAAATCAATATAAACATTACAGAAAAGCAGGTTACGGACACTACACTGTTTTTGTAGTGTCCGTAACCATGTTTGTGTTTCTACAGCAAAGCTATAGTAAAATATCCAACAAATGAATTCATATTTTAACTCTCCAATGCCCTTAAGGTATCTTAAAAGAAAATGGGCTTTATGAAGACTTTGTAAGTTAACTATTGACCTGAAGTCCTGGTTCGGATGGTTTAACTGTTGAATTTTACAAAACATTTTGGAATGATATAAAACATTACTTGATTGATTCAATAAATTACTCATTTGAGCATGGCTCCTTAACTTCCTTACAAAAGCAAGGGCTGATCTCTTTAATTCCTAAACAAGGAAAACAATTAGAAATACTTTCAAATTGGCGACCAATAAGTCTTTTAAATACGGACTACAAAATTGCGACTAAAGCAATATCAAATAGGATTAAGAAAGTTTTGCCATCAATCATACACCCATCCCAAACTGGTTTTATCAAAGGTAGATATATTGGAGAAAATATAAGAATAATTCAAGAGTGTATAGAACATCTTAATGATAAAAATAAACCGGGGCTATTGCTCTTTGCCGATTTTGAAAAAGCTTATGATACTATTGACCATAATTACATGTACAAATGTTTAGAAAAATTTAATTTTGGTAGTGGTTTTATAAAATGGGTTAAATTGTTTTATAGTGGTATTAACAGTAAAATACTTAACAACGGCAATATGTCTGACAGTTTTTTAATTGAACGAGGAGTAAGACAAGGCTGTCCATTGTCTTCGTCATTGTTCCTTTGTTGTATTGAATTGTTATCAAATTACATCATTAAAAGTAAAGAAATCATTGGAATCAAAATCGATGATCAGGAAACGAAACAAACTATGTTTGCGGATGATGCAACATTTCTGACAGATGGAACTGAAAAATCATTTAAGTCCTTGATTTACATTTTAACAGATTTTGGTAAACTGTCTGGATTAAAATTAAATATTAAAAAAACAACAATTTTAAGGGTTGGTAGCTTAAAAAATGAACATTTAGAATACTGTAAAAGAAATAAGTTCATTTGGACTTCTAACTCAGCTAAAACATTAGGAATTATTTTTTCCAACTATGCAGATGTCGTTTTAAATGGAAATATAATTCCAAAATTACAAGAATTTAAAAATGTTCTTAAACAATGGCAACATCGGAAACTTACACTGCTGGGAAAGGTTACAGTTATTAAAACATTTGCATTACCAAAACTTATTTATCCACTGACAGTGTTACCAAATCCACCGGCAAACATACTCATTGATATTAATAAAATAATTTATAACTTTATATGGGATAATAAACCAGACAAAATTAAAAGAGCTAAAATGTCACAATCTATTGAAAACGGTGGAATTGCAGTCCCAAATATATTCTTACTTGTAAAATCTCTGAAAGCAAGTTGGATAAAGCGATATTTAGACGATAAAAATACTGGCTCGTGGAAAATATTCTTTAACAAAGCTTTAAAAAAGTTCGGAGGCAAATTAATATTCGAGTGTAAACTACACGAAACTGATATTCAAAATATGTTCAATAAAAATACTTTTCTAAAGGATATATTGGTATCATGGAATAAAATTAGAAGTAAATTACCAAAGAATAATATTAAAAAAGAAATAATTTGGAACAACACAGATATAAAGTGCAATGGCAATACAATGTTCTACATAAATTGGTATAACAATGGGATAACGTTTTTAGAACACGTATTTGATTTCCGTACAAAAACATTTTTCGATTTTGAAACATTGAAGTATATATACAATCTTAACTCAAACAATTTCCTGAAATATCAGAATATCATTGGAAACATTCCAGATGAAATGAAGAAAGAAATACAAAAGACACAACCAGTGAATGACGAAAATAAACAATTAGTTGCAAAAATAGTAGAACTGACAAAAGTAAATAAATTTTTATATAAACTTCAATTACAAGGTGAAACGCCACTCACAAATGCAGAAGATAAATGGGAAAAAGTATTTGACGAAACCTTAGACTGGAAGAGTATTTATATCTTACCTTTTAAGTCCACATTAGATACAACCTTAAGATGTTTTCAGTACAAGCTTTTAACTAGAATTCTACCTACAAACGAACTATTATTGAGATTTAAAATGAAACCTTCGAATATATGCGATTTTTGTGCAAGTAATGTAGAAACATTAGAACATCTGTTTTGGGAATGCTCACACACACAATTGTTATGGAATGGAATTATAACCTTTTTGGAAAGAAATCAGATAAAAGTGAAGATACAAAAAAAAGATGTTTTTCTTGGCATATCAAAAAAGATCACAGATATTAACACATTGAATTACATTATAATACTTGTCAAACAATACATATTTAAAATGAAATACGCAAATCGAATTCCAACGAGTAATATGTTCATTAATTACTTTAATAACAGATTAAAAGTAGAACAAGAAATAGCCTTTTTAAAAGACCAGTCAGAACTTTTTAATAGAAAATGGAAAAAATTCTTAACCATTGATAATGTCTAAATAATTAGACATTACCTCATTTTATCGAACCTTAGTCCAAGATACATAAACTCTGTCTCTATCTCTGTCTCTGTCTCTGTCTCTCTGTCTCTCTGTCTGTCTCTCTGTCTCTGTCTGTCTCTGTCTGTATATCTGTCTGTCTCTCTCTCCTTCTCTCTCTCTCTCTCTCTCTCTCTCTCTCCTCTCTCTCTCTCTCTCTCTCTCTCTCTCTCTCTCTCTCTCTCTCTCTCTCTCTCTTTATAAAACTGAAAAAACAGCATTATATACACAACTACATGCTTTGATAATATGTATATATATTATGTTAGGATGTGAATTACATATGCACTGTTACTTTAATATATATATTTTACTTACATGTATTATGTATAAATTGTTTTGAATAAATGAAAAAAAAAAAAAAAAGTTAACTATTGACACAGGGTTACAGACACTACATCTTTTCAGAAAATAGCATTTTCACATTTTGAAAATTCATGAAAAAAATAATATAATATATACACAAAAGATTTTTTTGCTCTAAAATTAACTACTTTAGAGCAATGATTTTGTGCAAAGACTGTAAAAAAAAGTTATTAAAAGCTGGTTTTAATTTATTATAACACTTTTTAAAAATTGCACTTGAAAATTGTTTAACAGACCACCATTTCTGCGTTGTTGACCATATCTTCACCAATTGTTATCTGATTTCAACAAAACCAACTCCGAAATAATTCTAAATTAATTTACTGTTTACTGAGTATGCAGAAATTCTTCATTTTGTATTTGACAATGTAGATTTTTTTCTGGAAAAAAATGGAAATTTTGAAGCGCAACCGCATAACGCTGTAAAACAGCTGTTTTGTGTATATGTTTTTAACACCTGTGTGAAAACTATTGAAGGTAGAGCCTTGCAATTTGGTCTGAAATTTCATTATGCATTGTACATTAGAATAAAATTAATTCATACTCTCAAAGCAAGAAGAATTTGATAAAAACAGTGTATAACATTGTACTATTTTAAATGCTCCCTATATTGTGTTTCACCCGACTATATGCGTTCACATATAACAATTGTCGTTTTATTAATAATATGCAATTATTACAATTAATTATTAAAAAATAAAACAAACAAGGACAAACATACCGCGTACATCAAAAGTAAGTAAAATAACACAATAAGTTTCATCCTTTGTGTGCATCGGGTGCGAATTTAACACCTCATTAAATGCACTTAAAATACGCAATTAACATAATAAGTATAAATAAAAACATTAATGATCTTAATTTAATTTCATAACAAACAAACATATTATAATTTAACAGTTTTAATAATGTATAATCGATCATCATTCGCTCGGGCTACACATTTTTTAATAGGGGGTCGAGAAGTCTGGTAAAACGGGGGTCGAGAAGTCGGAGGGTCGAGAAGTCTGGCAGCCGTCCAGTTAAGGTTTTTTGTTCAGCTCAGCTTTTTTTCTGTTTTCTATCAGTCGAGCGTCTGTGCCGTATGCGGTGCTCTTGTTTGTCTTACTTTATTTACGCATTTAGTCCCACCTTATTTCCTTACTCAACACCATGGCTGTCTCTTTAGTATAACAAAGACCATGGTGTCAAACCGGAACTGAGTAAGGCTACGCAATTGAGGGGATTATGAATGGTTTCTGGAAGTTATGGCCCATATATGAATTATAAAGTGGTAGCTATAATACCCTGGAGGTGGTATTAACACCTAACAGATGACTGTCAATTATGAATAACCTTTGATTAGATCGTGTATTATATAAAATTGCACTTTTATAAGATTAAAATAATTAATACATTAAAAAAAATGTAACAATCTATTAATTAATGTAGTTTGATCACAACTACTGTAATAATCTGTTAATTAAACCAATTAAAGTAGTCTGATAATAAAGAAAACCTGTAACAATCTCTTTGTTTGGTCAGTGCAATTAATTTTAATAATTTGTCCAAACACAACTGATGCTTTAATTATCTTGGAGTTTGTTTTTTGACTGTGTGTAATTATTTTTTAAGTATAAAAGCCTTGGCAATGTGAAACTCTTCATTCGCATTTAACTAACTCATTAGTCATGGACGTGCCTTGTATATTCTGCAATAGAACCGTCACTAGGACTAGGAGGATGCATGCTCTGCAGTGTGATAACTTTGGGAAGAATATGAATATGTTTTATTTTCTTGCAAACAGTGATTTTCTTAGAACAGCATCAGTAGAGTTCATATTGTTTCTTGTTGTTTAAATATTATCATCAATAAAATACATAATTATTTTCACATTCTGAATCATTTATCATTAATAAAATACATAATTTAAACAGAATGTCTTATGTTATCACACCTCCACTTATAATTATCACCTGTTTAGGTGTTAATACCACCTCTAGGGTATTATAGCTACCACTATATAATTCATATATGGGCCATAAATGTTTGGGCAATAACTTCCTGATACCTTATGAATACCCATCAAGGGGATTTTGACTTGCTGAAGCTAATTTTGTATTTTATTTATTTATTAATACCCTGTAAAAGGGCATTTTGAGCATTTGGATAGAGGGGATTTTGATTGTCACCCTAGTGGATCTTCTACTGCCAAGTTTCATTGCTGATTGACCTTAATAATATTATCTTTAAATTTCACTTAATATAAAATACATAAAATATAGCCAGATTATCCCTAAGTTAATTTAATTTATTTGCCATCAGATGTACTTAATTTCACCAAAGCATGTAGAGCTTTGACAGGAAAAGCAGACATTTGACTTACTTTTTTCAACATAAGCAAATATGACCAGGATCATTGTGCCCTTTTTAGCTCACCTGTGCACGAAGTGCTCAAGGTGAGTTATTGTGATCGCCCTATGTCCGGCGTCCGTTGTCCGTCGTCCGTCAACATTTTCTCCTCTGTAACCGGTGGGTCAACTGGGATGAAACTTCACAGAAAGCATCCTCTCAATGTCCTCACCAGAATTCCTTAAAATTTTCGGGATCCATGCATAATTCTGGTTTCCATGGCAACGAAATGAAAAAACTTCAAAATTCTTAAAAATTCTTCTCCTCCGAAAGTGTCAGGCCGATTTTCAAATAATTTTGTAGAAATGTTCCTCGGGTGACCCTCTATCAGATTTCTTCAAGCCATGTTGATTGGTCGAAAAACATGGCCGCCAGGGGGGGCGGGGCTATTTTTCCTTATATGGCTATAGTGCAAACTTAAAAAATCTTCTCCTCCGAAAGTGTCAGGCCGATTTTCAAATAATTTTGTAGAAATGTTCCTCGGGTGACCCTCTATCAGATTCCTTCAAGCCATGTTGATTGGTCAAAAAACATGGCCGCCAGGGGGGGCGGAGCTATTTTTCCTTATATGGCTATAGTGCAAACTTAAAAAATCTTCTTCTCCAAAAGTGTCAGGCCGATTTTCAAATAAATTTGTAGAAATGTTCCTTGGGTGACCCTCTATCAGATTCCTTCAAGCCATGTTGATTGGTCGAAAATCATGGCCGCCAGGGGGGGGGGCGGGGCTTTTTTGCCTTATATAGCTATAGTGCAAACTTAAAAAATCTTCTCCTCCAAAAGTGTGGGGCCGATTTTCAAATAATTTTGTAGAAATGTTCCTTGGATGACCCTCTATCAGATTCCTTCAAGCCATGTTGATTGGTCAAAAAACATGGCCACCAGGGGGCGGGGCTATTTTGCCTTTTATTGCTATAGTGAAAACTTAAAAAATCTTCTCCTTCAAAAGTGTCAGGCCGATTTTCAAATAATTTTGTAGAAATGTTCCTAGGGTGACCCTCTATCAGATTCCTTAAAGCCAAGTTGATTGGTTGGAAACTTTGCCCGCCAGATGGCGGGGCTTATATAGCTAAAGTGAAAAAAAAAATCAGGTGAGCGATTCCAGGGCCATCATGGCCCTCTTGTTTTTAGCTCACCTGTGCACGAAGTGCTCAAGGTGAGTTATTGTGATCGCCCTATGTCCGGCGTCCGTCGTCCGTCAACATTTTCTCCTCTGTTACCGTTGGGTCAACTAGGATGAAACTTCACAGAAAGCATCCTCTCAATGTCCTCACCAGAATTCCTTAAAATTTTTGGGATCCATGCAGAATTCTGGTTTCCATGGCAACGAAATGAAAAAAACTTCAAAATTCTTAAAAAATCTTCTTCTCCGAAAGTGTCGGGCCGATTTTCAAATTATTTTGTAGAAATGTTCCTTAGGTGACCCTCTATCAGATTCCTTCAAGCCATGTCGATTGGTCGAAAAACATGGCCGCCAGGGGGGGCGGGGCTATTTTGCCGTATATGGCTATAGTGCAAACTTAAAAAATCTTCTCCTCCGAAAGTGTCAGGCCGATTTTCAAATTATTTTGTAGAAATGTTCCTTAGGTGACCCTCTATCAGATTCCTTCAAGCCATGTTGATTGGTCGAAAAACATGGCCGCCAGGGGGGGGCGGGGCTATTTTGCCTTATATGGCTATAGTGCAAACTTAAAAAATCTTCTCCTCCAAAAGTGTCAGGCCGATTTTCAAATAATTTTATAGAAATGTTCCTTGGATGACCCTCTATCAGATTCCTTCAAGCCATGTTGATTGGTCAAAAAAATGGCCGCCAGGGGGCGGGGCTATTTTGCCTTTTATGGCTATAGTGAAAACTTAAAAAATCTTCTCCTCCAAAAGTGTCAGGCCGATTTTCAAATAATTTTGTAGAAATGTTCCTAGGGTAACCCTCTATCAGATTCCTTCAAGCCAAGTTGATTGGTTGGAAACTATGCCCGCCAGATGGCGGGGCTTATATAGCTAAAGTGAAAAAAAAAAATCAGGTGAGCGATTCCAGGGCCATCATGGCCCTCTTGTTATAATTTATAGTGGATATATATTATCACGGAGATGTGTGTTTGAAACAATAAATCCTTAACAAGATTAAAGGTACTGCAACCGAGAATTTGATGATGAAAAGATCCTGATCCAACATCAAAAAGCGAAACACTTCAAATGTCATATTTGTCACAAGAAATTATACACAGGACCGGGGTTGTCAATACACTGTATGCAGGTAAAGTCACTTTATGTTTATAGAGTCATACTACAAACATCCTTGTTGTCTGGATCACTTTTTACACGTGAGTAATTTGAGCAATATATTTTTGCTTTGAAGTTTGCTCAAGGTGTTTTCTGAAGCATTTAAAACAATTTATCAGGAACTTTTTGTTTCGAAGATTTGTTCCAAATTTTATTTCATAAAATCACTATTCATATATAAAGGAAACTGTAATACAAATATTTTGGGTTGAATAGGATATGGTTTTTCGAATTTGTGAAATAAATTATCAGACCATTATTTGTCTAGATATGGACACAGTTATATTCTGTCTTTGTTTTCTAGGTACACAAAGAAAAGGTAGATAAAGTCCCTAACTCTGTACCAGGTAGAAATAACATAGAAATAGAAATATATGGAATGGAAGGAATACCTGAGGATGATGCACAGGAGCATGAAAAACAGAAAAAAACTAAAGGTAACAAAAAAACACATTTTACAACGTACACTCGTAATGCGGAAATGGTTTAAATGATTGTTTAATCACAAGACTATCCCTTTTCATAAAGTATCGGAGTTCACCAGTTTTGCATGGTACTCAAATCAGAGCTCCAGTTAAGAAAGATATTTTGAGGTTTTTAAGTCCTTATATGACCTCTAGACCCTATGAGACAATTATTTTTGGCCGGATTGCTTTAGCAATTCCGGTCTATAGATTGGTGATGTCTGTCTGTCCGTCAACATTTTGGTTGAAGTTTCAGGTTGAGGCAAAATTTCGGTACTGGAAAGGGTTACAAACTTGAAACTTTGCCTGAAGGTAACCAGTAACACGTTTTATTGATTTCTATGGTTACTTTGACCTTGGTTTGTCGATTTTCAAGGTCAAATTGCTGACAATCCGGCCTTACCATCTTCAGCGGTTTCTTGTATTGCCCACAACATAGGTTTATTTGAGTAATAGAGATGTATTGCAGGACAAATGCAAGTCCTCATTACCTCAATCAATCCCAGAACATAAAATGTGTGTGTGTGGTGGTTGGGGAATACGGTGCAAGGACCGTAACATTATATTAAAAATGTCTTGTTACTAAATTTGGTAAATATTGTGACATCTTGCAATAGCTTGAAGAAAGCTGATGACAAGTCCATGCATAAGTACATTTAATTTTGTCCATTTGAAAATAGTGTAAGCCATAGTTTTCCATTGTTTAGTACTAATCGTAAAATTATTTCTAATATTAGCGGCATCACAAGCCAAAGGTTCAGATAGTGATGATGAGACCTCAATGCCAGTCATGGAAAAACCAGCTGCTACAGGAACTGGCATGCCCACAGCTCCCGTACCTCAGATGAACTTTATGGGACACATGCCACCTATGCCAGGAATGCCTGGACCCATGGGAATGGGACCAATGGGCATGAGGCCCGGAATGGGACATATGGGTAAGAAAATAAAATATATTACAAATTGTTTTACTTTATACATGAGATTTATAATCTAAATAATAGATCATGTTTTATGCAGTTTGAAAATTCTTTTATTCTTTTGTAAAATGATCAGCTGCAAAGATCATGAAAGATCTTAACATCATATGTATCGGGAAAATGATTAAAAGGACTAGGAATTAGGACATGTACATCTTTTGCAGATTTACTTGCCTTGATCAGGATAATTTAACTTCCTGTAAATATTGATCTTTTCTTAAAGAACACATTCTTAGGTGAGTCATCTAGGGCATTGTGGACCTCTTGTTTATCTGTTTTGATGTAAGCTGTAGTCTCGCATTTCAGATTAAGAAAGAAATTTTGAATAAAGCTTTTGATATCGCGTTCGTAGGATTATTTTTGTTTCGAAGTAGGTTTGTTTCTTGTCACATATTTGGGAAAAGTTAATAAACCATGTAGAAGAAACAGTCAATTAAGTTATTTTGATAGAACACTTTACTATTTTCAGGACCAATGGGACCTATGCCAGGGCTGTAAGTATCCTTTTAAATAATTAATTGATTCAGAGCTTTAAATAAGGATCATTTTGCTTGTTCTAAAATCCTTATTCTATACACCAACCCTTTGTTGTGGGTACCCAAAAGAATTGTCTCAAGTACCCACAACATAGGGTTTGGTTGGGTAATAAAAGAGATATTGTGGAAAAAAGAGCTGTAAACCCCTCCTTATGTGGACCTCTGGTCATTAACATTGATTACATTTTACAACTCTTTACATATTCTGAGAACTTGCTGAAAATAACGATGTTAATTTCATTGATCAAATATTGAATAAAAGAATGATTTATGGTGCATCTACAGTTCAGAATACAATTGATAACTTGTATGCCAAAACGTCGGTTGTTGATTATAATATTTATTGAAAATTTCCCTATTTAAGTTGCATTCCTTTGCATAAGCATTCAAAGGTACATCTTTTCTCTCTAGAAATCCAACTTGAATTTACTTTAAAACATCAGGCTCCGAACTATACTCTGTGAACAGGTATCTGAATGGTCAGATGCAAATTAAATCTCGCAATTGACCAATCAGAAGCCTTATTTGGAGAAATTCATTTCTGAGTATAGAGAACGTTTACCAAGTTATATACTTTCAGGCCCATTTTGAACAAATCATCAGCAAATTAAATCTCAAAATTGACCAATTAGAATCCTTGTTTGGAGCACGTAGTTCATTTCTGAGTATAGCCCTTTCCCTCATATAGACGTTTGTTTGAAAACATAGAGACAAAAGAAGAAATTTCACAAAACGTGCAATTTCTCCTTTTGCCACAATATTTTCCACTTTTTGTCATAGGTTATCCATTCAATTATGGAGGTTTTCTATTTTTTGACAAAATACGTCCAAAGTCGTCTGCTGCAGAATTGTCGTATGAGGGAAAGGGATAGAGAACGTTTTCTGAGATAATGAGATATTTATAGTTTCAGGCCCAGTTTGAGCAAATCATCAGCTTTTGAATTACTTAATTAAATTTCTGTTTACAAATAATGAATAGATACAAATACTTTTTTCTAACATAGAATGGGACCAGGCATGGGTCCAATGCCCCCAAGGCCCTTTATGGGAGGGCCAGGAGTTCCAGGTCCTGTCGGAGGAACTGGCGGACCACCAATGCCAGGAATGCACCAGGGTCCTCAGAAACCACTTTTCCCTTCAGCTGTTGCAGTATGTGTATATATTTTCAACTCCTTCATAGAACAAATTTTACCCTTTTACTGCTTTTATGCTTCTGAAAATTGTCAAAACTTTTAGGCAAGAACATAAGGGGTTGCCTTCAATAACTGAAATTACTTAACATACTTACTGTAATGTGGTATTTTAGTAGTTGTCTGCTTTGAAAATATCTCAAGATGAAATTGTCACATCTGTAAAAATATTGCTTGATTTCTCCTATTTTCATAATCTTTTCAAATTACAACATAACTATAGTTGGCAAAAGTCATTTGCATTAAAAGCTTGGTGATATTAGAGCTGCCCATACCATGTAAGATTCTCAGTTCTTGGGTCATGCAGTAGACTTGAGTTATAGACTTTTGCACAGTTTGACAGATTTCCATGGTTGAGCACACTTTAGTCAGATCCATTTTGTTTATTTTTCAGTCTTCCTCATCTTCATCACCAAGCCCTTCATCGTCAGTTTCAACTGCTGGTTCAGTGAAGCCAACATTTCCATCCGCTGCAGCCATCACCTCGTCAGACTCATCTTCACCCTCCAATGCAACAATAACAGGAGCACCAGTTATAAAGAGACCAGAATCTAGTTCAGGTTTGAGTTCTAAACTGATGCATCCAGATGAGGACATATCTCTGGTAAGTGGTGTAGTTTCTGCAACTTGTTTAATCCTTCCCACACGCAACAAACTGAAACTGCAGCAGACAACTTTAAAAACATCTAGGTAAAAATATAGTATAAATGAAAATTAAATTATTGAATAGAGTTGTAAACAGTGTAGCAAAAGAAGGAATTGCTCATGATGAGCAAATCATGAGCAATTTCTTCTATTACCACTATGTTTCTCAAAAAGTTGACATAGGCAGTGGCTTCCTTCGGAAAGCGTCTGTATGTGGGAAAGGATTAAACACACAATTGAAATACAGCATTTCAACAAGGTAAGAGTTAAAAGTCACATTGTTTATAAATTGCATGTGTTAACCAACATATCTTTGAAATATTGCAATTATATGCTGGATAAGAAGCAGATAAATTCAAGCCAACTGAAAATATCGGATAGAATGGAGAGAAGAATTAACTGATTGATAACAATTTCACCTTTTTCTGCATAGGTTTTGAATACTACAGATTATATCTCAAAATATAATCAGTAACAAGGAAATATTTCTTGTTATCTGCATTTTATGACTTGGCGTTATGCCTTGTTGGTTTCAATATCTTCAAGGATTATTGAATTATGTTTACCCTCTTAAAGTTGTGTTTTGTTTGACTTTTGATAATTGAGCAAAAATCCTAATTAATTCAATAATTGTGTTTCTGAATGCAAATAGTACAAAGAAATGTCATGTCCCCATGCCACAACCTCATTTCTCTTCATAATATATAAATTTGAAACATTAAAAATTTATAGAAGATCTAGATCATTTACCTAATTAAATGTTGTTGTTTGATAATTGAGTATCATCAGACAAGTAAACTATCCCAGTTATTTAGACTAACACTTTCCTACATGTATACAGATGCTTTCTGACATCAGCAGCAGATGCCTTTGAAAACAGTTTGGCAAACACAAATTAGTCTGTATGAGCAATTTCTCTTACTGTCACAAATTTCAATTACAAAGGTTTTACATATTTAAGCCAAGATGTATTCAAATTTGTTTTCTGCAGATATATTGTATGTTGGAAAGGGTTAATAGAAGTTATTTTCAAATTGCATGTTTTAGTAGTGTATCCAAGGAGAGCTGATGTTCAAAGTTCTTGTACTTCAGTATACTATTTTAATTTAAGATTCTGAAATAAAGTTTTCATGTACTTGACAATTGCAGGAGGAAAAGAGAGCAACTTTACCAAAGTATGCACAGTATGTAGCTAAATCTTTCATGAATTCACAGTCTGTCCCTCCGAGTTCAATGGGAATGGGTAAGTAAAGCTTGCAAGATTTAAACCCTTTAATTTATTGTAACTCGGTATTGTGTATAAATGGGAGAAAAGGATGGAACAATGAGAAGTGAATGAATGATCTGCAATAGAGGTAACTCTTTTTTCAAGTTGCTTTGGATAGTTTAGTATAAGATTTGTAAAGAAAAAATGACTATACATCAAACATACACATGAGGACTGTTATTGTATTAATATGAACAATTGATGGATTCTAAAATAGAAACTTGATGCAAATGCATAACTAAAATTGGTTTTAAAGTTTGACCAATTTTAATCTGAAAACATTTTAAAGTTTTTAACCTTTTCCCACTTGGAAGTGTTTGCGGCAGATAACTTTTGAAAACAGTGTTGCAAAATTGATCATAATGAACAATTTTACTATTGGTCACAATGTTTTCAACACTTTGATAGTTACTTACTCTCATTTGTATTTTTAGCTCTACTGGCCAAAGGCCAGAAGGGCTTATGTCGTGGCGATTTGTCCGTCGTCCGTGCGTGCGTGCCTCCGTACGTAAACAATAACTTGTTAACACGACACAGTCTTCACTTTTGATTGTATCTCAACCAAACTTATACAGTAGTTAGATATCCATGAGAGCTCGGTTCCTTTCGAAAACCAGCCACAGATCTGCTCATGCATGACTGGATTATGGCCCTTGAAATGGTCAAAATTGCTATAATAGAGCTTGTTAACACGATACAGTCTTTTTAGATCACCTAGAGCCAAAGGCTCAAGGTGAGCTATTCTGATCACTCTGTGTCCGTCGTCTGTCGTCCGGCGTTAACTTTTAGCTTTAAACATCATCTCCTCCTGAACCGCAAGAACAATTTTTACCAAACATCACAGGAATGTTCCTTTAGTGGTCCTCTTTCAAAATTGTTCAAAGATTTAAATTCCGTTGAGAACTTTGGTTGCTGCGGCATCAGAAAGGGGACAAAATGTCCAAACTTTAAAAATCTTCTCCTCCGAATCTGCCTGTCAGATTCAAATATAATTTGGTAGAAATGTTCCTTGGGTGACTCTCTATAAAAATTGTTCAAGCCATACTGATTGGTCGAAAAACATGGCAGTCAGGCGGCATCAAAAAAGGGGCAAAATGACAATACTTTAATAAAGCATCCTTATAAAAGTGCTTGTCTGATTTAAAGATAGTTTTGTAGAAATGTTCTTTCATTGATCATCTACATACTTTGTCAAGCCATATTGATTTGTTGAAAGGCATAGCAACCAAGCAGCATCAGAAAAGGAGTAAAATTAAGTTTTTGCTTCAAATGACATACGGTTATTAGATTGATGGTCTAAGGGAGGTTACACTTGGCAGAGTATTATGCAAGGGTTGTCTTCAACAGGAAGTGGAAAGATAAATCTCAACTTTTTGGGTCTCATAGCAAGGATGAAATAAAAGATTGTTATTGAAAGTGAACAAGCAATTATGACATGATTTGTAACTATTGTTAAAGATATCATAATTGGTGAAGAGGTAAATATGAACTCAAATACTACAGTTAATGTATTGTATTGTTTGAAACCATGGCGTCGTATGTAAAACTTTGGTTGCTGCAGCATCAGAACATGAGTAAAATGACCAAACTTTAAATCCTTTTCCTCCATAATCTGCTTATCAGACTCCGAGATAATTCAGTAGAAAGAATCCTTAAGTGACCCGGTAAAAAAACTGTTCAAGCCATATTGATTTATATTAAAAACAGATCAAAAAATGACAAAAACTTTATAATTCAATTCTAATTGAAATTCTTGTTAGATTTCAAGATATAAATGACCTTTACTTATAAGCTGTTTCTTGAGAAGTGTTCACTCCTTGAAGTTCTAATTGCACTCATTGATCTTTTTCCCAGATATTTCTACTAATTTACTATCAATCAGGTGATCGATTTAGGGTCATCTTGGCCCTCTTGTTTTTTGATTGTATCTCAACCAAACTTATACAGTAGTTAGATATCCATGAGAGCTTGATTCCTTTCGAAAACAAGCCAGATCCGCCCCATGCATGACTGAATTATGGCCCTTGAAATTGTCAAAATTGCTATAATAGGGCTTGTTAACATGATACAGTCCTTATTTTTGATTGTATCTCAATCAAACTTATACAGTAGTTAGATATCCATGAGAGTTTGGTTCATTTCTAAAAAACGGCCAGATCAACCCATGCATGGCTGGATTTTATGGCCCTTGAAATTGTCAAAATTGCTATAATACAGCTTGTGAACACAATAGAGTTTCCATTTACTATCTGATCTTCACCAAACTTAGATGGTATTTGAATATTGATGACATATTGGTTCCTTTTGAAACAAGCCAGATCAATGCCAGTAGAGCATAGGCCCTCATGGGCCTCTTGTTTCAGAATGTTTTCAAAATCTCCATTTTTCTTCTTCTTAAAACATGTGCAATAAACCACATAACATAGGTTTTTGCAATCTCTTTAAAGAATATAGTTATTTACTATTTAAGTTGTATTTTAATTGCCAGGCATGCCCACAAATGCGCCAATGAGACCTCCAATGGGACCCCAAGGTATGAAAATCATTTTAACATACATAACATTTTCAACCACTCATCAGATCTATAGAATATCTTTAGAAGGTGTATGCTTTGAAAATACATAAAGAAAGAAGTGTAATATCTAGGAAATTTCTAGTCAAATCTTGATGCGGAGTTGAAATCATTGTTGCAAAAGGAATTTTTTTTTGTTTTGAGCAAATTTTCCTTTTTTCCACAATGTTTTAAATAATTATCCTCTGCTAAGTCATCATATGTTTTCCATATCAAGGTAAAAAAAAATTGTATACATGTCACAAAGGAGGAATTTTGATTGTGATTTGCATTTTGTCAACTCCTCCTGATGTTAAGATTGTACTGAGCAAGATTTTTGCTTTTAAACATAAATTTTGAAGACATATACTTTCATGATGATATCACATTTTGTAGTATGTTTTGCTGAAAAATGCAATTCTAAATTGTAGATTTTATCCACTTATCTAGTATGATTTTTAAGACGTGTAAATCCTAGTTGAAAACTACGGAAAAAACACAACAGTGAATCAGTGGGGAGATGTCTATCATAGTCAATTTCTCCTTTAAAATAATGTTTTAAAGCAATTTCCTGTTGACTCTTATAAAAAATGTCCATTGACTCTTATAAAAAATGTCTTTAAGTTTAATTATTATACTCTCATTCCCAGAGATCTTTCATGCTTTTGCCAAAATTGTTTGCAGATTTGTTGTTTTTTGAAAGGTTTAAGCTTGTTGTTTACCTTAACAGGAATGATGAGAATGCCCAACCAAGGAATGTACAATATGGGCTACCAGGGTAATGGTTTTAGACCACCGATGCATGGACGATATTAGAGATTATGGCTGTGTTGTTCTGAAACTTGACAATCTGAACTGGAGCTGTGGCTTTTTATGGTCAAGAATAAGGATAAGGAGTTACAGTTAAGTGGATATGTTTTACCGGCACTACATAGAGCAGTGAATATTATATAAAGATCACCAGTGTTTTGTTGCATATTTTAGTCTATTTCAGCAGTTGTCAAGTTTTACAGTTGTTTTAAAAACAAATCCTGTAAAAGCAGGTAAGACCAGAGACATTAACTATATATATTCATGTGTACATCTACAGTTGTATGGACAAAAGATACTGGTAAGTGAAAGGATAGACTGGGCTCTAGATATGGGGAGTTTCTGAAGTTCTAAAATCTTTACTACTTTATCAAATCCTATGTTTAGGGTACTCTTGAAAATCATATGTATGAGATCATGTACCCAAAACATAGGCTTCACTGAATCATGGCAATATTGCTGTTTAAACCTAATCTAGCCCAGTGGAAAGGAGATGTTGTTCAAATCGTCCGGGTAGTTAACTTGACTGCAGGTAAACTGTTCTCTAATTTTTTTGACAAGTGTGATTTTTTTTTATTATTGATCATTAACGATCATGTTTTTAAAACTTGTACAAACTTCATATAAAGACGGACTTCAAATTTGATTTGAATGTTTAAAAATTCCACTCATTTTCAGTTTGTATATCTAAAGTACCATTTTATGTTATGCAACCTTTGTCTATTAAGGGGATTGAAATATTTATATGATCATTATAACAAAGGAAATAAAAAATAAGCAATGAATTAGACATAATGATGTTTTGACATTTGATGAAAGTTTTCCCAAGTAAGTCACAGTGCTAAGCTTTGCTTATTCTGGCAAAATCAATATTTATTTTCTCAACATGATTGCATGAACTTGAATTTGTTTTTTAGTTTGCCCCTTTTACCCTTTCATTCTTTCTTTTCTCTTGTAAGCTTTACAATCAAGAAAAATTTGTATTGAAAAGGTGTAATTTCTTGGAATGACTTTGATCATCGTTTTCTGTGTTTTACCATATTTCAGAATGAGTGAGAAACGCATTTTATTCAAAATTATTTCATAATTTTTTTTCTTCTTAAATTTGAATTAGTAGAGAATTTGTTTAAATAGAAAGTTGGAAAGATTTTTGTGCCATTAACGAATAAAATATACGGTCAAAATAATATTCTTATCTTGGTCTCAACACATAGTGTTCTGTAAAAATGGTTTTATGAAAAAACGGAAATTGTGTAAAATAAAGGTTTGTAAATAATAATTTTTATTAAAACTTTCAAAATTGAACATGTACTGTCTCATTCTGTGTATTTTGTCAGGTCCTGTACCTGTGTATTAAACACTCTCTTGGTCATACTTGTGGCACCTCATTTATATGGAAAAAAAGATCTATTCTAGTCGAGGTTTTTGTACAATATTATCATATTTCTATCTACAATTTTATGATAGTATTGTTCCAAATCCATGAGGTCATTTTCCTTCAGTAGCTCGCCTTAGATAAGATAGCATTGTGGGAAAAGGAATACTTCAAAATATTGACCCTTCCCATTATGTCTGTTTTCTACAGAGTTATAACAAGAGTTTGTTTTATGTGGGTATATGATAGCATAATTCGCCAAATGTGTGTGGTTAAAATATTAATTGCATGTGAATTAGCTGTTTTCCAAGATGAACTGTGCCGAAAAAGTACTTGATCAGCAGCTAAGTGAGGTCACAGCCTTTGCTGTTGGGCTTATCGCCCCCAACACAACGTTGGCGACGTTTTTGTTTGAAAAGTTTATTCGTAGATTAAAACTGATGGGAATCTGTGACATTGAGCAGGCAAGTTGTCACAGTGTCTTTGTAAATGAGATGCTGTTGGGCATAGGCCCCCAACATACTGTGTTGGCGATGTTTAGTTACTCTGTTTACTTGTAGCTTTTGACAGAGGGGAATTATGTACCATTTAACAGGCAAGTCGTCACAGTGTCTTTATTAATGGGATACTGTTGGGCTCAGGCCCCCAACAAAACATGTTGGCGACTTTTTTGTTTTCCTTCTAACTTTTCAAATACAATGTTCACTATCTTGATCTTTCAAATACATTTGTTCTAAATTCAAATTTGCAGCAAATGAAATATAAGTGAGCAATGATTCATTGCATTTTTAGATCACCTTAGCCGAAGGCTGAAGGTGAGCTATTCTGATCACTTTTTGTCCGTCGTCCGTCTGGTGTTAACTTTTAGCTTTAAACATCAACTCCTCCCAAACTCCAAGGACAATTTTCGTGAAACATCACAGGACTGTTCCTCTGGTTGGCCTCTTTCAAAGTTGTTCAAAGATTTAAATTCCATTGAGAACTTTGGTTGCTGCGGCATCAGAAAGGGGGCAAAATGTCCAAACTTTAAAAATCTTCTCCTCCGAATCTGCCTGTCAGATTCAAATATAATTTGGTAGAAATGTTCCTTGGGTGACCCTCTATAAAAATTGTTCAAGCCATACTGATTGGTCGAAAAACATGGCAGTCAGGCGGCATCAAAAAAGGGGCAAAATGACAATACTGTAATAAAGCATCCTTATAAAAGTGCTTGTCTGATTTAAAGATAGTTTTGTAGAAATGCTCTTTCATTGATCATCTACATACTTTGTCAAGCCATATTGATTTGTTGAAAGGCATAGCAACCAAGCAGCATCAGAAAAGGAGTAAAATTAACTTTTTGCTTCAAATGACATATGGTTATTAGATTGATGGTCTAAGGGAGGTAACACTTGGCAGAGTATTATGCAAGGGCAATCTCCTTCGCAGAGTTGTCGTTCCTTACAATCACTATACACTATCAATCAGATGATCGATTTAATGTCCAAACTTTAAAAATCTTCTCCTCTGAATCTGCCTGTCAGATTCAAATATAATTTGGTAGAAATGTTCCTTGGGTGACCCTCTATAAAATGTGTTCAAGCCATACTGATTGGTCGAAAAACATGGCAGTCAGGCGGCATCAGAAAAGGGGCAAAATGACAAAATTTGAAAATTCCATTTTTTATGAAAGTGTTTGTCTGATTTTAAGAAAATATAATACGAATCTTACTGTAATGATCCTCTATTTAATTTGTTTAAGCCGTTTTGATTGGTTACACAATCATATCAACCAGGCGTCGTCACAAAAAGGGTAAATTGAACTTTTAGCTACAAATGACAACCAACTCCTGCCATTCCAATAGACCAATTTCCACAAAACATCACAAGAATGTTCCTTTGGTGGTCCTCTTTCAAAATTGTTCAAAGATTTAAATTCCATTGATAACTTTGGTTGCTGCGGCATCAGAAAGTGACAAAAATACCCAAATTTTAAAATCCTTTTCCTCCATAATCTACTTGTGCGATTGCAAGATAATTTGGTAGAAATGTTCCTTAAGTGACCCTCTAAATAAACTGTTGAAGCCATATTGATTTCGTTGAAAAACAGGGCAGCAAGGCGGCATCAGGAAAGGTGCAAAATGACAAAATCTTTATAATTCCATTCTTATTAAAGTTCTTGTTAGATTTCAAGATATAAATGGCCTTTACTGATAAGCTGTTTCTTGAGAAGTGTCCACTCCTTTGCAGTTTCATTTGCATTCCGTGATAAAATTTTCCCAGATATTTGCAGTTAAATATTTGCTACTAATTTACTATCAATTAGGTGATCGATTTAGGGCCATCTTGGCCCTCTTGTTCAATATTTTGTTGCTGAATTGAATAATGGGTTTAGATCAATGATATTATGAAATGTAAAGTTATTATGCACATTGCTGAAAAAGACATTTTAAATTAAAATTGCACATGCCTTTCATCTGATCTTTGTCTACATCATTTGCTGTCGAATTTTGCAAATTCTGTTTGGTACCCTAGAAGTTATACATTGACACCTTCCTGAGGTAGATGGCTGAATACCTCTCTGCAGCAGATAACTAATTAGCACAGATATGAGTTTTTGCAAAAATAATAAATTTGGAATATTTTATATTTGGTATGTTTTAGCACATTATTTTAGACTTCCTAATTCTATTCATTTGACGAAATAGAATATTTTTGTGAAGTAGAAAATAATTTTGGTTAAATGAGAAATTAAACTGCGGAAAATAAACCATAAGGCCAGTGTAGATTTACACCTGGATTTGCACTGATCGCTATTGAGTCAAAGAAGCATTCATGAAACCTTTAACACACAGCTTACATTTCAAACACATAACATATGTGTGAAAATTGTTGAGTGTTCTGCCCATGCCAAAAATGCTTTTTGGTTGGTCTTCTTGGAGCACAGATCAATTACATTATTAAGTTATTTTCTGCAGAGATGACTTCAAGTGGAAAACATTGTGGCAAAAGGAGAAATTGCTTGTTTTGAGCAATTTCTTCTTTTGTCACTATGTTGTCAAAAAACTGTCTGCTGCAGAGGCGTCAGAAAGCTTCTATATGAGGGAAATGGTTAAGTCGTCTGTATCAGGAAAAGGAGTTAAAATGCTTTACAAGTTAAACAAAAAATGTGTTCAGGCTCTTTGTGATTGATCATGTATGCAATGCAATGCGCAATATTTCTAGTGTTTTGTCAGAGCGCCCATTGAAAGTGAAGGCTCTGATGAGTTTTCAGGTGTACAGGTTCAGTGCAGTTTTTACTGTTTGCAGTACATAGAAAACATTTTTCGTTTGGCATTGCTTGACTTAGGTCAAATTTAGTGTTGAAGAAGAGGTTTAATAAAGTGCAGGCAAGTGTCACAGTATCACTATATGCTGTTGGGCATTTTAAGCCCCCAACATTGTGTTGGTGATGTTTTCTTTTATTTCTATTGTGAATAAAATATCTTATATGATGGTGTTGACAATTAACTTTTTCATGACATTTCAATCTAGAAAGGAATTCCATGCATTTAATCAGTTGTGCTGTACACTGCCTGGCAAATACCATTTGCATTCTATTCTTTTAAAAGTCGTTTCATATTGAGGAAATCTTTCTTCAGAAGAATTTTTATGTTGGTTAAAATTGCAAATTCTATTTGAGGGGAGATTAGGAAAAAATAACCCCCAACCTTGCAATCAATATATTGATGAACTGATAACTAATTAGAAGGTCTTGTTATATAAGTATATCTCTTTCTTTTAACAGTGAGGTTTGAAGACGATTGGCTGCCTGTCAAATCTCACCGGTAGGTGCACATGATTTGTTTCAAATGTGTTTAAAAAAATCATTAAAGTAACATCTAATCTACTGTAAAGCACTGTCAAGAACATGCTGAAATGCACACATTTGAGATAAGTTATACATTTTCCCAAATAAATAAAAGCACAGATAAAGAGGAATACATTGAAGGTTTCCTGTATGCAATTATCCAAAGTTGTCATTTAAACCTTCTAAGCAAAAATAAGGAAAACATCTTTCATTGAAAATATTATTTTTGGAACAAGAGAATAAAACATTGTGGCAAATCATGTCAGCTGAAGATGTTCAAATTAAATCATCTGCATGTGGGAAATGGTTAAATGATGATTGTGAAACCATTATGTTGCCATTACTGATTGTCTGAAGTTCTAGTGAAGTTTTTGATGGACTGCTTGAATGTGCAAGTTGATCTGGATCTACATTGGTTGCTTATGCAGAAAGCATCTCATTGTGAATGTGAGAGCGATTACATGTTCGCATATAAACATTCAGGATATATTACTGAGATGATGGTTGGTATATAGATTAAAGCACTTTGGCTACATCTTTAATTTTGCAACATGTGATTCGATCTGTCGTTGATGATATTGTCAAAGCTGAACATAATCCATTTCTTGGTATGCCTTTATTCCTAAAATTTATATCAAAACGTGTGACGGAACTATAGACCGGTGTAATGGGCGGTATAATTTTTGGCAGAGGGAAATATATATATTAAAAAAAGAAGAAATTGCCCATCACAAGGAATTTCCCCTGGTCAAAAGACATCTGTATCTGGAAACGTCTTATGTTGCAGACGACTTTTGAAAACAGAGCAAAAGGAGAAATTGCTCATGATGAGCAATTTCTCCTTTTTTCCACAAACAAGTCGTCTGCTTCAGATATGTTGTATGTGGGCAAGGGTTAATCGGGTCGATCATAAACCAGAGACAACACTGATAGATTTTCAAGAATTGAACATTGGTGGTGCAGATTGAATATCTTTTTTCATCTACAAATATGACGTGCCGTATAGTACCTACTTCATGTGAATAATTGAAAAAGAACAGTGGATTATATTTGGCAAATGAACTGATAAAAAAACCACCTGAATTTACCAATTGATAAAATTTTAACCAACATTTACAAGTCGTTAGTGGATGAAGGCATGAAAATGCAAACAAGTGTTAGTTAAAATGTAACATTGAGATATTACTAATCGTAAATAGCAAAAGAGATCTTATCACTCGCGGAAAGGCAATTGGAGAAAATATATCTGGATCAGAAACATACCCATCCTCTTCTACATCACAATGCATTTACCATTTATCTTCAAATATACAGATACTTTTCCTGTAATGTGAATTTCAGGTGTTCAAGTCCGTCTGAAAGACAACCTCTGAACTGATTATATTCCGAAGTTCAAAGAGGTACCGGTTTTCTTTATCAATATTCACTTTTAAAGTCACAATTTCTATATAAACTTTTCTAATGGAAGGAATACAATGCGATACACTGACCTGACCTCTCTTTTATTTACCATAAGTAATTGAATAGACTTGATATGTCTTAATCTCGCGTTATCTCTCAAATGGGATTCCCACTTAATCAGAAAATTGCGTTTTACAGTTTCCTGTTGTATGTACATGGCTGTTTAATACGGTATTGTAAGATTGGCCATTTCATGTTGGTGAAAAGACGGGGCGAAGATCCCCATATGGTCAGAGCTCCCTTATAATCGCCCTAGTGTATTGATATAGTTAGATCCCTGACCAGGTCTTGCCAAAGACTTAAAATATGGTTTGCTTGGTTAACATTATGACTGACTGGCTGGTGTCGGGATAAAAAGATCGGTAGTACTGTTAACTTGCCCAAGAAACGTGATATAACTGAAAAATTGTTGAAAGTGCATAAAACACTAAACCATGAAGCCATGTATTGATACATGCCAATAAAGATCAACCAGTGCATCCATACAATCTGATCCAAAACACAGCGGTCGGTTTCATTTTACGTTTTAAGTCATTGCGTCATTCGTCTTTCACCAATGGGCTAAGTCTATGTGGAAAAGCAGCCAGTTGCTTGGGAAGATTGTTGTGTGGAGTACTGGTGTGAGAAAGCCAGGAAACACATGAGTAGGTGAACTGGCCGCCGTGATATGACTTGAGAAATTGTTAAAAACGGCGTTAAACCCCAATCAATCAATCATTTACCTTTGTGCATCCGCTTATATGCTGTCAATGATATTTGGGGAATTAAACCTGGGGGTTCCTAATTGTATGAAACGAATTTACATCCTTGGCTAATATTGATTGATACTTTCTAATTGTCCGGTTTATTGACATAATGAGTAGGTTCCCTTTTTGGTGCAATGTTTTTAGAAAATGTATAGTAATAATCTTGTGAATATATCGCATTTTCTTTACATTATAGAAGCTTAAATCAGAAATTGTTGGGTCACAGCCCCCAACATAGGCTTTGTTGGTGACTTATTATTTCTAAATAGTATTTTTAAAATCTGCTTACTTTTACTAATATGAATTTCTGTTCAAATTGGTTGTTTCTTTTACAGAAAATATCGATTAGTCTTTATGTTTTCAAGAAAGTTTCTTGTTTGGAAACAAGGGGGCTTTGATAAATGGGTTTAATTTATAAAACAAAGTTGACTCATGTTATTAACCCTTTGATTTCTAGATCCGATTTGAAGCACCAGTATAAGAATCTGATCTTTCTCTTTACTTTTTCCCACCTGCAGACACATTTTGACGTAATAGCAGCAGACGACTTTTGAAAACATTGTGGCCAAAGGTGAAATTGTTTATGATGAGCAATTTCTCCTTCTGCTACAATGTTTTCAACTCTATTTAATAATTAAGCTTTCTTTTATGGAGATTTTTCAGGTTTTTGTTACCATGTTTTCAAAGTCGTCTGCTGCATATTTGTTGTATGTAGGAAAGGGTTAACCCTTTCCCACACTCAACAAATCTGCAGCAGACGACTTTAAAAACATCTCGGCAAAAACACTCTAACACTATAAATGATGGTTTAATTACTGTAAATTTTTTAAACTTTGTAGCAAGAGAAGAAATTGCTTGTTTTGAGCAATTTCTCCTTTTGTCACAATGTTTTCAAAAGTTGTCTGCTGCAGAGGCGTTTGAAAGCGTCTATATGTGGCAAATGGTAAACTGTTGGTAAGCCAACTTAAAATATTCTCTATGGCAACTAATCGACAATGCTTTAGATTTATGCTGGAAAAATCCCCACGTATAATTACAATTATGAAGTTGCAAATACGAATGTACACAGGTAGATTGCATCCAAGGAATTCAGATGCATTTACCCATGCACAGAGGAAGTACTTCAGTTAGATTGTATAAGGTGTCTCAATAGAACTTTCGTCAAAAAGTGTATGTCCGTGTTCAGATGAAAAGAAGGTAAAATCAGGATTTAAACACTGTTTGAGACAGTAGTAGAGCTATATTTTTGGAAAAGGAGAATTTGCTAATTGTGAACTTTCTGCAATTTCTACTTATGTCACAATGGTTTCAATAGTCCTCTGCTTTAAATGCGTTTGTATACATAAAAGGATTTATACTCGTTTGCTGTAAGTGGATACGATTTAAAGAGAATGCCAGATTCCTACCTGATGTGAAGTGAAGTATCCGGATCTACAGTGGATGATGCCCGTCTTTATCGATGCCAGCAACGACAACGAGGATGCACGGATGTCGCCTCTAGCGATTTGGGGTTTTAATGATTCTGTTATTTGAAATAATTTATATTGTTGATACAAAACTAGTTGGGCTATTCTCTTCGAAAGACTCATTTTGTATTTGTTACATATGTGGATGGTGAGATTAACGGGGATAACATAGTCTGCACTGCACCGCAGATGTGTTAAGACCCAAATTCAATAGACACGTCTCGATGACATTTACCACATTAGTATTGTTGCCACTGTCTGTGTGTGTTTTACCCTTTCCATCATACATAAAATCTGCAGCAGACGACTATGAAATCATAGTGAGAAAAACCTGAAAAATCTCCATTATAGTGTTAAATAAAGTTGAAAACATTGTGGCCAAAGGAGAAATTACTCATCATGAACAATTTCATTTTTGGCCACAATGTTTTCAAAAGTCGTCTGATGCTATTGCGTCAAAATATGTGCAGGTGGGAAAGGGTTAACTTATTGGGAAAGTATGCTTGTTTCAGATGCGAACTGCCTGTCATATAACGTGTTCTCGAGTATTGATCCATAACTTCATTATTCTGTAATTCAAAATATTCAACACCGAGAATATGTGTATGATTGTCCTCGTGGTTTACAGCTGAAGACTTGAAAAATCATATCCTGTAAACTGTTAATGCTATAAAAGTACAGTCAATGATCAAGGCTCGAAATCAATATATATATATATGAACCCGTACATGGGAAAAGTTGCAAGTTGGCTTTTTTGAACAGTATATATCCAGATCAGCATATGCATCCATAGTCTGATCGATCTACTCTGTTTAGTGTTCATGTATAACTTGCACAAACATGTTAGAATATTCTGTCAACATTGCCCTCCTTGGCGCTCAGGGTTGTGGGGTTAGAATTGCGACTGACTGACTGGTGTCCCGATAAATAGACCATTAGTACTGGTAACTTACCCAGGAATGACCGTGATAAAATTGAAACGTGGTTGAAAGCTGCATAACACATCAAACAAGTGAGTCCTTGCAGCAGTTATATTCTTGACCCTACCAAGAACATTTGAACAGCTGTATTTTTAAATTATTTCAGTCAACTTTTTAAATCGTTGTGGGAAATGGAGACATTTGTGTACAGAAGCCTTTCCTCCTTTGACCACAATATTTTCAACACTTTATATCAAAAGTATGCACCCAATTGTTAAGTAATAATAATAAACTTAAAAGCATTTTTCATATGTATATTTAAGTAAATGACAGAAATTGTTACCTTGCTGACTAATAATACTTGTTAAGAAATAATATGAGGAAATCAAAGTGACAAAAGAAGAAATTGCTCAAAACGAGCAATTTCTCCTTTTGCCACAATGTTTTCCACTTTTAGTCATAGGTTATCCATTCAATTATAGAGATTTTCCAATTTTTGATAAAATATGTTCAAAGTCGTCTGCTGCAGAATTGTCTTATGCGGGAAAGGGTTAAGTATAACTTGGCGCTAAGTCAGGTTGGTGGAATAGGACCCAGATGTTACTTTTTATCTATAGTCAAAAGCAGACTACACAGCTTCTTCATAGTATACCTAGCAAGACGAAACCTGGGGTGTGTGATAGTACAAAGTTTTAATTGAATGTGTGGTTTCGGCTAACAACACCCGAACGACTTATTCAGTCCGGTTAATCTGTAATCCACAGGAGACGAAAAGTGTCTGTCGGGTGTAAGTCTTCCTGGCATGCTTTAGGCTGATCTGGATCGAAACTTTACGCAGAGTCCACACATTTGGTTTTCTCGTTAGACGGCTCACATTATAAAAGCCTTTATTTAAACGTCTCAATATATTTAGAATGATATTTTCTTTGTTCATATTCTATATTTTTCTCGCGTATGAAGTGTTAAAATAGAATTGATCAAAAGAACTACAATATTGTAAGACATTACATGTATATCGGAAGCAAGCCCTTGCTTTGGTAGTTTGACACGGGGATCAGCTCGGGCGTCTGTTTCTCTGTCCGCCAGGCTTTCACTTTTAATGAATCCGCTGTGGTCGAGTGGTAAGCGTCGGGGATTTGGAAACCGGGTGTCCCGCTTTCACGGCACCTTGGTCATGGTGGTGTGTCCTTGGGCAAGGCACACTTTCTAGCCTAATACTGGTTTGATTACCCAGGGATCATGAATAAGTGAACTGTCGCCGTGATATAACTGAAATAATGTTGAAAGCGGCGTAAAACCCTTATAAACAAATAAATATTTTATATTGGTTTGATGAAAAGGCATGACAATGACATTGTATAGCCTCGTTGCATTGGTATATATGTGCTAATATGTTTATATGACAGGAAAGGGAATAAAAATAATTAAAACTTGCATATCCTTTGAATTGTTCATGAATTAACTGTATATTCTTGACCGGATCTTGATACGAGTGGTGTGCTCTGCCAAAACCTACACTAGCAGTTATATCACGAGTGGAATAAAACGCCTGTCGGCGCAGATATAATAACGGGTCAAAACAGATACTGATTTACAGAGGTTTCTTAGAATAATTGGCACGCGGTGCAGAACAAAATTAGACTGCACAGATGGGTTGTCTTGATTTGTAGCTACTCGGGTATCGGATGCTCCTGTCATGTTCGACACTGTCCTTTACGCTAGTTATAGTAACCTACGAAATCAAATAGAAAAAAAATCCCGATTGCTGTAAACTTAAAGAAGTCGTCTACATGTTTCGAGGGTTGGAATAAAACCTGAACATAACGATGGGGTGTTGCGAGTATAAGACACAACGTCATCTCGGTCTTGGTTTTATGTGGGTCATGGCATTGTAATATGACGTCCGTTACACGAGACGGAGGGCGATCGACACTTGGGCTCCGTCTTCTGGACCCTGCATCGAAGTAGTGTTATGTGACAATTTAATGCATTATGATAAGCGCCATTAGTGAGCCAATATATTGATTGATTGATTGGGGTTTAACGCCTTTTTTTCTCAATATCACGGTGGCCAGTTCCACTAATGTGTTTCCTGGTTTTCTCATACCAGTACTCCACACAACAATCTTCCTAAGCAACTGGCTGCTTTTCCACATAGACATAGCCCATTGGTGGAAGACGCATGTCGCAATTACTTTTGTCAAACGTCGGAAAAAAAGTTAGCCGAGCCGGGATTCGAACTCTCAACCCCTGAATTGACAGCCCAGGTCGTTACCGACTGAGCTACCGGGACTCGACCCAATATATTGAACTTTATAGAAAGCTTCACAAACAAGAGTATATATGCCTATTATTATCGTTACAGGGTTGTTCATATTGTTGCAGCATTTCTTTGAGTTTTAAGACAGTATGAGATAAGTTGTGCTGGTTTCCATTTTTTCGTACATTGCACGTGCAAGTCCACCAAAATTACATAGTGCGATGTTGCGCAATACTTAACCAAAATACTGACTAATTTATAGCGATGGTTCAACACATTGCCAGACGCACTTCACGCGTGAAAACTTAACAACCGATTCAGATGTGCACGTCTTATTATTCAAATACCGTAACGCTTTCCTTAATACAAACAACGTCAAAAGCCTTTGCATCCAATGGTTTTGGACAACTCTCGAAAAGGAGAGAATATTTTAATTAATTTTTTCTCAATTTTCCCTTATGATTTTATTATGCTCCGCAAAACAATTGGGGGAGCATATAAGGACGCGCATGTGCAGACATATGTTTACAATAATTTTGGGAGATCGAGGTCAACACGTTGTGAAAATGTATTTTTGTTTTCGGTTTAGACTTATTAACTAAAAAACTATTGTTATCATACTTTTATATCATATATTTAAAAGCGGGTTTCGTGTTTTTCGAATCAAACAGTATCTCTTAAGCCGAAATGCTGCATCTTGCACCAACTCTTGTTGCCTTTGTATACGCCCGTTTTGAAAAAAACGGATCGTATTATAGTTGTACGGGGCGGCGTCCAGTATGTTGTCAGCTAAATAACTTGAGAGCCTTTGTCCCATCATCACCAAATTTAGTCAGAATGTGTATTGGCATAATATCTTGGGACAAGTTCGATAACTAGCCATATCGCTTTAGGTCGATAACAAGCTAATCAAGAGTAATCACCCTTTTTAATTAAGAAGTTACCTAAAATTGATCTTGTCAGCCCAATAACTTAAGAAGCCTTTGTCCAATCATCACCAAATTTATTCAGAATGTGTATTGGCATAATATCTTGGACAAGTTCGATAACTAGCCATATCGCTCTAGTCAATCGATAGTTATCGCCCTTTAATTATAGAATTTACCTAAAATTGGTCTTGTCAGTCCCAATAACTTAAGCAGCCTTCCAATCATCAGCAAATTTTGTCAAAATGTTAATTGGCATAATATCTCGGACAAGTTCAATAACTAGCCATATCGCTATAGTCACTCTAGAGTTATTGCCCTTTAATTATAGAAATTACCTAAATTGATATTGTCTGCTCGATAACTTTAGAAGCCTTTATCCAATCATCACCAAATTTTGTCAGAATGTGTATGGGCATAGTATCTCAAACAATTTGTACAACCATCCATATTGCTCGAGTCACTCTAGAGTTATTATCGCCCTTTAATGACAGAATTACTTAAAATCGGTCTTGTCCGATCAATAACTTTAAAACCTTTGTCCCGTCACCACTAAATTTGGTCAGAATGTGTATTGGCAAAATATCAGCCATATCGCGTCATTCACTGGAGAGTTATTGCCCTTTAATTATAGAAATTGCCTCTAATTGGTCTTGTCCCATCAATAACTTTTGAAGCTTTTATCCAATCATCACCAAATTAGTCAGAATATGTATTGCATAATATCTCGGACAAGCGCTATAATCAGCCATATCGCTTGAGTCATTGTATTTGATCATCACCAATTTAGACAATATGTTGATGGGCAGAATACCTTGGTCAGGTTCGATAATTAACAACGTTATCTTAGTCACTCCACACTTATATCCCTCGAAATGGCCAAAACTATATCAACAGTGTCCGCTCTCTAAATTTGCCTGACGTACAAACCAATTATCACTATACTTGGTCTCAAAAAAATAGGGCGGGCGTATTTTTGACATTTGGCGCCCTTGTTAATTTCTATGTCCGTCCCGCCTTTGTCTGAGCTATTTCTCAGCAAACACTGACTTAAATTCAATCCAACTGTATAGGAAGCTTCACTAACAAGGGGAGATATTGCATACTATTAACACGTACCGGTTCGATAATTTTTCACTGAATTATTTCCCTTTATATCAAATGACAGGATAATTCACTATGGAAAGGAGATGTGCATGTCATCAACATGTTTCTCACAAAACTAAAGGGGAGGGGGGGGGGGGGGGGGGGGGGGGGGGGGGGGGGGGGGGAGGGAGGGGGATCTGACGACCGACATACGACATCTGAAAAATCTGAAAACATCCCCCCCTCCCCCCCCCCCCCTCCTCCCCTCCCCCCCCCAATCCCCCATGCGAACGACTCTTAGATTCATCAAATATACGCCGAAAAAATGTTTCAACGGAAGCGTGGTATTATAGAAATGTAGGCGCAAT
>JASEVX010000004.1:81292038-81813181 GCA_031761405.1 Serripes groenlandicus | reverse complement strand
AAAAGAGAGTCAACAAATACGACGACACTGTACATAAAACCTTTAATAAAGGTAGTGAGGATAGTTCTCATATTGTAAAACTCTCCAGAATCTTTTCTTTCAATATGTTCATCATTTAACTCCGGTAAGCCGATTTTGCATGGTGTTGTTATCCCCTGCCTAAAGGTGGCATATAACAGTTGCAGTCGGGATACTCGGATTTTGGCCTGGATCAAAAATAGAAATAAGGATAACTCGTAAGTTGTGGGTACATTTTTAGCTCGACTATTCGAAGAATATGAGAGCTTTACTACTCGCCCCAGCGTCGGCGGCGGCGTCTCCGTCTCCGTCGGCGTCCGGTTAAAGTTTTAGGGCAAGTTGGCATTTTCATTCATAAGTATTTGTGCTGGGGCTTTCATATTGGAATATGGTTACATCTTATACCTTTCTTCACATTGAATGCTGATTGTGACCTTCTTTTTGGGGTAAAAATAATGATTTCGGTGGTAAAAGGTTTAGGGCAAGTTGGATTTTTTTTCTCAATAAGTACTTGTGCTAGGGCTTTCATATTTAGAATATAATTACATCTAATACCTTCCTTCATATTGAATGCTGAAGATGCTGAGTGTGACCTTCTTTTTGGGGTAAAAAACATGATTTTGGCCGGTTAAAGTTTTAGGGCAAGTTGGCATTTTCATTTAATTTTTAAACTTTTCTCAATAAGTATTTGTGCTAGGGCTTTCATATTTGGAAGATAGTTACATCTTATACCTTTCTTCACATTGAATGCTGAAGATGCTGAGTGTGACCTTCTTTTTGGGGTAAAAAACATGATTTGGGGTGGTTGAAGTTTTAGGGCAAGTAGGAATTTTCATTTTTATGCCCCCGGAATCACCGATTCGGTGGGCATCTAGGTTTTGGCCTGTCTGCATGTCTGTATGTCTGCACGAAAAAAACTTTAACCTTGACCACTACTTTTGAACCATAACAGGTACGGCTACCATATTTCACATGTGTATTCCTTGTGACATGACCTTTCTGTCAGTACCAACATTTTTGACCTTGCGACCTTGACCTTTGACGTAGATGTTGCCATTCGGGGGCATCAGTGTTTCACAAACACATCTTGTTTTTTAACTTTTTCTCAATAAGTACTTTTGCTAGGACTTTCATATTTTGAATATAATTACATCTAATATATTTCTTCATATTGTATGCTGAAGATGCTGAGTGTGACCTTCTTTTTGGGGTAAAAAACATGATTTGGGGTGGTTGAAGTTTTAGGGCAAGTAGGAATTTTCATTTTTATGCCCCCGGAATCACCGATTCGGTGGGCATCTAGTTTTTGGCCTGTCTGCATGTCTGTATGTCTGCACGAAAAAAACTTTAACCTTGACCACTACTTTTGAACCATAACAGGTACGGCTACCATATTTCACTGTGTATTCTTGTGACATGACCTTTCTGTCAGTACCAACATTTTTGACCTTGCGACCTTGACCTTTGACGTAGATGTTGCCATTCGGGGGGCATCAGTGTTTCACAAACACATCTTGTTTTTTTAACTTTTTTCTCAATAAGTACTTTTGCTAGGACTTTCATATTTTGATATAATTACATCTAATATATTTCTTCATATTGTATGCTGAAGATGCTGAGTGTGACCTTCTTTTTGTGGTAAAAGACATGATTTTGGGTGGTTGAAGTTTTTTGGGCAGGTAGGATTTTTTTTTTTTTTATTAACTTTTTCTCAATAAGTACTTGTGCTAGGGCTTTCACATTTTGAATATAATCACATCTAATATATTTCTTCATATTGTATGCTGAAGATGCTGAGTGTGACCTTCTTTTTGTGGTAAAAGACATGATTGTGGGTGGTTAAAGTTTTAGGGCAAGTTGGCATTTTCATTTAACTTTTAAATCGTTCTCAATAAGTACTTGTGTTAGGGCTTTCATATTTGGAATATAATTACATATAATACCTTTCTTCACATTGTATGTTGAAGATGCTGAGTGTGACTTTTTGGGGGTAAAAAACATGATTTTTGTTTGATTTTGAGAATTTGAGATAAATTCATAATTTTTGGTTACGTTCCTTTCTTATTGTGATCATTCATTTATCAAATATAATTCTTCTCACATATCAAATGGGTTTTGGTGTCTGACATTTAGAAAAACCTTTTTATCTCACCTATGCACAAAGTGCAAGGTGAGCTTTTGTGATCGCTCACCGTCCGTCGTCCGTCGTCGTCGTCGTCGTCGTCGTCGTCGTCGTCGTCGTCGTCGTCGTCCGTCCGTTCACATTTTCCTACAAACGACTTCTCCTCCTAAACCAATTAACCAAATTCAAAATAATTTTACAGGAATGTTTCTTGGGTGGATTTCTTTCAAACTTGTTCAAAGAATTCTATTCCATGCAGAACTTTGGCTGCCACGGCAACAAAAAAGGGGAAATTAACCAAACTTAAAAATCTTCTTGTCCAAAAACACTGGCCCGATTTCAAAATAATTTTGCACAAATGTTCCTTGGGGTACCTTCTACCAAGATTGTTCAAATATTTCCGATCTGTTGAAAAACATGGCCGCCAGGGGGCGGAGCTTATTTCCCTTATATGTGCATTGTTAAAACTTTAAAAATCTTCTTGTCCAAAAGTACTGGCCCGATTTAAAAAATATTTTGAACAAATGTTCCTTGGGGCACCCTTTACCAAGATTGTTCAAATATTTCCAATCCGTTAAAAAAACATGGCCGCCAGGAGGCGGAGCTTGTTTTCCTTATATGTGCATTGTTAAAACTTTAAAAATCTTCTTGTCCAAAATTACCGGCCCGATTTGAAAATTATTTCGCACAAATGTTCCTTGGGGCACCCTTTGACAAGATTGTTCAAATATTTCCGATCCGTTGAAAAACATGGCCGCCAGAGGGCGGAGCTTGTTTTCCTTATATGTGCATTGTTAAAACTTTAAAAATCTCCTGCCTAAAAGTACTGGCCCGATTTGAAAATTAATTTGCACAAATGTTCCTTGGGGCACCCTTTGACAAGATTGTTCAAATATTTCCGATCCGTTGAAAAACATGGCCGCCAGGGGGCGGAGCTTGTTCATAGACTCAAATAGGGAAAAACCTTTAAAACTCTTCTTGTCTAAGAGTAGAGGCCCCAGGCTTTTAATATTTGGTATGTAGCATCATCTAGTGGACCTCTACCAAGATTGTTCAAATGATAGCCCTGGGGTCAAAAAATAACCACTCCCCCGGGGGTCTATTGTTTTACATAGACTCATATAGAGAAAATTTAAAAAAAAAAAAAAAAAAAAAATCTGGAAGTAGAGGGCCCCGGCCTTTGATATTTGGTATGTAGCATCGTCTAGTGGACCTCTACCAAGATTGTTCAAATTATAGCCCTGGGGTAAAAAATGACCCCTTCCTGGGGGTCACTTGTTTTACATATACTCATATAGAGGAAAAACTTAAAAAATCTTCTTGTCTAAAAGTAGAGGGCCCAGGCCTTTTATATTTGGTATGTAGCAAATTTATAGCCATGGGGTCAAAAATGACCCCTCCCCTGGGGATCACTTGTTTCACATAGACTTGTATAGGGGAAACACTTAAAAAAATATTCTTGTCTAAAAGTAGAGGGCCCTGGCCTTTGATATTGGGTATGTAGCATCATCTAGTGGACCTCTAACCAAGATCTTGTCTAAAAGTTTAATATTTGAAATCTAACTTCATCGAGTGGACTTCTACCAAGATTGGTCAAATTATTATAGCCATGGTGTCAAACATGGCTCCACCCTGGGGATCACTTGTTTTACATAGACTTGTTAACGTAAACACTTTAAAAATATTCTTGTCCATTTGCCATTAATGGTGCCCCTCTACTAAGACTTCAAATTATTTTGATAGGATGATAAAGATGGCCACCAGGGGGTGTTGCTTGTTTTCCGTATATATGTATAGACAAAGAACAATGAAAACTTTTTAAGTTTGATTAAATCAGGTGAGCGATATAGGACCATCATGGTCCTCTTGTTTTAAGGTTTTGCTATTTTTGGACTCGGTCAGTTTTAACATTTGCATTTAGCTCAACTTTAAAGTTGAATCATTCAAATCACTTCATACTTGACACATTTGTTAAGGACCATCGTACACTTAGGTTAGATAACTCCATTGTATCCTAAATATGGAGTTATGGCCCTTGATTGACTTAGGAAATTTGATTTTTAAATGATATATATTTAAATGTATGTATCTATTCAGTTGCTTTTACATATAGATTATATAATATGATTTATTAGTACTTAAGTGCAATATAATGAAATAGTGCTTTTTTTTTAATAAGCGGCATATAGTCGAGCGTGCTGTCCTCCGACAGCTCTTGTTGTGTAAATGTTTGATGTTTAAAATGTTTATAAATGTGAAAAGTAAGCTCTCAGCATGGGTTTGAATGTTGCGGTTGAACCCACTTCTTCTTCAAGAATCTATAAGTAACTTTTCAATTTTCCCTCCGTTTTTGTTGACGATTTTTGGAGTAAAGGGTAAAATTGCTATTTTTGTCCTACCCTTTACACCCTGTTTCAGAACTCTTTTGAGGCCATTTCCTTCCAACAAATTGACTGAGAGTCAATTCCAGTGATTTTCTAATAAATCTGTCTCGTTGATACAGGGAAATATTTTTAATAATACCAGAATGAATGGATATTATGAGAAATAGTAAGAGAATAAAGGTTGGTTTGTCCCCAGGAAACAGAAAATCAGTTTCCATTGTGTAATGCCACCTTATAAAAGGGTGGGCTATTCGTTTCGAAGCGATTTCGTCCGCTCGAAATCGCTGGATGGAGTTGATAACAACTTTATGAAAGTGAACGGTCATGATTTTGTTGCAGCTCTTTTTTTGGGTTATATTTTATTTGGTTATAATAGTTGTTTTAACATTCCTCAATTCTGTTACAGATACGGTGACATTGTTGACCGACTCATAGATTAATTCCATGCTATATTGGGACTCTTGTAAAAACATACATGTTCATGTAGTAACTTAAACTCTATTGTCAGTTCTTTTGGACGCCTAACCGTCATAACTGTGTGAATGGTGCGAGAAAAGGTAATGGTTGCTCACAGTGTGCAATTTCTCCTTATTTTACATTTTTTTTCAAAAGTATCTTTAACCCTTTCCCACATACGACAATTCTGCAACAGACGACTTTGAACATATTTTGTCAAATAATAGAAAATATCTTTAATTGAATGGATAACCTATGACTAAAAGTGGAAAACATTGTGACAAAAGGAGAAATTGCACGTTTTCTGCAATTTCTTCTTTTGTTACTATGTTTTCAAAAAGCCGTCTGCTGCAAGGGCGTCAGAAAGCGTCTATATGAGGTAAAGGGTTAAATCTGATTATATCTTATTAAAGAGTTCTTTTCCAAGCAGACGATTCTTAAAAGGTTGTTTCACGTACTCGGTACAATTGGGCATGTTAATCAGCAAATCCTAATGTCTTTTGGTGATTACTTCTCATTTCGTTTCGGTTAAGCGCACCTTCGAAGGATTTATATGCATTGAGCAGTTTCTGCGCTTTTTGATTTATTCTGTTATAATGTATGTCTTTCTTTTTCACTGTAATTATATGTATATATATGGTCTTCATTAATATGGAGGAAATTCATTTAGCATAAACAAACCATTCAGATATAACATTTTTCCCTTTCGCTGCCAAAGGCAATGCCATTCTTTTTACAAACAATGCAGATTCAGGTGAGACAGCTAATAACGAGCTGTCTCTCCTGAAATCTGCATAGTTTGCCACTTAACTTAGTCATTAAATTGTACCAAATGTTCTGTTGGACGTAAACTGAAGTGGTCCTATTTTCAACATGGAAGAGTCGAAATTAGGCAGTGAAGGAATAAACCGTGACTGCTTACAAAGCAGAGGGATCTCAAACATCATGTCACGTAAACCGTTAAATTACAGACTCGGTGTATTAATGGCTCGTTTTATACGTTCTGTTACTGTAAATCAATCGCCTTATCAACTCGCTTTGTTTGATATAAAGGTTGGTACTGCAGTCTTCTAATGGAGTACTCGTGTTAACCTGTAGATTTATGTTTTAGGGAGAAACGCGCTCACATAAAACTTCGCGTCCTTAATGTGCCATCCGAACCACGCCACAGGAAAACAGACCTTCGGAGATTTTGAAACATATTAACAATTTGCAATTAATTCTTTCCCACATCAACACATAGGCAAACGACTTTAAAAATATAATTCATGCAAAAACAATTTGTTTTCCAAATGTTTTCAAAATTCGTCTGCTGCAGTGGTGTTTGTTCGCGTATGTATGTGGGTTAGTTACCATTACTACTGGTACACTAACTACTTCGCTTGATTATGCACATCTGCTATTTTGGTAGTTCCTGTTTAGCACACCACACCTACTGGTTTACAATGGATTTAAGTCGTTATTTTTCTTTATACAAATTAACAAATAAACATGTCATATCAAAACCAAATAAAGGGCTCTGCCTAACAATGAGAAATAAATTGAGAGTCCAATCAATTATAATATCAAAGCAAAATACCTGTGTGTTCTACATTTTCTACGGCTTAACCTAACTAAAGTATTGTTAAAAGCAACATAAAACATCGAAACAAACTTATCATTTTCTCATGGGGTTTCACAAAGCATTGGCGAAAAATGAAATGCAATGCTTTTGAATTTATTTTAAATCCCAACATTTTGAAAGAGTTGGTTGCAGAGGTGTCAAAGGACGTTTGTACCACTAATATGAGGAATGCATGATAACGAAAAGATGGATTTATGCTTTCACTGTTTGGTTGAGTAATAGCCGGTAGGTAGGTCAATGTAGTCCGCTTAACCAGCCGACCTCACACCACTCCAACAACCAGTTGAATTAAGTTATATATACACGCACACTTAAGTTCACGTGCCTTTTGGTTACTGTATTAGATGGACTAATTAACTTATTGATTGGTTGATTGATTGACTAGTGGTGCAGGTAAGTCAGAATGGGTGTATTTACCCCAAACTCGCTCATTTTAATGTATAAATTAATTACAATACATTACTTTCAGGTGTCCTTCGATTTCCCAAGGAGCTCATTTTAATGCCTAAATTTGTCGGTTTTAACTTATTTCAGTTCGTATAGACAGAAGAACGCACGTAAATAATTAATGTTTATATACCGCGAACATGGAAAGGTGTCTAAAATAGTATTGCTGATACAAATCTAACTCGCTTTAAATCAATTCCTCTTACAATTTTCACGTCCTGTAAATGTTCTCGACCGAACTGTGAGAATTGTAAGATCATTTATCCTTATCTTCTACTTATTTTACTTTTGCTAAAGTTTGCATTATTTTTTGGCGTACTGATATGATAGAAATGATGTTCTCAGTCATTTACACCACGTTACTTCAAAATATCACTTGTAACTATGGTAGCCATGCTATGCAATACTACCACACATAGGTCATGTCTATAGTTTAAAGCATGTTAATTTGTTACATCAACCATTATCTACCTTTCATTTCAATGTTTTGATTCCTTTTTAGCTCGACTATTCGAAGAAAATGAGAGCTATACTACTCACCCTGGCGTCAGCGTCGGTGTCCACGTCACACATTGGTTAAGTTTTTTTTGCATACAAGTGCTTAAATACTACATGTATTGCATTGGAACTTGCTACAACCCTACCCAACTATCACGCCTATGTAGATTATCCGTTAGATAACTCTATCCTGCATTTTATGCAAGTTATGGCCCTTTTTTACTTAGAAATTCTTGTTAAAGTTTCGCGTGCAACTAAATTAAGAGTCCATATCTCAGTATTTACTTGATGTATTGTATTGAAACTTTATACAACTCTACCCAACTATCACATATATGTATATTATTAAGTAAGATAACTCTATCGTGCATTTTATGCAAGTTATGGCACTTTTTTAAATTAAAAATGGGGGTTAAAGTTTTGCGTTTGACTTAAATTAAGAGTCCACATCTCAGTATTTACTTGATGCATTGTAGTGAAACTTTATACAACCTTACCCAACTATCACATCTATATAGATTATTAAGTTAAGGTACGATACTGTAGACATGGATATTCTGGTACATTCATTTTTAGCCAAAATTCCACAGATGCTTTCATTGACATCATATACAATCTACGATAAGCAAGACGTCTCTCTGAACCCGAAATAGTGTTCAGTAATGGAAAGCTACGATAGGAAGAGATATTTGAAGTTGTTCATTGCCGATATTGTAATAAGACTTAAACAATATGGACTGAGTCCAGCCTAGGTTTCGGTGAGTGTCTTCGGAATTTGCCTACGATAGCAATTGGCTCTAAAGAGCCCCTTGCTAAAAACAATACAACATATATCGCATTTAAAGTAGATACTTGGCAGCATATAAAGCAGCTGTGCCGTTTTATCTAATTGCTAGCTGTCAGAAACGTTTTAGAAAATGCCTGTCAGAATAAAAAGATAGAGAACATCTAGTGCGTGAAATAACATAAGACATTCAAAAATAATAATCAAATGTCTAATTAGACATTTGATTTTTAGCTCACCAGTGCACGAAGTGCTCAGGGTGAGTTATTGTGATCGCCTTTTGTCCGTCGTTCGTCGTTAACATGTGCTTGTTAATACTTTAGAGGCAACACTTTGCATCCAATCATCATGAACATACAGCTCCATCAAATATAGGCCAATTCAAAACTGGGTCATGTGGGATCACAAACTAGGTCACTAGATCAAATTAAATGAAAATATTGTTAACACTCTGGAAGCCGCATTTTAAATTTGAGCATGTTGAAACTTTGTCAGAATTTTTGTCTTAGTTATATCTAGGCCAAGTTCGAATATAGGTCATGTTGAGTCAAAAACTAGGTCACTAGACCAAATCGTCAGAATGTTTGTCTGAATGATATCTATGTCAAGTTCGAAACTCGGCTATATTGGGTTAGAAACTAGGTCAATAGGCCAAATTGAAGGAAAATCTTGTTAACACTCTGGATGGTACATTTTTAACTTGATCATATTGAAACTTTATCAGAATGGTTTTCATACTGATATGTAGGTCAAGTTCGAACATGGGTCATGTCGGGTTAAAATGTAGGTCACAAGGTCAAATTGAAGGACAATCTTGTTAACACTCTAGAGGCCACGATTTTTGCTTCATCAGCTTACATTTTGGTCAGAATGTTTTTTTGAAGTGTGTCTAGGTCAAGTTGGAATATGGGTCATTTTGGGTCAGAAACTAGTTCACAAACTAGGTCACTAGGCCAAATGGAAGGGAAATCTTGTTAACACTCTGGATGCTGCTTTTTTAATTTGAGCATGTTGAAACTTTATCAGAATGTTTGTCTTGATGATATGTAGGCCGAGTTCGAATATTGGTCATGTCTGTTAAAAAGTAGGTCACTCGGCCAAATTGAAGAAAAATCTTGTAAACACTCTGGAAGCCATATTTTTGGCTTGAGCATGTTGAAACTTTGTCAGATTTCTAGGTCAATAGGCCAAAGTGTAGGACAATCTTGTTAACACTATAAAGATCGCATTTTTTACTTGAGCACCTTGAAATTTTGTCTGAAATTTTGTCTTGATGATATTGCCATTGGCGCTGAAAAAGTCTTAAATAGCCCATTCTCAGGTGAGCGATCCAGGGCCTCATGGCCCTCTTGTTTTAAAATGTCTAACTAGACATTAGACATTCAAACAAAAAATCGAATGTCTAATTGAACATTAGTAATTCAAAAATATGAATGTCTTATAAATGTATTTATCGACGGTAGAGTATACACGTATGTAAAGTGGAGAATGACCATATAAGGAGTTTTTTGTTTAGTCTATTGCATTGTATGTTGGCGGGGAAAGTAAGCTCGTGCAAAGTAGGTGTTGTGTACTGTACACGCGGTTGATGGTCATTCGAGGAGTAAACGTCCACCTGTTCAGACCGTTATCAAATTTCTGGGAGATTTCAATGCAGATTTCTAATTACGAGTACAGACATATTTGTTTAGTGCAATTCGCTCACCGGAAAGCAAATGCTAGGAGTCGAGTTCTGATCCAAATTCAATGTCTATTAATCGATGCAGGGTTATTTAATATATAAATTCCGAACATGTATAGTACTTAGCCAATTCATTAGCAGCGAATTCAATTATGAATCAAGTTCTTTTAATCAATTACTTCTAGTAATCCTATTTGTTATACTAACGTTTTAATTACATCATAATGTGGTTTAAGAGAAACGAATTGAATACTTTCGGAGGGTGGAGGAGACGCCTAAAACTGACCATAGCATGGATCTTTACTCTCCTCTCCACTGTTCAATAAAAAAAACGCCAGGTAAGGTGATCCGCTCGCAATTCCCGATTTCACGTTTAGGTTTTAGAATCTGAGAGTTGTATGTATGTACGGAAAGAGTTACGTTTTGTTGTAAATTAACATGTACAATGCAGAACAGCAAAAATAAACGTTTGGACTTAGTTACCCTACCCTAAAATGTATATGGTGTTGTTATTTGATTATATGTGTTTAACGTGTAAGTATATAAATTATTTTCGTTTGAAAGCATTGAATTAGAACATAAGACATTTTACATTTGATTAGACATTCGCAAATTACATGATTTAGTTCCCATATTCGTCGTATGTTATCGTACATGGCATAAAACGATTGTCTTAATGGTCAGTTAGACATAAGACATTCAATTAGACATTCGCAAATTGAAAGATGAAGGTTCCGAATTCGTCTTAGGTCATTGTACATGCACAATCCGAATGTCTAATTTGTCAGTTATACATTAGACATTCGATTAGACATTCGCAAATTACAAGATATATAACTAAAATTTGTCGTATGCCATTGTACATGCAAAAACACGAATAACTAATTGGTCAGCTAGACAAAAGATATCGATGAGACATTCGAAAATTACGAGATTTAGATACCAAACTCGTCAGAGGTCATTGTTCATATACAAAATGAATGTCTAATTGGTCAGTTAGACATAAGACATTCGCGAATTACGAGGTTTAGATTACAAATTCGTCGGACATTAGATATTCTATTAGACATTCGCAAATTACGAGGTTTAGGTTGCACATTCGTCGGAGGTCATTGTACATGCAAAAAATGAACGCTAACTATTCATTTAGACATTCGATGAGACATTTGGAAATTACAAGATTTAGGTTCCAAATTCATCGTAGGTCTATGTACATGCAAAACACGAATGTCTAAATTACCAGTTAGACATTAGACAATCAATTAGACATTCGCAAATTACAAGATTTAGGTTCCAAATTCATCGTAGGTCAATGTACATGCAGAAAACGAATGTCTAAATGACAAGTTAGACATAAGAGAATCAATTAGACATTCGCAAATTACATGATTAAGAGCCCTTATTCGTCGGAGGTCAATGTACATGCAAAAGACGAATGTCTTATCGATCAGATAGACATTAGACATTCGATTAGATATTCGCAAATTAGATGATTTAGAACCCGAATTCGTCGGAGGTCACTATACATGCAAAAGACGAATGTCTAATTGGTCAGTTAGACATTAGATATTCTTTCGCAGATTACACGATTTAGGTTCAAAATTTGTCAGAGGTCATTGTACATGCAAAGAACGAATGTCTAATTCGACATTCGTATTTTTAAATTACTAATGTCTAACCTCTTATGCTCTGCCTACTTCACACACACTCAAGAAAATCAACCATTAGCCGTTAACGTAGAATGACAGGCTAACCTTTTTACCGCTTCAACCGACTTTCGTAAAGCTTGTGCAACCACTATAGATCCAAGTAAGACGCCGCATTCATGCCGTCTGTTAAGGATCTATACTGTTGGCTGCATATCTCAACATAATTATTTGATATATCTAAGATTGGCAATGGACTCTTCCAAATGCAAAGCTTGACAAGTCCATTTTAATAACGTCTGTATTGAAACGGTTTTGAGAAAACAGAGCCATGTCTTGGAAACTGGAAGTAACATTTTGAAAGAAAACTGAAAACCATGTGAGAAAATGAGGATTTACTCATAATGAACAATGTATCTTCTGCCCCCTATGTTTTCTGAAACGTTTTCTGCTACATTAGGCCTCAAATGTGGTATGCATGAGGGAATCGGTTGATTCGAAACAGCCGTAAATGCGGATTATACCACGATGTAAGTACGGCGGTTTTGAATGAAACTATCGAAAGAAGCTTTGTTGGACAGACGGTCGACTCTAATGAGCATTCAATAAGTGCATAATGGATTTTTCCATTAAAGAATTTTTTTTTGTTGTTTCTGTAATAGGGCTATTTTATCTCCGTGCCTTAATCCTATACTATCCTGAGCTATACAGGCAACGTATGGTGAATGTAAATTATTCACTTATTTGTTATTTTCCCTAGTTTTGATATTTACCCATCTTTAATATGATTTGTAGTTAAACTGTTCATTCTTACTATTTACGGTCTGCCGTCATAAATGATGTCAAGATGAAAGTTATCGCTGCCAATTTCGAGTGCCAGTAAATTTCAAGTTTTAAAGTTTAACCCTTTCTCACCTGCAGACACAAGTTGACGCCTCTATGGCAGACAACTTGTGAAAACATTGTGTTAAAAGAATATTTTGCTCACCTTGATCAATTTCTCAATTATTTAACTTTATTCAATAAATGCTCTTTCATTTATAAATAGAGAGTTTGCAACTTTTGACTTAATGTTTTCAACAGAAAAAAAAAGTTTATTTGTTGTAAGGTTGGTTAGGAAAGTAGGGATTAGACTGTCCGCATTTGAAGCGGAAGATTAGGATCGACCGGCCGAGCCCCACCAAAGACTTTAAAAGTGGAAATAGTGGCTTCCCTCCTTGGCACTCAAGGTTCCGCTGATACCATTACGCCTGATGTATTGGTGTCAGGATAAATAATTCCGGTAGAACTGGTAATCTTCCTGTAGTGTCTTTCAGAAGGATTGATCCGGATTTAACCATAATAAACATCAACACCTATTCAAGATGCTTCCTTCATTTATTTCCATTCTACTACGCATGCGCATATCACAATAGAAAAGTGCTCGGAGGAGTCTGAATAAAGCTATCAATACATTACATCTCCCATCGGAAATACTGTCTTTTAAACGGCTTTAAACAAAATTCAAACCAACACTTAGTTATTGTTGTCATTTTACCCAATAGCAGACTGAATTCAAAATGAAAATGTTAACAAAAGGGACGGGATTGTTCACATACTGTGAAATTATTCATGTGTCGCAATATAGGAATTTCATATTCAATGAAGCATGTCACAAGAAATTACTAATTATTACGACCGCCTCGCTGATATCAGGATGAACGGACCAGTACTACTGTTAAATTACTCATGGAATGTCGTGATATAACTGAATGTTATTGAAAGAGGCGTTAGACAGCGAAACAAACAAACAAACAAACAAACACATGTAATCATCATGTGCTGGCTCAAGATATTCCCAGGCGTTTAATTGAAATCGTGTTTGGTACACATTCTAGTTGTTAATGTATCTTGCGAACATTTCTAATAATCTGTCTCGTTGACATCTCCCTCAGGAATAGCGGTACGGCATCAGACAATGATGGCGGTGAAGACTACGACCACGTGAAGACGTATTTTGATGCTTATGCAGCAGACGACATTTGAAAATGATAAATTTCCGTGCTTGCCACAATGCTTCAACTTTATTAAACAATCTAACCTTCATTTAAATGGATATACCATATGTTATGCATATATGTTATTAAGCACGTTTTTTGCAGATTTGTTGTATGAGGGAAAGGGGCAATTAAGTATATTTACAAGAAAAGTGTTTTTCAAATCGATTGTGAAACAATTAATCATTTCCAGCGTCTACTTCCTGGATATACAACCAATACTCTTGTCGAGTGTGTCGCTAGTCTATTGTATTATTTGGTCATGCATACACCAATAATGGCAAGCAAAATGCCATAGAAACAACCTATTTGTTGATCAACCGCTTTATCCTTTCAAACTCAAGTTGTATTGGTCCACTGCAGAGTTAACGAATTGTTTACTTACTCATTTACTATATATATAAACGATAGCGACATATAAGGGGAAACCATCAAGTCGGCATTGTTTGTTCATGCCAGACGTACTAATTTACTATATATATACACGATAGCGACATATAAGGGGAGACCATCAAGTCGACATTATTTGTTCATGCCAGACGTACTAATTTACTATATATATACGATAGCGATATCTAAGGGGAGACCATCAAATCATCATTGTTTGTTCATGCCAGACGTATAATTTACTATATATATACGATAGCGATATATAAGAGAAGACCATCAAATCGTCATTATTTGTTCATGCCAGACGTACTAATTTACTATATATATACGATAGCGATATATAAGGGGAGACCATCAAATTGTCATTGTTTGTTCATGCCAGACGTACTAATTTACTATATATATATATATACGATAGCGACATATAAGGGAGACCATCAAGTCGTCATTGTTTGTTCATACCAGACGTACTAATTTACTATATATATACGATAGCGACATATAAGGGGAAACCATCTAGTCGTCATTGTTTGTTCATGCCAGTCGTACTAATTTACTATATATATATATATACGATGGCGACATATAAGGGAGACCATCAAGTCGTCATTGTTTGTTCATACCAGACGTACTAATTTACTATATATATACGATAGCGACATATAAGGGGAAACCATCTAGTCCGCATTGTTTGTTCATGCCAGACGTACTAATTTACTATATATATACGATAGCGACATATAAGGGGAAACCATCAAGTCGGCATTGTTTGTTCATGCCAGACGTACTAATTTACTATATATATACACGATAGCGACATATAAGGGGAGACCATCAAGTCGACATTATTTGTTCATGCCAGACGTACAAATTAACTAGAATTTGCCTGGTACCAAACTACTGCGTCGGGAGGTTTCAAATAAGACTCCGCTCTCACGGGATTCGAACCCGGAACCTTTTGATCATGATGCCGTCGCTCCACCTGTGAAGCACTGTCTTAAACTCCAGCATTTCCATCGATATGGTATTTTAAGAGTACTCTTGTTTAAATGGAACGTTTCAATGGAGCAAGAGAAACTTATCATTGTGATCTTTATGTACCAAAGACATCTGCTGCAGAAGCATAAAAACCCTGAATGAGATGAAATAGTTCAACATTAAAGCATATTATTCATAATTTCTTTCTGCCTTTTCTTATTAAAAATCGTGGAAATAGTAGAAATAAATAATTTCTTAGTTCCGTCTCGTCCCACAATGTTTCTTAAAGTACCAGCTGCAAATGTGTCCCACCCAACATTCGGACATGTGCTTGTCGATTCAACCGAGTAAGTTACAGCTTTTGACTAGCACTCGCCGATCACACGTTGTGTTAGTACAATCTGAACACACCTGCTTTAGATAAGGCATTCTATTACATAACTTATCACTGAGTTTAGTGTCCTTAATCCTATTCCAGATATAGAGCTTTTTGACACCTCTGCAGCAGACGACTTTGTAACACGTTTGGGTAAAAAGAAAAAAATGCTCATCTTGAGCAATTTCTCTGTTTGCCACAATATTTTCAACTTTATTCAATAATTGTTCTTATATTTATAGAAAGTTTTCATAGTTTTCCTAAACATTCTCAAAGTTGTCTATTGCATATTTTGTTTATATCGAAAGGGATATAATTACCAAACGTGTCATACACAATGCAAATTTGAAGTCATGGTGATGGCCATTGACACGCCATGTCGGCAAAACATCGGCAAAACATCGCAGACGACATAACAAACCTAACATTTATAATTATTTAATGGTGTAATGTTGTGTAATAACAGACGATTTCCAATTATATGTCTGTCTTGATAATCGTGGACGATTTCCCCTTGAAATGCCGACAGAAATCTGACTCAAAAATCAATTACCAATTGGATAGAGTGAAGAATAAGACGGAACTGTCTCTCTATATATGCATGATGCTTTAAAGAACTGCCAACCTTTCTTGTGTTTGCGACGAAGGTATAATTATTTACTCTGTGAATTATCGCAGTCTAATCTTGATGTGAATAGTTCGTTAATAAGTCGAAAAATATCAATGAAGAAGCCTTCAAAGAACAGTGTATATTTCGATCACATAGTAATCATGTGTAATTTGATCGTTTGTTTACGCTAGAGCACTGTTTCTTTATGATCTCGTTCTTTTTATTCAACTTAATAAGAATTGAGCCGTCCCGCGAGAACACCAACATTATGGCCTCTGCGTAATGTATCGACCCAGATCAGCGCAGACTGATCCGGGCCGACACATACCTTTTCAGGGGGATAGAGGTATAGAGTAATGATTCCTGAAACAGAAAATCCACAGGAGGCGAAAAGTTTCTGACCGGTTTAGCCTGCGCGGCATGCTTAGGCTGATCCTGGTCGATACTTTACGCAGAGACTACAATGTTGGTTATCTCGCGGGACGGCTCAGATGTACCTACAGTGCACTTGCGTCTGAGATTCCATATAACAAACGCTGTCAAATAGAACATCTATGGCTGTAGCTTCGTATGAAAACTAGGAATTCAGCCATGCTCATGTCACGTAGAGTTTCATTTAACGAGTTGAAATGTTCAAGACCTTTCAAGTGATACACTTAATGTTTTACAAAAGCCATGTGTCTACGGTTTGGAATATTATCTAGAAAAAAACAGTACCAAAGTTGTGTGCATGAATGCAGGGCATTAACCTCCTGGTATATGTCTATTTCACGCCATTTGTCGATCGAATTGTGAACCAATTTGGATAACTGAAAGAGCTGTGAGATAAATATTAACTGTTTGTACAACGTTTGACTAAATTCGACTATACGGTGATACGGACTTCAATGGCGTGCGGGAACAGGTTGGCATTTACCCTTTTCAACACTCCGTCACATCTGCAGTAGACGTATTTAAGTATTGTGGCAATTGCTACCTTTGCCATAACGTTTCCGACCTTATTAAATAATCACTTTCATATTAAAACTAGGAAACTAGGAATGCAGTCATGCTGATGTAGATTTTTAATCAGCTAGATGCAATGTCCAAGTGAGGTACTTAATGTTTTACAAAAGCCCTGTGTCTTCGATTTGGAATATAACCTAGACAAACAGTACCAAAGCTTTTTGCAAGAATGGAATGCATTAACCAAATGGTATATGTCTAGTTCACGTCATTTACGAATCGAACTGTGAACACGTTTGGATAACGGAAAGAGATTCCAACACTGCAGACGCATCCGCAGTAGACCTGTTTAAGCATTGTGGTAATTTCTACCTTTGACGTGTTTCCAAGTTTATTCAATATTTACACTTTTCCCCCAGATATTTGCCTATTTGCTGCAGTTCGTCGTACGTGGAAAAGGGTAAGCACTTCTCAAAACTGCCGGTGTTATCAGACATGAATCCATCCATTGGAAAAGGTTGCATTTTTTTTTTGTAAACAGTGTAGATCCAGATCAGTCTGTGAATCCGCATCAATATATATGTGTACTGCTCACATATTACTTACATAAGCCTGTAAGACGTTTCTGCCGCACTTGTGTAGACTCGGACAAGACGGAACAGATGGACAAGTTGATCTGTGTTCAGAAATGCCAACTTTCACCTCTTCCCACGGACGGGTTCAGCCTTGGGAAGCCAAACTGGAATTGTATCACATTTGTCTACATATGAACACTCCTCTATGTTTGGTCACATCACTCGAAAACAGGTCTTAAGATGTATTGACAAAAATAGTGTTTTCTTTCAAATTACGTACTTATATTGTCTGCTTAGTTTAAACCTATTTATTTACAAGCTTTGAAGTTAAATTTTTCACGCTTGATGTTTGTTATCAGGAGACTTAACCAGTACTCGCACCGTTTGTGTGGGAACATCCTTATTGTAGAACCGGAATGTGTCGGCCGGATCAGTCTGCGCGGACAGCGCAGGCTGATCTGGTCGATACATTACGCAGATACCCGCCGACGTTCTACCACTGCATCATTGTCTGTTTAAGTTGCATAACAATTCTTGGGAAGGACACATTTACGATTTAATGACGAACAGTGTAGACTCTAATCTGACTTCGAGGGGGACCCGGTTTATCTGAATCTTTCTTGGAAGCGAAACCCGAAATACATTGTTGACCTATTAGTTTTATGATCTGATCTCTAATAGGTCCAGAACGCGATCGGCGTACCGAAATATACCACAAGTTCCACTATTGCGTTTTGATCATAACATAAAACAATTATGAACTATTGAGTAATGGAATGTGATCTGATATGCACTTCAAGATAATCATAATGACATTGCTTACCGCATAGGTCTATATGAATTTATACCAGTAAATATCAAATCATATTAAATTCTCACTTGTTTATAACTGTATAATCTCGTATGAAACAGAGGCATCACATTTCGTTAGTCTTGGGGAACTTGTTATGGTAATCATTATATTGATGGCGTCATAAAATATAAAACAATCAAAACAATTTGTTTAACTTTTCAAACTGTTAATGGTTTTTACTCAATGTCTATATATTGCAAGGTATTTGGAGACAATGTCAACATATATGAAGCATACATGTATGTGGCCAAGTGATCCGCAGTTTTTTTCAGGAGTCTTCACTGTTAATTTGGTTCTTGAAGCAAACTGAGGCTCGAAACCTAGGGTGCGTTTAAAACATTCCCTTGACTGAAACAATATGCACGAACCGGGCGTCCCGGTTTCAATGCCCGCTCAAAGCTGCCATGGTGGTGTGCCATTGGACAAGGCACATTTCCATGCCCTGAATTGGTTTACCCAGGGACCATGAATGCGTATTCTGTCGCCGTAAAATAACAGAAATAATGTAAAATACTCAACGCGAGGGAAACCTTCCATGATGCGTTTACGACACTATAGTGAACAAGCTGACATCGATCCTGGAATTCACTGGTCGCCATGTCTCTAAGTTTGTTTTACCTGTGACGTGACGGATATAAGATAACTCTTTCAGCGCCGAATTGTTTAAAGTAAACTCTTCCATGTTTAAAATAGGGCGTGTCCATTCCCCATTTAATAAGTGTTTTGGAATATTTTGATAACTAAAATGCAAACAATGCTGATTTCAGGTGAGACAGCTCGTTACGAGCTGACTCACCTGAATCTGTATTGTTTGCAAAAACCTCAATATTGCCTTTGGCGCTGCAAGAGTTTAATCCACACTCTCTAGACCTAGAGTGGATTCTATAAGCGGAGGTTAACCAACTTGACATGTAAAACAGGAAGATTGATATATGTCAGATCACTTCAATTAATCTACACTGTTTGCATTGACACGATGACCCAAATCTAAACAGGCGAGAACCGTTCTTCACCGTCTAACAATATATATGAATACTCGAAGATTGATATATGTCAGATCACTTCAATTAACCTACAATGTTTGCATTAGAGCCGTTTCAGAAACACGATGGCCCAACTCTAAACAGACGAGAACCGTTCTACACAGTCTAACAATATCTTACGCACGAAGGAACTAATCCATATAAAAGTCAAATCGATTTGATTACCCATTTCCCTGATGCAGACTGATTTTAACTTATTTACAGCAGAGGACATTTGAAAACATTGTGAAACATTATCTTTTTTTGCCACAATGTTTTCAAGACTTTCAAACTATTAGAGAGAGGGAGTGTGTTGGGAAGAGCCTACACACTGAGTATCAGGTTATGGGTTAAGCATTTCTCTCATATAGACGCTCTCTGACGCCTGAATACATGTCGACAAAAGAAGAAATTGCTCAAAACGAGCAATTTCTCCTTTTGTCACCATATTTTAAACTGTATAAATGTATAAACTGTATTAAACTGTATAAACTGTATTAATGAAATTTTATTTAAAGGGAGTTTCCATTTTGTTCTGGTATGTTTTCAAAGTCGTATGCTGCAGATTTGCTGTATGTGGAAAAGGGTTAATGAGACGGCGCGTTAACTCTTTCAGCGCCAATGGCAATATTGAGGTTTTTGCAAACTATGCGGATTTCAGATGAGTCAGCTCGTAACGAGTTGTCTCACCTGAAATCAGCATTGTTTGCCTTTATATAATCAACATATGCCAACATTCTTATTATATGAAAAATAGAGACGCCCGCTTTTGAACATGGACGAGTCTACTTTAAACAATTCGGCGCTGAAATAGTTAAAAAAAACAGTGCCAGCGACAGGAATTACAGTATTGTATCAGGATTATGTTCAGTTTGTCTGCAGCTAAGCCTTTAAAAGTCAATAGACCCCGTAATGAGAAAAGAGCTCTTGATGAACATGATACTTATACAGTGGAGAGTATCCCCTGTTCGCACAGTTTCCATGGAAATTGAACTACTCAAGATGAATACATAACAATGATATGAGCAGTTCCACGAGAAAACCAACATTGTGGTCTCTGCGTAAAGTATCCACCCGGATCAGCCTAAGCATGCCGCGCAGGCTTATCCGGGCAGACAGTTTTCGCCTCCTGTAGATTTTCTGTTTCAGGAATCATTACTCTATACCTGTATCCCCCTGAGACGGAATGTGTCGGCCCGGATTAGACTGCGCAGGCTGATCCGGGTCGATACATTACGCTAGTTCATGATGTTGGTTTTCTCGCGGAACGGCTCATATGTTTTTGACCCTGTTCTATAAAATACTCGTTGGACCGAGTTGTTCTTTGACTGACGTTGACGAGCATTCGAGGCATCTCGCTCCAAAGAACGAGGTCAAACAATGATTTCTCAATACTTTCATACTTCTTTATTGTAGACTATTTTATACATTGTTTATACGCGATTGACTGCTGTTTTTGAAAGCTAAACTTGCCTTTACTAAATATCATAAAACATACAGCGGCTGGTTTTTTTTTTTTTACATTTGCGAATTGATATTTTTATAAAAAGACATGAATATTTGCGAACAGGTGTTCGGAATCTCACGATACATTCTTCTAGACTGCGGTTGCTTCGAAAATTTAATAATTGTTAATCCTGTTTCATCAAAAACATATTTGTTACAATTCTTTGTTTACAGAGGAACAATATAATTGTAGCGTTTGATTCATCATGATAGCTTTTCACCTGTCATCAAGAAACCATTTTATTTCAGCAAAAACAGAAAAATGTGTAATATCTCTGTGAAAATCGCTATTCGAACCAAAAACCTGGTTTGGAAAGTTTGCAATCTACTTTTATAATATTTGCTGTATTAAAGTAACCATCTTTCTATCAACACTTCATCGATCAAATGACGAATACAGCAATATACAAGATGTTACACACCCATTATCATATGAAAAGGAAATAGAATGAATACATGTTTGTTTATGAAAAGGAAAATAGAACGAATGCTTGTTTGTTTAATGGAAACAATAATCCACCCTGAGCATGCTTGTAATATGGAATAATTGAACTCACTTATCATCGGACACGGTCTCTCCTTGACTTCGCTCATGATCGAAACATCATGACCACATTTTTCAATGCAATGTGAAGGACAATATCAAAGTATGCAATATCTCAATGTCATATATATTTCTTTGTAAACTGACCTACTTATGTATTAATTATGTGACAGTTAAACGTTTCCCAGATAAAGACGCTTTCTGACGCCTCTGCAGCAGATGTCTTATGAAAACATTTTGACAAAAGGAAAAAAGTACTAATATTGAGCAATTTCTCCTATTGCCGCAAAGTTTTCAACTCTCGTGAAATATTATACTTCAATATACGATGATTTTACATGTTTTTGCCTCCATGTTTTCCAAGTTGTTATTTGCCGATTTCTGTATGCGTGAACGTGTTAAATGTACACGGACATATATACAGTCCTTAATAAGAATTACGACTAAACACAAACAAACCCGCACAAAACAACATAACATCTTAAACTGTGGCGCTAGTGGCTTTACTGCCTACATATAAATTGTTTCAAGCAAAACGGTTTCAACTATGTGTTGTTACAAGATGTAATTACAATCATTTGCATGAAACCCTCGAATTGTTATCGTAACGTCGTTCGGGAGATGTCACGTGACCCGTTTTCGCCGGATGTGTCTCTAATCGTTCTTGTCACGGATGAAGTATATGACCTTAGAGACCGACAGTTTACATGAGTGAAGAGAGCCAACGTGTGAAATTAACGAATACGATATGTTTAATGACCTGGTTAATTGATACTACAACGTTCCACGGTACACATGTACCCTGCAGGAAGTTAGATACTAATTGAGAAAATGACAGCAAAATAAACTGGAACACAATTAGAAACTAGTAATTGTTCTTAAGACATGTGCATCTGCTAGTCAAAACAGCTAAACAAATAAGTTTGAAGTAGATACATTCCAAACTAAGGGAAGAAATGGCCGCGCAAGACACGTTGACATATTCACATTTCTTGTATTGTTCCATTCTCCTGATCACGTGCTATAAGTTATGCAAAATGAATCCGGCCAATAATGACAAAGTTATGATCAATTTAACAAAGGATTTTCAGCCACACGGACAAACATTATACAGACGATGGGGGGAATGATCACTTAGTATACTAACCCTTTCCCACCTGCAGGCGGCGCATTTTGACGCAATAGCAGTGGACGAAAATATTTTGGCCAAAGGTAAAATTGCTCATAATGAGCAATTTCTCCTTTGGCCACAATGTTTTCAACTTTATTTAACAATTAAGCTATCTTTTATGGAGATTTTTCAGGATTTTGTTAATAAATTTTGAAAGTCGTTTGCTGCAGATGTGTTGCCGTCAGCTTCCATAGGGACGGGTCAATCTTTCATTGTACGGGATTAAACCCATGTAAACTACGGTCAATTTGGGCATGAATGAATCACAGTTACAGACTTAGTTGTATGTATTTGCATGTTCCCATATTGTAATATTGTACTTAGACGTTTAGATGATTTAATATCTAATAAATAATAATTTGTATTCCAGTCATGAGTAACAGGAAGTTATGAATGAACCAATCAATATTCCTCGGCTACATTCTTATTTCTTATTTAGACTCGTGTTGTGTATACTTAGTTTTATTAGCAAGGGGCTCGTTAGAGCCAATTGCTATAGTAGCTGATTTTCGAAACGACGCATCATTTTGAGACTGGAATCTAGACAGGTGTTTTACGATATCGGGATTGAATTACTTCACATCTGTCTTTCTATATCAGCTCTCCGTTTCTGAACACCATCTCGACTTCATATAGATGTATTGGTGGTTGCAGATCGTACATAATGTCAATGAAAGTGGATGATTTGTGGAATATTTTGTTAAAAAAGAAATGACTGTTGCCGGCTAATACCCATGTTGATCATCTCGTACCGCCAATAGTTCCTGTCTAAAAATCAAAATGCGGTAAATTGTTGGCATATGAAGTCGAAAATTGATTTGATTCGACATCACTAACCCAAAAGAAATAACTCGAAAGAAATTTTATGTTAAAATATATGAATTACATGATTAATAATTAAAATGTATTTCTATGCTTTCAACATACTTGATCGCGCGTAAAGTTCATTGGTAATTCCTAAATATTGTAAATCGAATGGAGTAAAGGCAACTTTTCGATTCCGACTCAAAAAACAAATTGAGTTCCAATGATAACATATATACTCAAACATTCAAATTATTTAAATGTTAATAACATAAATAGTTGACAAAATATAACATATACGGTAAATATGCAAGTGAGCCTAGGCTTCGGAATTTCCAAAAATCCTTTCGAATAAAATGTATTTTCAGCGGTAACGTTAATCAGGAATCTAAGTACTAGATTTCATTTTAGATTCCTGCGTAAATATATCAAATTCTCAACCAAAATTAACCTGAACAACCCCAGCAGACGGAATAAGATAGTCAAGTCCCAGTTATAAAACAAATAATTTAAATGACATTTGTTTTTTATCAATATAAAACGCTTCAATACTAAATAATTCGCTAACTCGTGTATCGGTTTATAATTATGTTATAAATAAAATCCTCCGAATAGAAGTGGCCGCGTAACGTAGCGGTTAGCATGTTCGGCCGTCAAGCGGGAGACTAGAGTTAGATTCCCGCTTTGGGCAGATTTTCTTTTTTATAAGAACAATTTAATATCTTTTGTCTTATAAATTGCCGAAATCAGTGGTGCAATTGTCATTTGACACCGCTGCAATAAACTCTTTCAACATATTGGGATTTAAAATGAATTCAAAAGCAATGCATCTAAAAATATACACCTATGCGTTGTGAAACACTAAGAAATAATTAAATCGTGTGTATGATGTTTAACGTCGCTTTTAACAATAGTTCAGTCATTGCATGCTGAAGAAAATATAGATAACACAGGATTTGATTTCTGCTTTGAAAGTAAAATTGGACTCTCAATATAATTATCATTGTTAGGTTATTGTGATTTTGATATGAAATGTATATGTGTTAATTGCATTAAAACAAAAACACGGCTAAAATCCCATTGTAAACCAGGAGGTGTGCTAAGCAGAAACTATCCAGATAGCAGATGCGCATGTGTATGCCAACTTTTAGTATATCGATTGACCATCATACTGTGTGTTCAGTATTTTGCTTTACTCCTTTATTATTTAATATATGGATATAAAGTGCTAGTGTAAAGTGTTCAAGTTAGACTTTTGGGATCGGTAAATCCATGTCCAAATGTTATCTGCAGTTAGCCCCTTGCTGTGAGCACTTTCAGTGCTTTGATTGATGGTGGTTTTATTTCGGATATATTCGCGACCGAAAGATAGTCTGAAACTATTTCCCATTGCCCATACACATACAACAAATCTGCAGCAGACGATTTGAAAACATCGAGCTTGAAATGTTGAAAATATCTCATGAATGAAATTGTAATTATTGAATGAAAATTAAAACATTGTGGTTAAATGAGTAATTGTTCAATCGGAGCGATTCTTTCTTAAGCCACACTACTTTATAAAACAAATGTCTCTTGCAGATGTGTCAGAAAGCGCCTGTATGTGGGATAACGCTTAAATAATGTACACAGCCATTTCTCCAACTATTCATAATAATTCTTAATTTGAAGATAATTTCATTCTAAAGTTCAAAGTAAAACAATTTTTCATAGGATACAGTTTAGCCAATCACAAATCGTGTTACTCTGTTAATATAGAATTAGTATTTCATTTAGCTAGATGGGTGAATACAAGCAATGTATATCACTCGTTTTGATTGGTTTAACATCGATCGCATGACATATATTTCATTTACTTTCCTTTGAAGGAAAACTTTTAAAAGTGGTCACATGATCAGATCACGGAACTACTTTTGGAATCCTCGTCTATAAATAGAGCAATCGTTGAGTCTCACGATTCAAAGCTTCCACTGCAATTCGGAAGTTTATTGTTGATTGTGAAGACAAGTTCGTGGGAAACAGTCGACCCTGTGCTAAAGATCACATTTGTATATATCAATTCCCTGTCTATAACGACCACACTTTTACTTTTCCAATTAATTATTTTCTGCCTAAATGACACTGCAATTAAAGACCACCTGTGAACACAGACCAGATTGTTATCTCCCCATAGGTGGTCTTTAAACACATAGAGCAATCGTTGAGTCTCACGATTCAAAGCTTACACTGCAATTCGGAAGTTAGTTGTTGTGTGTGAAGACAATTTCGTGTGATACTAAATTCTAACGAAAAATACATTAAACCCATTACTTTTAGCCGGTTATCTGAGAAGAATTTCCCGATATTTAAAATATCTTTTAATGAGAAAATAAAGTCGAACCTATGCTAAAGACCACATTTGTATATAACAATTCCCTGTCAAAAACGACCACACTTTTAGTTTCCCAATTAATCATTTTCTGCCAAAATGACACTGCAATTAAAGGCCACCTGTGAACACCGACTACCTTGTTGTATTTTCAATCACATATATATACACAGAAATACGTTATTTATTTTCTCGTTGGACAAGGACTGGTTATGAACACCATGTGTTATAAAATACAGATATCGTTAATGTTTTCTTAACTATTTCAACTTTAACTGTGGAAGTTATGGCTTCCCTCCTTGGCACTATGGGTTTCGAGGTTGAAGCATTGGTGCCAGGATAAATAATAACGGTAGTTCTCGCAATTACTGTCTCAGACGGCTTTAAACACATTTTAAACAAACAATAACTTATTGTGTCATTATCTCCAATATATACTGAATTAAAAATGAAAATGTTAACCACAGAGACGAGATTTTTCAGAAATTCTTAGAAAATTATTCATCTGTTGCAAGATAGAAATTCCATATTCAGCAAAGAATGTCACAAATAACTACTAAGTATTACGACCGCCTCGCTGATATCAGGATAAACGAACCAGTACTACTGTTAACTTTATTGAAAATTATTGAAAGAGGCGTAAGATACCGAAACTAACAAACAAACACATATACTCAGCATGTGTTAGCTCAAGAAATTCCTGGGGCGTTTAAATGAAATCGTGTTTGGTACACATTTTCGTTGTTAATGTATTTTGAGACCATTTCTTATAATCTGTCTCGTTGACAATTCGGGACCAGTACAGACAGGAAAAAATACTTTGGCATCAAACAATGATGGCGGTGAATAAGACCACGTGAATACGTATTTTGATACTTATGCAGCAGTAAATGTTGTGGCGAAACAATCTAACTTTCATTTAAATGGATATTCTATATGTTATGCATATATGTTATCAAGCACGTTTGCTGTATGTGTTGTATGAGGGAAAGGGGCAATTAAGTATATTTACAAGAAAAGTGCATTTCAAATTGATTGTGAAACAAGTAATCATTTCCAGCGTCTACTTTTTTGACATACAACCAATACTTTTGTCGATTGTGTCGCTCGCTAGTCCATTACATTATTTGGTCAAGCATACACCAATAATGGCAACCTATTGGTTGATCAACCGCTTTACCCTTTCAAACTCCGAAAGTAGTTTGCTTTATTTGTTTATGCACTGTTTCCAAACATCAAGTTGTAACGGTCCACTGTAGACATAACGAAAACACTTGTTTATTTACTAATAAACTATATATATATATATATATATATATGATAGCGACACATAAGGGGATACCATCTAGTCGGCATTGTTTGTTAATTCCAGACGTACTAATTTACTATATATATATATATATATATATATATATATATATATATATATATATATACGATAGCGACATATAATGGGAGACCATCTAGTCGGCATTGTTTGTTCATGCCAGACGTACTAATTTACTATATATATATGATAGCGACATATAAGGGGAGACCATCTAGTCGTCATTGTTTGTTCATGCCAGACGTACTAATTTACTATATATATACGATAGCGACATATAAGGGGAGACCATCTAGTCGTCATTGTTTGTTCATGCCAGACGAACTAATTTACTATATATATACGATAGCGACATATAAGGGGAGACCATCTGGTCGTCATTGTTTGTTCATGCCAGACGTACTAATTTACTATATAAACACGATAGTGTCATATAAGGGGAGACCATCTAGTCGTCATTGTTTGTTCATGCCAGACGTACTAATTAATTATATATATACGATAGCGACATATAAGGAGAAACCATCTAGTCGTCATTGTTTGTTCATGCCAGACGTACTTATTTACTATATATATACGATAGCGACATATAAGGGGAGACCATCTAGTCGGCATTGTTTGATCATGGCAGACGTACTAATTTACTATATATATACGATAGCGACATATAAGGGGAGACCATCAAGTCGTCATTGTTTGTTCATGCCAGACGTACTAATTTACTATATATATACGATAGCGACATATAAGGGGAGACCATCAAGTCGTCATTGTTTGTTCTTGCCATACGTACTAATTAACTATATATATACGATAGCGACATATAAGGGGAAACCATCAAGTCGTCATTGTTTGTTCTTGCCATACGTACTAATTAACTATATATATACGATAGCGACATATAAGGGGAAACCATCTAGTCGGCATTGTTTGTTCATACCAGACGTATTCATTTACTACAATTTGCCTGGTACCAGACTACTGAGTCAGGAGGTTTTAAAATAAGACTCCGCTCTCACGGGATTCGAACCCGGAACCTTTTGATCATGATGCCGTCGCTCCATATGTGAAGCACTGTCTTAAACTCCAGCATTTCCATCGATATGGTATTTTAAGAGTAATTTTGTTTAAATTGAACGTTTCATTGGAGCAAGAGAAACTTATCATTGTGATCTTTATTTACCAAAGACATCTGCTGCAGAAGCATACAAAACCTTAATGAGATAAAATAGTTCAACATTAAAGCATATTATTTATTATTTCATTCTGCCTTTTCTTATTAAAAATCGTGGAAATAGTAGAAATAAATAATTTCTTAGTTCTGTCTCTTCCCACAATGTTTCTTAAAGTATCAGCTGCAAATGTGTCACACCCAGCATTCAAACATGTGCTTGTCAAATCAACCGAGTAAGTAGCACTCGCCGGTCACACGTTGTGTTAGTACAATCTGAACACACCCATTCTATTACATAACTTAGCACTGAGTTTAGTGTCATTAATCATATTCCAGATATAGACGCTTTCTGACACCTCTGCAGTAGACGACTTTTGAACACGTTTGGGTGAAAGGAAAAATTGCTCATCATGAGCGTCTTCTCAGATTGCCACAATATTATCAACTTTATTCAATAATTGTTTTTATATTTATAGAAAGTTTTCCTATTTTTCCTTAACGTTTTCAAAGTTGTCTGTTGCATATTTTGTTTATATCTAAAGGGATATAATTACCAAATGTGTTGTAATACCGTGATGACCGATGACACGCCATGTCGGCAAAACATAGCAGACGACATAAAACACCTAACATTTATAATTATTTAATGGTGTAATAGTGTGTAATAACAGACGATTTCCAATTATATGTCTGTCTTGGTAATCGTGGACGAAACAAGCAGACACATCTATAGTAGCCGTGTTAAAGCATTGTGGCAATTTCTACCTTTGTCACAACGTTTCCGACTTTATTACAGTATTACACTGTTGTATGAAAACAAGGAATGCAGCCATACTAATGTAGATTTTTATTTAGCTAGTTGCAATGTTCAAGTGAGGTACTTAATGTTTTAAAACAGAACTCTGTTAAAAATGACTTCGGTTTGGAATATAACCTAGACAAACAGTACCAAAGCTTTTTGCAAGAATGCAATGCACTAACCCAATGGTATGTGTCTATTTCACTCCATTTATGAATCGAATTGTGAACGAAATCACGTTCGGATAACGAAAAGAGATTCCAACACTGCAGACGCATCTGCAGTAGACGTGTTTAAGCATTGTGGTAATTTCTACATTCGATGTGTTTCCAACTTTATTCAATAATTACACTTTTTTCATATATTTGCCTATCTGCTGCAGTTTTTCGTACGTGGAAAATGGTAAGTGCTTCGTTAAAATGCAAGTGTAATCAGACATGAATCCTTTTATTGGAAAAGGTGCAATTTGTTTGTGTGAATAGTGTAGATCCAGATCAGTCTGTGAATCCGCATCAATATATACGCTGCTCACATATTACTTACATAAACGTGTAAGACGTTTCTGCCGAACATGTGTAGACTCGGACAAGACGGAGCAGATGGACAGGTTTACCTGGACCAACACTGTTCAGAAATTTCAGTTTTCACCTCTTCCCATGGACGGGTTTAGCCTTGGGAAGCCAAACTGGAATTGTATCAAATTTGTCTACATATGAGCCGTCCCGCGAGAAAACCAACAGTATTGCCTCTGCGTAATGTATCGACCCAGATCAACCTGCGCAGGCTAACCCGAGTCGACACATTCCGTCTCCGGGAGATAGAGGTACAGAGTAATGATTCATGAAACAGAAAATCCACAGGAGGCGAAAAGTGTCTGTCCGGGTTAGCCTGCACGGCATCCTTAGGCTGATCCGAGTCGATGTTTTACGAAGAGTCCACAATGTTGGTGTTCTCGCGGGACAGCTCATATGAACACTCCTTTATTTTGGGTCACGTCACACGAAAACTGGCCTTATGATGTATTGACATAAATAGTGTTTTCTTTCAAACTACGTACTTGTATTGTCTGCTTCATTTAAACCTATTTATTTACATCGATTGGTAAACAAGCTTTCAAGTTAAATTATTCACGCTTGATGTCTGCTATCAGGAGACATAACCAGTACTCGCGCCGTTTGTGTAGAAAAATCCCCAATGTAGAACCCGCCGACGTTCTACCACTGCACCATTGTCTGTTTAAGTTCCAACACCAAACCATTGTCTGTTTAAGTTTCAACACCAAACCATTGTCTGTTTAAGTTTCAACACCAAACCATTGTCTGTTTAAGTTTCAACACCAAACCGTTCTTGTGAAGCTGCCAGGACACATTTACGACTTAACGACGAACAGTGTAGACTATAATCCGACTGCGAGGGGGACCAGGTTGAACTGAATCCTTCCTGGAAGTGAAAACCTGAAATACAGTTTTCGTTTGACCTATTATGTTATTATCTGATCTCTAATAGGTCTAGAACGCGATCGGCGATACTATCTGTGACTTTGACAACTGTGGCATATTGACTATAAAATGAAACAATTATGGACTAGTGAGCAATGGAATATGATCTGATATGAACTTGAAGATAGTCATTATGATATCGCTTACCGCCTTGGTCAATACGAATTCATGCCAGTAAATATCAAATCATATTAAATGCTCACTTGCTTTTATAACTGTTTAATCTCGAATGCAAACAGATGCATTACATTTCGATAGTATCGGAGAACGTGTTATGGTTATCATTATATGGATTGCGTCATGAAATAAAATACAATCATAACACTTTGTTTTATTTTACAATTCATTTTGGTTTTTTACGCAAAGTCTGTATAATTCAAGATATTTCTAGACAATGTCGACATAAATGAAACATACATATATATGCCCAAGTGTTTTGCAGTTTTATTAAGCAAACTTTTTATTATTTGATAGTGTCTTCTTAACTTATGCGGACAATAAGGTGTTTTCACCTTTTTATTTGGTTCAAACAGCAAACTGAGGCTCGAAACCTTGGGTTACGTTCATAATACACTTGACGTTATCAAAGATTTACGATCAGGGCTTCCAAGTTGCGGAGGTGACGGGGGGTCCCTTTGGGCATGCCGTGTTTCCTAGCATTACACTGGTTTACCCAGGGATCATGAATACGTGCTCTGTCGACTTAAAATAAAATGGAATATTTTGGAAAATGGCGTTACACACTAAACACGAAGGAATGTCAGTACCTTATATGATGCATTTACGACAAGATGGTGGATATAAGTTTAATCCACACTCTCTAGACCTATGGTGGGTTCTATAAGCGGAGGTTACCAACTTGACATGTAAAACAGGAAGATTGATATATGTCAGATCATTTCAATTAACCTACAATGTTTGCATTAAAACAGTTTCGGAAACACGATGGCCCAAATCTAAACAGGCGAGAACCGTTCTTCACCGTCTGACAAAATATGAATACTCGAAGATTGATTTATGTCAGATCACTTCAATTACCCTACAATGTTTGCATCAGAGCCGTTTCAGAAACACGATGGCCCAAATCTAAACAGCCGAGAACCGTTCTACACAGTCTAACAATATCTTACGTACGAAGGAAATAATCCATCTAAAAGTCAAATCGATTTGATTACCCATTTGCTTGAAACAGACGGATTTGGACTTATCTGCAGGTCGTGGAGCTATGAAAAGTATACCATCTAATCTATAGGTCCCGGAGGCTGTTGTAATATAAAGTTTGGCAGCAGAGGACATTTGAAAACATTGTGAGAAATTCTCCTTTTGCCACAATGTTTTCATTGTTTACATGGAGAGAGGAAGTGTGTTGGGAAGAGCCTACACACTGCGTATCAGGTAGTAGGTTATATGTAAATTAGACGGAGCGTTAATTGAACGGTGCCCTTATGGTACCAGCGACAGGAAATACAGTCTTGTATCAGGATTATGTTCAGTTTGTTTGCAGCTAAGCCTTTAAAAGTCAATAGACCCCGTAATGAGAAAAGGGCTCGACTTATACAGTGAAGAGCACCAAGGGTTCGCACAGTGATCATGTAAATTGAACTGTTACAAGATGATTACATAACAATGATATGAACCGTTCCACGAGAAAACCAACACTGTGCACTCTGCGTAAAGTATCCACCCGGATCAGCATAAGCATGTCGCGCATTTTTGGCCTCCTGTTGATTTTCTGTTTCAGGTATCATTACTCTATACATGTACATGTATCCCCCTGAGACGGAATGTATCGGTCCGGATTAGTCTACGCGGACTGCGCAGGCTGATCCGGGTCGATACATTTCGCAGAGTTCATGATGTTGGTTTTCTCGTGGAACAGCTCATATGTTGTCCACCCTGTACTATGAAAAAACTCGTTGGACCGAGTTTTTTGGCTGACGTTTTCGCGCATACAATGCACCTCGTCCCAAAGAACGAGGTCAAACGATGATATTTCACAATACTTTCATACTTCTATATTGTAGACTGTACATTGTTTATACGCGATTGACTGCTGTATTTGAAAGCTAAACTTGTCTTTATTAAATATTATAAAACATACAGCGGCTGGTTTTTTTTTACGTTTGCGAAGTGATATTTCTATAAAGAGACATGACTATTTGCGAACCGGTGTTTGAAATCCCATGATACATTCTGCTTGACAGCGGTCGCTTCGAAAATTAAATAATTGTTAATCCCGTTTATTCAAGAACATATTTGTTACAATTCTTTGTTTACAGAGGAACAATATAATTGTAGCGTTTGATTCATCATGATAGCTTTCCACCTGTCATCCCGAAAACATTGAAATCAGCCATAACTAAAACAAATGTGTAATATTGGCTGTAAAAATCGCTATCCGAAGAAACAATTTGATTTGAAAAGATTACAATCTACTTTATAAGATGTGCTGTATTTAAGTCACCATCTTTCTATCCACACTTCATCGATCAAATGACGAGTAAGGCAAAATCCAAGATGTTACACGCCAATTATCATATGAAAAGGAAATAGAATGAATGCATGTTTGTTTATGAAAAGGAAATAGAATGAATGCATGTTTGTTTATGAAAAGGAAATAGAACGAATGCTTGTTTGTTCAATGGAAACAATAATCCGCCCTGAGCATGTTTGTAATATGGAATAATTGAACCCACTTATCATCGGACACGGTCTCTCCTTGACTCCGCTCATAATCGAAACATCATGACCACATTTTTCAATGCGATGTGAATAGGACAATATCAACGTATGCAATATCTCAATGTCATACACATTTCTATGTAGCTGACCTACTTATGTATTAATTATGTGTCAGTTAATGCTTTTCCCAGATAAAGACGCTTATGAAAACAGTTTGACAAAAGAAGAAAGTACTCATATCGAGCAATTGCTCGTATTGCCGCAAACTTTCCAAGTCTCGTGAAATTTACGATGATTTTGCATGTTTTTGCCTTCATGTTTTCCAAGTTGTCAATTGCAGAATGTTGTGTATGCGTGAAAGAGTAAAATGTACACGGACATATACAGTCCTTTATGAAAATTAGACAAATCTCAAACAAACCTCCAACACAACGTAACATCTAAAACTGTGGCCCTAGTGGCTTTACGCATAACATATAAATGATTTCATGCACAATTTTGTAACAATATGCAATTACAATCGTTTTGCATGAAACCCACGAATTGTTGTCGTAACATCGTTAGGGAGATGCTACATGGCCCCTTTTCGCCGGATACGATATGTACCCTGCATGAAGTTAGATACTACTTGAGAAAATGACAGCAAAACAAACTGGAACACAATTAGGAAGCTAGTAGTTGTTCTTAAGACATGTGCATTTGCTAGTAACAAAAGCTTAATAATCAAGTTTGAAGTAGAAACATTCGAAACTAAGGGAATATTCACATTTCTTGCATTGTTCCATTCTCCTGTTCACTTGCTATAAGTTATGCAAAATTAATCCGGCCAATAATGACAAAGTTATGATCAATTTATACAAAGCGTGATGATCAGCCGCACGGACAAACATCATACAGACGATGGGGGGAATAATCACTAAGTATAACATTGCCTAACCCTTTACCACCTGCAGACGCATTTTGACACAATAGCAGCAGACGACTTTTGAAAACGTTTTGGCCAAAGGTGAAATTGCTCATGATGAGCAATTTCTCCTTTGGCCACGTTGTTTTCAACTTTATTTAACAATTAAGCTATCTTTTATGGAGATTTTTCAGGATTTTGTCAATAAATGTTGAAAGTCGTCTGCTGCATATTTGCTGTATGTGGGGAAGGGTTAAAGGCTGTGCTCTCGGGTACCAGTGACAAGAACTTTGTGTTGTGTTGTTTCACGCAATGTATCATTCTGTCTTGTTGTGATGTTTCACGTCGTTTTGTAGTTCAAGCGTGCTGGTGTCGATCTACTAGAACGAAAATGTCCTTAGTGTTCGTGTATGTGCGCCGTTTAGTCGTTTTGGCGTGTTGGCGTCAGCTTACATAGGGACGGGTCAAGCTTTCATTGTATGGGATTAAACCCATTCAGACTACGGTCACTTTGGGCAAGAATGAATCAATTGTAAAGAATCACAGTTACATACTTAGTGGTATGTATTTGCATGATCTCATATTGTAATATTGTACTTAGACGTTAAGATGATTTAATATCTAATAAATAATAATTTGTATTCCAGTCATGAGTAACAGGAAGTTATGAATGAACCAATCAATATTCCTCGGCTGTATTCTTATTTCTTATTTAGACTCGTGTTGTGTATACTTAGTTTTATTGATGGTGGTTTTATTTCGAATATATCGGCGACCGAAAGATAGTCTGAAAATAATTCCTATTGCCCATACAACAACCAATCGAGCTTGAAATGTGGAAAATATATCAAGAATGAAATTGTTATTATTGAATGAAAATTAAAACATTGTGGTTAAATGAGAAATTGTTCACTCGGAGTAAATAATGTTATTCTAAAGTTCAAAGTAAAACTATTTCTGTATATAATTAGAATTTCATTTAGCTTGATGGGTGAACACAAGCAATGAATATCACTCGTTTTGATTGGTTTAACATCGATCGCATGACATACATTTTATTTACTTTCCTTTAAAGGAAAACTTAAGTAGTCACATGATCAGATCACGGAACTACTTTTGGAATCCTCGCCTATAAATAGATCAATCGCGGAGTCTCACGATTTAAAGCTTACACTGCAATTTGGAAGTTTATTGTTGTTTGTGAAGACAAGTTCGTGTGAAACAGTCGACCCTGTGCTAAAGACCACATTTGTATATATCAATTCCCTGTCTATAACGACCACACTTTTACTTTTCCAATTAATCATTTTCTGCCTAAATGACACTGCAATTAAAGACCACCTGTGAACACAGACCATATTGTTATCTCCCCATAGGTGGTCTTTAAACACAGGTTTGACTGAAATACGGTATTTATTTTCTCGTTGGACAAGGACTGGTTATGAACACCATGTGTTATAAAATACAGATATCGTTAATGTTTTCTTAACTATTTCAACGTTAAGTTTCGATAACCATCAAAAGTAAAGTACAAATACCACACAGTTGTTTATGATTTTTTAAATATTTTAAATTCGAGGAATAGTTCCAAACACACAACAAAACAATTCATTACAATGTCATGAAGTTGCGCCTGTTTCAAGATAATCCGTCCGTCTAAGAATACATCGATTTTTTTCTTACATTGCAACTACGGTTTTACAGTGTGAGGAGAAAAAAGAGCAGTACCCTGACATTAGCCGATACGAAATGTTTAATGAATTGAGTTGTTAATAAAAATGTGCTCTCGGGATCACGGAGACAGGAAATAAGTGACGGACTATCGTGGGAAGTGCTCCGGGAAAAAACCTAATTTAAAGTATTTAATTTGTGTTGTTAAGTTATGCACTGCTAAAACCAACCTAAACGTAATTATTACACGCGTTGAAGAAAGACTTCTATGACTAATTGGCGAGCGGTGCGGAGCTTGATCAGACTGCGCGGACGCGCTGGTCGTAAACGCTTTACGATTGTTTTACGCATGTCGGCGGTCAATTCAAGATCTATATGTATGTGCATCCGTACAGTTTGATCGAAGGCCAGAGGTTTGTTAACAACGTCTGTGGTGACTAAGTCGCGTACACTATACAGCCAGATCAGACTGTTTCGATGCGCAGGCTGATATGGATCCTAACTGTTCTATGGATTATTATCCTAGGTCGCAGTTAATATTACAATGTGAGATTTTCGTATCTTAGAGGGTCCCCCGTTAGGTCCAATTAGGCGATACGGGATGTTATTTCACGAATTCGGTCGTTCAGGAAATGCGCTCCCACGAGAGTGAATAACAGGACGATAATAGGAATATTATATATAGTGAGTTTTGATGTCTCGGATTAAGGATAATTGAATGCTTGCACATGTCAATTTTATTGGATTTATGAGCGCGCTTGGAGTATTGTCATATATGAGGTTCCGTGAACAAAAAGAAGTCTGTTCGAAACAATAAGCAGGAAGACTGTTATTTAAATGGATTTAAAAATGATTGTGTCGTATTCACTTAAATTTTCTCTATTATGATTTCCAGTATTAATGAATAATGGTGATGGATAATTCTTTTAATCTTTTTTTAAAAATGATTGTGTCGTATTCACTTAAATGTTCTCTATTATGATTTCCAGTATTAATGAATAATGGTGATGGATAATTCTTTTAATCTTTTTTTTTTAAATACAATTAATTAAACATTTAACGTCATGATTTTCGCAGAAACATCTTCACTTTTAATATATAATAACATCTAATATGTGGCTGCAACCACGATGCAGCGTGCACAGTTTTTAAATGCTATAACTTTCTCGATAAACTGAAGGCTGTGATATAACTGAAACACCGTTGAGAACTAGTTAAATTCAAAGTAGCGTTTCAATCAATATCTATAAACTTTTTTCGAGAATCTCTTCCAAAAGTTAACACTTTTGTTGTTCTCTGTTTGAACAGTTCATAAAACATTCTAAACATTATTTGACTTGACTAACTATGCATTCCCTACGCAGTATCTGATCAGTACATTCACTGATGGTATTGGACAAGATACCGACAAACCGTCAAACACTGTGATTCCGAATAGAATTTGCTTGTTCGAGTTGTTTGTTTGTTAGAATACTGTTTAATGCCGTTTTCAACATTTTTCTGTTATATCACGTCGTTTCCTAGGTCAGTTACCGGTATTTCTGGTTTATTTAACTCCACACCAGCAAGTCAGTCGAAATACAGAGGGAAAGCTATTTTCAATGTTTAAGTCTTTGATATGACCTCGAGCCGGATCCTCTACCACTACACCACCGAGATGGTCCGCTTATTTGAAACGCAGCGACTAGTTGACCCTTTCCCACATGTAGACGCTCTCTGACGCCTCTGCAGCAGACTACGTTTGAAAACATTGTGGCAAAGGTGAAATTGCTCATGATGAGCAATTGCACCATTTTGCTACAATGTTTTCAACTCTATTTAATAAATAAACTGTCATTAATTGAGATGGTTCATTTTGTGCACATATGTTTTCAAAGTCGTCTGCTGCAGATTTGTTGTATGTGGGAAAGGGTTTAAGCTATAAATGAGTGGTGCTCTATTTCAACCTAAGCGTATTTGTTCAGGCGTAGACGCAGATCTTCTTCCGTATCTATGACATCAGATCCAAATGGACACTGTTTTATAGACGTTCCTTGAGATCATATATGATTGATTAACAAACGGTGCGCGCAGAGCCTGATCAAACCGTGTCTTGATCTACACTGTGGCAAGCTGTGTTACTTTTTATTCGTTAAATTAGAAAACTCACTAACTTTGAGAGTAGTATATATATCTTAAAGAGATATATTTTACAGAGAATATCTGTATAGTTTCAGATATATTTTACAGAGAATATCTGTATAGTTTCAGATATATTTCCGTCTTATTTATCTATCTATATAACGTATTCTTATATAAACAATAACTGTTGAACCTATTTAACGAAAAGTGAAGAGTATTTAACGACTTATTGTCTGGTAAAGGTTAAATGTTAACAATCAATACAATTCGTTTATAATTATACTTGAACAACAAGTGTTCCTCATCATTTCATATTTACTTGCGTTACAAACTAAAGTATACCAAAAAAAACATACAAAAAAAAAAAAAGAATACTCGAAAAAAAGAGAGAACAAATATATATGAAATAATAAGAAAGAAAACAAAACTATATAGACTATGCGGAAGAATATTTACATGGATATTAATTTTAAAGTTTCTTTTAAAAAGACTTTATGCAAAACCTAGCTAAATTGTTTAAAACTGAAAAATTACTACAATTTAAAAGTTCTATATATTTATGCGCACTTGGTTGTCAAACATTAAACAATCAGGGGTTACAGATCAGCATGTACTGTTCTATTAAATTAAAGTAGATCAATAGTAAGCCAACATTCTCCAGTGGTGTCAGCTATTCCCGAACGCCTTTAAACAAATCGATGACATCTTCATGCATGATAATTCATCAGCAAATTACTGCGTTGCATCCCTTTTGTTCCCTTTAGAGCATTTACGTTCTTGATTTGCACAGCTCACTTATCGATTATTAAAGCCTCTGACAAAGAGTTGAAGTTCGGATCAAATAGCAAATATCTACAAAGGTGCATGAAGCTTGTTATCCCCTCGGCTAACGAAGTTTGCGAGGGGATATTCGTTCGTTCGTTCGTTCGTCCGTTCGTCCGCGCGTCCGTCCGTAACAACCTTGTGATTACTCTACACTAAATATCCTTATACCGATCTTAACCAAACTTGGTATACAGTTAGTATATGGCAAGGTCTAGAAGCCAACTTATTTTCAAGTTCATAGGTTAAAGGTCAAGGTCAAAATTAGACTGACAATTTCATATCAACAATCTTGTGACCACTCTACACTGAACATCCTTTGACCGATCTTAACATGAGCAATTTCTCCCATTGTCTCAATGTTTTTCAAAATGCTGCATATACGTCTATATGTGTGAAAGGGTTAATTGACGAACAGTACATACAGGTGAAACTACAGTGGCCAAAAATACCCCATGATTGGTTTTCCTAGAGAACGGTTCGTTTTAACTCTGCGACTGATACACCACAGTGGCGCATACACTGGTCACATGATCATTTCTATTTAGCGTTGCGGAACCACAGCTCCACATTCACTATGTATGAGAATAATCATAACACTGAAGTCAATCGAAAACGGGTATACTATTTTTCAATGCCATGCAGCTAAAATGTTGTATCATTTTGTTTATTACTTATCTGAAATTCGTAGAACATATAAGACAAGTGACTTTGTGAAAATTATACTTTATGTTTAGTATTTCACTATATCGCAACAATGACAAGGAAGTTAAATAATCCAGTGATTTGGAGACTTTCACTAGTATATGTACTATATATACATATGTTAAAAGTACAATGTGAACCAAATCAAGGATCTACAGGAAAGACGAACATAACACTAGGATATCTTACAGTGGACCAAACCAATGGACTCACCCTGGGTAAACAGGGGCGGGCCATTTCGGGAGCAATTACCTATGCGATAGAGCAAATTAATAAAGACACTGAGTTATTGCCTAATCATGAACTACAGCTGATGTGGGGAGACACAATGGCGGATACCTTGATTAGTACCCGTATATTGACAGATCAGTGGCGGGCAGGAGCCCAGTCGTTTATCGGGCTTGAGGACCAATGCACCGTGGAAGCCAAGGTCGCTGCTGCTTGGAATCTACCGATGATATCATACGTAAGTTAGTTCTAACTTCTCTTATAGAATATACGCAGTTTTCAATCAGTAGTTTGTTCAACTTTGACAGGGACACATGTCATGTCACGTATCTTCGTTCTCTCAGTGCCGAAACTGAACTAGATGGGTGTCAACTGCTTTGTTTTTGACCAGAGTTTTATGTCTCCCGCAGTTTCTTGGACTTAACACGTTATCTGACACGTTCATAACATCTACCCTGTCTGGACAGGATCGTCCTATTTCGCCTTTAATTCTTTCAGCGCCAAAGGCAATATTGAGGTTTTTGCAAACAATACTGATTTAGGTGAGTCAGCTCGTAACGAGCTGTCTGAAATCAGCATTGTTTGCCTTTTAGTTATCAAAATAATCAAAACTTTTATATGGAGACGCCCGATTTTGAACATGGAAGAGTCTACTTTAACAATTCGGCGCTGAAAGAGTTAAGTAATTCGAGGTATTTGCAGCTTTTGGACATTATGTATGGTAAAAGCACAATGCTGGTAAAAGCACAATGCTGGTAAAAGCACAATGTAGGTAAAATCACAAATGCTGGTAAAAGCACAATGCTGGTAAAAGCACAATGCTGGTATCAGCACAATGCTGGTAAAAGCACAATGCCGGTATCAGCACAATGCTGGTAAAAGCACAATGCTGGTAAAAGCAGCACTGGTTTTGACCATTCTTGTTTCCCTTTTCAATGTTTTGCTCTTAGGTAAACATGAAGAATACGTTCTGTAACTTGCGACCATTGTAAGCCCATATCAGCCAGCACATCAGCGCAGTCTTGCACCTTTCGCCAATTAGGCACAATATAGGTTTTCCTATAGCATCGATCTAGTCGATCGGACTCAGAACTAACCGTATACATGCTATGATATGTCCCTATTCGTCTGCTTTAGAAACGAAAGAGGGTGCACATATAACCTAGTTTCAATTTTAATAATGAGTTGAAAACGACATACTCGTATAATGATACTATACTGTATAGCAATAGTTTCATTTTTCCTGTATTCATTTCAGACGGCGTCTGCTACAGGGGTATCAGATGTCGTCTGCCTCAGGGAAAAATGCAAGCATTGATCCGCTGACTGACCGTCTTCCCACGTTGATGTATAAAAAGCCCTTGCACACACTAATCTTCGATTTGAAAATGACCGCTTCGACGGTGTAGTCGTAGAAAGTCCGCCTCGGATACGGGAAGTCACGGACTCGATTAGCGGCCCGGTCATATTAATTAAACAATTAATTTGCTACCCTCCTTGACGCTCAGGATTGTTGAAAACGGTGTAAAACACCATGCAATCAATCGTTTTGAAAATGAAATGTCACGGGACTTGGCACAGCGATAACTAAGTTCGATGTTTAGTTGTTATCGAGTTGTTATCGAGTTTAACCTTAATACATATGGTAAAGAAGATGTATACGGGAAATTAACGAAACACAGCTGCCTCCTTATCCATCGATTGGCTCCTTATATGGGCCACGTCACATGGGCACGAATATCGACCTTATCGGTTTTAACGACCGGGCACCATCCAGATCTGGTTTCATCTACGTGCACGCAGGTCAGAACCGTTATCGTTCGCCATCGTCATCCAGTCGCCAATCGAGTCGTAAACGCCTCATAGAACGCTCCCAAGAACGCTTATTGACCCATATCGACTGTGAACGTGTGTTATTCGATCGTAAATCATATTAACACTTTCCAACCTGCAGACACATTTTGACGCAATTTCAGCAGACGACTTTTGAAAAACATTGTGGCCAAAGATGAAATTGCTCATGATGAGCAATTTCTCATTTGGCCACAATGTTTTCAACTTTATTTAACAATTAAGCTATCTTTTATGGAGATTTTTCAGGTTTTTCACACTATGTTTTCAAAGTCGTCTACTGCATATTTGCTGTAAGTGCGGAAGGGTTAATGTCAATGCCTTCAAAGTTCGCGTGACGTGGACTAAATGATTATCTTGAATTACGAGTAGGTTGTCCGTTTTATGACGATAGCGGCTATAAAATGCCGACAGGTAAACACCAATGAAATCAGATATTATTGTGTTGTCAATTTCCGGTAGCTGGTGCGCAAGGAAAATGGTGGTGCTGAACATCTGTTTTGCGTTAAAGAGGCACATGTCTGTACCAGGAAACTTGGAAATACCCGACGTCCTTGTGTTACTGCGTTAGTTGCGAAACATGTTCTACTACACTTACTTCCTGTTTCTGTTTTGCTATTCCCCTGTACGTTTGGTTAAGTGTTTATAAAATATACAAATTCATGAAAACATCGACAGATTATAACACAAAATTTACACCAATTTATCAATGGTATTTGTAAATTAAAAAATAAAATAAAATAAAAGCAGAAGCACTTATAAATATAATCGGTGCACTGAGAAAACAAAGCATTTGTCCTCTTGGATCCTCGAGTATTGAAGCCTTTCCCGCACGTGTAATAATTACTATACGGTTAGTTTTAGTAGAACAAGAGCTCTTATTCTTTCGTTTAAACGATTTAGAACCGCATCGGTGGTATTGTGGTGAAGCGACCGCCTCGGGTGCGGAAGTTCGTGGGTTCGATCCTCTGTCGGGTCATACCAAAGTTCTTAAACATGGTAGTAATGGCTGCCCTCTTTTGCACTCAGGGGTGTGGGTTTAGCGTTACGAAAGAATGACTGGAATCAGGATAAATGCACCAGTAGTACTGGTAACTTTCCCAGGAAAAATTGTCAAAAGCGGCGTAAAACACAAAACAATCCGGCATTGAATGATTTAGATAAAAATATGTATGGTTCTGATTTTGCGGTTTGTAAGTGTCTACGTCTTTTTGCAAGAACAAAAATACCAGCCCTGTGTTCAGTACATGTTTCGCCAAAACCCAGTATACACTAACCGTTTTAGGCTGACTAACCGAGTTAAACTTCCCCAGGTAAACCTTCTTTACTCTGGTCCACTCGACCGCCCCGGTGGTGTAGTGGTAGAGAATTCCCCTCGGGTGCGGGAGGTCGTTGGTTCAATCCCCGGTCGGGTTACACCAAATACTTTAAAAATGGTACCAATGGCTGCCCTGCTTTGTGCTCAGGGTTGCAGGGTTAGCATTACGAAACGACTGGAGTCCGGATGTATGGACTAGCAGTACTGGTAACTTTCAAAGGAAACGCCGTGATAGGAATGAATTTTGTTGTTGACAGCGGCGTTAACAACAAAGAATCATTGAATGTTTTAGATCAAAACATTAGTTTTTATACACAGCGAAATGTATGGTACCGATTTGGCGGTTTGTTAGTGTCTACGTCTTATTCCATAAACAGAAATACCAGCCATGCATTCAGTAGACACTGAAACAGATACATGGTTCGCCCCGAAATCTAGTATATACCGAGCGCATTTGGCTCACTAACTTTGGTTAAACTTATCATGGTAAAACCTCTTTTCTCAGATCGACTCGGTAGATTGGTTACCTCCCCTGATATCACGCTATCGCATATATAGGGATCGGAACTCGCTAACCAAACCGGGTAGAATTCTGCCCATGGGTTTCTCCGAGACTTCAGACGAGATGTTTCCAATGATTTTCACACATCGTAGTTTCACAGTTAAAACTCCTGATACACGAACAATGGGCAAGTTTAAACCAAAAATAGTACGTTTTTTCTAAACACTCTTTTTTTCATAAAACTAACTTTGTTAGCAAAAAAAAATCCCCAAATCATAGGTTAGGTTTGACATTTGGCTAACACACGTTAAATCAAAACAAGGGGTAGATAATAGTCTCTTCCCGTTGTCATTTGTTACATGAGCCCTTGATTTAGTTGACGAAAATAGAAAAAGGTAAATTAAGTTTTAAATACGTTACCGTTCGGTGTTAAACAAATACCCGAGTCGACTAAACTGGTTCCTTGTTTAACATATGAGCCTTACCACGAGAAAACCAACATAGTGAACTCTGCCTAATGTATCGAAAAGGATCAGCCTGCGCAGTCCGTGCAGGCTATTCCGGGCCGACACATTCCATATCAGGGAGAAAGAGGTAAAGAGTAATTATTCCTAAAGCAGAAATCCACAGGAGGCGAAAAGTGTCTACTCGGATTAGTAAGCGCGGTATGCTCAGGCTGACCCGGGTCGATACTTTACGCAGTGTCCACAATGTTGGTTTTCTCGTGGTAAGGCTCATATGTTAAACGAGGAACCAGTTTAGTCGACTCGGGTATTTGTTTAACACCGAACGGTAACTTATTTAAAACTTGATTTACCTTTTTCTATTTTCGTCAACTAAATCTTCCGCCATGTGGCCAGACTGAAGTGTACTAGTTTTCGGATACGTTACCCCGGGTAATATACATATACATATCGAGGGCTTGGCGTGAAACGGTTGTAACTAAAAACCTATTTTGAAAACCCTTGTTTAGGGGCAATTTTTACCCCTTTGTAAACAATGCAAATCTAGATGCCATTGTTCAGAACGAGCAATGGCACCTAAATTTCCATTGTTTACCAAGAACAATGAGTTAACGCTTATAAAGACTTTATGGCGAGGTGATAAACATTAGTAAAAAAGTACCTCGAATATACTCGGGTCAACGCGTGTTAACTCGGGGTATAATGTAGATTTTTTTTTTCGTGCATAACGTTTTTGTCTATTGAACGCAATCCTGATTATTTTTGTTGTTGTTGTTATTGGCAACATAATCAACAATTGACGATTATTTACGTCTCATTAATACCAATAAAACCAGGAATGAACCGGACTTTTACGACACTATAAAATAGAGGCACTTTTATTTTGACAATGCGAATCTTCTTTCACGTCAATTTCACGTTCTTTGCTACATTATTTACGTCAAAGAAAAAAAACGAAAATAGAAAAGAAACCGCAACTGGAATATATATTTTGTCTGAGAACATGGGCGTTGTGTCAAATATGTTGTCATATATATAACACCATTTACTATCTTTTTTTGGTTTGTTTAACGTATGAATAATATATTTGCGCACGGAGTAGCAATCCTGGGCATCTGCACACTCTGAACTCACTATGACTGAGCCGTCCCGCGAGAAAACTAACGTTGTGGACTCTGCGCAAAGTATCGACCCGGATCAGTCTAATCATGCCGCGCAGGCATACCCAGATATACACTTTTCGCCTCCTGTGGATTTTTTGTTTCAGGAATAATTACTCTATACCTTTATCCTCCTGATACTGAATGTGACGGCCCGGATCAGTCTGCGCGGACTGCGCAGGCTGATCAGGGTTGATACATTAAGCAATCTGACTAAAGTACACGATCTGACCTATGCGTTAATAGGAGATGATTTTAATGAGATTGATACATTAAGCAGAGGCCATATTGTTGGTTTTCTCGCGGGACAGCTCAAATTTATTGTATTGTTCGTAAAAAGATCGTGGAAGCTTTCTAGAGTTTTCTGAAAGACATTAATTTCAAATCAATGTGTATTAATGCATATGTAAACCTTTATTCACTAATGTCGCGGATAACCATATTTTAGTTTTCCTGGATATCGGTAAAAAGAAGTTGTGTTGCTTTAGAAATACAACTTTTAAACTAGAACTAGATTATGAAAGTTGGCCCAGTTGTACGCGAAAGGTGCAGATACACCTAGTTTGTTCCACGCTCTCTAAATTCGGAACTTGTTCGGGTGGTACGGTGCTGGTCCCAGAATCGACAGGTTCTGTGTTCAAACAAGAACCGTCTGAGTGTTTGTAGCAACACTTATGGCAAGTCGTTTGACTATTTATTTGTTTGAGGGATATCTCTCTAAATTAGAGAGATATCTCTATAAAATAGAGTGTTATCTCTCTAATTAGAGATATATTTTGCCATTTAGAAGATATCCCTTAATTAGTTAATGTTATCCCTTTCCCACATATAGACGCTTTCTGACGCCTCTGCAGCAGACGACTATTGAAATCATTGTGGCAAAAGGAGAAATTGCTCATGATGAGCAATTTCTCCATTTGCCACAATAATTTAAACTCTTATAAATAATCATTTATAGAGAATTAATATATTTTGTTCTTGATAGTTCAAAGTCGTCTGCTGCAGATTTATTGTATGTGGGAAAGGGTTAATCAGAGAGATATCTCTCTTATACAGAGAGTTATCTCCATATCTTGCAGATACATCTATCTAGTTAAGAAAGATATCCCTCCATCTTACAGAGATATATCTCTAATATATGTATATATCTCTCTAGCATATATATATATCTCTCTCTAGCTTAAAAAGATATATCTCTAGCATATTTAAATCTCTCTAGCTTAAAAAGATATATCTCTAGCATATATATATATATATATATATATATATCTAGCTTAAAATGATATATCTCTCTAGCTTAAAATGATATATCTCTCTAGCATATATATATATATATACATCTAGCATATATATATATATAGCATATATATATCTCTCTAGCTTTAAAAGATATATCTCTTTAAAAGGGACAAAGACATTCTTGCCCCGTGTGTGTTCGTTCCTCTTTTACGTCTAGGTGGTTAAATGGATATATATATGTGAGGGAAATAAACCAACTTGACTTGGCTGAATATTGTGCCAATGTTAGAATTGGCTTATGTATGACCGAGTGACATAGAGTTGCAGTTGAAAGTATACGTATAAACACTTACATTCCATGCAAATATTTAAACATGAACAGTGTTTGTAAGGGTATATTGAACCATCGAATGCTAAGTTCGGCTTTCTATGTATTTTTTGTTGTAAACTTTATGGAACGCCGCAGCTGCCTTATTTGACATTACACCTTGACATGCAGTCGCAGCAACATTGTATGCGACTGTTACGTCATTACACGTGACGGTCTTATCATTTCATGTGAAGACATTTCTAATATATCAGGTAAGAGTTCTTATACATGTGAAGGTATCATCATTATATGTGACATACTCGTCATTCCATGTGGTGGAGTCAACCACTATGTGTGGTAGTTTAACCTTGATATGTAACACTTTTGTTATGACATCTGTAATACATGCAACAGTTTCACCATTGTATGTGACAGATATATATCTTCGTTAAATATTCACACAAACGGTTACATATGTTAAAGGTGGCGTCACATGTATGAATACAATGTTCACACAAACGGTTACATATATTAAAGGTGGCGTCGCATGTATGAATAAAATATTCACACAAACGGTTACATATATTAAAGGTGGCGTCACATGTATGAATAAAATGTTGACACACCAGGGTAAAACTAGCACATCGAATATTGACCCTACCATATTGAATAACAATTCTGCCTCGTGTAGTGATAAGACCGTCACATCGAATATTGACCCCACCATATAGAATAACAATTCTGTCTCATGTAGTGATAAGACCGTCACATGTAATGATGAAACCGTCACATACAATGCTGATACGACTGCACGTTATAATAATGTCAAATAAGGAAGTTGCGGCGTTCAATAAAACTTTCCTCGTTATTTATTGATCATGGGACAGTCCAATTTACACGGACAACATTAACCTTAACCGTGCTTTTACCTTAGCAATTACACCGCAATGAACATATCAACAAATAAAGTACAAGACAATAGGCAGAATGGTTGACACTTGACACGCCATGGCACGCAATTTGGCGTACCATTAAGATATGTACTCGTTGGAGTGATCATGGGGTGTGAAGTATCTGATACAGTGCTTGCTCTCTCGTTGCATAATTTCAAAAATGTTCACAATTTATTTTTCTGGCGTCTTTTGTAAAAATCAAGCAAGTTAGGCATATGTCAAACCTCGCGCGTGTCCATTTGACTTCATGGCACGCATTTTACATGAAGGTCATGCTTAAGTTGCACGTAATTTGCGTTTTGTTATTCCGTATTACCGCCATTTCATTAATTGTTCGTTACTTCAGCCTGACAAATAGCACGACATGGCACAAACTATATGCACCGCTATTGTTGAATCAACTTGGCTCCGTGCCACTAACTTGTACACCTTGGTACTAACCGGAAGGGGGCACAGCGAGAACAGTTTTGGCGTGCAAGAACAACAGCACGTTCGCCCATTTGTAAGTGTGACGAATTTACGCTAAAAAACGAATCCAATCAGCGGAAAACCCCCGGGAATTACCACAGAAAAAATATGAATATCAGTATTAACAATTTTCAGTGCTGAATTTTTAAAATGAACATGTTCAACTTTGCATTTGGAAGAATCCATAGCAATTTATAAAAATATCACGATAAAAATAATAAGTTGAGCGAATGCGCCGACTAGTCTAAGGGTCATGGGTTACATTGCGTACGAACTGATCTGGATTCTTCCATGACACAACTGGTAAACGGTTAGGGTTGCAAGAACACTGTTAAAGTGTGCATACTTGTGATGGTGCTGCTCGCTGTACGCAACATGACGACGGAGGTAGGGCTGTGACAATATGCAATCTTGACAAAATCTTCCCTGTATGCCTACATGTAACTGTAAACTAACTCGAGATAAGACGACTTACAAAACACAAAAGTAAAGTGTCAACGTTCTTCGTCCTTTCATTCAGTGCGTTTATATAACGCTAAAATAGGGATGTAAACAAGATATGTGGCTAATGCGTTTCTAATACGCCCTATTTCGAGCCATTTTCCAGTCTGGTAAACTCTAGTTATTTAATAGAAGCTGCAGGCAATTGTTTCTTATTCCTTTTCACCATACACACAATTTGAAGACGACAACTTTGAACATACTCAGGCAAATATTCGGTAAATATCTACGATCTACGATTTAAAGTACAATGATTTTCAAAAAGAGTCAAAAACATTATAGTTAAAAAAGAAATTACTCACACGGAACGATTACTTCTTTTACCAAAGTGTTTTCAAAAGTTGTCAGGTTCAGGTGCACCCAAATGACGTCAGCATGATTGGAAGGGTTAAATAGGCCTGAGGAGGGAGGAAGTTCGCACATTTAGTACATTTACATGATTACTAGAACATTGTTTAGAAAATAAAAAACGACGTTTTACGCCTCTACAACAGACGAATTATTAAAACATAGTTATACTGTAGGAAAATAAGAAATTGCACGAGCAAGTTCTCCCTTTTAAGTAAATTGTTCAACACTGTATCAAAATCAACCCTCCTTTTACCAGAAATTGCATACGAGTTTATTTTCGTTTGTGGTTTTATAACTTTTTTAAGTAGGCGAATTAAAAACAAATTTCATAACCAAATAAACCGATAAAATGTGCACTCTGATATTGATCTACATTGTTCGTTAACTGCTGATTAAAGTTGTGGAGAACAGTACAGAATAAGTACTTCGCTGAACGTATATTGGATCTGGCAACACCGCATAAAAGGTAGTCTCGATTTCAAACTTTACATTCCACAAAATACTTTATATAATCGGATCACTGTTTTGTTATCTCGTTTATTCATATGGGTTATACCTAATGAGTTTGCAGAAATAGTCTGATGGCTGTCGCAAAGGTCAATCTGAGACGACCTGTACTAGGTAGTCATGAGATCTTGTTACGGCAGCGAAGTTTGGGTCTGGTTTTAACGAGATAGCTAGATGACGGCAGAACATGCGTTAACCACTACATTGCTGGACAAACGCGTTCTCTTTAAAAACAAATTATCTAGTATCATCTGTGTGATAGTTATGCCAAGTTTATATTATCGTTTGGTTTCATGGACGGTTCCCGCAGTATTTCCGTCACATCACGGCTGCAAGATTCCCCTGGATTTCTCGCAGAAGTAAGATGGCATTTGTCGAAAGGCATATCTCTAACATGAAAAATAATTGCCAGTGGAAAGAATCATCTGAAGGGATATTATTGCATTTACGAGCAGAGAAGACTAAGTTGGACCTTTCTGATAAACATTGTACATTTGAATCTTACTTAATGGTGCGCAAAGAGATCCTTTCCCACACATGCTGTAATTACGCTGTACGGTTTTCACAGAGCACCGTTCAATTGAAGTAACTAACTTGGTCACACCGCGATTATGTAAGGAAAAAAACCCCAGATTAACGATGGTAATTACAAGAATGATGGTTTATATAAACTCTTCTTAAACGCTGAACGGAATCAATAAGAAACTCAAGTCATTTACCAGACATTCTTCAATTTGCCCAGATAAATACTTTATATCCAAAAATGGTCATGTCAAGTCTGTCGGTGTCAGTATTTCGTGATTTGAAGATACCAGTATTGTACTGAAGGTTTGCGTTCCAAACAAGCGTAGTCGGGATAGTTATTATTTCAGCCTGGAATCTGAGTCCATGGTTTATGAGAAATATTAGTACGCTATGTATGCTTACACCATTAAACGTTAGTGTATATCATGATGGTGAATAAAAAATTTCTTCTGTTCTTGTTTTACGCCGCTTTCAACAATATCACAGCGTTTCATGAGTAAATTACCACAACTACTGGCCCATTTATCCTTACACCAGCCACACACACAGTTGTAATGCTTACACCAGCCACACACACAGTTGTAATGCTTACACCAGCCACACACACAGTTGTAATGCTTACACCAGCCACACACACAGTTGTAATGCTTACACCAGCCACACACACAGTTGTAATGCTTACACCAGCCACACACACAGTTGTAATGCTTACACCAGCCACACACACACAGTTGTAATGCTTACACCGAAACCCTGAGCGCCAAAGAGCGCAGCCATTTCTACAACTTTTAAAGTCTTTGGTATGATCCGGTCGGCGATCGAAACTGCGACCTCCCACAACCGAGGCGGACGCTCTCCCACAACACCACATAAACGGTCAATGCATAACAACAATCTAAAATAGAAATATTTAAAAACTAATTAGAGCATGTCTTTAACTTTGGGGCAGCAGTTTCCAGTGTTCTAATACATATTATTATACAAAATGGTAGATCACGGCGTTCCCTTTTTCTAGCACTCTCTCTCCAAAAATGCAAATGTTACTGCTAATTTGTATTTAACTTCCTTACCCATTCTTAGCCCAGTTGATTTGGAAAATGCAATGACTTTTATAATTTGATGGAGAAAACTCGACGTTTTAACAAATATAAAACATTTCAAACTTATAACGTATCTACAGCAGATGGGTTTGAAAAATTATAGTCAAACATTTTGAAATTTTCTGTTTACAAAACAATGACTATATGAGCAATTATTCAGTCACCTACTTTCCTAGCAACAGGCTGCTTTTCCACAGGGACTGTTAACTGTTAGTCCATTGGTGAAAGAGGAATGACGCTCGTCACAGTGACTTTTTTCAAACGTCGGAAAGAATGTTGGCCGAGCTGGGATTCGAACTCACAACTCCTTGAGTGGCAGCCTGTGTCGCAACAGACTAAGATACATGCGAATGCATACATATAGTTTTCAACAAATAGCGGTGTTGACATAGTAGACATTGATGAAGCCAAAGAAGACTATCATCTCCGAGACAGACAGGAATAAGTAACCATATTCAAACTACGCACTGGACGCACCACTTTTAATGCACATACTTATTAATATGACGAGTGATTCTAATGATTTAATCAGTGGGTTTATGTACATTCGGTTATTGAAAAAACTACCTGATTAGCAGATTTCAGAGATGGTTATTTAAATATATTAAACAAGAGACAATGGAAAATTTGAAAGATTGGGTAATACAAGAATCAGAATTTCATATTATTGACACGGAAACAAAATAAGGCTTAGATAGTAGAAACGAAAGATCACACAGTAGAGATCAGATCAATGATCGCTTTATTTAGATTCAAAGCACACATCAAAAACCGCACACATACGTATATTGCTGTCCTTTAAAAAATAAAACCAGAAATGATAACAGGAAAATGGTTAAAAACTGTAATCCCTTGGACAGATGCAAAACCCATCCGAAAACCTAACAATAACGAATTCAAAATTAAATCGAAAAACAACACAAAAAAAGAATATTTAAAATTTTATCTATTTAATCTGTCAAAAATAAAAAAAAATCTATTGTCAGGTTGTCGGTTATATCGTTTATAAGTGAAATCTGAACGAGATCGGATGGACTTTTTAATGCTTTGCTTTTCGCTAAAGCCAGTATGGTTAAAAATGATATTTTAAAGTCTAATATTTACATTCAACCTTCGAATTGGCCAGAGTTAAATTGAATATAAAATGTTTAACTTGACGCTTTTAAACAGAATATACAATGTTTAATTTGACGTTTTTAAAGATTCGAAGTTTAGTGCTAAGTTAACATCACAGATTGATTTTAATCCTTTCGCACATGCAGACGCATATTGACGCCTTTGCAACAGACGGCTTTTGCAAACTTTCATTTTTAAAACATATTAAATTTTTTGACTGGATGTGTTCGAATTCGTCTGCTGTCGATTTATTGTATGTGGGAGAGGGTTATAACGCATGACATTAATGGCTTCATTAAACGAGAGAGAAAAAGCAACGATAAAGTGAAAATGGGTAATCAGTCGTTACAATGAGGCCTTAAACAGTATCTAATGTAAAATAAATCAATAAACAAGTCTGGTTATCTAACAGCCATTCTTCAATTTGTCAAGTCAATGACATAGTTTCAATTGTCAGGCCAGGCCTGTCGATGCCAGATTCTATTCAACTCTTTCCCACATGCAACACGTCTGCAGCAGACGACTTTGAAAATAGTAATATAATACTATGGAAAATCTTAATAAATGAAAGAAAACTTATTGAATAAAGTTGAAAACATTGCGGCAACAGGACAAGTTCTCCTTCTGCAACAATGTTGTCTGCTACAGAGGCGTTAAGAGGCGTCGAGAGGCGTCAGCATGTTAGAAAGAGTTAACCCATCCCACTTGCAGACGGATTTTGACGAACTTGCTGCATCTCAAATAAGGCAATTTCACTCTATGCAACAATGTTTTCAACTCTATTCAATAATCATATTTTCATTTATAGATGTTCCGTATTTTCACTAAGAGTATTTTCTAACTCGATACTGCCGATTTGTTCTTGTGGGAAAGGGTTAAACGCAAAACGATTGTTTCTTTGTCCGATTCAATACGTTTTCTTAATCTACCGCCCGTTGAGCCTATCCTATTTAAAACCGCCGACAAAACTATAAAAATACCGGATATAATGATTTATTGATTGATTGTATGGTGTTTAGATTGAGTATATGATGTTTACGTCGCTCTCAACACTGTCGATACATAACACGGGAAAGTTACGAGTACTACTGGTCCATGTACACCGACACCAGCCAGTCAGTCGTTATGCTATCGCCGCAACCCCCAGCTCCAAGGAGGGCAGCCATTACTACCATTTTTAAAGTATTTGGTATTTGACCCGGCCGGGGATAGAACCAACGACCTCCCACACCTGAGGTGGACGCTCCACCACTACACCACCGATTCGGTTCTTGGCTATGTGAGCGGTCTTCTACAAGTTATTGGGCATTTTGTGAGCAGTGTAGATCCAGACAAATCAAATATCTTTGACATGTGTCTACAATGTTCGTCAATTAGTATAAAACGGTTACAAGAAACGTATGTCATGCAGTTTACTATGGGATCAGATAGCAGAGAGATACATTTAAAATAATCTAATGTTTCCTTCCTGAGAATAACGATAAATATGCAGCAGTCAACTTTGAAAACATACCCGAAACAAATTGAAAGTACAATAATTGAATAGAGTTGAAAACATGGAGACAAAAGGGGAAATTGCTCGTTTTGAGCAATTTCTTCTTTTATCGCCATGATTTCAAAATGCAGATGCGTCAGACAGCGTCTATATGAGGGAAAGGGTTAATTAAAGACAGGAACAACAGCAATATGATTGCTCCCGTTTGTCTTTCCCAAATTTACATTTAAAATGAACGTCTTTGGCCATGTATAAGTGCAGAAATTTATAAAGATATGAATAGTTTCCAGTGTTTATCTCTTTCTTCGTCATTTGCATAGCTTGAAGGTCCACTAAACATGTTTTTATATCTCCGCAGTGTGACCAGTATCTTTCTTCATCTTTTATTGGTATATATTTCGGCCGCTCTTTGATACTATTTTATTCGTTTTGGCACAGCATCAACAGTAGAGGTGAACCTGTCGTTAACTGATTGTCTATGGACCTGATCAAACAACGGGGATGCGCAGACTCATCTAGACGAAGTTCGGTTTTCGTATGACATATCTTATTAAATAGTGTTATTGTTTGCTCGAAATTGGACAACACAATGTGAACGATATCGGTTCGAAATCTTGTAACAATGAGATCTGTCCCCTCATGAATGAAACATGACTTTGGTTCTAAACATGGGAATACTATCGTGGTATTTGCTTTGTTGATGGAAATGTCCAAAGGAATTATCTGTTCTTAACTCCAGTCTTTTGATATTTTGTCAATCAATAGAAGAGTGTTTGTACTATTCCGTATGTTGAGTTCTTCAATAATTCTTGGCCTTGAAGTTTTAACCATATCCGCTCTGTCAATTAAACACAAAGAGTGTATCATTTTAATGCGAAGACCTAATCAAAGATTCCTTTTTTGTCATGCTTTGTTACGTTTGAACTATTATTGTAAATACGATAATGTTTAACCCAACAACAACGCTAAACAAAGATATGCACAATCTCTATACATTAAAGTATAATTGTGAAACAGAGTTGAAAGCATTTTTGGCACATGGACATATGAGCCGTCCCGCGAGAAAACCAACATTGGGGACTCTGCGTAAAGTATCGACCCGGATCAGCATAAGCATGCCGCGCAGGCTTACCCGGATATACACTTTTCGCCTCCTGTGAATTTTCTGTTTCAGGAATCATTACTCTATACTGTTATCCCCCTGAGACGGAATGTGCCGACCCGGATCTGTCTGCGCGAACTGCGTAGGCTGATCTGGATCGATACATTACGCAGAGACCATTATGTTGGTTTTCACGGCTCATATTGCTCATTATGAGCAATATCTTCTTCTGCCATAATTTGTTCAAACGTCGTCTGCCAAATGTATGTGAAAAAAGGGTCTACAAGAGAGATGAGGAACATTTCCTCATATGTCCATAATGTTTTAAAATACCGCCATTACATTCACGTTTTTGCATTTGTTCCCAATACCTACTTGTTCATATTGTTCAGCTTGGAATATTGTCATAATTTAATTTCATGTCAATGGTAAGAAAAGGCATTTCCTTTTTTCAAATAGCAACTCAGAGGAGGAGAAATATCTGAAGAAAATCTAAATTTAATTTTCTCCGTAACCAGTCAATTTTTAACTTGTTTTAAAATAAAAGAGCAACATATGTCTCGTGTCTCTTGTCTCAGATTTGTATTGCATCAGTCTAATGTTCAAGGAAATGTATTACACTTTATAACAAGTGTATGGTGTACCAGTATTGAGTTGACTGTTTGCGAAAATGGAAGAACTTAAAATGAAACGTACTTTGTAAAGCAATGCTTGTATGCGATTTTAAACACATCAGCTATGTAATTTGTCACTTTAAGCCTGAACTGTCTAATATTGAATACCATGCTTACAATTTCTTCCTGCTGTCTCGCAAATCTAATGCAAATATCATTATTGGATACTTCCCCAAATAATGGGGGAAAAAACCTCTCAGTCGCTACAATTAACCATTGTTCGACTAATGCCCGTTTGTTCATGTTACCCCAGTCGCGGCACTACGGTCATGGTGGAGTGCCCTTGGGCAAGGCACATTTTCTAGCCTAGTACTGGTTTGTTTACCCAGGGATCATGAATAATTAAATTTAATTGCGCGCTAAATGACCTTAGCTGTCGATGCGCCTTAAAACAATATACATTCATTCAATCATTCGTTCATGTTAATGCGCAATACGGCTTCTAGTACTATGCTATGGTTTGCTGATCGAAATAGCTCCTTATTTAGCAGGTCTTTTGCCACACGTATACTAATTACAGTAAAGTTGAATTTCATGAAGACCCGCTAATATACAGAGTTGGCAGATCTTTTACGTGTAATAGTATTGCGAAGGTTGGTTTTAAGGGAACAACGTTAACATATTGAGAACATTACCGACGACTTTTTTTAAAATTACTTGCTTAAGAAACAAATTTCCAATGATCTTCGATGGATGTTGGAATTAGGTTGCTGAAAGACCAACGTTTGTTGCACCTCCGTGACAGAGGCCTGTAGGCCCGAGTGCTCCCCGTAATACACGCGGCTGGCTTTTCTTTAAACATTTCGTATACAGACGCATTCTGACGCGTCTGCTGTAGACGACTTTTGATAACATTGTGGTAAATGGAAAAAATGCTTATAACATTTTCCACACATTTTGAACTCTTTTCATTAATCACAGAGGTTTTCAATTTTGTTGCCAACTGGTTTTCTATGTCGTCTGCTGCAGAGACGCCAGTATGCGTTTGAAACTATAATTGTAAATATGAGTTTTTAACCTTTTCCCACATACATTAAAGCTACAGCAGACAACTTTGAAAATACCCAGACAAATACATTGAACATTTCTATAAATGTAAGTATTTTTGTTAAGCAGAGTTGGATGCATTGTGGCAAATGAAGATATCAAATGCGCCATGGCTTTCATGTATTTTCATTTATTCCCAATATTAATTGTTAAAACATTTGTTGAAGATGGATACACGGCACATGACGACAGACATAGTGTAACATGGTACCACTCTTCTTCGTGCTCAGGTAAACTTATACTTCTATGATCTGAAAGGCGCCTTGACAAATCAGTGAGTAACGCATCTTAATTGGACTTCATATGTCACGTTTAGGAGGAAGTAAACCGGTGGGTGCTCTTTATGTTGTTATTTAGTGTTTATCCCTGTTGTTTGCGAAGATATAAAGTGCTTCAGTGGCGAATTGTCTCGATGGTTAACTCTTTCCCCACATACAACCTACCTGCAGTAGACAATTTTGAAAACATCTCGATACAAAAATGGTAAACCTCTATTAATAGTTTAATCATTGATTAGTTAAAAACATTGCGGCCAAAGGAAAAAATGCTCATAATAAGTATTTTTATCCTTTTGCAACATTGTTTTCAAAAGTCGTCTGCTGCAGAGGCATCAGAAAACGTCTATATGCGAGAAAGGGTTAATGAACAGTTAAATTTGGGTCATCTGAGGTTCATGATCATTCTAATTCTGAGTTTCGAACACGCTGTCGGAAAACTTGCGCTATACAAGTTGGAAATATTATCCCAAGTGCAGACGCATTTGAAGTTTGATTCCTTCAGACGACGTAAGAAAACAATGGGGCAAAAGTAGGAAAATGCTCATAATGAGCAATTTCACCTTTTGCCATAAATGTTTCGACTTTATCCACCAATAATTCGTACTTCATTCTTGGAGGTTTTTTAAAAAAAAAAAAAAAAGGCCCTAGGGTTTCAAAGTCGTCTGCATCATATTTGTTATATGTGGTAAAGGGTAACATACATAATCAAGTATACATTCAATGGTAAATGTTGTCGAAAGGCTGTACAGAACATTAATAAGCATGGCATAGTCACATTGATCCCGATCATTTTACAGACAACTTTTGGAACCTCTAACACGGTTGTTCTATAATAATATTGAAGCAAATGGGGGAAATTTCATTTAAGCCGTCTCTAGCGATTTTGGTCTTAAATTACGCGAATACAATTTATGGGTGTAATTGTTGAATTATTTGGTGTTTTTCTTTTAAAGTAGAACAACTCGTTTCCTTTTAATATCGCCGAGTCCGGGTAACTCAGTCGATAGCGACGCGGGCTGTCAATCCAGGGATTGTGAGTTCGAATCCCGGCTCGGCCAACTTTCTTTCTGACGTTTGACAAAAGTCAATGCGACATGCGTCATTCGTCTTCCACCGCTATGGGTGTAGAGTATTGTTTGGAGAAAACCAGGAAATACATGAGTAGATGAACTGGCCGCCGTAATTGTTAAACACGGCGTTAAACCCCAATCACTTAATCCTTAAAATATCACATATTAACTATAGAGGCAAAGACACGCGCACATTGTTCACATAAAGACAATTGAAAGTAAATATACGATGGCCAGAAAATTACGAGAGACAATACTTTTGATGAACTAGTGAACACATTTGTATTTCTTTCGAGTACCCAAGTACTCGATCGGAAGAGTATACGAGTACCCAAGTACCCGAGTACTCGATCGGAAGAGTATACGAGTACCCGAGTACTCGATCGGAAGAGTATACGAGTACCCGAGTACTCGATCGGAAGAGTATACGAGTACCCGAGTACCCGAGTACTCGATCGGAAGAGTATACGAGTACCCGAGTACCCGAGTACTCGATCGGAAGAGTATACGAGTACCCGAGTACTAATATTGATACTCGTTCCCATCCCTAGTCTTAATGCATCTGCGCACAGTGAATACACAGGCGAGTCTTTGTATCCACACAGTCTCATCAGAGTCTTCACTGTTCGCATAAATGATAAAAATACCTAAATGCACCTTATGGCTCATAATGGATGACAAGCTCATAAAAAGGACATAAATAATTAAAATCTTTCTAGGTCACTGAGTCGACTCATCTCATGTAATCTTGATTAAAGTTATTCTGACATCTGCCGTTCCTCAAGCGACGTTGATTGTATTTCACGTTTGATCTCCCAATATAGAACATATAAGTCTTAACGTTATTGGCGTGCTTTCTTGTACTTAGAACCTTTACCACATAACACAATTGGCACAGGCGATATCGCTATACACAATTCACACAAGCGCTATATCGCTGTTCATAATTCGCACAAGCGATACTAAATATACAACAGCACATAAACTATATATTATTCCATTGGCTGATTCAGGTAACTTAAGACGCTCTATGCACATGTTTTATTTTTTATTTTCTTGAAATTGTAAGAAAAAGCAAAATTTCTCTAAATTACAAATTTTTCCTTTCCAAACTATGTTTTCAGATCAGAATAAATATTATAAATCCATTTTTCCATGTGTTTCAACTTCTTACAGGGAATACGTCTCTGACTTTCTCTCTATATATAATACATGTATATCTTACCAAGTAGAGCGATAAAAAAGAGTACATTTATTGTCTTGAATTTTGGGTACCAGATGATTAGCGCAATATTCATTCAAATTTTGACCTACTCTGCCACGATTAGTTCAATTGAAATTGGATTCCCTGAAGCTTAGACACGTACATTCCTAAATTCAAGATCATTTATAGAGAAACATTGATGTATCATTTTACTCCCAAAAGGTTCAATACTAATCATTTGTTAAGAAAAAGAGCAAGATATACCGGTTATTGGCAAACGATTTGAAAACGTGTGATAAGTCCCGTTTGCCATATTTACAATGCTAATCGACCCGTTGGTTTATTACCGGTGCCAAGTGGTCATACATTTACTGACAAGTTTGATAACAAATATGGGTTATCAAAAGAAGAGGTTTTATAAAAAAAAAATGCAACCGGATAGAGTAACGCCTTCTATTTACGATTATTAATTGATTGATTGATGTAATTCCTCATTTATATCACGGCATTTCTTGGGTAAGTTACCAATACTACTGGTCCGTTTATCCTTGCACCAGTCAGTCAGTCGATATGCTAACCCCGTAAACCTGAGCGCCAAGGAGGGCAGCACTTACTACTATTTATAAGTATTTGGTATGACCCGGTCGAGGATTGAACCGACGACCCCCCGATGAGGACGCTATAACACTGCACCATCGAGCCGGTCTTAATAATTCACGATGCAGATTGACTTATATTTGATCACTTGTGTGAATATAATCATATCGTCATCCATACTGGTACCCGGCGTACTAGTACTAATTTGTTCGTCTGGCATGAACCAACAATTGCGTATTGCGATAGAGTTTGGTACCCGTAAATAAATACGTCTCACATTTGCCTGGTTCCTAGCGTACTAAAGTGAATTAGTAATTCGTAAGCTCTACATCTGCCCAATATAACGTAATGTTTGGGATCAAAAGATGATGAAGCCATGCATATGAATAGAGTAGGTCATATCTATTTTTAGAGGAGCAAGTCCGTGTGGTTCGGTCCACAAAATAAGGTCGTCTCTATCCACCATGTCATAAGGGTGCCAACGTTTTTGTTGTATGCCTGACCCAATAATGTAATGGTAAAAGCAGGTAACTCCAGACATATTGCCCGAGCACTGTGCAGAGGTATTAATGCCCGATCTTTGTCGAATGTGAAAGCAAATACTCTAAATGAGCCTGTGCTTCGACATTTGCTGTTCTGACCATTCGCCGTATACAGTTTTATTACGACGGCTTTAATAGCATGTTGTGACATTTGACGATTATGTAGCCGTATATACTAATGGTGCGGATAAGTCCGTGACAGAAACAGGAACGGACGTAAACCGGAAAACGTGGTGTCAAAATAACCATTAGTTGCTGAGATCAAAGCAGATAAATTCACCCCCTGTTCAAAGAAACCTCGACATCTGTGTATACACTTTCCGGAAAAAAAGTTGCTTTGATCATTTTAAGGTCAATATTGTCAATTTATAACAAAATGTCCCGATCGGTTCACAACAAAAACTTTGAAATTGGTAGTAATGTCTTTAATCTAGGGCGCTCAGAGTTGCTGCTTTACATTACGACTGATGCGTTGTTGTCAGGATACGTTTACCAGCAGAACTGATGCGCTGTTGTCAGGATACATTTACCAGCAGAACTGATGCGCTGTTGTCAGGATACATTTACCAGTATAACTGATGCGCTGTTATCAGGATATAGTTACCGGTAATACTGGCACGCTGTTATCAGGATACATTTACCAGTAATACTGTTGCGCTGTTATCAGGATACATTTATCAGCAGTACTGGTGCGTTTTTGTCAGGATACATTTACCAGCAGAACTGATTCGCTGTTGTCAGGATTCATTACCAGCATAACTGATGCACTGTTGTCAAAATACGTTTACCACTATAACTGATGCACTGTTGTCAGGATACAGTTACCAGTATAACTGATGCGCTGTTGCTAGGATACTGTTACCAGTTTAACTGATGCGCTGTTGTCAGGATATATTTACCAGCATAACTGATGCGCTGTTGTCAGAATACGTTTACCAGTATAACTGATGAGCTGTTGACAGGATATATTTACCAGTATAACTGATGCGCTGTTGTCAGTATACAATTACCAGTATAACTGATGCGCTGTTGTCAGAATACAATTACCATCTGTACTGATGCGCTGTTATCAGGATATATTTACCAGTTATACTGATGCGCTGTTATCAGGATATATTTACCAGTAATACTGATGAAAACGTTTACTAGCAGTACTGATAGTTTATATATTGTCTTGAAAGCGGAGTTAAATACCATTCAAAGTAGCGGCAACATTGTAAAATGTAATCAGAAGAGTACGTCAGATCACAGAATAGTCACTGAAATGGCGAACATAGTGAACATAACAGTGCATTTTCTAGTGTACTATTTCGATTTAGTATCCTAGAGAGGGCCCGACGTGCAATTGATCGCGTCTGACTGCAGATATTGGCCAAATGTAATACATGATGGATTTTCTTATCAAATAACATCAATGTATAATAAACTGGCTGTTTGCGTGGATAATTCGCCGCAATGTGCGTGACAAGTGGATAGGTAAACACAAGTGGGCGTTAATTACGACTTTGTATTTCCCTTATAGATTCGAATCTGACACAGACCGACGTTTTGAAGTTTTGTGGAAAATCTAATCGTGACCACATTTTCCTTTTCTCACAAAACTATCACTTTCATTATTTGTTCAGTATTTGATATATCAATTAAACTGTCGGTTTTGTGTTATTGTATCATAATGAGCAGTTTCCGCTTTTGCCACTTTCTCATTTATAGAGAGTCCTTATTTTTTGATGAAACGTCTTCAATGTGGTCTGCTGCAGATTTGGTGTTGAAAAGGGTTACAGAACAATATATAAATGCTTCTTCTTTTAACCCTGTCTAACATACAAGAAATATGCAGCAGGCGACTTTGAAAACTATTATCGAAACCTATATAAATTAACTTGAATTGAATACAGTTGAAAACATTATGGCAAAAGGATACACTGTTTATTATACACATGTTTTCCTTTTGCCACACTTTTTCAATAGTCGTCTGCTGCAGTATATGCTTCAGAAAGTGTTAAACTGTTTTTCAGTGTTACTCTTGTACTTAATCTGTTTCTTTTAAGCAGGTACAGGGGATGTGAGTTCGATCGCCGAGTCGAACTTAAATTTGTTCCAATGACTTTATGACTAAAGTCATTCGTCTTGCACAAAGTTGCTAAACTACTTTATGGCAAGGTAGCCAGACAGACGTGTATTTAGATTGTCCAAACACTCTTAGCAGTCGGTCGTGTGCTAGTATTTTGATTCATCGAGTCGGCATGCACTCCCCCAGCACTCCCCAGCACTCGGTGTGTAGGGACGACAATCTGGTAAATCAAGAATAATATTTTATTGGATACTGGTTTGACAATGCCCAGGACATATAGGACCAAATGAACTGACTTTCCTGATTATTTTGAGTAAATAGAAACTCTGTTGAAAACTGCTAAAGATCTCCATATGCAATGTATTTACCATTGAAGATCCTGGTGATGTAAATATTGTCATAAATACTCGAATGCAGTCGTATCTTGTTCTTGTTTAGTCTATTTCATATATGTATAAACACACACCCATATTTGTATAATTATGTATATACATATGTGTGTATGTGTGTTTGTAATAATCTGACAAATTCAAGGATGATATCAGTTATAGGAATTAAGATAAGTGTTAAATATTCCTGTGATACACAAGCCTTTCCAGTAAAAGACCTGCGAAAACATTGTGAAAAAAGAGAGCAATTACTCAAAACGGTCCAATTGCTTATTTACCACACATTTAATTTCGAGTCTCTGTTTTTAAAATGTTCTTTTAAATTTTAAGTCAGATATTACAACTTCTTATTGGAAGTTTTCAAATATAACGGTTCTTAAACAATGCAAATCAAGTAAACGGTTTAAACGTCAAACGCATAGAGGCCGCCGTAACTATACACGATCTAAAGCGAACATTGTTCCTTTTAATTTAAATCTATCACTGCCGAATTTCACAAAGTCGACTCTTCCACGTTGAAAATTGGACCACTCTATTTTTCGTCCAACAGGAAATTTGGAAAATGTTAATGACTATATGGCTTACATTGCAGATTTGAGGAGGGACATGTCACCTGCATCTGCATTGTTTGCAAAAGTCCTTAATTGCCTTTGGCAGCGAAAGAGTTAATTAAAGACATTTATCCTATGCCAGCTGTACGCGAGTGAAACAAACACTACGTGCAACGTAATGTAAGACTTAACTCTTCAGCGCCAAAGAAAATATTGAGGTTTTTGCAAACAATACTGATTCAGGTGAGTCAGCTCGTAACGAGCTGTCTCACCTGAAATCAGCATTGTTTGCCTTTTAGTTATCAAAATATTCCAAACTTTCATTACATAAGAAATGGAGACGCCCGATTTTGAACATGGAATAGTCTACTTTTAACAATTCGGCGCTGAAAGAGTTAACGTCGTTATGAAATACAAGACAATTAGTGAATTTGAATTCAATTTTCAGATTTAGGACCTTCGCAGATTATCACTATTGTGAATTCAGATTAATCTAAAGGAAACGTAGTTAGGATGTTGTACGTAAACATATGTAATGTGATTTACGGACTCGACTAACAATCGTACAATGTTTTCTGTTAAGTAAATCCCGCCCCCGGTAATATTAAAGAACAGTGTGTATGTATGCAAACAATACATTCTGAGACATTAGGTTAGTAACTATTTTACACATTTTAAATTCTGTTTTATATCAAATGAAGATTAACAGTGTTAGAGTTACTCTAACATTTCCAATTATTGTTTACTTGATTTGTATTTGTTAGGAATCGCCAGCTTTGAACTCTTCAGATGAATTCGTATGTTGGTACATTTGACTGGAAATTTAGAAGCTGATAATCGAAATTAAATGTGGGAAAATGTGAAATTGGACGTTTCGAGTATTTTCCATTCCCCCTCATACAGGTGTCGAAAGGTATCTGCGGAATTTTGAACATTTATCTGAATTCCTAAAATTAATATACTCGATTTTGTCAAGTTTTTGCATATTTTGAATTGGTATTTTACTAAGAATTGATCATTGAGTAACGCACAATTAAATACAAGATACGACGGCATGAAAGAGAAGAAATCAAAAAGTGTCCAATGTTGCAATAACAATGAAGCAGAACACACTATACTTTTTTTTGTTTCTGCAGCAGACGACTTTGAACGTATTTTGTCAAAAAATAGAAAATCTCCATAATTGAATGGATAACCTATGACAAAAAGTGGAAAACATTGTGGCAAAAGGAGAAATTGCACGTTTTGTGCAATTTCTTCTTTTGTCACTATGTTTTCAAAAATCCGTCTACTGCAGAGGCGTCAGAAAGCGTCTATATGAGGGAAAGGGTTAACGTGAAACCCTATTACGCTTCGACGATGCAAAGTCGACTTTCAAGGAAAATACGGAAACATATTGGGTTTTCGCAAAGCATGTTTCAATCTCATTAAAACCAGACATAAACTTTGCTCCCTCGTATATAGATCTGATAACTGCCTGATTCAGGTCGTCTCAGATTGACCTTTGCGTCAGCTAATCAAATTGTAGCTTACCAAATCGTTAGGTATACAATAGGGGAGATAAGCCATATTCATTAACGATATAGAGATGCTTTGATTGTCGAATGTTACGATTGATAAAACGGTGATTGTTTCGTGAGATGTCGTGAGACACAAAAACCTGCTAATGCATGTTTTAAATGAATGTGGTTTATTCGAGACGACCTTTTAGTCGGTGTCGTCAGATCTAATAGTACAGCGACACCAACGAAGTACTTCGATCCGAATTTAATGAGATGTAATGTCTATTGAACACTGGGCTAGACCAGGGGTTAAAATGTCAAAAAATCGAACAAATTGTTTATTATCTTTCCAAATAGTGCTTGACATTTACATTCTTGGTAACTTTCCAGACTTAGTATATCGGCCATCAACATTCCCTACCCTATATCTCAGATAGAGAAAACTCCTGACTCCTCTATCAAATCCTTGCGAAAAGGGAGAATCTCCGCCCTAACTGTTAAGTTCGTTTTTTAACATTAACATTGTTTTCCACATCTGTAACACATTGTAGCAGGTGATTGTAGTTAAATAACCAGATGATACATTTTTAGATCACCTAGAGCCAAAGGCTCAAGGTGAGCTATTCTGATCACTTTTTGTCCGTCGTCCATCGTCCGTCGTCTGTCGTCCGTCGACCGTCGTTAACTTTTAGATTTAAACATCATCTCCTCCTTAACCACATGACCAATTTCATCTAAACTTCACAGAAATGTTCTTTTGGTGGCCTTCTTTCGAAATTGTTTATAAATTTAAATTCCATTGAGAACTTTGGTTGCTGCGACATCCGAAAGGGGGCAAATTGTCCAATGAATGAATGTATATTGTTTTATGGCGCATCGACAGCTAAGGTCATTTAGCGCGCAATTAAATTTAATTAGTCATGATCCCTGGGTAAACAAACCAGTACAAGGCTAGAAAATGTGCCTTGCCCATGGGCACTCCACCATGACCGTAGTGCCGCGACTGGGGATCGAACCCGGGACACCCGGTTTCGAAATCCCCGACGCTAACCACTCGACCACAGCGGATTCCTACAAAATGTCCAAACTTTAAATTTCTTCTCCTCTTAATCTGCATGTCAGATTCCAATATAGTTTGGTAGAAATGTTCCTTGGGTGACTCTCTACAAAGATTGTTCAAGGCATACTGTTTGGTTGAAAAACATGGCAGTCAGGAGGCATCAGAAAAGGGGCAAAATGGAATAGGAATCTTACGTCAGTGATCCTCTACTTAATTTGTTCAAGCCGTATTGATTGGTTACAAAATCATAGCAAACCTCGCGTCATCACAAAAGGGGTAAATGGAACTTTTAGCTACAAATGACAACTCCTACCATCCCACTTGACTAATTTCAACGTTACTTCACAGGAATGTTCCTTTAATGATCCTCTTTCAAAATTGTTCAAAGACTTACATTCTGTGTAGAACCTTTGTTGCTGCGGCATCATAAATTGAGAAAAATACCCAAACTTTAAAAACCTCCATCTTCATAATCCATTTGTCAGATTCCAAGATAATTTGGCAGAAATGTTCTTTGGGTGACTCTCTTCAAAACCTGTTCAAGCCGTATTGATTTTGTTGACAAACAGAGCAGCAAAGCAGCATCAGGAAAGGTGCAAAATGACAAAACTTTATAATTCCATTCTTATTAAAGTCTTGTTAGATTTCAAGATACAAATGGCTTTTACTGATAAACTTTTTCTTTAACTGAGTGTCCACTCCTTGAAGTTTCATTTGAACTCCTGATAACATTTTAACAGATTTTTGCAGTTAAATATTTGCTTCTAATTTTCTATCATTCAGGTGATCGATTTAGGGCCATCTTGGCCCTCTTGTTTTTCGTAGCAGACTTCGTTGCGAATTTAATATCGGGTTTTAGATTAGATAAGACAGGACAATTGCGCGACATATTTCCTTATATGTACGAGTGTATGATTTAACTCTTTCACAAATATAGACGCTTTCTGACGCCTCTACAGCAGCCGACTTTTTAAAACACTGTGGCAATTAAAACGAGCAATTTCTCGTTTTTGCCACAGTGGCTTCAACTCTATTTAATAGGTATACATTCATCCATAGAGATTTTCGAAACGTTTTCCTAAATGTTTTCAAAGTCGTCTGCTGCAGATTTGTCGTATGTGGGAAAGGGTTAATTCTATACGTCTAGTTTTTCTGTTTGTTTCTACTCCTACAGCCGTCACATTTATTCACATCACTCTTCGGGATTATTCATGTCTCCTCGGTACTACATAACACGGCTTCATTGATATACTAGAGATCCGTATAGGTTTTGTGCCTCCACGTTTTGTCACTATGGTCTGATTTACGAGCCAATTTGTTATTCAATGACGTTTTGGAGAAACTTCCACTGAACGGTAATACAAGCACGAAGGTCCCGAGGTGTACATATAACGTTTCCGAAAAAAAAAAAAAAACGTACATCGATTCTTAAGAAGGTTCATGTATAATCATACCGATCTAATAGAATATGAGCCGTTCCGCGAGAAAACCAACATTGTGAACTCTTCGTAAATTATCGACCCGGATCAGCTTAAGCATGCCGCGCAGGCTTACCCAGATAGACACTTTTCGCCTCCTTTGGGTTTTCTGTTTCATGAATCATTTCTCTATACCTCTAGCCCCCTGAGACGGAATGTGTCGGCCCGGATCAGGCTGCACGGACTGCGCAGGCTGATCTGGGTCGATACATTACGCAGAGGCCATAATTCGGACAGACATTTCTCACTTCCTATAAATTTTCTGTTTCAGGAATTATTATTCTATACATGTACCTCTATCTATTCCCCCTGAGGTGGAATGTGTCGGTCCGGATTAGCATGCCAAGACTGCACTGGCTGATTTGGGTCGATATGCATTACGAAGAGTCCATGATGTTGGTTTTCTCGTGAAACGGCTCATATATAGATACCTTAACAACACGCATTGGAAAAAAACCAATATATGTGATTCTTTGAGGCTTCCAAAGAAATAAAATAATTAAGATATAATAACACGCGATTTATAATAGATTATTTCGTTCGAAAATGTCTTCAAATAAGTTCATTTGTGTCGACGTCGAGTTACGCAACAACACGCAATCAATTAACGTGCGATTAAAAATACTTCTGTCGGAAGTTTGAGATGAAAAGGATGTTGTGTCGGAAGACTATTAAAGTAGAAACATCGTTTTGTTTACGATAAAATATATTTTTATCAAGTTAGGGAGGAAAGGGGAATGCGAATATTGTTGTGGTGCCGACAGATACATATTAAAGTAGTAACGATGTTTTTTATTAGGATAAATGTTTTATATTTTGCAACTACGGTGTTTTATCGAGGGTTGTCTGTACGATTATTCGACGAAATTCCAATGTATCAAGAAAAGGGTTATTTATCATTTATCATTGAGCAGATCTTCTTTAACCCTTTCCCTCATATGACAATTCTGCAGCAGACGACTTTGAACATATTTTGTCAAAAATAGAAAATCTTAATAATTGAATGGATAACCTATGACTTAAAGTGGAAAACATTGTGTAAAAAGGAGAATTTGCTCGTTTTGAGCAATTTCTTCTTTTGTCACTATGTTTTCAAAAAGCCGTCTGCTGCAGAAGCGTCAGAAAGCGTCTATATGAGGGAAAGGGTTAAAAGAAGACATATAGACATATAAGAAATGCCGGCCTGTAGTCTTTCCTAGGTCATGGTTCTAATTACTGATTAAGAGACAAGACAAAGAAGACGTACGGCGGTAACGGAAGACAAATCTGATAATTAACCTTCCGATTGATGTCCTAACCCAATACAAGTCAAGCTTGTGTGTTACTCCAACTTGAAAACAACGCTATGAGGAAGGATTGCAATGCTAGATATAGGATTGAAACTTTTTCGAGATTTGACCATGATTAAATGTTGCTGGGAAATTGGAACAAAAGGGGAAAACAATAATATTATTCTCAATTCTTCTTTTGAAACAGTATTTTCAAACAAAGTCTGAGAACATTCTTGGAAACTCGGCTTTGTTATAAAAAGGATAACCTGTCACATGGTTATATTCGAAAGTCGATGATACTTTATTTAATTACCCATTCACGCAAACAGACGTACTTTGATGCAAATGCAGCAGACGATATTCGGTTTTGTTTTATTAGGGCTTGACGCCGTTTTTAACATCATTTCAGTAATATCACGGCGACAGTTCACTTATTCATGATGCCTGGGTGAACAAACCAGCACAAGGCTAGGAAATGTGAATCACGACGTTCGTTAACATTGTGACAAATGAATACGTTGATCGTGATTAACATATTTACAGTTTGTCAGTCTGTTTTCAAATCCATTCAAATATCAAAATTAAATTATATTTTCCATTAAAAGCGTTTTTTCAGCTGATCTGTTGTATTTGGGACACGGTCGTCCTTGTTAACGCTTTCCAACATACAGCATATGCGTAGCAGATGATTTTGAAAACATATGGGCAAAAATACGGAATTGTTCTCTAAATGAACGTATAGTTAGTGTATAGAGTTGAAAACATTATGACAAAAGGAGAACTTGCTCATCGTCAGCAATTTATCCTTTTGCCACAATATTTTCAAAAGTCGTCAGATGTAGAGGCATCAGAAAGCGTCTATATGTGCAAAAGTGTTAAACATCAATCTGTTCATTCAATGAATAACTAATCTTGCTCCTAAATAGGATTTCACTGTGACGGTGCCTAAGATTGATATATCAGACAGACAAGAACATCAAAAAGATCTTTAAATACAGTTCTAAACAAGTCGAAATTACTCCAAACGAGCAATTCATCATGATCAATTATGTATCTTTAGGAGCTTCTTAAGTCACATTCGACAGTGGTTTCAATATACAATTAAGTTTCCTTAATACAAAATGATATTGCCGAAAAACGAAATTATCGTTTGACACATTTTTATGTATGCAAAATTATTTAAACGAAATATTGAGTTGTCAGAACACAGCTTTAATATAACTCCAATCATATAAAATCCTTGCGGTGCAGATATAGCATTGCCGTCGTCCACCTTGGAGTGTGTGTGTGTCCACGTGCATTTTTCGAAAGGAAACTGTAAACTTGAGGATAATCATACCACTGTGAAAAGATGTGCTCAAATGTTATTCGGGGTTATAGGTAAGAAGGTCAAGGTCATTGACGGGCAAATATAATAATATCTTGTCGAAAGGAATAAGAGAAAGATTGTACCACTGGGGATTATCATTATGTTCCCAATTGTGAGAAATGTGCCCTATTAATGTTGGGATCAGAGGTCAAAGTTCAATGTCCTAAGGGGCATCTTCGATTGTTTGTGGAAACGGTTTAGAGGAAAGTGTATCACACAATACGACATAAACACGTGCCTTATTAGGCTCATGGGCATACAGACGGAACTCCGAATATTGAACGGTTTCTAGTTATCTTCAACACATATCGAGGGCTTGGCGTGAAACGGTTGTAACTAAAATTGGTATTTTTTTACCAAGGTTATTCACCACGCCATAAAGTCTTTATAAGCGTTAAATCATTTTTCTTGGTAAACAATGGAAATTTAGGTGCCATTGCTCGCTAAATTTGCATTGTTTACAAAGGGGTCAAAATTGCCCCTAAACCAGGGTTTTCGAAATATTTTTCGAGTTACAACCGTTTCACGCCAAGCCCTCGATATTCCTTAGCGTCTTATTTTAATCACTAATTTACACTGCTAATAAACAAGAGCGTTCTCCACAAGTTAACATGTAATGTTTTCCCCCATCGACTAGTAATAAAACACCATTTGGCCCATGGACTAATCAGCTGTTACTTGCCCGGATCATTGTGGTTGGTAGTCATATTGCCAGAGTCACTTTAGCAACATTACATAAAAATTGTCCATGCGCAAAAATGATGATATGAACGGCGTCTTGTAATTTTGGGGTCTTAGTGAATGATTTCGGATTGGCACCATTGAACGTTACATCGAGTGGGGCTATATACTGCTACTTTTTGGTACGAAATACATTCAGCTCTATAATACATATAGGCGGACAGTAAAGGCTCTGGTGAGACTGCGTAGTTAATGATGTACTGAACTGTACACTGTACGCAATTTCATTAAGACCTCGCCTCGCTAGATGCGATTCATTTGATCCTTTTAGGCAACAATTAGAGCATATTACACCTGTATGTTAAATTAATTACAATCGAAGACTCTTCTGATTGCGTTACTAGGTTACATTTGAAATAACACTATTAATGATGCTGAGTGTTTTTTTTGTGTGGATACGGACCCTGTACTACGGAGTATTTAGTCTGTACAGAGAAGGATTTTATTCGTAACAGAGACAATTCATCCGTTTACTTTCCTTGATGTTTTCGAAAGATGTCGGATGGAGAATCACAAGCTGGTCAAGAAACCGGTAAAATTATCTAGATATACTTTATAGCGAATGCCTAACATGTTTTTTCATTGCTTTGTACCGTCAGCTAGTAAAAGCTTCAGCTGTTATTATTTTCATCTAACTGCATGATACTTCCATCGGTCATGTTCTGGTTGTTTTGTGATTTCGTGATGTCGGCCACTTGAAAGTACACTCACGCCTTTATTGGTCTCATTGATGACACCCATTGGTCGGTAATGATGTCGGACAACTACACCTTTAATGGTCTGGTTTATGTCTCTCATTTATCGGTTGTGATGTCGGACACTCACACCTACACCTTAATTGCATGGAAACGTGGTTTTCTTTTAATGTGCTGAAATAGCACAACAAAAATGCATATACGGCTTTCATAAATGAATCTAGCATAAAATTAAGCACAGCAATACACCATTTGTGTGTTTTTTTTTAATTATTATCCATACATCCAACTTTAAAAAAACAATTTTACATTAACTATGAGTTTAGCTCTGGAAAAGAAATGGTAAACGCAGACGCTGTGCAGACTTATATTCGCCTACGTTATTTGAAATTGTAGTCTAAAGTTGTACACATACGAATATAGGTAAATGTAACTTAAGGCGCGAACAGAAGATAATAAAGTTTAAACTTGTTTATTTTACATCGATTGCGAAACAAGCTTTAAGCTTATATTAATCACGCTCGATGTCTGCTTTCTGGAAACTTAACCAGTACTCGATAAGATAATAGTTAACATTAGGGATGTCAGCGATTAATCGGTTACTCGGTTTACCGTATGCTTTTTTCGATTAATCGGTTAGTAATTCAAGTAATCGAGTACTCGGAATAATAGATAAAATATATACACAGTTGTATTCACCTTTTGTTCTTTTCAATTTGTCACACGTATCTGACAAGAGGTTAATTATTCAAACCTCGATCGGGAATGTTGCCATAACTTTGAAAACGGCCGCACTCGATTGTATTGACAAGTGTCTACCTTTACGCACAGTCTAATAATCCCTTAGCGAAGACAGGTTACGTCAGTCACAATGGCATTTATGAATCATCAAGAAAAAGAAATAACCGAACCAGAGTCTCTTTTAAGCAATTACGTACCCAATCTCAAAAAGCTTTTTGAATGCTTGCACGACGAAATAGTAAACGTGAACGATCCTGACCTGACTGTGCCGAACGAATCATATGTTGATTTAGGTCTTCATTTGTGAAACCTGACTCATTTGTGGTCACATTGTGGTGTTGTTTTTCTTCCATTTATTGGTAATTAGTACAATAAAGAAAACTCTAATTGTCTGGGTTTTTTAAACTATAAATATTGCTTGTCACAAACCCACCATGCGTAGGTTTTCACGTAACGTGGCTCTTTTGTAGTCTCATTATATAATTATTTCTTTCTACCATCAATTGATAATTAGTGCAATAAACAAAAAATAATTGTCTGTTTGTTAACTTTTTACTCATTTTCCTGTCGCAAACATCTCCTGCGTAGTTTTCTGTGTTACTCGGCACATTAGTTGTAACTCTATATTGTTGTTTTTTTACCATTAATTGATGAAAACTGTAATAAAGAAAACACTAATTGTCTGTTTGTTAGACGACCGAATATTTTTAGATATACAATATTTAGAAAGAAACCTATTAAGTTGAGTCGGGTAAAACAGAATCAAGTTAATCACTTAAATAGGTTTAACAGTGGAATAATGAATTGGAGTAAAACGTTCAGCTATATGTCGGCCAGGTCACCAATAGGACGACGGCCAGTTCATCTAACGTCTTTATCCTGACTTTCCCACACCAGTTCTCCTCGCATCAATTTTCCGGGACAACTGGCTACCTTTACGCATAGACTAATAATCCCTTGGCGAATACAGGTTACGTCAGTCACAATGGCATTTATGAATCATAAAGAAAAAGGAATAACCGAACCAGAGTTCGAATCCCAATTCCTGGTTTGATAGCCCTCGTAAGGTAAGTATTTTATTAATTGATTGACGCTCTGTGAAATAAAACGGTTGAATGTTGCGACCAGTGTAGAACCAGATGAAAAAGTGCAGCCACGCAGTCTGATATGGCACTGAATTATTCGCCAATAAGTCATAAATGTTTTAAGAAACTTCCATTTGAAGCACAGACAAAACTTCTTCCGAACATGACATAATTACGTTAAGCTTGTTTTCCCGGAGCACCGGTCCAAGTCATTTACAAAACTGTGACTATTTTATTTGTCGTTGGAAAGAAGAGATACTGATAGGACCATTCATCTATTTGCTAAGAAAAAGTTTGATGTGTTTTGTCTTATACAAGGCTATAATTATATGATAATGACCTATTAATGTCGTTGGAATGAATTTGAAAAATTCGAATTATTGTATTTGTAAATTATTTACCAATAGCAGGGACGTAGATGATCTACGTCCCTGCCAATAGGAGTAGAAGATTTAAATAGTAGTTTTAAGTTTTAAACACATTTCCCCTGAGTTGGTATTGAAAGATACGCAGCTATGCACGTCTTTCATTCAACATTTTATAAATCGTATAACTGTCACTTCGTTAAGAAAACGAATATTGTTTTGACTAAAAATTAATCAAAGTACAAAGTACTGAAGGTAGAATTGCGATCGTTTAAGAAGAGATACAGAAGTGCATATATGAATATTTATTTTACCGGTTACCTTCAGGCAAAGTTTAAAGTGTGTAACCCTTTACAGTGCTGATATTTTGCCTCAACCTGAAACTTTAACCAAAATGTTGACGAACAGACAGACGGAGAGACAGACATCGCCAATCTATAGACCGGAATTGCTAGAGCAATCCGGCCAAAAATAAAAAAAAAATCATCAATTTTAGCAGTAAAATCCTGCCAAGAAGTAATGAATTGAGAAAAAAATGTGCCGAGAGGTCCACAATTTCAAACTTACTAAGATTTGGTCTGTGCAATGAATGTTCAAATTGAAAAATGTATTGTTGACATGTATTTTCTACACCATCATTGTAATGTTGTTTATCATAAATAAAATTATTCCTTTTTTTAAATAAACTTTTAATCAAAATGTGTGTCTCAGTGTTGTCTTCTTCAGCAATTTGACAGAAACAAAGCCTAAATCTGAAATTGTGTCAATGTGTTATTTGTCAACTCTGTCCCATAAGTTTTGCTTGTGATTTGAACTCTCATAAAAAAAAGCACGGAAAGGGACAACTTTCCCAACTTTGATTAAATATTTTTTCAATTAAATTGTAAAAAATCTTTTTCTGTTTTTTGAAAGTTTTGTCCTTATTATTTAAGACGGACATTATATACTAGAATAGCCAACTGACTATCATTTGAAAAAGTGTTTCTTATTTAAACCTTTCCCACTTGCATACGTAATTGCAGCCGACGATTTTTGAAAACATTGATGCAGAAGAAGAAATTGCTCATAACAAGCTTTCTCCTTTTGCAACAATGTTTTCAACTATATTCAATGATTACACTTACAATAAATGTGATTTTCTGTATCTTTGCTCAGATTTTTTTTAATTCGTCTGCTGCAGAGTTTTTATATTGTGGGGTGGGTTGTGATTTGTTAAAGGGCAAGCAGGATTGGGAATTGAGTGTTGCACTTATCCTAATGAAACACTCGCCTGCCTGTGCATGTTTTAGCTTAACTTAACTTGTTAATGTTCTTTCCATCATCAACTTAGTCATCTGTTAGTAATCAACTCTATGAACGAAATAATCGCGTCAAAATCTCGAATCGCGTCAAAATCATAACGAACAAACTGTCAAAATCTAATTTTGAACTGTGTAATACAAATTTAGAATAAAAGGATGAATCAGTTATGTTGTAACAGTTATGTTGCCAATATCCGCGGGTCATTTACCTGATTTTGGCCGAAAGAAATGATCGATTTCTTGCAAGATTTATTCGTTATTCGTTCTGCCTATTATAATCAAAGTATTCTAAACGCTTTATAAACAAGTGATTTAAAGCGCTCAAATCATTTGATGAAATTTGTTTCTTTAGACGCGGACCTTGTCGAAAGCACCTATCCAAAATGCAAATCGTTGTCGAAGGAATAGATGGACTGAGAGAAAGAGAAAGAAAAGGCTTAGCAATGCATACTATCTTTATGAATAAGGACATGAACGAATATGTATGGACTAGCGCCTAGAATTTCGTACTAGCCGATCCTTCATTCCACTCGCTTATGCTAGCGGGCGAGTGGATGTTTACATCTCTGCCGAGAGGGACAAAAGGGTTACAATTTACAAAGGGTAATTGCGCGGTGCAGTGCTATATTGGCGTAGTGATATCTAAATAATTGTGTACACTTTAAATATGATATTTACACTTACAAGACTTGTTATTTTCTATTATAAGCTTGAATAATCGGAATTTTTTTCGTTACTCTATGTTTGCTTTTGTGAGCATTCGTAAATTAGTCAAACCAAAAATTGCACTTAATTGTTGGTGGTGAAGGGCATATACATCACGTGACTTCAAACTCACTATGACTATGGCAGCCTCTGCGCATGCGCAAGACTACCAAAAACAAACAATTAAAACAGTTGGTTGACACGAATGAAAACGTTCCGATAACAACGTTTTAGTCGGATTTATACATGACCAAGAATAAGAGTTAAATCCAAAAACAACAATAACAAAACCCGGAAGCAAGTGAATATTTATGTTCTATGAATCTATACGGTTAACCGATTTACAAAATTATACGAGTAACCGGTTAGTTATATCGATAACCGTTGCCATCCCTAGTTAACATGTATAAAGCGTAAATGCTTTTAAGCAAATGCGAAATCCGAAGACACTCATCATTTTGAGACTGGAATCTAGACTAGTGTTTTACAATATCGGCATTGAACTACTTCACATCTGTCTTTCTATATCAGCTCTCCGTTTCCGAACACCATCTCGGGTTCAGAGAGATGTCTTGGTAGTTGCAGATCGTATATAATGTCAATGAAAGTGGATGATCTGTGGATCTTTGTTAAAAATGAATGTACTGTTGCCAACTAAAACCCATGTCAGTCCTTTCGAATCGCCAAATAATTACTGTCTAAATATCAAAATGCGGTAACTTGGTAGGATATCGACCGGAAAATTGAGTTGATTTGATATCACTTAAGCAATAGAAAGATTTCTAAAGTTATTTGCTTTTAAATTATATGAATTACAAAATTGAAATTTAGGTTACAATACAACAAACAAAAAAATTCCGTGTTTGTTTCCATGTAAATCGACCAGTTTCAGTCCTCAATTGTCACACTTTTTAAGCGTTTCTCATGTAGAACACCATATATCATTGAAAAGAGTTACTCACTAGCTTTAAAACAATCCAAGAAAATGTGGGGTCATGCCTTATGCAAGAAAGAACTCACCAGGCGAAAAAATGGTAACTGTCATTTTGGTCCAAATCGGGCCCTGACAAAACCGGTGTTTAGCATTCTCTACTTTCACTTTCAAACAATGTCAAAATACTAAAAGTGATCAAATCAATCATTTCCAGTGCATCCTATACATATTCACAATGCATTTAAACTCAATGTCATATATTCAATACATTCTGGTGATGGTATACACTCATTTCTACGCAAACAATTTTTTTTTAGGGACTATAGTACTAGTATAGTAGATCAGCAAGTCAGCGGATGTATTTAGCGTAATTTGACCTTTAACTGTATTTCTACACTTTCAACATACTTGATCGAGCGTAAAATTCATGGATGAAAAATCATACTAAAAAAATCAAATTATTGAAATGATAATAAAATAAATAGTTGACAAAATATAACATATACGGTACATGTGTTAGTTAGCCAATGCGTCGGAATTTCCAAAAATCCTTTCGAATACTTTTCAGCGGTAACGTTAATCAGGAATCTAACTACTAGAGTATTTCATTCTAGATTCCTGCGTAAATACATCAGATTCTCATCCGAAATTAACCATAACAACCCCAGAAGTCGAGTCAAGTTCCAGTGATAAAATATGCTTCAAAAGAGAATCAAATTATTTAAATGATAGTTGTATTTATAAAGATAAAACGCTTCAGTTATAAATAATTCGCTAGTTCGTATATCGATTTTTAATGATTTAATAAATTAACTGAATACAATGGCGAAGTCCGTCTATTGTAACGGTTAGCATATTCGCTCACACGGGAGACTAGGGTTCGATTCCCGGTCTCGGCAGATTTCTTTTTAAATAAAGTTATATTATAATCATCTTTTTCATTTTTGTCTTATAAATTGCTTATATCAGTGGTGCAATTGTCATTTGACACCGCTGCAACAAACTCCTTTAAAATGTTGGGATTTAAAAGGATTTCAAAAGCATTGCATTTAAAACTTTTCACCTATGCGTTGTGAAACACTTTAAGAAATTGTTAGGCAATTGTGATTTTGATATGACATGTATATGTGTTAATTGCGTAAACAAAACCCGGCTAAACTCCAGTGTAAACCAGAAGGTGTGCTAAGCAGAATCTATCCAGATAGCAGATACGCATATGCATGTCAAATTTTAGTATATCGATAGACCACCATACTGTGTGTACAGTATTTTGCTTTCAACTTCTTTATAATTCAATCTATGGATAATGTAATCTGCAGTTAACACCAACGTTTAAATATTTTGAGTTATTGCTTTTTTAGAAGAATATATATTATGTTGTCACTCACGCAGCGATATACGTCTAGACCATGTAGTACAAGAATTAAAAAGGACATTGTCTTTTTAACAGCGACTTGTCAATCAGATTCTTGTAAAGGAAAACAAAAAAATATCTCTAAAATTATTTTTAAAACCAATCTTAGAATATAAAAGACATGACGCGAATCAATAAAACTATACCGCATTTTGATATATACCTGCTGATACGTGCAAAATGTCACGCGAAAATATAAAACGACCGATTAAGTTCCGTATTTGGCTAGAACAAATCGAGGGCTTTGTGTGAAACGGTTGTAACTAAAAACCTATTTCGAAAACCCTGGTTTAGGGGCAATTTTGACCCCTTTGTAAACAATGCAAATTTAGATGCCATTGCTCAGAACGAGCAATGGCACTTACATTTCCATTGTTTACCAAGACAAATGATTAAACGCTTATAAAGACTTTATGGCGAGGTGATTAACCTTGGTAAAAAAATACCAATTTTAGTTACAACCGTTTCACGCCAAGCCATCGAAATACGGTACTTATATGGTAATGAGGCTTCATTGGAATATCATTTCACGTCATTCAAAACTGGATAGTGTGACTTCATTCACACGCCGTTCATACATTTCTTTAGTCTGGAGTACCTCTCCCTTATTATGACTATCATAGGAAATCGGGAACCAGACTAACAATTAATTCATATGTAAACGTTGTTCTATTTATTGAAAACATTTGAAATTCATATAACATGTCTTTTTCTTTCTTAAAAGTTATAATAGGTACTTCTAGGTATATCTTAAAATGGGAAAACTATGTTGCAGTACGGCTAAGTTGCATGATGCTTTGCTACTCGACGCTTTGTAAACATCCCATAATTGTTTCACCTACCTCGTAGTACAATAAAATGCAACGTATCGCTACTTCAACTGTTCGTCAATAATTCATCGAAGACACTTCTGAAAAAAAAGTACATATAGGAGCACATTGTTAACAGGTATAATACTGACTGTTGGGGTTGGTCTTTACTGGAGCACCGCTCTTATATAAGTGCAATTAGAACATACCGGTATTGCTCGCCAAATAGTTAATTCTGCACGGCGAGGGTAAAACAAAACAAAAAAACAACAAAACCGGTATTGCTGACAAACAAGCGTATAAGAAGTACCAACAAGAACGGTGATGACAGCACAAAATAGTTCAGTGGATAAAATATTTAAACGACGGATAGGATTATCACACATCATGTCCGATCAAATTGTGGCCGTACGTTTTCATTGATGCTGACTAGATAACGAAAAGAGACGACCCTGGTTAGCTGCAGGGTCCGAAACTATATTAGTCTGAAAACGTTCTCAGTGCTCAGAAATGAATTCCATGCTCCAAATAAGGCTTTTGATTGGTCAATTTGGAGTACGATTATGTTTCTGACCAATCGGATACTTGAGCATAAATTCTGAGCACAGATTAAATGTTTATAGTTTTGGAGCCAGACTGTGCCGGATTCACATGTTCATCAAGATCATATCTCATCGTTTAATCACCCGAAGGAGGGTTCTCGAGTGACCCGACCCAATTATAGCTGTGATATAGTTCTGGTATTCCATTATAATGATCTCTTAGGGGTCCTTAAATAATGAGCAACCAGCAATTATCGACTGGTCGAATAGTATAACGGCATACTTACTATAACCCTTGCCCACGTACGACAATTCTTCAGCAGATCATGGGATTCATGCAAAACATATGTAACTACATATTGTTACAAGAGGTAGTTATAACCGTTTTGCATTAAGCCATCGAGTCTAATTGATTTTTTTTTTAAAAATATCGTGGCACAAAAAGTAATACCTCTTTTTCACACACAATGTCTTAAAAAGTCATATGCTGCACACGCGTCATACCTCGTCTGCTCGCGGGAAAGGGTTAATTAATTCCCATAGTAAAGGCTACATAGGTCATAACCACAAATCTTTGTAATGGAGAAATGCGCCACGCCAAAGAAAGTGTTATAATCATTGAACATAAAAGAATACATTGTGGCTAAAAAACAATATTCTCATTACGTTCAATTTCACATTTCAAAAATGTTTACAGCACATGCGTCAAAAGCTTTATGCATAATGCTGGAACGAGTTAACGTGTAGCAGCATTGGACAAATATTTATTTTATTTTGATCTAACGCCGTTTTTAAAATTATTTCATAATTTCAGTTATATCACGGCGACAGTTCACTTATTCATATAGCAATGGACAAGGAAAGAGCATGACGGCATATCGATAATACCCCTAGTCCAAAACGTTGATCAATCCTTTACAATCCTCAACCCGTTCCACTTTTAAAAACTTCGTGTCAAAAAGACAAATTGCTCATGATGAATAGTGTCTCCTTTTGCCACAATGTTTTCAATTCTTTTCAACTATTAAACTATTATTTACATATGTTTGCCCAGATGATTTGCAGATTTGTTATATTCCGTGGAAAGGGTTTAAAGACTGTTTCGCGTATTTTATCATGACACAACGTCTAGATATCCTTTGTACAGTTCGTTTTTCAATCTTAGGCTAAGCTGTCACTGACTTTACCATTCACATACAGCTTATCTTAATGGAATCTATTCCCGGAGTTCCTGATTATTCACCCCCCCCCCCCCCCCTCCCTTCCATCCTTCGATTTTCGATCGCGGAGTATATACATGTAGTTTCATTTACCATTACTCAGACGACATGCGTCGCATTTGAAACAAACAAATTACGGAAACATTATATGAAAAGTACAAAATACCCATTTTGAGCAGCAATTTCCCCTTTTCTCACATTGTTTTCTGTGTCTAACTATGCATCAAAAATGAACAGTTTTCCAAAATGTTCCATTCTTTGCCTACAAACGCCTCTTTAATCTTTATATCAGGTAAAACGGTAAACGCATCCGAACTGTTTAATACAAACAGAACCGCCTGTGTAATGGTAGAGCGTCCGCCTCTTGTGTGAGGTCACGGGTTCGATCACCGGCCGGGTCATACCAACTAATTTAAAATGGTAGTAAGGGATGTCCTCATTGGCGCTCAGAGTTGCAGGGTTAGTTTTTCGACTGACTGACGGGTTTGGATAAATGGACCAGTAGTACTGGTTACTTACCCAGGAAAGCCCGCGATACAACTGACACATTGTTGAAAGCGGTATAAAACACCAATCAATCAGTGCCTTTTGTGTTAATGTTTTCAAAAGTTTACTGCTGCAGATGTTTAAAAATGCGTCAATGAGTGGGGAAAGGCTATGGCGATAACACTCTCTTTCCCTTGACGTGGTTCGTATCAGAGACATATAAAAGCACATGTGTTTATATGTCTCTGTTCGTATCTAACATGAGTCGCGTCTGGCACGTTGGGGGACTTACTGCCTCTACGAACAGTCCGTCTACATTTAATTGAGTCCCAGATGCATATTTTGACAAAAAATAAGAATCGCTTCCATTACAGAGAAGCTATACGTTACCAAACCGCCAGGTGTGACTCAGTACATTTTTCAATTTACATTTCTTTAACTGCTAGATATCTCAATTAAAATTAGCATTGCTTTAAGCGTCAGTTATCTAAATTTTAATTAACATTTATTTGACTGCCAGTTATTTCAGTTTCAATTAACAATCTTTTAACTGCTAGTTATTTAAATTCAAATTAGCATTGCTTTAAGTCTCAGTTATCTCAGTTTCAATTAGCATTTCTTCAACTGCCAGTTATCTCAATTTAAATTAACATTTCTTAAACTGACAGCTATCTCAATTTTAATAAACATTTCTTTAACTTCCAGTTATCTCAATTTAGATTAATATTTTTATCTTGTCGTGTAATATCAAATCAATATTTAAACGTGATAGGTTATGGCTTCTGCCCTACTTGATGTTCAGGATTGCCGTGTTAGTGTAACGAATGCTAAGCTGGTGTCAGGATAAGCTAACCACTATGTATTATGAGAATTGCTGCATCTTGTAGCAATTGGATGTTAGCGCGGGAATCAGCATTTTATGACTTAAGAAATACTGTTTGATTCGAAAAACACGAAACCCGCTTTTAAATATATGATATAAATATATGTTAACAATAGTTTTTTAGTTAGATACGTAAAACGTAAACAAAAATACCCTTTCCCAACGTGTTGACCTCGATCTCCCAAAATTATTGTAAACATTTGTCTGCGCATGCGCGTACCTTTTTCCCCCTTAATATATTCTTAAAATCGCAAAATTTAGCACAATAACTTCGCATTTTGAAAATATTCCCATTTTTCCTGTTATTAAAAAAATTACTCCCATATAAATAGACTGGTTCACTAATCTTAATATTCTATTGCAAAGTCGAATGAGATCTAATCTAGTGACGAACTTCTACGGAAATATCCGAGAGCTGACGGTAAAATACGGCGCATGCGCGATAAAGACGGTTCGCATGCGCATGCACATTGCACCAGTGATAGTTCTAAACACAACCAATATATGCGCTGGTGCTGATGCACCCGCGCACTAATTAACACAGGAAGACAGTGGTGCAGAGGTAGAGCGTCGGCCTCTCATTCCACAGTTCCCAGGCTCGAGTCCCGTGATGAGCGGATTATGTCTTTTATATTTTCCACACAATCGACGCCAATGCTGATTGTTTCCAGAAAGCAGACATCGAGCGTGCAGAAAGCTTGTTTCGAAATCGATATAAAATAAATATGTTTAAACTAATCCAGGAAGTGATACGATTCTAATATTGTTGAAAGTGGCGTTTAACACCATACAAACACACTACATAACAATAAATAAAAAATACACGTGGAGGAGATCGTATTTACAGTTATTTGCTTGTATATAAGCAATCTTCATAGATAATTGTTCATTATTCGCTATTGATTAAACCGCTTCAGGAGTGAACGGTCATTGTGATATATCTGAACGGTGAATTCTCAGGGTTGGTTGTGTATACTAATACTGACATTCACAACATTAACAAGTTCAAAATTGTTTATTTGTATATAAACATATGTTTGTTGCCTGTTTCATAATACATATATACATAAACATGTAGATATTATGGAAATATACAAACATCACGGCAATATATAAGCATACACTTTGTGTACATCGTATGAGTATCGTGGTTAGGAGGATCAATATATCTACATTATATAGTTATTATTAAGAAGTATTTTGGTTATTCTTTTACAGTTTGAAATGTATAAAAATGAACATAGGTTCACTTACTTTTTCTTTCATAGAGATTCAATCAAACTTTCAAATTTAAGTATGTTAGGCCAAGTGTATTAATATTTTTTTATGTACGCATACAATCTGTAGGACTCTATACAATTGACAGATTAATAAAAAGTTATATTCATTTTCAATAGCGTTACAATTACAAACAAGAAATATCTTTAAAAAAGATAAACGGCGATCAATATGAGAAAACACTAAGAAATGGAACATGCTCATATTATTTGACTTGAATATCAGAAAGGTTTTGCAATAATCTATGTGTTTACCAAAGGCTAATCGGCCATCTCCATCCAGCTTCAGTTTCTATAAATAAATTATCAAGGCCGAGAATACGCCACATGACTGGAGATTACGCGAGGCTCCAAAGAGGTGTATCAGTTTCAATTGACGATAAATAACTGAAAACTTATCATGTTTCAAAAATAATTAATATTTTGCTCTTAAATATTACATTTCGTACGTTTTCACTGATTTTTTTAACTAACATTTATTTCTTAAGGAAAACAATTAAAAGTAGGCTACGAACGCAGAACATTTCATTTTATAACTTCATCTTATTAGTGCCTCTCGTAGGATCGCCAACTTAACTATGAACCAATCAAAACGTTTCATTTCCTTTATTTCATCGACATTATTCATTAAATACCACATTTGATTGGTCTACAATCTAGATCCTTTGTTTAACATCGAGGTCAAAGCTGAGGTTAAACAGCTATCGCCGATAAAAGTACATTTCCTATTATCTCTTTCAAAATGTGTATGTCTACCTACTTCAATTAACATGTAAGCCCTATGGGAAAATGTGCAAAATGGAATTTGAGAACAGTACAGGTCTGATTTAGATCTCTACTCTTTATATTTTATTTAGATAAGCTTGTAAGAAGCTTCCGTCATCGTGTTTGTATTCCCATTAGACGGAGAGCAGATATACAGGCTGATACTTACTCTGTTCATAAATTGCAACACGTACATTATCCCATGTAAATGCTCATATAATATATATATATATGTGAGCCGTTCCACGAGAAAATCAACATTATTGACTCTGCGTAATGTAGGTCAAATTACGCTAAATACACAGTAGTCCCTAAAGAAAACTCTGTTTGCATATAAATGAGTGTATACCATCCCTATAATGCATTGACTATATGACATTTAAAATCATTGTAAATGTGTATAGGATACTATACACATGGTACATAGGATACTATGGAACGTCACTCATCCATGATTTTCAAAACCTCCGAAAGTCGTTTTTATTTTTATGTGGCATCTTGTGTCTCCACATGATAATTGTCTATATATATATAACAAAACTAAAGGTGTAGTCCGTATGTATCCCCACAGTATGCCTCTACATGATGCAGCAACGTAGATGCAATATGATCGCTTTTTGTCTGAAACGGCTATATTGTATTTTGATCATACGATTCACATGAATCTCGATACAGTATATCTCTAGACTTGTCTTTCCTTCAATCTAATTAACGCTTTCCAACATATAGACGTACTTTAACGCATCTGCAGCAAACGACTTTTGAAAACAGTGTGGCAAAAAAACAAATTGCTCATAATGAGCATTTTCTCCTTTTGCCACACTGTTTACACTTTAATCAGGACAAACTATATTTTATTTTTCGAAGTTTTTCATCGTTTTGCCTAGATGTTTTCAAAGTCGTCTGCTGTAGATTTGTTGTATGTCGTTAATTGAATTCCGTATACGTACATCAAATCATCTCATGCTTAATTGGGTTTATGGATTGGAATCAGTACTATTTTTAACTCTAGTATCACGATATATATGAGCTGCGTCTAGCAAGTTGGGGTCGCGTTGAATATGCGTACATTGAAGACTCAGGTGAGTATGTTCATGCGTAGAGTCTCACCAGAGCTTTCACTATCCGCCTATATGTTATATAGGCACAAATGCGCATTTGGCGTCTGAATACATCTGTGTACATTGAAGACACTGTCCGCCTATATGTTATATAGGCACAAAAGCTTCTTTGACGTTTGGATACATCTGTCTATATTGAAGACTCTGTCCGCCTTTATGCCTTTTAGGAAAACATATAACTTTATGTTATATTGACACAAATGCATATTTGCCTTTTGGAAACATCTGTCTACATAGAAGACACTGTCCGCCTATATGTTGTTATTTAGGCTCAATTGCATCTTTGTCGTTTGAATACATATATCTACATTGAAGACTCTGACTGCCTTTATGTTATATAGACACATATGCATCTTTGGCGTTTGGATACATCTGTCTACATTGAAGACTCTGACTGCCTTTATGTTAAATAGGCACATGTGCATCTTTGGCATTTGGATACATCTGTCCTCATTGAAGACTTTTTCCGCCTATATGTTAAAAATGGCACACATGCATCTTTGGCGTTTGGATACATCAGTCTACATTGAAGAATCTGTCCGCCTTTATGTTATATAGGCACACATGCATCTTTGGTATTTGCATACATCTGTCTACTATGAAGACACTGTTCGCCTATATGTTATATAGGCACAAATGCATATTTGGCCCTTGGATATATATGTCTACATTGAGGACTCTGTCCGCCTATATGTTATATATGCATCTTTAGAGTTTGGAAACATCTGCGTACATTGAAGAAACTGTCCGCCTATATGTTTTATAGGCACAAATGCATATTTGGCCCTTGGATATATATGTCTACATTGAGGACTCTGTCCGCCTATATGTTTTATAGGCACAAATGCATATTTGGCGTTTAGATACATCTGTCTACAATAAAGACACTGTCCGCCTATATGTTATATAGGCACACATGCATATTAGGCGTTCGGATACATCTGCCTACATTGAAGACTCGGATGAGTCCGTGCATACGCACAGACACACTGTCCGCCTACATTTAATACAAACTCCTAAATGCATATCATGACAAAAAACTTGAAAAAAAGACATGTAATCTTATTATTAGTTGTATACCAATCATGAATGTAACTGTAGATGATGCAATGTGATCCCAAAACGCAAGACGGAGCCATTATACCCGTGTTCAAGACCGACCTCATTTCAAACTATTAATACCTAGGTATAAATGAAATCGATAATGGTAGCATTATCAAAAGAATAACCTCCACCATAAATCCAAGACTATATGCAGGTCGAATCTATCGAAATATACTCGTGCTTCCACAAATGACGAACGAAACAGATCCGGAACAATCTGCGGGTGTTTTTTACCTTACCTTACCTTACATACTGTTATCAGGTGCGTAGCTTTGCAATAATCAATGTGTAGGCCGTCTCGTGAGAAAATCAACATTGTGGACTGTGCGTAAAGTATCGACCCGGATCAGCCTAAGCATGCCACACAGGTCTACCCGGATAGACACTTTTCGCCTCCTGTGGATTTTCTGTTTCAGGAATCACTACTCTATACATCTATTCCCCTGAGACGGAATGTGTCGGCCGATTCAGTCTGCGCGGACAGCGCAATCTGATATGGTCGATACATTACGCAGATGTCTATCGCCGCAGCTGCATTTTGGGGCATTTTGAGAAAAAATGTGTAGGCACGTGCCTACAGTGCCTAAAGGGAGCTACGCCCCTGGCTATGACAAGAGATCGGTCTAACTCGACCCCGCGCAGTCTGGCTTACGATTTATGCTGTGAGCTACTAAGTCATACAAATGACCTTCGAGCCTCTACATAATCGTTATAAACAAACATTGACGGTACACTATGGCTATTTAACCCGAATGCCATTAAATCAAAAATGAAAATTCCGCAGGTTTTTGGATGACATGCATGAAAAGGTATTTCTTTGGATTCACAATCTGGATTCACCTTTAATTATCTTTTGATCATCCTCTTGAGATATAATGAAAAATTCGTACGTCAAAAGATACATGGACAGGAAAATCAAGAAATGGTATACCTATTGTCAGCATTTTCGTTAAATCACTATCTAATGGACACGAATCACACGATCGATTCTGATTCCCACATTACAGACTGGTATGACTATAATAGGCTAGAGCAGTCTAAATGTGACAGCCGGTCACTCTGATAAAGGGTTTTGTTGTTAGATACAAAGTAATACAAGCACACATCCTTGTACCCTCCACAAAATCGTTATGAACAAATGAAGACTGTACAATATGGCGATTCAATCAGATTGTCATTCTTTTGAATACAATATAGAAAGATGTTTATCAGATTTCTGATGACATGACTGATAAAAGTATTTCTTTTGAATGTCTTTCTGAATTCATCAATAATTACATTTTAATCCTCCTCTCCAGTAATAATGTAGATTTTATAACCTTACATATTCATAGACGTTACAGGAAAACCCATATCATCCTTTTTCAATTTTGTTTGTATAGGAGTTTTACGTCGTTTAACATTATTTCAGTTATATCACGGTGACAGTTCAATAATTCATACTGCCTGGGTAAACACACCAGTCAAAGCGTAGGAAATGTGCATTATCCAAGGACACTCCAACATGACCGCCACGATTGGGGATTGAACCCGGGACTGTCGGTTCCAAATCCCCGACATGAACCACTCGACCTCGGCGGATTCCCCACCTTTTCTTAACCGAGCGCATTTATACTATATACTTAATGCATTTATCTCATTCGATTATTTTACAAGTATTGTAAATGTAGATTAAGTTAAGTGTGTGTATGATGTGAAAGTTTGTCTCATTCATAGGATTTGAAGCTACACATACCTAAACATAACAAAAACACTTTTGCAAAAGGAGTGAACTTCATAAACTTGCAATAAGCAATTATATTCCAGTCTTTGAAGTTTGTCAATAAACTATTACAAGAAGCGAATCGGTATTTGCAATATGCAAGTATGTAACTTATGGATGAATATATTGTGTTTGTAACTGAACACTTCTTTTATACGTGTCGATTGCCACTGTCGTCCAAATAGTAATTGAAATAATATATAAAAAAGTAATTTCTCTGCACAAAGGATTGGCTGTGTCAAGCGATTTTGGGTACTGCTTTTTGCATATGCGAACAGTGAAGACCAAGATGAGCCAGTGTAAACGCAAATCATCACTGGAGTCTCCATTGTCCCCCTTAATGCAACATAGACATTCGAAATGTATCCTTTGACAAAACCCCAAAAGCGTAGCCAAATTATGTTAACATTGTTTCCCTTAATGTAAAATAGACATTCGAAATATATCCTTTGACAACACCCCTAAAGCATAGCCAAATTATGTTAACATTGTTTCCCTTGATGTCAAATAGACATTCGAAATGTATCCTTTGACAACACTCCCAAAGCATAGCCAAATTATGTTAACATTGTTTCCCTTAATGTAAAATAGACATTCGAAATGTATCCTTTGACAAAACCCCAAAGCATAGCCACATGATGTTAACATTGTTTCCCTTAATGTAAAGTAGACATTCGAAATGTATCCTTTGACAATACCCCCAAAGCATGTTAACATTGTTTCCCTTAATGTAAAATAGACATTCGAAATGTATCCTTTGACAACACCACAAAAGCATAGACAAATTATGTTAACATTGTTTCCCTTAATGTAAAATAGACATTCAATATGTATCCTTTGACAAAACCCCCAAAGCATAGCCACATGATGTTAACATTGTTTCCCTTAATGTAAAATAGACATTCGAAATGTATCGTTTGACAACACCCCCGAAGCATGTTAACATTGTTTCCCTTAATGTAAAATAGACATTCGAAATGTATCCTTTGACAACACCCCAAAAGCGTAGCTAAATTAGGTTAGTATACCTCAGTTGACTTTGTAATGTTAAATTCTCATATACTCATCATAGCCAATTTCTTACTGTCTCGTGCTAACAGTAGATTTTTGACCGGTTAACAGTATACTGTTACATGGCACGCGCGTTAAAATGTTGGTTATGCACGTGCATGACGTCATTTCAAACAATAACGTCACCTTTTGGACGCGCGTGCCATGTAACAGTATACTATTAACCGGTATATTCATATGTGTGTGTTACATTGTAGTAGATCTACCCCTGTTCACCTCCCCTACAAAGGTACAGAATAAATTGAATAAACGTGTAATTTTGTTCGGTATAATAAAATAAATATTGCATGGCTTCCAGTGTGACAGTACATATTGTCAACATTCGGGTAATTATTGTTAATCTCGGCTTCGCCTCGGGTAACGGTATTTTCTTATGTTGACAATATGTACTGTCACACTGGAAGCCATGCAATATTTATATATTAACATTGTTTCCCTTAATGTAAAAATAACATTCGAAATGTAGGCTATCCTTTGACAAAACCCCCAAAACGTAGCCAAATTAGGTTAACATTAACATTGTTTCCCTTAATGAAAAAAGGGAAATCGAAATGTAATGTATTCATTGACAAACCCCTTATAGCGTAGCCAAATTAGGTTGACACCTCCGTACTTTCCCTTTATGTAAATAGACATTCGAAATGTATTCATTGACAAAACCAAAAGCGTAGCCAAACTATGTCAACGTCTGTGTGTATTTATGCGATACCAAAACGGAGAATCAAAAGATAGGACCACAACTCCCTAAAACGCAGGTCAAAAGAAAGTCCGTATTTTATACCGTGGGACCGGACATTCCACCCTCAGGAGTTTGCCATAAGCATTGACCTACATCAACCACGAAATTGATTAACATGTTCTCTATTGGACATTCAGTCTCCTATTAATCTGCTCAATTGCATCTTGTTATTGAGAATGTTCACAAGAAAAGGCTATAAGTTAGTAATTTGATCTTGATATTTGTCTTTTTTTCTCAGAAATATCGCAGAGACAAATTTGCCGATGACGTTGTGTTTGACTGCACGATTGGTATTCGTCTCAATACTGTCTATCCCGTATCTCAGAATTGTCAGTCATCTGAGCAACTAATTGTATAATTTGTTTGTACATCGTATTATCTACTTGACTTGTTCGATTGGAAGTAAAACAGTAAAACCATTTTGGATTAAACAGATAGATATATGGATGGTATGAACAAAGTAAAACTACTCCCATTACTATGGTATGAACAAAGTAAAACTACTCCTATTACTTTTGCAAAAGGAGTTAATTTCATAAACTTGCAATCAGCAAATAAATTCCAGTCAATAAAACTTTTTTTATTTGGGTTTGTTAATATTGGCTGTGCGATGTTGAGAGCAGTGAAGACCAAGATGAGCCTATGCAAACGCAAAGTATAACCAGAGTCTCCATTGTCCCCCTTTTTTAGCTCACCTGAGCTTTGCTCAAGGTGAGTTATTGTGATCGCCTTTTGTCCGGCGTGCGTCGTGCGTCGTGCGTCGTGCGTCGTCCGTCGTGCGTCGTCCGTCGTGCGTCAACTTCTTCTCCTCAGTAACCAGTGGGTCAATTTGGATGAAACTTCACAGAAAGCATCCTCTCAATGACCTCACCAGAATTCCTTCAAATTTTTGGGATCCATGCAGAATTCTGGTTTCCATGGCAACGAAATGAAAAAAACTTCAAAATTCTTCTTCTCCCAAACTGGTTGGCAGATTTTCAAATAATTTTGTAGAAATGTTCCTTAGATGACCCTCTATCATATTCCTTCAAGCCATGTTGATTGGTCGAAAAACATGGCCGCCAGGGGGGGCGGGGCTATTTTGCCTTATATGGCTATAGTGAAAACTTAAAAAATCTTCTCCGCCGAAAGTGTCAGGCTGATGTTCAAATAATTTTGTAGAAATGTTCCTTGGGTGACCCTCTATCAGATTCCTTCAAGCCATGTTGATTCGTCGAAAAACATGGCCGCCAGGGGTGGTGGGGCTATTTTGCCTTATATGGCTATAGTGCAAACTTAAAAAATCTTCTCCTCCAAAAGTGTCAGGCCGATTTTCAAATAATTTTGTAGAAATGTTCCTTGGGTGATCCTCTATCAGATTCCTTCAAGCCATGTTGATTGGTCAAAAAACATGGCCGCCAGGGGGCGGGGCTATTTTGCCTTTTATGGCTATAGTGAAAACTTAAAAAATCTTCTCCTCCATAAGTGTCGGGCCGATTTCCAAATAATTGATTAGAAATGTTCCTTGGGTGACCCTCTATCAGATTCCTTCAAGCCATGTTGATTGGTCGAAAAACATGGCCGCCAGGGGGCGGGGCTATTTTGCCTTATATGGCCAAAGTGAAAACTTAAAAAATCTTCTCCTCCGAAAGTGTCAGGCTGATTTTCAAATAATTTTGTAGAAATGTTCCTTGGATGACCCTCTATCAGATTCCTTCAAGCCAAGTTGATTGGTCGAAAAACATGGCCGCCAGGGGGGCGGGGCTATTTTGCCTTATATGGCTATAGTGAAAACTTAAAAAATCTTCTTCTCCGAAAGTGTCAGGCCGATTTTCAAATAATTTAGTAGAAATGTTCCTTGAATGACCCACTTTCAGATTCCTTCAAGCCATGTTGATTGGTCAAAAAACATGGCCGCCAGTGGGCAGGGCTATTTTGCACTATATGGCTATAGTGAAAACTTAAAAAATCTTCTCCTCCAAAAGTGTCTGGCCGATTTTCAAATAATTTTGTAGAAATGTTCCTAGGGTGATCCTCTATCAGATTCCTTCAAGCCAAGTTGATTGGTCGGAAACTATGGCTGCCATGGGGCGGGGCTTATATAGGTAAAGTGAAAAAAAAAAAATCAGGTGAGCGATTCCAGGGCCATCATGGCCCTCTTGTTTTAAATAAACATTCCAAATGATTCCATTGACAAAAACCAAAAGCGTAGCCAAATTAGGTTAACGCCTGTATTGTATCCCTTTATTTAAATAAAACCATTCGAAATGTATCCATTGACAAAACCCAAAAGCGTAACCAAATGAGGTTAACGCCTATGTGTCTTTTTGCGATGCCAAAACGGAGAGTCAAAAGATAGGACTACAACTCCCTAAAACGCAGGTCAAATAAAGTTCGTCTATTGTAACGTGGGACCGGACATCCGTCCCTCAGGAGTTTGCAAATGAGCATTGACCTACATCATCAACCTGCTCCGTCCACGAAATTGATTAAATGTTCTCTATTTGGCATTCAGTCTCCTATCATTATGCTCAAATGCATCTTGTTATTAATAATGTTCACAAGAAAGGCTATACGTTGGTAATTTGATCTTGAAATTCGTCTTTTTTTCTCAAAAATATCCCAAAGAGGGTTTTCCGATGACTTTGTGTTTGACTACACGATTGGTATTCATCTCAATACTGTCTATCCCGTATCCCAGACTTGTCAGTCATTCTGAACAATTAATTGTATAATTTGTTTGTACATCGTATTATCTACTTGACTTGTTCGGTAGGAAGTAAAACAGCAAAACAATGTTGGATTAAACAGATAGAAATATGGACGGTATGGGAAATGTCCAACTATCGTAAGATAACCATTTTATCGCCTGTTGTAATAAATCAGTAACGTAAGAGGTCGAATAATCTACATGTATGGTACAAAAACTTAACTTTTACCCTTTCCTAGTTGTAGATGTATTCTGACGCATCTGCAGCAGACGATTATTGAAAACATTGTAACAAAAGGTAATATCCTTTTGCCACAATGTTTTCAACACTATTTTTTAAACATTTTGTTTACAGAGATTGCTCATATTTTCCCCCAAGTTGTTTTCAAAGTCTTCTGCTGAATATTTGTTTTATATAGGAAATGCTTAATTAGTTCGCGACATGTGAACATCTGTATATTTCATTGTTATTAGACTCAGCTGAATCGGTACAGACGGACAACAGTCTTACTATGGCATAAACATGTACTGTATGTATATACTTTAAAGTAACTTACAAGAAATTTAGATTGTGTCTCGCTTATTACATGTTAAATGCGCTCAGCAAGGCGGACATCGCTAAGCCTTGGCTTCAGACTCAATTCTGCAAGTACGTTTTTTCTTGAAGAGAAACAACCTTTCTCCGTCACTTAGGCCATACCAATGTGAAGGCACGGGATAATCTTAATTCAATGGAATCCACCATGTTTGAGTGGTTTGCGTCGGGGATTTGGAAACGGGCGTCCCGGGTTCGGTCCAACAGTCGTGGCGGTCATAGTGGAAAAGCCCGTACGCATGGCACATTTCCTAGCTTAGCACTGGTTTGTGCACCCAGGGATCATATATAAGTGAACTGTCTGGCTACGTGCTATTGGACAACCCGAATTTGAAATGCAACAAGGTTTATTTTCGCCTCCCGTGGTAAAATCGAAATTCACTGACTTGGTTTCAAATAGGTGTAACTACACGTATTATGACTAGTTACAACTTTTTGGATGCATTTGCATTGGTTGTCATTGACGCCGCGTGGAAGTGCGGCGTCAGTATGGGATAGATTTTAATTTTGTACCATGGGGTGACGTAATCGAAAAGGGAGCAACCAACATTATTATTGTTAAGAAAAACTCTGTTATATGTTTGAAATAAAACAACCTTTATGAATAATTAAATTGTATAAAATGATTTAAGAAACAGCAAGATACAAAATACGTATGTCTTCTACAGTTATAACAAAACTTTAGACACATGTAATGGGTATTTAATAACTTTCCCCTAACTTCCTAGGCTACGCTTTTTTTATAGTTTGGTTTACGACCCGATTCATCAAAGGTCCGAAAAAAGTTTCTGGCGATGTTTTTGCCTATTTACGATATTGAGATTTTTAAATAAATGGGTAATCTTTAAAAAATCAATGATGATTCATTTTAATTACTACATATTACAGTATAATTCTAGAAACTGTAAAAACAACGTTAACCTAACTATGCAATACGCATGGCCGTAACGTGACCCGTTCTATTATTTGTAAATGCAGCATGTCATCGCTTGGCGATTTTTGGTCATTCTTATTTAATAGACGACAAGGTGTCATCGGTTTCCATAGAGCAATTAAGTTGTCTCTACTTCCTTCAGCTATGAATACTTCGCTGTTTTCACGATTTCATCCGATTTCTAAAATTCCTTGGATTCGTACCCGGTTTTTCATGTTTCGTTCGTTCGAGATGAACGATTCGTACTAACTGGTTTTCGCTCTTTGCTCTTGGGGAACTGACTTGACCATTTTCTTTTGTTTATTTTTCAGTTTTCTACTGGCATGTTCAAAACGATTAAAGTGACATTACAAACAAACAAAACAGACTTAATAATTCTAGCAGAAAGCATCAAATTTTGCCATTTTAGGAGATTGTGCTCGTTACCCTATGTATATAACATCACGAAAACGTTGTATAAACTATTGGTTAAAAGTAATAAGGATGCCACAATCACGATTTGTAAAGAAATACTATGATACAATGTTAAATGATGATCTAAACGGCCATACTAATTAGGCAACAAGCATAATATTAATATTACAGAGAAACGGTTTTGGGATAGTATTGCAAAAACGAATGGTCGCATCAGAACCTTTATTCTTAAAATTGTTTGAGAGCAGACTAAAAGATTGTTTCCTCCAAGAGTGGAACGCCTCAATAAATTCGAACCCTATATAAGATAGTTACCACATGTACAAAAATGAATTCAGTTACGAAAAATATCTTGAAGTGCTTGACGGAAATTTCGATATATTTATGTAAATTTTAGAGTTGGAGCACATGAACTTGAAATTGAAAGAGGTCGTTATCAAAATATTCCTAGAAGAAATAGGATTTGTAAATTATGTAACACGAATGTCATTGAAAATGAGTACCATTTCTTGCTTTGTTGTGACTTTTATGACGACATTAGAAAGTCATACATTCCTAGTAAATATTACACCATACCTAGTATACACAAGTTTAATATTGTAATGTCATCGCAAAATGAAAAACTAATTAAATGCACATCTTCTTATTTATTCTATGCTTTCAAACGAAGAAACAGTTTCATTAAACAAATTGAAAGTGGTTAGATATATTGTTTATAGGATTTATGTGAATGTATATTATATATATGTGTGTAATCCTTTCAAACGCCAATATCAGTGTTATGTTTGTTGGTATATATATCTGAATATGTGTGACAAGCGTGCGGTACGCTGACGGATGTTGTATTATTTGTTATACATGTTGTTATGGGTCGATGGCCTTAAATCAATAAACTATTTGTCATTGTCATTGTCATTGACTATACATGTGAACTTTCATAATGCTCAATCTTGATCATACATATCTTTCTTTTCTTTTTAAATTACTTCGTAATTTTTGTTTATATACTTTTGCTATCATACTTCTGCTAAACTGGGAGGAAAATAGACTTCCACATCTCCTTCCTAAGCTTGTGTCACACTTAACTTATAACTAGAGGCAATACACCTTAATATATGTTAATATTTAAGCACCTATGGTTTTTCTATCTAATGGCTCTAGTTAGAGGATTTATAACAGTTTATTGGTAAAAGAAATTTAAGAAACTTCAGCTTGTATGACACATTATAGTTGCTGTAAATGTTAAGCAAACCGTAAAGCAAATGGTTTCAGGACTAAACTTGCCATTGCACGACTAAACTTCACATGCTGAATATCACATAGATCGTAGCATGTAAAAAGTTTAATCCGTACGTCAATATTGACCCTTTCTGCTCTTGGTTACCTTTTTATATAGGCTATGGTAGCAATATACATGTAGGCACATCTTGGCCTTCTTGTTTGAAATAAAGGAACATTTGGCCTTCTTGTTCGAAATATTTACATCCTGTCTGCTTGCACAGGTTATTTAAATGTACTGAACTGCATCTGCTTCCTTTAAGTCATGCTTCAAAAGCATGCGCGGCGTCTTTGATGCTTTGCATCAAAATTCTTCTTGTTATTTCCTGGAACAGAGATAGCAGGAATGTCACAGGCTTAGTATCATAAATAACCATTTAACACGTTTGGCTTTGGCCATATGGTCCCGTCCAGCGGAAAAGTTTGAGGCTGACCTTTGTGTATAGTGTAGATATATATCTATACTGTTTACATATTACGTACACAAGGCATTTATTAAACGAGTATGTCAACTACTGCTGTAGATGTTGATAATTCTGAGCAGATGGTTATGCTGATCTGAATCTTCACTGTTATAAAATGCCAGCTAGTATTTTTTTCTACGGGCGCGGTCCCAAATGGACGTTATACATCATGCCGAAGGATGCGCGAGTCGTCCGGGGTTCTAAGCCAATGCTATACACAGATTAACAGAATCGAACTTACTCTGACGTATTAGCAGACGTATTACTTATGGTTTCTTAATGCACTTAGCCCTTTCCCACATACAACAAATCTGCAGCAGACGACAAATTGGCAAATATATAAAAACTCACTGAAAATGAAGGTATAATACTTCAATAGAGTTTAAAAACATTATATTAGAGTAATTTCTCCTTTTGTCACAATGTTATCAAAAGTTTTCTGCAGCAAAGATGTCAGAAACCGACTTTATGTGGGAATTGAATAAGAGAATTAAAGGAGACAACCAACCTTTAAAGTGCGGACATCTGCAGATAAATCTGACCTTACTGTATCTCCGCCACTCCTTCTTCCAGTCAAACAATATAAATCAGCGCCCCTTTACACGGCGGCCACACTAAAGACATTCAATATGACATTGTGGTATAGCCTTGTACAGTCACCACGGACGACACTGTTCGAGTGTGCGCCATTTACAATAATGGAATTAGAAGAATATGTGTAAACGATTTTTATTGATACTTTTGGCAAGATTCATTGCCACTTTACATTTTCCTTATCCTTAATTCCTTGTATATTGCGCGAATTTTGATTTTTTATTTGTTGTTTTAGTGTTGTGCATAAATCTATTCTCCTCATTAATCCGAACATTTGTAGAATATGTCATGAAATGTTAATAAAAAGGTGGGCACATCAAGGCAAGAATCGTATCTTTTTCCGGGCTCATTATGAATGTGGAATTTTAAGCTTTGATCTCTTGGCTCGCGTCAGTCACGTTTCTGCTACAATTACACATATGTTAAGTGTTCTTCAGATACAATGTCTATAGCTCTTCCGTTCGTTTGCATGTACTTCTGTCATCTTTTAGAATGATGAGCTGATTAACAACATTTCCAATGCAAAGCACACAATTATTTTTCAAAGCTGACGACTACAATATTGGTTATATGCACAGTTTGTAATCGTCCAAAGGTTCTGTCATCTGTCAACTTAATTTTAATGGTGAATACAACATTCCTCCAATAAGTGTTTCGATACTTCACGAGTCTTACATTAAAATTCGAATTAAACATTTGGTATTTCGAAGTTAAATTAAGGTAAACATTTATAAAAACTGCAGACGACATCCCTGTAATAAAACGTGACCAACAGTGGCAAATTATGACGATACAAGGGCCGACATCTGGGATTGGATCGCGCTGAACGATTATGTCCCTTGTGTTGTCAGTCTGTTGAAACAGAGTACCATTTTATGCTTGAATGTAAAGCGTATAATGATTTGAGGTTAATTTATATACCGACATGCTTCTGTAATAATCCTACTATTGCAAAATTCAACTGTCTAATGAGCCAAACGAAAAGAAATGTCATAACAAAATTAGGAATGTATATTTGTTATTCACTAGAAAGACGAAAGTCTCTTATATAGTCTGTTATATATGTATGTCACTTACCTGTTTGTTATAATTTTGATGTGTATTGTGTTTGGGCCGGTGGCCATATCACTAATAAAGATATTTGAGTTTGAGTCTATGACGATACATTGACGTACGTTATACATCATATTTGGTTGGCGTACGTTTTTGAGTGTTATTGTTATTTTTATTTTTGTTATAAAAGGAGTGTCGCAATAGCAGTAAGCCGTTTTCATCATGTATACTTTGAACTCCTTTGTAACAGGCGACCTTGGTAACATATAAGAACATAAGAAACTACTTAAACAAGGTAAGGGATTGTCGGATTTGTGATATAGGTGCATCATACTGCACTATTTTGGTCAAGTGACTGGCTTAATCGGGAGAGTTACTCTCCTTGAAATCGATACAATTTACACTTACCTGCCGATGACCTGATATTTAAGCTATACAGAATTATATAAAATTGATATAAAGTCATTCAGTTTCCGTTTGTACCACCATGCAGGACCTGCCGGCGTACAACACATATAGTGTTGTATACGTTGATATTGCTCCTTCTGTTTCCATATGAAGAAAACAAGCAGTATCTGTCGATATTGTATACTTCCGCTCGTACCACCAAGAAGGAACTGCTAGAGTTAATAAACGAAAATATAGCAATAACTAGGGAATCGACTCTTGAGTACGCGTATGTAGCTAAAACTGTATGAAACTGTAAAGATGTGACGGCCCATATATCTACGTCAAAGCTGTTTATTGTTGGAGCCAGGGTACATGGATACCAACATTTGGGTGCCGGAGACACAGTGTAGATTAACCCTTTCTAACGTGCGACAAATATGCAGCAGTCTAAGATAAACAATAGAAATATCTGCTAATGAAAGTGTAATTATGAAAAGACTTGAATACATTGTGGCAAAATTCGTCTGCTGCATAAGTATCAGAAAGCGTCTGTATGTTGCAATGATACTTTGATTAAATATGTAGATGGGCAGTTTGCGAAAAATGCAGTGAAACTAGACTGATCGTATATACATATTTGATTGCCTTTCAAAGAGTATTTGTGTTGGTATTTGGTGTTTTACGCCGCTTTCAGCAATTTCCTGTTATATGAAGACGATTTATGTGTAAGTTACCAGTACTGCTGGTCCATTTATCCAGACACCAGCCAGTCAGTCGTTATGCCAACCACGTAACCCAGAGCGCCAAGGAGGGCAGCCATTTTTAACATTTTTAAAGTCATTGGTATGCCCCGGTCGGGGATCGAAACTTCGACCTCTCGCACCCGAGGCGGACGCTCTACTATAACACAACCCTGACGGTGGTCAGTTCACATAACCATGCTTTCCTGTATTTCTTACATCAGCATTCCACAGAACGTTCTTCCTTCGTAAATTGCTGACTTCAAACACAGAATACTTAGAGCTCTAGATGAGTACTACAACATATGTTTAATGAGTGCTTAAAGAGATATATGAGCCGTCCCGCGAGTAATGATTCATGAAACAGGAAATCCACGGGAGGCGAAAATATCTATCCGGGTAAGCCTGCGCTGCATGATGAGGCCGATCCGGGTCGATACTTTACGCAGAGTCCACACTGTTGGTTTTCTCGCGGGACGGCTCATATCATAAATGAGAGACCCATTTACTCTTCCTTATCTAGACCCCTGCAGTATTTTATATCATTGATTGGAAGACGAACGAAGCTAATCACAATGACGTTAGTCAATCCATGGAAATAATCATTGATCCAGTTGTGGGGATTCGAACTCACGCTACTTTGATTGATATAACGCACCGAATTATTCTATTCTACTGTTTGTATGGTGTTTTACTCCGGTTTCAACATTGTTCTTGTTTTATCGCGGCATATCATTGCCTTGGTAACTTACCAGTACTACTGGAACGTTTCTCCTGACACCAGCGAGTCAGTATTAAAGCTAACCCTATAACCCTAAACGCCAAGGAAGAAAAAACATTACTACAATTATTTAGAAAAGACTTTGCCGGGGATCAAACCCGCGAGCTCCCGCACCGAGGCGGTGTGTACCGACTGATATATTGCGACTCGACTATGTGGACAAGGACTGTTCAGACTAATACGATTCTCCGCAGATGCTACAAGAAACCTTTTTGGATGAAGTTATTTGATTGTGTGCTGATTGATTAAGATTCGTTATTTATATACGTGTTGTGACCTCAATGCCACTTTGTTAATTGTATTCTGTAGATGTATATTGGATCGTATGATGTAAATTGAATTGCGTTCGATTGGAAAACATACACCCCGAAAACACGATGGGCGGGGGGCATTTTGTGTTTATCTTACCCCAGTGAATTACTTCAACCAGTACCGTCGTCCTTAATTTTGTTTAAAAAAAGGTTCTCACTTATTTGTTGATCAATTGGTAGCGATCAGTGTTGATCACTATTACACTGCACGATTGTGTAGTCTGATCTTTGACTAACATTTTTTTGACTGCTAAGCCCTTTTCGAAAAGTCACTTTAAAGTGCATTTAGGGATAGGAAATGTTGAAAATAGTATCGTACAATATGATAAAGAGTTAATTAAATATAGCGAGTTCACGAATCTTTTCTTATTCCTCTGTACCCCAAAATGATGTATAGTGCTTATGTTAAGGATTGATTGTAAACCTGATTATATGCGAGGCTTGTCATTGGTAATGGCATCAGTAAGTGTTTGGGAGCGTATATGTCATGACCTTTACATGTTTCTTTTGGTCGCAATGGACTCTTTAACTCTTTCAGCGCCACAGGCAATATTGAGGTGTTTTTTTCAAACAATGCAGATTCAGGTGAGTCAGCTCGTAACGAGCTGTCTCACTTGAAATCAGCTTTGTTTGCCTTTTAGTTACCACAATAAACGAGAACTTTCATAAATTGAGAAATGGACACACCCGATTTTGAACATGGAAGAGTCTACTTTAAACAATTCGGAGCTCAAAGAGTTAAACAACGTTTTCGACATCTCACGATAATTCCGTTACACACTGACCATGTAAGGCGCTCCTCATACAAGAAACAGCATGAGGGTTCATTCATCTTTAATAAGTTTGCATACATGAGTTAATTCTTGATATATGATCCGAAAGTAATAGGACTTTCTCAGTAACTTTTGTATTAGTTGATACACACTGATTCATACCATAAGTATATTTGTTTTGCTCTATTATATTGAGACTTAATATGTTTAAGATTGTCGTTAGTTAAGTTATGAATCGTTGTCATAGATGATATTTTACAAGACAGTTCCAATTTAAACTGTGTATATTTTAGATATACACAGACAGAAGATAACGACAATTTGCATGACATTAAGTTGTTGTTATGTTAATCTTATTACAAAAGTTGTTTGTTGATGTTCCATGATTACCATGATCAAAGTAAAGTTTGCTTAGCAACGTGCGAGAACATCCCATATACAATGACGTCAAATGAAAGATTGGAAAATTGCTTTATTGTAAAATAATATCACAACGTAGACAAAAAACGAACTAATATATGGACATGATAATTCAGTGGAGCTCATCAGGATTCAAGCAGTCAGTAGCGATGTGAACTTACATCTTTTTTCTAAGTTGGAGGAGAGAAATCAGTATCTAATTAGTGTCACTAGCAAGACAGCCAGTTCTGACGTTCAAAGGACTAGCACCATGGAGTGTCGTTTTTCACCATAACAATTGTCATTTGTTACACATCATATGCTACGCATTTTGATGAACAGTGGTTATGGAATGTCTTTTAGCAATGAGAACTTGGGTAGTTGATACAACAAGTGTGTTCATATAACTATTATGAAGAGTTTTATAAATGTTTTCAAAGCAATTTGTTTCGCTTAACCCTTTGCCTCATATCGACGCTTTCTGACGCCTCTGCAGCAGACGGCTTTTTGAAAACATAGTAACAAAAGAAGAAATTTCTCCTTTTGCCACAATGTTTTCCACTTTTTGTCATAGGTTATCCATTCAATTATAGAGATTTTCTTTATTTTGACAAAATACGTTCAAAGTCGTCTGCTGCAGAATTGTCGTATAAAGGGTTAAAACGGCGACAACAACATGATGTTACAACCATTGCTAATTTGTACTTACAATTTTCATAATCTCATACAAATGTTATTTTTCAAACAATTATTCAAATATTTGTTATGTATGTACAAGAAATGTGGACGTTTGATACAATCAGGTTTATATTGTACAAGTTTGATTACTTCTGGATCACCCCTAGTAACATGCATCTTTTACAACCATATTAGAATGCATCGCACCACAGTTTTGAAATAAAACCAACAGTTATCTGTTACGTTAAATTTCATTGGTCGACAGCCCGTCCAACCCAAACCAGCAGAGGACCAGCCTCTGCTCGTTGTGATATATAAGAAATGATGTACAACGTGGAACCAGTTTAGTGGACACAAGGACTACTAATACGTATAAGTAGTCCATGGTGGAGATCGTTCTATACGGCCAGCCTCTGCTCGTTGTGATATATAAGAAATGATGTACAACGAGGAACCAGTTTAGTGGACACAAGGACTACTAATACGTATAAGTAGTCCATGGTGGAGATCGTTCTATACGGTCAGCCTCTACTCGTTGTGATATATAAGAAATGATGTACAACGAGGAACCAGTTTAGTGGACACAAGGACTACTAATACGTATAAGTAGTCCATGGTGGAGATCGTTCTATACGGCCAGCCTCTGCTCGTTGTGATATATAAGAAATGATGTACAACGAGGAACCAGTTTAGTGGACACAAGGACTACTAATACGTATAAGTAGTCCATGGTGGAGATCGTTATATACGGTCAGCCTCTGCTCGTTGTGATATATAAGAAATGATGTACAACGAGGAAGCAGTTTAGTGGACACAAGGACTACTAATACGTATAAGTAGTCCATGGTGGAGATAGTTCTATATGGTCAGCCTCTACTCGTTGTGATATATAGGAAATAATATACAACGAGGAAGCAGTTTAGTGGACACATGGATTACTAATACGTAGTAGAAGACCATGTTGGAGATCGTTCTATTAGCTAGCTGCCCGGAGTAATCGTCCAGTCGATTGAATGTGCTGGGGATGTACGATTGTCTATGATACTGTCATAATAAACGTTCCAATATACCAAGTAATCTAGATTAGGCTTTTTGTCCGTCCTGATCTTATTACTTGATTTAACCATGTGAACTGGGTAATCTAATGAATCGTATGACTGAGATATATATGTCCAGTGAGCATTATTTAACCATAAGGTTTGAAAGTGAATTACATGAATTATCCACCTTATCAAGAGATGTCAGAACCCCATTTATTTCAGAGCCAAACGATCGAGTTTGTCTCTTACGATGCTCTTATTCAAAGGACCGCCTCGGTGGTGTAGTGGTTGAGTGTTCGCCTCGGATGCTGGAGGTCACGGGTTCGATCCCCGGTCGGGTCATACCAAAGACTTTAAACATGCTAGTAATGGCAGTCCTCCTTGGCGCTCAGGGTTGCGGGATATACAATAAGACTGACTGGCTGGTGTCAGGATAAATGGACCAGTATTACTGGTAATTCATCAAGGAAACGCCGTGATATAATTGAACACTTGTTGAAAGCGACTGAAAAATTCCAAGCAATCAATCCGTCTTATATATTGGTTGTGAAAAAACTCTCACTGGTGCAATGGGCTTGCGCATGCGCCGTATTAATCGTCTTGATCGTGCAGGCTCCGTCTTTTACCGACAGTTCTCGTATATTTCCGTAGCAGTTCGTCATTAGACTGGTTCTCGTTTGATTTTTCAATAGAAGATTAAGATAAGTGAACCAGTCTATTTATATGAGAGTAGTTTTTTTTATAATTAAAATGTAAATTAAAACCATAGTCTTTTAATAACACCCACCGCTGCCACCATGTGTAACGTGCACCGGCGTTAAGCCATCGCGGGTCATCCATCCAGGCACTAACCGCGATGAACGTTGCTTAACTTTACACAAAGGTCAACTACTCTACCAAAGTCGCTATGAAGCCTGCTTCCTGAGCAAGGTTGTAGAAGTGATATTTATACAAAAATATATACCCCATTCCCGTTACATTAAGACAATGGGAATATTTTGTGCTAGATTTGCGATTTTAAGAATATATTAAGGGAAAAAAAGGAAGCGCATGCACAGACAAATGTTTACACTAAATTTGGGAGATCGAGGTCAACACGTTTATTTATATCATATATTTAAAAGCGGGTTTCGTATTTTTCGAATCAAACAGTATTTCTTAAGCCATAACATGCTGATTCCCGCGCCAATTGCTGCATCTTGCAGCAACTCTTGTTTAAAATATGCGTGATTATCAAATAGAATGTGTTTGGGTTGTATTTGTAAACCCTTATACAGCTCAAATCTTGCAATCGTTACGATCATGATTATTTTTAAACGTTATTGCATGTTTATGATTAGGTTGTTCCTACCAAACATGCATTGAGTAATTGAATAGCCAACAATGTTCGCAAATGATGTGTAAATGTTATTTAACTTTTTCCCGCAATCATTACGCATTTTGACCAGACCACTTTGGAAAAAACATTGTGACAAAATGCTCAATTGCCACAATGTTTTCAATTCTATTCAATATAAGTAAGTTTTATTAGAGTTTCCATATTCTACCCATATGTTTACAACGTCGTCGACTGCAGACTTTTCGTATGCGTAAACAGGGTTAAAGTCTCGTAGACGGGATAAAGGTTAAAACGTTAGACGGCTGCATTTCCTGTTTCACTGTTTACTGTAGTCGTAAATCTATTTTACGCTCCTAGATATAAGAAGAAGCTGAGTACAGTATCCGGGTTTTGAAATTTTGTCTCGCCTAAAAGAACATCAAGGTTACTGGTGTGATACGCTATATAACCCGGGATAATCCGTTCCAAATCCCCAATGCTAACGACTCGGCCTTGGCGGATTCCTGCGAGTGTGCCAGAGATATATGATGGTTCCGAAACGTGATTTAATCAAATGTACGAATAGCATACTTGAATTGTTAATTAGGGGATATTTCATTTTCTCTCGCATCTATAAATCTATTGCTGTAGACTGCGTAATGCAAATGGTAATGCGAACTCCTATAAGGATGCAACAGGCTAGACTAAAGGTTATATGTATTCCTTCTTTAACCTGGTGAACTTATTAATGGGAGATTGGCGTCAACATTTTAAGATTTATGCTCGAAACAACTTTACTTATTTTTATAGAATAGCAAGGTTTATGTTTTCTCCTTGCATTCAAGTAACCGTATATTTGGATCGACCTTCCTGTCGAACGCCTCAGTGGTGTAGTAGTAGCGCGTCCGCTTTGGGTGTGGGAGGTCATGGGTTCGATCCCCGGCCGTGTCATACTTAAGACTTTAACACTTGTAGTACTTGGTTCTCGGGATTGTAAGGTTAGCATTACGATCGACTCGATGGTGTCAGGATCAGTAGACCGCAAGTACTGATAACTAACCCATCACACGGAGTGATATAACTGCAGAATTGTTAAAGGTGGCGTAAAACGCCATTAAAAAATCATTCATGCCTTCATCATTACGAAGCAAACACTGCATTTAAAGAAAATATTGTATTTTGCTTTTCCTGCCGTACCGTCGATAAGTGCGGGCACGTTCAGCGGCCCGATTGGGCACATCACCTTTTTTCGCAAACAAAACTAAAACTCAATCTGCCGTTGTGAACCTTACACCTCTTATTGTCCACGTGCCTTTCGGTGTGTGTCAATGTTTTACATGCCAGAAAGATACTTCAGCATCTAACGTGCCAACACACATCGTTCGTTCTACACGCCTCGTTTTCGCCGCATCGGTTGTACTTTTTCTGGTTGGAAACTGACCACACAAAGCGCAATATGCTATAAAGAAAAAGAGCCACTGCCATTATAATGCAAGTGACCCTGGTAACAACAATCTTCGAACCCAACGTTTCATATGATAACGTATGGCTGCGCCTTTACGTTAATTCTTTGTAAATCATAGAACGATACACCAAGCATTGCAAATGCGTTAACGGGCGTTGCTTTATAGCATCACATCTTTTGACGTAAAGAGATCCATACTTTAGCAAAGACATTTGGCCACAACTAATACTCGGAGCAAGCTATATATCAGCACGGTCCGATTAACATCGCCTTGAGTCCCAGATCTTCTCAGAAACATAACGTAAGGTCGAACTGGGAGTATCGATCTCATTTAAGTTAGCAGCGGCACTGAAACTGAACCTAGAAAATACCAAGATATAACTTAAAGGATGTTGAAAGCTTCATATGATATGAATTGAAAAGACTAGGTAAAAACACTGCTCATCCATTACCAGACAGGGCCGTATACAATCGTGTTCATTTACAACGAACTCGTACATATCGAAATGGTGATTTCGCTTGTTTTTCTGTTAAATTATTGATATTACTTCATTGCATTTATGTCAACCATATCGAGGGCTTGGCGTGAAACGGTTGTAACTAAAAATCTGTTTTGAAAACCCTGGTTTAGGGGCAATTTTCACACTGTTGTAAACAATGCAAATTTAGGTGCAATTGTTCAAAACGAGCAATGACATCTAAATTACCATTGTTTACCAAGACAAATAATTTAACGCTTATAAAGACTTCATGGTGAGGTGATCAACCTTGGTAAAAAAGATACCAATTTTAGTTACAACTGTTCACGCCAAGCCCTCGATATATGAACCGTTCCAGTAGAGACTCTGTGTAAAGAATCGACCGGATCAGCCTAAGTATGCCGCGCAGGCTAACCCGGACAGTCACATTTCGCCACCAGTGAATTATCTGTTTCAGGAATCATTACTCTATACCTCTTTCTTCCTGAGACAGAATATGTGTCGGCCCGAATTAACCTAAACGTATACACTCATGCAAACAAAGGTTGTGTAGGGACTATTTTGACTATCTAGTCAGAAGACATATCACGTCTATATAACATAGTGGTGGACAGTGAATACAAAATGTAAATTTGTCAAAGCAACGTGAATGTTCTATGTATTAAACTATTTTCATCTTATGTTGCCTGTAGGGAATGTTGTTTATGATACTGTAACAAAATCAAAGCACTGAAGTGCTGACGGCCTGGGGGCTGCACGAAGGTTGGAGAAGTAGGGAAAATGTGAAAGGAAATAACAATTGCAGCTTATGTTTATGTATTTATTGTTAAGATGTTGAAAGATCATATCAAAAATAGTAAATATTATGAAACTGACAATTTGAAAACAGGAGGACCTTGTTGAGTAGAAATATTTTCTAATCTATGTACTAGACAGGAAGAAAATGTTTGAAAAATGCAAAACTCACCAAGACAATTATTATGACAAATATTCAAAATGCAACATCCAGTGTGTTATCAAGATTTTCCTTCATTTGGCATATTGAGCTACTTTTGTTTACCCGATATGACCCTTATTCGAACATGGACTAGATATCATGAATACAAACATTCTGACAAAGTTTCAAGCTACTGTAGCAAAAGAAAATGCGGCCTCCAGATTATTAACAATATTTCCCTACAATTTGGCCTAATTTGTGTTTAATCAGGCATGATCCATATTCGAACTTAGCCTAGATATCATAAAGATCAACATTCTGACAAAATTTTAAAAAATGTGGCTTCTACAGTGTTGACAAGATTTTCCTTCAATTTGGTCTAGTTACCTAGTTTTTTAATAGACATTCAAACGTGGACTACATATCATCAAGACAAACATTTTGAAACAGTTTCATCATGCTCAATTTAAAAATGCAGCCTTCAGAATGTTAACAAGATTTCCCTTCAATTTGGCCTAGTGACCTAGATTCTGACCCAATATGACCCATATCCGAACTTGACTTCATTAAGACAAACATTCTAACGAGAATGCCGTTGATACCTCCACAGCGCTTGCGGGCACCTGCACAGCAAGACCGGGTCGCCAGGTTGAGGGAGATGTTTGCGTTTGCACGCTACCGCTACAACTTATTCATTGGTGCATTGGTGGCTGAATAGGAGAGGCATGGTCTCAGACACATCACTGCCACTCTCCCTCTCTAGTGAGTACTGCCCTCTCCTTCTCCTTCAGTTCTCTCTTCTTTTCTAGGGCATTTTCTAGCCTAGTACTGGTTTGTTTACCCAGGGATCATGAATAATTAAAATTTAATTGTGCGCTAAATGACCTTAGCTGTTGATGCGCCATAAAACAATATACATTCATTATTTTCTAGGGCATCTTGTAGTTCTGTTACTCTGAAACTTTTGTGATACACTGCGTTTTAAATTGCTACCTTCTGTGAAGAGCGCGACTGGGTGATCTGACGAATGATGCGATCAGCCGGCTTTTATAACCTGCGATCCACAGTGGATGGTCGGCCAGACGCCGGCTTGTCCCCGGTCAATGCCTGCCCGATTTCCGATCGGGCTCTCAGCGGCGAATTTGGTCCGGCGCTCGCCCGATATGTATGATACCCGGTCGGGTCGGGGTGTCGTGGGGGGGGGGGGGGGGTGGAGTCGGGCACGGGCTGTATTGGCCCCCACTAAATCTGCCACTTCATTTGACTCGCGACTTCTTTGTTGACCATTAATATTTGCATCGCACGGGCCCTTCAGGCCCCGGTTCATCTGCCACTGTATTTGTCTTTTCCGTTCCACTTCGCGAATGTTAATAATGTTAATAAGCTTCCATATTTGACCTCGGCGCATTCATTTCTAAAGCATTTGAACAAACGATTTGGGAGTACTTACGCCTTAAGTTTTGCACTGATGTTACAAGAACATTATAATTACTTTTTTTGGGGAGATCTTAACCTTTTAAATGCAGTTTTGTTGAATCCATGACGAACTATTATTCTCGCACAGTCTCACCCTAAAATGCGTTGTTGGGTGTTAACAGCAATTGGCAGGCTGCCAATTCCGAAGAAAAATGGTATTACTACAATGACCAGGGGCTAAAGCCCCAGGCCAAAAACCACAGATTAAATATGTGGTATGGTGCTATCCCCACAGTGATGTTATTTTTATTTCGTTGAACATGGCTTTAAACTCCAATCAACACATTAATCAGTCAATCAATATTTGAGCCGTCCCACGAGAAAACCAACACTGTGGACTATGCGTATTTAAGTATCGACCCGGGTCCAGCCTAAGCATGCTGCGCAGAAAAACCCGGACAGACACTTTTCGCCTCCTGTAGATTTTCTGTTTCAGGATTCATTACGCTATACCTCCACCCCACTTAGACAGATGTGTCGGACTGCGCAGGCTGATCTGTGTTGATACATTACGCAGAGTCCATAATGTTGTTTCTTTCGTGGGACGGCTCATTTTATTCTTGTTATTTTGTGAAATTTTGAAGTCTAAATCAGCATGTCAGGCACAATGTTGAACAGGGCTGTTGACGACATCTTGGTACACAATTTGCATAAACTGTCTTCAAATTGTACTTCAACATTTCAGTTCTCTAGAGACAAGATCTAACAAACACAATTCATTCGACATTTTACATTGATACTGATCGGACGGCTCCATGGTTTGTGGCATTCGATAAGCTGAACTTTTCCTATTCCAAAATGTTTATGTTTTACGAAAGTAATTGTTCTGTTGTTCACATTTTTCTTCTTTTTTCCTTCTTTTGTTGTTCTCTTAACAAGCAATTTCTCCTTTTGACGAGATATTTTTCAAAATCGACTGACAAGTCATAATGTGGCGCAAAGTACTCCACAATTATGCAATTTCTAGACAAAGATTAAGGATCGTGAAAGCCGTTGTAGGATTTCAGCAAGATAAGGGTTAAATTAATTGAAGCCATAGAACAGGTACATATTGACATCAACCGGTACATATTGACATCAACGCACGTGGTATTCTATTCCCAGGATAAGTTGGAAATTGCTAACATTGCCCGGCTTTGTCTTAACCAAAACACAAAAAGTAGTTAAGCACATAAGTATTTGGTATGACAAAAAGCAGTCATCAGTAAATCGATGCATCAATGCTAATGAACCCATATGTTCAATTATTCTACGTTCAGACTTCTAGTAATGTGATATCCTTTCTTACAGACTCGGTGGTGAAGAGGTAGAGTTTCCGCCTCGGTACGTGGTGTCGAGGGTTCGATCCCCGGCCGGTTCATACCAAATACTTTAAAAATGCTTTCCGTGGCGCTCAGGGTTGCATGCTTAGCATTAAGACGGACGGACCAGTAGTACTGGTAACTTACACAGGAACGCCGAAATATAACTGATAACACATGTTGAAAGCTGCGTTAAACAATAAACAATTACACTTTCTTACCTAGCAGCCAGTTGCTTGGGAAGATTGTTGTGTGGAGTACTGGTGTGCGAAAACCACATATGAGTAGCCGAACTGGCCGCTGTGATATGACTGAGAAATTGTTAAAAACGGCTTTAAATCAATCAATCAATCAATCTTACCGACCTTCCTCCCCCTCCGCTTCCATCTATTTCAACAAAACCCCTCAAACTTAATAAAGGTATGTAGTAGACCCGACATTACTGAAAGACGAAAGGGATGATCCGTAAACTACTTCGAGTTATCGATGTTTTCGAGTGACTCCTCGATATATGCTTAAATCATCAAATATTGTCTGATCATTAATGATTCATTGATACTTAAGTGTGTATCATGAAATCAAGTCAGTGTTAAATTCGTATAAAAAAAAGCACAGAGGCAGTTTTACTGCTTTTAAGCTTTTTTTCAAAAGACAGGTTCGTTATTGGGAACTGTCCGAGTTAAACGATTTATTCGAATAATCACACGTTCGACAAATCGCGGGTCATAATATGTGATTATTTCATGTTTTAGATGGAACAATTTGTATCCTAGGCCATCAATATCTCATGAACATTCAGACAAACGTTCTTGACTGAACTCTTTCAGCGCCAAAGGCAATATTGAGCTTTTTGCAAACAATACAGATTCAGGTGAGTCAGCTCGTAACGAGCTGTCTCACCTGAAATCTGCATTGTTTGGCTTTGAGTTATAAAGATATTCCAACATGAAACATGAAAATAGATTCGTCGGAGTTTGAACATGGAAGAGTCTACTTTAAACAATTCGGCGCTGAAAGGGTTAATCTGGCGAACCTTTGACAATCATCAGTACCCATAGTCCATTCAGATAGAGTTCATATCCAAAGTTAATGATGTAATATTGTCTATATACTTTGGGTTATCGAAGTGTATGAATGATCCCTCCTGTTCTGCTTAATTAATGTATGTAATACAAGCTACACAATTATTTTATTATTGCATTATATTAGAAGTAATTCAGTGAAAAAATCATATCAATTTTAATTGCTCGTTTGAGTATTCAGAACAGCTGCTACCTGTACGCTGTTTTCAAAGGAAAGTTCAGTTCCAGGAAAGGGTGAAAGTTAACCCTTTCTCACCTATAGAGGAAGTTTGACGCAACTGCAGAAGACGACTTTTGAAAACATCGTGAAAAAAGAAGAAATTGCTTAAAACTGAGTAATTTCTCATTTTGCCATAATGTTTTCAAACTTGTCTGCTGTATATTTGCTGTATGTGGGAAAGGGTTATCAATTATATTCAAATTGTCATGCGTTTGATTTATCGCAAGGCTACTATGACCTGTGACCTTTCTAGACCAGTGTTACTGTGTATATGTTTTTAGATCACCTGAGCCGAAGGCTCAAGGTGAGCTATTCTGATCACTTTTTGTCCGTCGTCCGTCCGTCCGTCCGGCGTTAACTTTTAGCTTTAAACATCATCTACTCCCAAACTCCAAGGACAATTTCCGTGAAACATCACAGGACTGTTCCTCTGGTTGGCCTCTTTCAAAGTTGTTCAAAGATTTAAATTCCATTGAGAACTTTGGTTGCTGCGGCATCAGAAAGGGGACAAAATGTCCAAACTTTAAAAATCTTCTCCTCCGAATCTGCCTGTCAGATTCAAATATAATTTGGTAGAAATGTTCCTTGGGTGACCCTCCATCAAATTTGTTCAAGCCATACTGATTGGGCGAAAAACATGGCAGTCAGGCGGCATCAAAAAAGGGGCAAAATTACAAAATTTGAAAATTCCATTTTTATGAAAGTGCTTGTCTGATTTTAAGAAAATATAATACGAATCTTACTGTAATGATCCTTTATTTAATTTGTTTAAGCCGTTTTGATTGGTTACACAATCATAGCAACCAGGCGTCATCACAAAAGGGGTAAATTGAACTTTTAGCTACAAATGACAACCAACTCCTACCATTCCAATAGAACAATTTCCACAAAACATCACAGGAATGTTCCTTTGGTGGTCTTCTTTCAAAATTGTTCAAAGATTAAAATTCCAATGAGAACTTTGGTTGCTGCGGCATCAGAAAGGGGACAAAATGTCCAAACTTTAAAAATCAAATATAATTTGGTAGAAATGTTCCTTGGGTGACCCTCTATAAAAATTGTTCAAGCCATACTGATTGGTCGAAAAACATGGCAGTCAGGCGGCATCAGAAAAGGGGCAAAATGACAAAATTTGAAAATTCCATTTTTATGAAAGTGTTTGTCTGATTTTAAGAAAATATAATACGAATCAAGAATGTTCCTTTGGTGGTCCTCTTTCAAAATTGTTCAAAGATTTAAATTCCATTGATAACTTTGGTTGCTGCGGCATCAGAAAGTGAGAAAAATACCCAAATTTTAAAATCCTTTTCCTCCATAATCTACTTGTGCGATTGCAAGATCATTTGGTAGAAATGTTCCTTAAGTGACCCTCTAAATAAACTGTTGAAGCCATATTGATTTCGTTGAAAAACAGGGCAGCAAGGCGGCATCAGGAAAGGTGCAAAATGACAAAAACTTTATAATTCCATTCTTATTAAAGTTCTTGTTAGATTTCAAGATATAAATGGCCTTTACTGATAAGCTGTTTCTTGAGAAGTGTCCACTCCTTTGCAGTTTCATTTACACTCCCTGATAAAAATTTCCCAGATATTTGCAGTTAAATATTTGCTACTAATTTACTATCAATTAGGTGATCGATTTAGGGCCCTCTTGGCCCTCTTGTTTAATATGATGGCCAATCTTCTCCCTTCTTAAATTGTTTCTAGAAGAACAAGGTGATATGTATCGACGTATACACAAATTGTATTCCGATTCTAAAAGAGTTTTCTTTTCTTAACGCTGATCCTTTTTATGTCAAATTTTAAGCTGCTTTTAGTATTTAGTATTTATTTCTACTGTTAGATTTATAAATAACAAGGCATATTATATAAAACGGCATTGAACACTTTGTTCATCCATCTTTCATTCAACAAATGGCAATTTTGGTTGATGTTGACACTCCGGTTTGTCACCAATCAAAGGTACAGAGGCGTTCATCTAAATGGCTACACACATTATGCATTTACGTCTATAAACCTGTAGTCTAACAAATGAAAAGTGAGCGCTCTGGATAGACTGTGCGTGTGCACATACTCGCCTCATTCGTCACAACACTCAAAGGCAAATTGCCCCCTCACCGCCAGACGCAGCTCATGTGCAGCTTTCATTGGCAGTCATCAAAAGAAGATACATTTGTTAAATATGTATTCCTTTTAACCCTTTCCCTCATACGGCAATTCTGCAGCAGACGACTTTGAACGTATTTTGTCAAAAAATAGAAAATATCAATAATTGAATGGATAACCTATGACAAAAAGTGGAAAACATTGTGGCAAAAGGAGAAATGCACGTTTTGTGCAATTTCTTCTTTTGTCACTATGTTTTCAAAAAGCCGTCTGCTGCAGAGGCGTCAGAAAGCGTCTATATGAGGGAAAGGGTTAAGTTTCGGTGATAGTTACATACTTGGTATATTTGTTAATTACACTACCCGCAGGTGCAACAAGTCTCGTTATCGCCGGATGAGATAATTCTGTTAAAATCGTTTTTTTTTCTTTTCAATTAGGCCATTGATTAATTGATTAATTGATTGATTGATTAATTAATTAATTAATTAATTGATTGATTGATTGATTGGAGTTAAAAGCTGTTTAAGCATTTCTTTGTTATTTATATCGCCGGCCAGTTCACCTGCTCATATTTGCCCTGACTAGCACGAGGACACCACACAACGTTTAACCAAGCAACTGATTCCCTTCACACATACACACGTTGAGACAATTTGTGAAGTATAATAACACGATGCCGTCAATCACCAGAACGAATATATGACAGACCCAGGGCTGGAACTCACGACCCCAGAATTGATAGCCCTCGTCGTTACCAAGAGTGTTCAAATGTGTTGTGGTGTCACACAATAAGGGGCGTATTGAGAGAGATGAGGGGTGTTCTAAATTTCGCGGGAGGAGGGGTGGAAGGGGTGAGGGGTTGGGGGATGGGGTTAGCAACATCTTGTTTCATCGTGTTACAATTTGTCATCGTGGATCCGTCGCGCGAGAAAACCAACATTATCGCCTCTGCGTAATGTATCGACCCAGATCAGCCTGCGCAGTCCGCGCAGACTGATCCGGACCGACACATTCCGTCTCAGGGGATAGAGGTATAAAGTAATGATTCTTGAAACAGAAAATCCACAGGAGGCGAAAAGTGTCTGTGCGGGCAGGGACACTATATTACAATATAATATGTAATATAGTGTCTCTGATCCAGGTAAGCAATAACATGAAAATGTATTCAGTAATTACAATGATATAGGCTTTCGGCCCAAATTACAACATATAATCATGAATAATTTACAATAATTAATCGAGTGGAAGAGTAATTATTTAGCTATTTCAAGATCTCTCCGTTTCAGAGCTTTTATAACATATTGAGATAAATTTTGCATTTCTATTTGATTATAGACATATTTACATGTAATTTATTGTACATCTCTAAAGAATGGCTTGATGTGAACTACTCTTGTATCGTTGAGCATGGTGCAATGAAACAAGAAGTGTCAATATAATTCGGACATTTTGGACAAAACCGCTGATCATAAGGTATATTTTTTTTCTTCCAGTGTTAGACTGAATGGAGAGAAGTCCACTTCTTAGTAAGCATATGTGTCTGACATAGTTTCTGCTAATGCAGTCAATATATAATTTATAAGAAAAATTCAGAGAAATTAAGTTATAAAAACGGAGCTTATTAGAACCTTTTAAATCAACATGTAGTTTCTGTTTGTAAATGTCAAAGCTTCGTAACGTGAATACATGCAAAATCCTGTTTTCATTCGTAGCACCTTGGTTTAACCATACATATCCAAAGCCATGACTATATAAAAGATTTTCAACTGATTTAGACCAAGACTCTTTCCTCTGTAACTGCATCGTATAGCATTGCTTTGTGTATCTATGGTTAAACATTTTAAGCAGGCGGAACCAGTATTTAAGTAGTCTTTTGTATATCATTATATACATATACAAATGCATTTGAACAATACCTAGACATTCCCAATATATATTTTACAAAATGACAGATGCACTCGCGGCATGCTTAGGCTGAACCGGGTAGATACTTTACGCAGATTCCACACTGTTGGTTTTCTCGCGGGACGGCTGATATAGGATAATGTAGCAAGACTCGATTACGCCAAATTAAAGTTAGTCGGCTCATATATGATAGTGTAGCAAGACTCGATTACGCCAACTTAAAGTAACTATACACACACTATGTTACGAGTGAGAGAGATATAAATCATTGAAACAAGCGGGAGAAAATATCTCGAAACGTCTGGTTAACCCTTTCCTTCATATAGACGCTTTATGACGCCTCTGCAGCAGACGGCTTTTTGAACACATAGTGACAAAGGAAGAAATTGCTCAAAACGAGCAATTTCTCCTTTTGCCACAATGTTTTCCACTTTTAGTCATAGGTTATCCATTCTATTATAGAGATTTTCTATTTTTTGACAAAATATGTTCAAAGTTGTCTGCTGCAGAATTGTCGTATGAGTGAAAGGGTTAACATTCTCATTGTTCTGTAACAGGTCCTAATCAATAGTTAGTGATTTGCATATTGTTACGTCTAATCTGGACAAATCTCTTTCTAGAACATTAACATGCAGGGAAAAACACCTCGATCTTTTTATAGAGGATAAAAGCCATCTGTTAAATGAGATCCTTGTGTACTGATACTAATGGGTTCCTTGGTGTGGTGTCGAGCCACGATAGCTCAGCGCAGTAGGTAACGACGAAGGCTATCGGTTCAAATCTCGTGAGTTCGAACCCCGGCTCGGTCATTTATTCATTTTGGTGATTGATAAAGGTCATTGTAATTAGCGTCCTTCGTCTTGGATCAATTGGGTAAACTAGTATTTGTGGGAAAGTAGCCACTTGCCTGGGAAAACATTTGTGTAGAAACCAGGTATTACATGATTACGTTTACTGGCCAATCAAACACTCAATCAAGGTTGAAGCTCCTTCTGTTTACCGATTTGCAATTTCATCCGCGAACGGTTTGGTTCAATTAATCAACAATAAAATGAATAAATATATGTTTCTGACGGCAATAAATATATATTTCTGACGGCAATAAATATGAGCCATTCCACGAGAAAACCAACAATATTGGATCTGCGTAATGTATTACGTCTCAGGTAGATAGAGGTCTAAAGTAATGATTCCTGAAACAGAAAATCCACAGAAGGCGAAAAGTGTCTGTCCGGGTTAGCCTGCGCGGCATGCTTAGACTGATCCGGGTCGATATTGTACGCGGAGTCAATAATGTTGGTTTTCTCGTGGATCGGCTCATATGTAAAATCGGGTACCAGGTTATGACCATGTATTATGTGATGTGCTGATTGATATGTTTTCAGACGAAGAGTTCTAGATGGTGACCTTGTACGAAAGTGACCACATGTTTGCGTGTGTTAACCCTTTCCCGCTTGCAAACGCTTTTTGTCAACATATTTTTAGAGTCGTTTGCTTCAGATTTGCTGTATGTGGAAAAGGGTTAATCTAGGCCTAGCTCTGAGAATAAAGTTGATCATCAAGTTCTGTTTTGAAAGAGAGTTCTGATTCGTTTTTTTTTTCATGATTCCAAGGGTAATTTGTAGCAGTTTTTATGGGAAAGATATACACATTTATTTACAAACTTGCCATATGCTTTAACGTGAATAAGTCTATGAATCTCTGTGGATATATTGAAATAAAGAAGGATATTAATTCACGGTGCGATCACGTTCCGTGCTATATGATGTCACTGTTAACTGTTTCCCATTATTGAGCATGGAAGGAGAAGTTATTATTACGATAAAATTAATCTCAATACCTTGCTCAGTAAATACCTATTGATCCATAGATTATTGCTTTGTTCATTCAAATATATAGATAAGTATGTTGATCATGCGACCATTATGTGGACTGTAGTATTCTATAAATAGCTTCAACTGGTTTCTTATGTACATGTAAGTTGAAGTAAAAGACAAGCAAACTGTTTAGGCTAAATTAGATGCTGTTTTGGTTTGCAAAATAGTAATGCTTTTATTAATAAATTTGTTAAATGTTTTAAGGAACTGATATTTTTAATTTTTGTAATGGTACGATAACTAATGCTTTATCTCCCCCCCCCCCCCCCCCCCCCCCCCCCCCCCCCAATCCTTTCAAACATGTATACTGCAACTGCAGCAGACGATATTGGGTTTTTACCGTTTATATATTATATAACGACGACAGTTCACTTAATTCATGATCCCTAGATAAACAAACCAGTAATAGGCTAGGAAATGTCAATTGAACTCCACCATGATCATTTCGCTGAGACTGGGGATCGATCCTCGACGCTAACCACTAAGAAGATTATTGAAAACATTGAGACAAAAATAGAAATTATCAGCAATTCCTCTATTTTACACAACGTTTTCAACTTTATTCAATTGTTACGAAGTTTTCATATGCTAATGGTTGTTTATTTTAGATCAACAGAACTGAAAACGCAATTGATATTTTCTGATCGCGTCTGTTAGTCTGTCTTTCTGAATCTTGGGTGTATTATATATATCATGGGTACAGTTACTTCAATTACACAATTGTTTATCACGATGAACGGCTGGAGATGTGGTAAACAAAGCTTGGTTTTGGAGATTTGTTATAATCGAATTACATTCACAACTTCGTAGTCAATAGAAATGTTATTTATGATTATGTTTACTTGGCTCCTGATTTTCTTAATGACTCGCAGTTGTTTACTATCGCATCAACTTAGAAAATGTAAGTGCTTTTTAATAATAAACCCTTTCACTTTAAAACAAATCTGCATCAGACGACTTCTGAATCACATATAATATATTTTATTTCTTTAAATGATAGAATAATAATCATATATATTTGAAAACATTGCGGCAACAGAATCAATTGCTCAAAATAAGACTAATTTATCCTTTGGCCAAAATGTTTTCAAAAGTCGTCTGCTGCACATGCGTTAATATAAAGACGGGTTCCCGCCACCGCGCTTCCTTTGTTAACTTCCACAACGACATTTGTTCAACGACTAAATGGGTTATTCCTGATCTCGCTTTAAAATTGTAACACAACTACGATGCTTCTGAATCGAAGGTTTGAAACAAGATGTACCGTTATTCTGCCTTTTGCACGCAACTTGTAGATCTATCAACATCCATTTATACATAAGTTACTTTATTTGGCACATACTTGTGCCTTTAATCAGACATTGATGGTTTACATACTTTACGTATAACAGTCTCTATATTCCATTTAATGAGAGGCCATGTGCTTTTTATTTGTAAAATTATTGTAACAATGCATGTAATTATATATAATTGTACGTGGATTTTATATAAAATATGAAAGAATGGTATATGAAAATATGGCCATGTTTTTCAATGCCTTACATCAATTATATTAGTATTTATTTTGTTTGTAATTAGATATTTTCGAAATAACACATCTAATCATTAAATCTGGTATATTCTATAATGAGGCTCTAACATGAAAAGACCTTGGACACTAATTGATCATCATTTCTTTGTCATTTTTCTATCCAGAGTGAAAATGGGACTTCCGTTACTATCTTCTAACAATGATGCTGTCATACAGATATACCAGCTTCTCTGAGAATGTGAATAACAAATCCATAAATTATTATCATATTGATATTTAATAATTACCGTAATTATAGATGTATGCTTATACATTTTCCGGAGAAAATACAACTATAATATTACACTTTTAAAAATATAACAAGGTGGAATAAAAATTACTTATTTTTCTAGAACAAATATGTTGCCAAATAAGGTTATATGATGTCATGGAAATATGATGTGACGTCGTACAAAATGCGGTTGTGTGACGTCAATCACAAATCGTCACCAAATATATATTTCAGGGTTACGGATGTACTGAATTGGGAAGTGGATTTTTTATAATATTTAACTTTTTCGTAACATTGTTATTAACTCTTCTGCTCTATGTTGTCAGTTAAAACATGTTGTATAATGTTTAAACATTTCAAAAAGAATGCGGTTGTGTGACGTCATTCACAAACCGTCACCAATTATATTTCAAACAGATTAGATAAAATTTGTTTGATATAAAGAGCGGAATATGTTTCGTGAGTCCAGACGCCATGTTTGATTATATAATATAGCTTGGTAAAACAGAACATATTTAAACCATGTATATACATTTTAATCTAGAACTTTTATGGTATCATATGCTTTTGAAAATAAGTAAAAAATATTAGATTTTTTTAAATTACAATTGAAGATATGTTTGAAGAAAAAAAAAAAATATATATTTTAACTTTTTTTTAGACAAGGGAGGTAATTCAGACAAGAAACACTCACAATTATCATCAGGGACACATATATTATTATTTTCAAATATTAATAAATGATAATTATTTCAATAATCTGCAGAAGGTTTAGAAAAAGTTAAATATTTCCTTATTTCAAAGTTTTGAACCTGGCTGTTCTTACACCTCACCTGACAAATATGGGTTCTCATCAGGGCCAATTAAGATCTATTTTTTAAGTCTAATTACAACATATCATGTGAACCTTCAAAGATATGGATAAAATAACTTCATAATGTGATTAAAACCACAAGAAGACAACAAATTAGAATATCATCTTTCAAATATTGATAATTTGCATGAAAACGTACTTTTTTCATGTGCTGAAATAGCAAAAAAAACGAAAAAAAACCCACATCATACGATCTTCATAAATGAATCCAGCATGAAATTAAGCACAGCAACATACCATTTTTTGATGACTTTTTTATAATCCATACATCCACCTTTCAAAATCACAATGTTACGAAAAAAAAAAAAAATATATAAAATTAACTTCTCAGTTCAGTACATCCTTAAATGTGATACTTCATTATTAAAAGCATTAACATTTGTGTGATTTATCTTTGTTCTGTTCTAAAAATTACTAATAATACCACAATTTCAAGATGGGTATACTGTCTTGGTTTTAAGAGAGCCATGTAACCGGACCATCTGCATTTATCAAGCATAGAGACTGATTACTAAGAAATGATAGATGGGAAGCGAGTAATGTAATCCAAAATTAGACTGAACGAATTCGAATACTGACCTTAGTCTATATTGTTCGCAACTATTGTTTCATATCATGTAAACCTCCAAAGATATGGATAAATTAACTTCAGAATGTGATTCAAGCCACAAGAAGAAAACAAATTAGAATATCATCTTTCACATATTGATAATTTGCATGAAAACGTACTGACGAATACTGACCTTGGTCTATATTGTCGCAACTATTGTTTAAAGTCACGTATACTCAGGATAAGGGTTAAATCTAGTTAACTTTGTTTTTCAGAAATGTGGCGATTACGAAGTCTCCAATAAGAAGGAATATCCAACTTTTGCCAGAACGTTTCCACCAGCCACCCAAGTAGCCAAGCCTATCATATCACTACTTCTCCACTACAATTGGCTCAAGTTTACCTTGATAGTCGGTACATTACACAAGTTCAAGGTCATTGCTGACAAAATCCGAGAAATGTCGGACACGTACAATATGACGATAAACAAGGAGTTTACGTTCTCGGAACCCCATATTCCTATGATTACGGGTAACCCATTCCCTGGAATTGTAGAAGGGACATTCTCAGAAACTAGGGGTAAGTTACATTTAGCCTTATAATTCCCTTCGTGATTTAACCCTTTCCCACATACAACAAATCTGCAGCAGACGAACAAGTCGTCTGCTTCTTTTGCGTCAAAATGCGTCTGCAGGTAGGTGGGAAAGGATTAATACAAGTTTGATACACATTTCTCTAACTTTAAGCTGAAATCATATGGAAATCCATATGCGTTGAAATGTTCAAGAGCCCTTCTTCTTCAACTCGCAGACTGTTACCTTTATCGCATTTTTCACAAGTATCAACCTGATGTTTTACAACGTTTATGTGTAAACAATAGATTTTCAGTATTCCTATGCACGTTCGATATTTTACACACTTCTATCCATCACAACATCTATTCTTCTGAACGAATGGAGAGAAGATAAAGATAGGTGGAACATCAACTTTTTCACGAGGCCTTTTCATTATAAACATAACAAACAATCACGATGTCTTAAACGCCAATGCATCCAGCGGTCTGTTCCATGAATCTTGTAGCCTACTACGTTTACTTTCACGTATTTTAAACTATTCCGGAACTATTTTCTCCGAACGTCAAATACAAATATGTTAACCTTCCTACACAAAGATTGTTCTTTAATATGCGTTTGCCTTTTTCTCCTGAAAAGGTTTTTCCATGTCTCGCATGTTCAAAATGCAATCAAAGAGCTTGGCCTCTTGAAGCTCATAGTATTATCCCCTACATTTAATTGTCTCAGTCAGTAAATGTCAAACCTCTGATCTTTCTCCGTCTCCGTGATACTCTAAGTCTTCCTCCTGTAAAGCTCGGCATAGGCGTACTCATATGCATGCGTTTCTACCATCTCTGAAACATTCACTAGCGGCCTTCCTTCTCTTTTATTTCTCTGTTTGGTCTAACTTCTCTCATTGTCAGGAGGCTGTCTTGACCAAAAGTGGTCTTCACATAGATTATCTTAATCCCGAAATAATACAACAACAAGACAAAGTTGATGCAACGCATCAATGTCGCCGGATATCCATAGTGCAGTTATGCATAACACTAACATTATAGTAGTTGAATAAACAGTTATCAACTGAGGGGCATATTGGAACATCAGGGGTGGGGTCAAGTGAAAATGTATCATAATTTGCATTGTTTTGTCAATAACGAAGTGAATGATAATTGAAGCCTTTCATTGTTTATGATCAATCTCCATTCCTAAGTAGGTTGACCATACACACAACCAACTAATCATTGATCATAAACAGTAATGGAAATAAGTAATCTTGCCAATCATTAGTCTTAGTATGTATACAGTGCTTTCATTAAGGAATAATTATAAGATTTGTGAATTCCACTTACACTTTTCAAGATGTTTGTCAGAATATTTGAATTTTATTATTTTTCAATAAAACCACAAAACAGACAATTTAGGATTTGCATGCAATAGCACGTCATTTTACCTTTCCTCTATTAAAGTCAACAGTGGACACCTTTGCAGCAATCTGCTCTTAAAACAATGAGATAAGGGTTAAATTGCTGAAGACATGAGTTTTCTCTTGTCCTCAAAATGATATTAGCTTGGCATCCTAATTATATCATACTTTAACAAATGTTGAAATGTAGTCCAATATTTATAAATTAGACCACCTTCGAAATATAATATCAACTAAACAGTTAAATCTCATTGAAATTGTTGTATAATTTAAACTTAATTTCGAACATAAACTGAGCCCTACAACATGTTAATTTATTTTAATTCTTTCCTTCCTTTTTTATAATAAAAATAGCAAACTACTCATGTTTTAAAATTATATTATGATGAGCGCCCTTGTGTCAATGATGCATAACAATATGCAGATCGGAAGCAATATGCCTTTAGGAAATTAAATGTCACATTTAAAATTGTCAAGGACGAAATAATTTTGTACGAAAGACCCGATTCTTTCTTATTCGCAGAGGTGTCGTTCTTGAAACTCTCTTTATAGGCAGAGAGTGTTTGTTCAAAGTAATTTTTCTATTTCAACCAGTATGATATCGGCTTGTTCTTTTCTTCATTTGTTTCGAACCAAATAAACATTTTAAATCACCTATGATTTACTATTTGTAAGTGAGTGTAAAGAGCGGCTCTCTGCAAAGGAGATTGGTCTACGCAGTTGGTATTCGCGAGTCACGCGATCAACAGTTTTAGCTTAGAAACAGTTCATATTTTAGATATACATGGATAAACATTATAAAATGCCTTCTTCATAAATCAAGACATCTCTTTGAACATGAAAATAACATTCAGTAAGTTAAAATTGCCATTAAAAGGAGAATATTCGACGTCATTTTCATCTCGATATTTACACATAACAGTCTGCTTCAAGCTGATGCGCGTATGAACAAATTAGACTGTGCGAAGTAAAGGTTTGTAGTTATCGCCTTTTGATTACATGTAGTATATAGTGTAAAATAAAGTATATCAGTCTAGCTAATAGGGACTGTTTTGTCTTCGTAAATAAAACAAAAAAACATAAATGCGAGTTAAAATAAAGAAACTGAAAATACCTAAAACATCGGAATATTTATTTCATTTTAGATGTGTCATTACTTAGTGTTTTTAAACAAACACAATTGTAATATGTTCAAGACATCTAAATGTGTTTCTTTCTAATAATAATCCCCCCTCCCATGTCATTTCCGAAAACCTATCAAAAATAGAAGTCGCGGGCTTCTGCCCGGCGACTAATGATCAGATTGTTATGCCAATATTACCCCCCCCCCCCCCCCCCCCCCCCCCCACACTTCCCATTTGGAGAGGAAGGGTGTATATTGCTTTGTAGGTCCGTCAGTTGGTCGGTAGACCCAATCTTGCCCGATTGATAACTGGATAGCTCTTGGATCTATAGTGCTCAAACTTAGCAGGGGCGATGGGCATGTCGAATAGGTGATCCCTATTTGTTTTGAGGTATCCGTTTATAGTCAGGGTGATAGTAACCTTAAACACAAAAGTTTGTCCGATTGATAACCGCTGTATTCTTAAGCCGAATGTCCTCTAATTCGGCAGCGTTGGATTTGTCGTGACTTGACCAGTAAATGACTTTTCTTGAGTTGGGGGTCATCCGGTCAAAGATCTAGGTCACATTGACTTTGAACACAAAGCATGTTCGATTGAATGACTTTTAAGCTCCCATTTCGGGTGATGCATATTTTTTTCAACATGTTCCGGACAATGTTACGCTCAGGGAGTCATACTGATTGCCAATATTGTTTCAATAAGTGTTTCTCAAAATGCCAATTCAATTTGCTGACAATTATACCTAAATGTTCATTTTGAAACATTTAATAAGATACAGAAAGTGAAAACATATTTAATAATATTTCAAGATAAAAAAATTGGGGTAAAAACCAAATAATACAAAAAATAGGTCTCGAACCTGTGTTCGTGTGACATGGCACATTTCAGTTCCTGGTTGACTAAACGTTGAGATTATTCCTCTCTTTAGTACATATGTTACAGTTATGAGCCTGTCTAGTGTCTGACACAAATAATAGGATTAAGGAGGTAAACGCCTAAGTGGACATTAGAAGTAAAATAAATATGTTGAAAACGGCTAAGCTGTCTCATAAAGTCATAAAAGGCTAATACTGCATTAGAGGGTGACACTGTTATGAACATACATGTAGCTATTCTGAACCAATCATGGACTATGAGAGTGTTAGAATATTTGTCGCTTTAAAAAAAAAGAGTATAATATTGATAATATTTCTATGTATTACATACGATGCCAGTCGTCTTCTTCTGAACAAACGTATTTAAATGAAACAATCGTACGGAAAATAATTCTTTCATTTTTTTTTTTTAATAAGTTTCTTGAATAAAAAGATAATATGTGTGTTTATATATAACTAATATTAATTTCAAAGGATGTTTTTTTCTTATTTCATCATTATATCATTGACACGCCAGACACAACTGTATTTATTTCTGTTATCTTCGTGCGTTGACAATCCTATCACTGCAGCAATACTAAGACATATTTCCTGTCCGTCCGTCCACTTCCCCTTATACAGGACAACGACATTTCTAGTAAAATGTACTTGTGGCATCTCAGGCATGATTGCATTTTCATTGCTATTATTATAAGTCACAAATCAATTGCTTTGGATTTGAACCTAGGTACTTTGTCGAAATATTCTACTATTTTCTTTAGATTATTTTTAAATTGTAAGAGACAGGAAATTACATTTAATGCAGTGGATCCATTTTGAACATATTGCTTAAACCACGTCTTTTTTATACAACAGCAATTCACGACTGAGCAAGACATTGTTGAACGAAACGCTAAATATTAATTCGGTTAATTGTTTTGTGTTTGAAGCCTCTTTCAACAGTTGTTTATTTACATCACGTCGTTTCTTGGGTAAGTTACCAGTACTACTTGTCCATTTATCCTGACACCAGACCGCGATCCTGAGTGCCAAGGAGGGCGGCCATTACTACCATTACTACACCACGCAGACGCTCCTTAATATTTAATAAATATCTTTTGATCACACTGTTTTATTTCATTTAAAAATGATACGTCAACATAAGCAGGCCTTACACATTTGCCAATGAAATATTTCCTAATCAGATGATACTTGATGCCCCTAAAATTATATGTTGGATAAAAGAAAGCCTGAATTCATGGCTTAATTACCAGAAGCCATATAAATGACTTAATTAACAACTATTATAGCTTTATTTGATCCGTGCTCGTGGAAAACCAATCGTACAACATTTACGACAACCGAGTAGTCTCATCCGAATCTACTTCGTTCAGCAGTTATCCTCACACAAGTCGAAGAAGGATTGGATCGACACTAGACATGTCGATCAGATGGATGTAAATCGTGCAGTTATAATGATTGCGCTGTGTTAACATGTCGTATGATGAAACATAAATAAGTTCAGGGGTATATTCAGATTGACCTAACACACGTAACACGCTGTGTGCTAGCCTATGTGAGCAGTGTAGGTTTTGAGCGAAACTAACAAACTTAAAGACTGTTTCGGATAACAGTATGGAGTCCACCAATCAAATTACAGCTTTTAACTCTTTCCCACCTGCAGACGCATGTTGACGCAATAGCAGCAGACGACTTTTGAGAACAGTGTGGCCAAAGGTGAAATTCATATTTGGCCACAATGTTTACAGGTTTTTGTCACTATGTTTTCAAGTCGTCAGCTGCAGATTTGTTGCATGTGGGAAAGGGTTAATTAAAATAACAAATATTATATATGTTCACCTTCAATTATCTTTTTTTCCTCATAAAATCAACTAATCATAAGTGCTTTTAGTATAAGGGTTGTTCCTAAAAAGTAATAGAACTAGCAAATGGCCGAGTGCTCCCTATACTAGATCAATCTAAAATCACTCTTGAAAAAATCGTGTCATTTGTAAAACTGTCCCCGAAGCCTAACGTAAATAAATGTGGAAGCATATATTGAAACCACAGGGACGTGTTCTTCTAAAAATAAATATGACCCTATGCATAAATATCAATGCATAGGGTCATATTTATGTTTAGAAGAGCACGTCCATGTACACAGAACAACTGAGCTTACTGTAAACTTTCATAAGTAGTAGCTTTTTGTTTTCCAAATATTTTTACAAAAGATAAAATGTCAAGAAAAAACGCGTGGGTCATAATAAGGCGCATCGTGGATCTCTTTATTTAAATTGGCAGGAAGAACAGATATGTATAGATTAAGGTTATGTGGTTTCTAGTTACATGTACGTCAATAACAAGTGTCAATTTCACACTATTTTTAAATGTCATTTGCTACAAATACTTTTAATTGCTTGTGCATGTTCGGAAAGGGTTCAACGTTTCAATATATGCTTCCACATTTTTTTACGTTAGGCTTCTGGGACAGTTTTATTAACTTATAATTTTGATATTAATGCATAGGGTCATATTTATATTTAGAGGAGCACGTCCCTGTGTTCTGTGCAACAGATTTTTGTCGAAAGTACTAGTGCTACGGGTCAAGAGTCGGTTCATAGAAAAAAACAAAATTCGATTTCGGGTTATTGCTCGTGATTTTTACACAGATGTTTGGTAGTTCCCCTTCTTTGTTTCATACCATTTTAAAGAAAAGCTTGAACATAAATGAGTTCGTGCAGGTATGTCCACGATCCATTGCCTGACTAGAACAAGTTAATTGCTGAAACTACCACACAGTGACTAAAACTATTCCTTATAAAATATTGCAAAAGCAGTTTGCAAATGTTGTAACCGTATTCTGTAAGAAACATGTGTACGGTATTTTGTAACAGTAAGAATTGTGGGGAATAAAATATGGGTCACCAACATGTGAAAAGGTCAATAATTGCAAAAACGCAATTTTACTGCAAGGATTTCTTATACCATTCGACTGTCCACATTTGAAAACACTTTCCGCTCTGCCAAAATGAGCTTACCGTGACGCTTTCCGGCACACAAAGACTAACATCACGCTTTACTTACCATGGAGTGTGTTAAGCTGGTATGGAACGAACAACTGCACATTTCGATCAGTTTGTGAAGTTACAATACACAATACATTTCGAACATGCATATATTCATTTTAGTCGGGTTTAATTGAGAAACATTGAGAAACAATTAAACCTACTATTGCGATCGTACCTATTTCAACGGATGTTGACCGTACAGATGCCAAAAGTATGCGCACTGTAAAAATATCAACATTTACTCAAACAAGGCGAATGCCATATGTGAATAACTTCGAAATTACGCATACTGTTGAAATCATGCTTCTGGTAACACAAATATGCACAATAAGTATGGTTTTGATTCAGAAGTGAAGTGTTTTACATCGCCTGTTGAACGAAATTCGGGCACTGCCGTCAGATGGCCGGAGAACCCGAGTCATAATATGTAATCTTGCTCAATATTGGCGGATTGATCCGATTTTAAGACTTGTCTTACGGGTTCCCCCTTAGGGAAAGAAATTCCCCGCCGAAAAAGATCCAAAGCGTTGTTATTTTTGCAAGAGAAATTCAGACACGCGAACATAAAATATGTATAAGTCATACAGTGGAGTAAAGCGATATTGACTTTCAGGGCAAAGGTTTAGTGTGTAAATGTTGCATCAGATTAAGGTCAATTTGCGTTGATATTTACGTGCATTTTCAATTTTCTAATTTGAAGATTTTTTTATTCTTAAAACCCACTATCAATTCAAAATACATTTCAATTAATTGGTAATTCTATTTTCATGTTGCTCGCAGTTAATGTGTAAATTGAACAAAATGAACTGAACAGTTACCCTTGTCATCTTTCGTAACACCTTCATACACCACTCTCCATGTTTTCTTTGTACTTTCAACATCTTTGAACATATCGAGGGCTTGGCGTGAAACGGTTGTAACTTAAAACCTATTTTGAAAACCCTGGTTTAGGGGCAATTTTGACCCCTTTGTAAACAATGCAAATTTAGGTGCCATTGCTCAGAACGAGCAATGGCACCTAAATTGACATCGTTTACCAAGAAAAATGATTTAACGCTTATAAAGACTTCCAGGGATCATGAATAATTAAAATCAATTGCGCGCTAAATGACCTTAGCTGTCGATGCGCCATAAAACAATATTCATTCATTCATTTATAAAGACTTCATGGCGAGGTGATTTACCTTGATAAAAAAATACCAATTTTAGTCACAACCGTTTCACGCCAATCCCTCGATATCAAATATTTGGGATTTCATGTGAACCCGACAAACTGTACTCTGAGTACTTTGATGTATGCCGTGGTCAGGATCAGGTTAGTGTTACACATATCGAGGGCTTGGCGTGAAACGGTTGTAACTGAAATTGGTATTTTTTTACCAAGGTTAATCACCTCGCCATAAGTCTTTATAAGTGTTAAATCATTTTTCTTGGTAAACAATGCAAATTTAGGTGCCATTGCTCGTTCTGAGCAATGGCACCTAAATTTGCATTGTTTAGAAATGGATCAAAATTGCCCCCAAACCAGGGTTGTCAAAATAGGTTTTTAGTTACAACTGTTTCACGTCAAACCCTCGATATGTAAAATGCATTATTTTATTATTGAAAATATTTAATTACTAAAATTCTTTTTTGTTTTATATATTTGTATTGAAAGTTGTATTAAGTATACAATTAATTATCTCAATAAAATGAAATTAGTTTGCAGAAGCGTCACATGGCTTAGTATTTTGTTACTCGGGGTGTAGTCAAATTAAGAGTAATGATTCCTGAAACAGAAAATCCGAAGAGGCTAAAAGTGTCTGTCCGGGTAAGCCTGCGCGGCATGCTTAAGCTGATCCGGGACGATACTTTACGCAGAGTCCACCATGTTTGTTTTCTCACGGGACAGCTTACGTTTAGTTCCTTACTGCTTTAATCCCACATAAATCACATCTACATATATGGATAATCTTTCCAATTGAAGGTATAGTTATTGAATAGACTTGAAAATGGAAAACAAGCTCATTATGAGCAATTTCGCATTTTGACACAAGGTTTTCACAATTCGTCTGCTACATCTCGATCAAAATATGTTTGCACATGGGAAAGGCCTAATAACATTTTAAAAAGCCACATAGGTTCAAAGGACAAATGGTTGAATGTTTTCTTAAAAGTGAACAGGTGTCTGCATAAATGAACATTTTCTTTCCAATGTAATTTCATTCCTTTATTCATGATGTTGTTTCGCCTTTAAATCGCATCTGAATACATTATATTTGCAAATTAAGATTATGCCCACTAAAAGCATGGTCTGCAGAGACGTTCTCGGTTTTTATGACTGTTAAAATGTTAATGTGCACGTGATTAAGAGAGGTGAGTTTTAGTACAATGTTTGCACACTGAATATTAAAGGGGACAAGCCCAAATGTCAACAAGGCGCGAAGTGAAAGTCCGTTTTCGGAATATTTGATTGTTAGTACATGATACAATAAATAGAAGCTGTTTGGTTGGTTCAAAACTTGTTCGATGAAGACAAAATGTATAGACATTACGTATTATGTTCTTTTCTACAAGTGTGATGTCATTTATCGAGCGCCTCCACACACAAATTGGCATTGTGCGGTTTTTTAATTAATGGCAATGACGATCCGAAAAAAGAAACGTATTTTGTCTGCCTTTAGTCATGGTCATTCTTCGGCATCTTCGCAAGCCAAGGGTACTTTTTCCATTTTATTACCATAATTATACCTATGGGGAATGCTAATGTACGAAGAAGCCTTGGCTAGCGAAGATGTTCTTCAGGGATGTCCGTGTTGTTTGTACAGCCAAAAGACAAAGACGCGGAGGCGCAGGTTGTTCTTGATCTTCACCAGTCTGAAAATCCCGAAGGTCAGTTTCGTATTACCTTCCTCAAGTTATTTTTAAAAAATTGATTGTTTGTTGTTTTATGCCGCTTTCAACATTTTGCCTTAGTCAAATTCTATCCCGATCGATACTAACGTGTAACAGACGTTGCGTGAGCACGAGCTCGTTATTAGCTGGTACAATGACGAGGGAAGAAATATCTCATATCAAACGTTCAATGATCAATCAATTATTGTATTACATAGCCATTACGATCTCCGTGGTGTAGTTGTTACGGCTTCCGCCTTAGAAGCGGGAGTCAATGATCCGATCGCCGGTTATACCAAATACTTTATAAATCAAAGTAATGGCTTCCCACCTCGGCACTCATGGATGCGATAAAGGATCGACCGAGGCATCGTTGTCAGAATATAATTATCCCGGTCGTACTGGTATGTTACCCAGGAAACGTATTGATACAACTGAAATGCTGCTGAAATCGGCGTCAAAAAACATTCAGCATATAGAGAAATAGAGGTTATTGTACTTCATTACTTATGCTCTTCCTTTAGGGACTAACTGCTAAGTCTGCATTGGTATTTTTCATTTTATTGTGTGCGTGTTTATCAGATAATTATCCAATATTCAAACAACTTTACAGACGGATACAAAATAACGATTTGCAAGGCAATTAAAAAAGCATTACGAAATTGTGTCTGTTACCGGCAGTATTTTATTGGTTTTTAATAACCGTTTATGAAAAAGTTTAATATCCTGAATAACATGTAACCCTTAGCTTTTACTGAAATATGTATTTTTTTCATTAGACAAAATATTTACTTACTAGTTCAACTTGGCGATTACATTGAACGCTGCCTTTAAAAATTGTCAGAGCTAAATGATTATCTGCATGTACTGTTTACTTTGACGTGTGACGACATTATATGTAGGTCAGTAATACATATTCATTTGGAAACAGAATGACTAGTATGGGTCTCTGTTGTTTGTTATTCGTTAACGACTTTAGATCCGTCTACACTATTACGGTCTACTTATCGTGAACAGACGGCGATAGTAAACGCCTGAAGACAATAATCGAACGAATTCGTGAAACAAATCTGTATTCTGATAAAAACTCTTCTGATATGCATTTATCAATGACGTGCTTTTTATATTTAATATTTAACCCTTTCCCTCATACGGCAATTCTGCAGCAGACGACTTTGAACATATTTTGACAAAAAATAGAACATCTCTATAATTGAATGGATAACCTATGACTAAAAGTGGAAAACATTGTGACAAAAGGAGAAATTGCTCGTTTTGAGCAATTTCTTCTTTTGTCACTATGTTTTCAAAAAGCCGTCGGCTGCAGAGGCGTCAGAAAGCGTCTATATCGGGGAAAGGGTTAACTCTTCCACTGACGAATTTCACAAAATCGATTCTTCTATGCTGAAAGTTGGAACACTGCATCTGTCGTCCAACAGGAAATTTGATAAAATCAATGTCAAAGTGACAATGCAGATTGAAGGACAGACAACTCATAACGATGAAGCTGTCATGTTTGCAAAAGACGTTAATTGCGTTTGGCAGCGACAGATTTAAGTAAAAATGAATTTCATTTACACTTCTCAGAAACTAGTATGTATTTACACACGGACAGCGTTATAAATATATAAATAAAGTCAATCATGTGTCTCTTTCGACTTCGAGTTATCGCGAGTCCACTGTTTTTTTAATAGTCAGAAGGACAGAACGATAAGTTTATACAACTGTAGTAATCTACTGGCTAAGTGGTATATTCTAATTGCATCCTGTCATTTTTCAGGATACTTCTCAGTTGGAAGCTGGATCTTCCACTGAGCATTTCAGTTCTTATCTTTGACAGCCGGTTGGCCACCAAACGAGAATCTCGTTCTTCTATTCCTACATCCGGGTACCTTCAGCAGACCGAAACAGTGTTTTCTGTTGGCTGCTATCAAACAGAATAAGAATCTTGTTCTGTCATGCTGCCATTTTTATACCTTTACCGTTCGAATAAATCACCTTAGCTTACAATGGCCAGACTAGGAGGTCAAACATCACAGCTGATACGAAGAACGTGTCAATTGTGTCTGCAACCCCACACAGGCGTCTTGTCACAAGATGTTTTAGCACCTGCCGTGAATTCGTACACCAATTTGTCGGATCAATATGTGGTACCTAATGGACGGTGTTCTTCTTGTTGGATTACAGTAATACATGTCAATGTCAGTGCAAAGTTTGCAAACAGACGTACAATGGCTTCAGACACTAATCTCTATCCCTGAATCAGACGACATTAACAAATTTACCTCAGTGTTCCCACTTCAGAATCAAAATAAAACATTTAATTAACCAAAGGCTACATTAAATTTTAACGCAGACAGACGACTTTAATCCTTTGCAACATACTAAAAATCTGTGACAGGCGACAAAATAATTAGAAAAATAATTTACAACGATAAAAATAACGGGAAAGTGTATATATATATATTATCAGATTAGTTAAAAGCAAAGTATTGAACGTTGGCATTGGTTTCAGCGCAAGGTGAACTTATCAAACCAGTGAAACGAGAGTCTCACTTTGTCATACAGCCAGTTTGTTTCCGAGTAGATAAAGAAACGCGTGTTGCCACTCTGCCAGTTTTGATAATTGACATTTGCTTTTTTTTATAACATCCTAGTGGACATCGTTACCAATTCGTTTGCCGAATGCCTGCTGGGCATTCGGATATTCTTTATGCTAAATGTCTTCTAGAGAATCGTGAAATAAGCTTCGACATCAGAAAAAAGCCTGCGACAATTGGTGACTGTTGTAAATTAAGATTGCTTGACAAGATATGCAGTGTTCGTTAGTCAATCTATAGACGGAACACATGACGTTCTTGTGGAGAGTCGAATGCTGACCGTATTTTACCGTATATGGTTTGATCTTAACCCTTTCCCATATACAATAAATCTGCAGTAGACGACTTTGAATATAGGCACAACCATGCAAGCTCACTATTAATGATTCTTTTTTTTTTAATAAGGTTGAATATTCACTGAACAAATTCTGATTTTGCAACCATTTTAAGAAGTAGTCCGCTGCAGAGGCGTCAGAAAGCGTTTGCATGTTGAAAAGGGTAAAATTACACCAGGAGGAAATGTTCGTAGACCCCATGCTCCAAGAAGATGATGAGTGGAGATATTCTCTCAATATATATCACCTGCTCTCTGACCTATTTTCTCTTCCACAGTGTATGTGTTCCTGGGGACGTATAACGGTATAGTGGACATGATGACCAATATGTACGACCGAGGTCTGCTGGACACTGGCGACTACGTTATCATCTATTATGACCACGAGACGGTCGACACCATTGACCCGCTGAAATACTATAGCCGTAAGTAATCTCTGATTCGAGTTTAATGCCATATGCAACAGTTTTGTCAGCTATTTAACGGCGGTCAGTTCTCCTTCCCACGCTGGCCAAAATCACTGTGAATAGCGTCATTCGTCTTTCACCAATGGGATAAAAGTCTATGTTGAAAAGCAGCGAGTTGCTTGGAAAATATTTGGTGTGGAGTACTGGTGAGAGAAAGCTAGGAAACAAATGAGTAGGTGAACTTGCCGCCGTGATATGACAGAAACATTGTTGAAAACGGCGTTCAGCCCCAACCAATCAATGAACATCCCCTTGTGCTTCCTGACAAGTTCGCACCAGTATTGCACACACCATTATACTTTCCAATATATACTTGATTTTATCCAATTGGTGAAATACGAGTGATGCTTGTCACAATGATACTCAATCATCAGAAAGAATGAATGACTGACTCTGGATTCGGATTCGAACTCACAACCCCTTGATTGATGTACGTCAACTGTGTTATCGTGGCTTGTCTTATACTATCAGCCGTAAGTAAACGGGTCGAGATCTAGCAAAACCAACCTTAGGGATATGGTGAAAAGAGGAGATTAATAAGTTCGTGCACACCAAATACTATTTGAGCATGTTCTTGGAAAAATGGTGTTTGTGAACATAGAAGATCAAGATCAACCTGTGTATAAGCACAGCCTGATCAATATCTACACTATTGTAGTGACTTTCTTAAGCTTGTTAGAAACTACTGTTAACTCGGGTAAATTGTGATACAATTGCGCAAACGTACCAGCTGATCTTAACCTACATTGTTAAGAAATATCAACTTGTACCTTTTCTTTTGTACTTACCGTCTCGGTGCGGCAGGTCGCTGTTCGATCCATTTCAAGGACATACCAAAGCCTTTGAAATGGTAGTAATGGCTGCCCTCTCTCAGGGTTTCGGGGTTTGCATAACGACTGATTGGCTGGTGACAGTATAAATGGACCAGTACTGGTAACTTACCCAGGATTTCGCCGTGATAAAACTGGAAAATTGTTTTAAGTGGCGTATATCACCAAACAATCAATTATTTTGTACTTGCTCATTTAATCTAAATCTCAGCAGTTTTGACAGTCACTTCCAGAGGCAAATTGACGAGTAGTGTATATTCTTCTTAAATTGTGAGGATGCTGTAATAAAGTACTGTTTACGCTGGTTGTATATGCACTATGGCTTGTTGTCCTCCAGTGTAGATGAAATTACATTCACATGAAGAACAATTCTTTAACATATTATCTCCCTTTTTATCTAAACATCATATGGTATTTTATTAGTCCCCTACCGGCGTGCCGAAGGGGACTATTAGGTTTGCACTCCGTCCGTCAGTCAGTCCGTCAGTCCGTCAGTCCGTCAGTCAGTCAGTCCGGCAAATTTTTGTCCGGAGCATATCTCCAAAACTGTACTAGCTATGGCTATGAAATTCCATATGTGGATACATCTCATCAATGCGGAGTGCAGTGCATATGAACCATAACTCTTGCTTCCCTAATTTTTGAGTTATTTCCCTTTCTTTATTTTCATACTTGATTTTTGTCCGGAGCATATCTCCAAAACTGTACTAGCTATGGTTATGAAATTTCACACATGGATGCATCTCATCAAGGGGGAGTGCAGTGGACATGAACCATAACTCTTGCTTGCCTAATTTTTGAGTTATTTCCCTTTCTTTATTTTCATACTTGATTTTTGTCCGGAGCATATCTCCATAACTATACTAGCTATGGCTATGAAATTTCACACATGAATACATCGTATCAAGGGGGAGTGCAGTGGACATGAACCATAACTCTTGCTTGCCTAATTTTTGAGTTATTTCCCTTTCTTTATTTTCATACTTGATTTTTGTCCGGAGCATATCTCCATAACTATACTAGCTATGGCTATGAAATTTCACACATGAATACATCGTATCAAGGGGGAGTGCAGTGCACATGAACCATAACTCTTGCTTCCCTATTTTTTGAGTTATTTCCCTTTCTTTATTTTCATACTTTATTGTCTTGATATACCTAAACATTGGGTTGCTATGACAACAGAAACAGACTCAAAAGTGCAAACCGGTAGGGGACTATGGTATTGCTTGCAATCCTCCAGTTACTTGTTTTGATTGTATTATATTTTATTTTCAAGATATCCAATATTTACCCTTGAAAATATAGATATTGAGTTACAATCATGATTTTGGCGCCGGCAATCGTAAACGGAGGCGTTGACGTTGTATCTAGTCATCAACCGTATGAACGTTGTGGCCAGTGTAAATACAGATAGTCCAGCGCATCCGCGCAGTCTGATCTGGATTTTTATCTGTTCACCAATTAGTCATATAATGTTTCACTTAACTTATGTAGATCAGAATAGATTTGGATATAATTCTCACTTGCGGCCGTCGGTGTTGAGTGTTATGAGATGCACAGGCAGAGGTTTGTTCAAACGTGTAATAATGACGTTAAGGCAGGACTTCCTGGAGCAACGCTCATATTGACCATTTCCCACCTGCAGACGACTTCTGACGCAATAGCAGCAGACGACTTTTGAAAACATTGTGGCTAAAGGTGAAATTGCTCATGATGAGCAATTACTCCTTTGGCCACAATGTGTTCAACTTTATTTAACAATTACGCTATCTTTTATGGAGATTTTTCAGTTTTTTGTCACTATGTTTTCAAAGTCGTCTGCTGCAGATTTGGTGTATGTGGCAAAAGGTTAAGTGTCTTACCATGTAACCATAAACACAAGGTAGCACTTTATCTCTAAATCTCTTCATGAATGCAGATGCTTAAGTTTGGCTTTATTCTAAAATGGCATAAATATATTCTGCTACAAAATACAACTACATCTGTATGATAACAAATCCGTCAGTCTTCAGAAACAGCTCTCTCTAAAAATTGCCAATTAGAGCTGATTCGAGAATCGATGAAGCGCATGGTAACGATTATTTCCCATACTACATAAAACGACTTTATTCTAAGTCTCTAATTTGTCTAGGTTATACTTTCCTTAAGGCATACTCCCACAATAAGGTATCAGTATATCAAGAGGCAATTCTCGCGATACTTGAGACAATATTATCCATTTTTGGTCATAATACGTAAAATCTTACCTCTCACTTGCGAGGGTCATAAATAGGCTATCCCAATAATAAATATCCGGTATTGCGGATATAGTCTGAACATAAAGATTATCACAATTAGAACATCCGGGGATCCATCATGTGGAAATAATAGAAACATTGTTTAATGGCGGTCTTAGAAAAAAGATCGTTTCAATCAGGATAAAAAGCTGATGTTTCAGGACCAAAAGATTATTGTATATCTTTTGTTCTTAAATCCGAGAAAATAAAACTATGAGTCCTGCACCCTTCCTACATCTGCAGCAGACGACTTTGAAAACTGAACGTATAATAGTTGAATGATTCTGGAAAATAAAAAATATTATCTCCTTTGGCAACAATAGTGTCATGAATCGTCGACTGCAGATGCGTCAAAATAAGTCGGCATGTGGGAATGAGTCAGTTTGGCTGAACCAGCAAAGCGATTGTAATAAATAGCGATTCGATATATTCGGCGTTACACTTGTTTTATTAACACACTTTCTATGGCAAACTGGAACCATAACTGGCGTTGTTTTGAAATGAGCCGTTCCGCAAGAAAACTAACGTTGTCGACTCGACCCGGATCATGCCGTACAGGCTAAGCCAGGCAGACACTTTTCGCCCCCTGTAGATTTTCTGTTTAAGGAATCATTACTCTGTACATCTATCCCCCTGAGACGGAATGAGTTCATAATCTTGGTTTTCTCGTGGAACGGCTCAAATGTCTAAGCACAAGGCAAATGATCCGGGCCACCATGGCATGTCAACAGTTAACGTCACAATGGATGAAAGAGCAAAATCTAGCCATTGACTTACGAGGGTCATACAGTTATTTATCTATAGACAGGATCAACATCGGCCGCCAAGCTAGAATCAAAATAAAGCCACTGCGAAAACTATATGTATAGAGATTTAATAGCAGACGACAATGAAAAATGCCAGATCATGAAAACGGTTTAGTCCCAAATTGGATTGTCTGATACAAATTTACAAAAACGATCTACCAAACGTGAATTACCGAGAGTTTATAATTCGGTGTTCAACTTGCCTCTAATTGGAAAACAAAATCACCCAAAGACACTCCCTTAATTTCCTCTGACTAAACTAAAATGGAGGCCTGTTACTAATTGGGCAGCAATGGCAAATCGATGGCTCAACGCGAAAATGTTACAACTTCATTAAAAGTGTTGTCTTAGAAGCAGGCACAACCGTTTCACACGAAATAAAGGAAGGTCGTAGTACATCGTTCAAATATATCTTCAACTAAAACCTTTCCTACATACATACGCATTTTGACGCAACAGCAGCAGACGACTTTTGAAAGCACAGCGGCCAAATGTGAAATTGCTCATGATGAGCAATTTCCCCTTTGGCCACAATGTTTTCAACTTTATTTTATAATTAAAATTTCTTTTATTGAGATTGTTCAGGGTTTTTTTCACTATGTTTTCAAAATCGTCTGCTGCAGATTTGTCGTATGTGAGAAAGGTTTAACGCATTTACCATTCTCGGGAATTCCAGGAAATTCAATAGCACGGTAAGAGCCATGCCTTTCGACAAATTAAATGTACTTTAATTAAATCTTGTAAATTGAATGTTGTCACATGATAAATACGTTTATAGTGCAAAGTCCGGTCGTGATTACACAGTCGGTTATAACGAGGGTACCAATCGAGAGGTCTTGAGTTTGATGACCGTCTCGGTTATGATTCGTTCTGTTCATTGACAAAAGCCAAAAACGTCAAACGGCTAACAATAGTATTTGCTGATTTTGTTATTTTCCGTGTATGTCGCGACATTTGACATTTTTCTGATTTCTCTGAATTATTTACATAATTGCACAAATTATTATGAAAAAGTATAATGTTCCTCACATGCTCCAATTGTTAGGTCATATCGTAAATAGAGCGTGAATGGAATTTTGATATAAAGGGAGGTAATTCAGAAATCATTACATTATTCTTAGATTCTATGTTGTATATAGTACAAATATATTTATTTAACACTTTTCGAGGTAAAATTCTGCTATAAAGTTATATTATATTTCGTATTGAATTGGAGATAAATCAAAACTATTTCGATATAATCGGAAGTAATATAGAGTTGCTGAGATGATTTCTTAAAATAGTTTATATAATTGTAAACTATTAATAGTTCACCTGATCTTGCTTCTTGTACGGACATATGCTTGAGCCGGAATTCTCATACAATAAACCTTCTAACAAAAGTAATCAAAGCACTGAAAGTGCTGTGGGACGGTACCCGTTGTATGAGGGGGAAAAAGATGGTCAACTGTTCTATTTTTTGGAAAGTTACAACACAAGTCACATACTTTCAAACAAGAGCACCGCCCGCGGGTGCTTGACGCTCGTCTGATACCCAGTTTCTGACCCAATATGACCCATATTTGAACTTAACCTAGATATCTTTAAGACAAACATTCTGACCAAATTTCAAGCTGCTGAAGCAAAAAATGCGGCATCCAAAGTGATAACAAGATTTTCCTTCAATTTGACCTAGTGACCTAGTTTTTGACCCAGCATAACCCATATTCGAACTTGACTTAGATATTTTTAAGACAACATTCTGACAAAATTTCAAACTGCTTATATAAAAATTGCGACCTCTGGAGTGTTAACAAGATTTTCCCTCAATTTGACCTAGTGACCTACTTTTTGACCCGACGTGACCCATGTTCGAACTTGACCTACATATCATCAAGACAAACATTCTGATAAAGTTTCAACATGATCAAGTTGAAAATGTGGCCTCCAGAGTGTTAACAAGATTTCCCTTCAATTCGACCTAGTGACCTAGTTGTTGACCTCATATGGCCCAGTTTCGAACTTGTCCAAGATTTTATGGAGATGAACATTCTGATAAACTTTCATGAAGATTGGATACAAAATGTAGCCCGTAGAGTGTTAACAAGCTCAAATGTTGACGACGCACGACGGACGGACGCCGGACAAAATGTGATCACAATAGCTAAAAATACAAGAAATGAAAAAGCAAAAAATCCAAATGTTTGACCCAAAATCCCATTTGACATGTTGAAGTATATTATTTATGAAATATGTGTGCACAATTTGAAATCAATCTAACACAAAATGAGGGAGCTTTGATCAAATCTCAAAGTCAACCAAAAACCACAAAAATCATGTTTTTTACCCCAAAAATAAGGTCAAACATGTATCTTTAGCATTCAATGTGAAGAAGGGTATTAGATGAACACGTTTTCCAAGTTTCAAAGTATTATGTTTGATAGTTTCCATGTAAGTGAGCTAAACGCAAAACTTAACCAACGCCGACGCAGACGACGACGACGATCAAGTGACGACAATAGCTCGTGTTTTTTTTTAAAAAAATCAGACGAGCTAAAAATGTAAACAAAAAAGCAAAAATGCATACAGTTCAAACATTTATTTAAGACAGGGTTAACCCCTTATTTCCAGAGATCTATAATTAAACTCTTGACTTGTAGACAGTAGATACAGTTAGATAAACAAACACATTTGTGATAGGTAATTTATCACATGGATAAACCCTACAGCAGATGATTTGAAAATGTTTAACTAAAGATATTGGTAAATCTGTATTGATGAAACTAAAAGTCAATAAAACATTGAGAAAACTGTCGAAATTTCTCATACCATCCATCTGTTGAAGATTAGACAACATGTGTCTGTAGTGTAGAAAGGGTAACATAGTACCTATAGCAAAGCTATTTATTATCTATAGTATCTAAAGAATCAACTTAATTTTAACACTCTTAGTAAAGAGGCACGCAAGGAAATTTGAGAGAAATGTGGTGACTACAGTGTTTACAAAATATTTCTCAATATTGGCCTAGTGACCTAGTTTTTAGCCAGACCATATTCGAAGTTAGCCTAAATATCATCAAGATAAACATTCTGGTAAAGTTTCATCATGCTAGATTTAAAAACATGGCTTCCAGAGCATTAACAAGATTTTTCTTAAATTTGATCAAGGGACAAATTTTTTACTCAACATGACCAATGTCTAAATTGGCCAGTATATCATCAAGAAAAACTGTCTGACAAAGTTTCAAGCCGCTAAAGTCAAAATTGTGATCTCTTAAGTGTTAAATCAAGATTGTCCTACAACTTGGCATAGTGACCTAATTTTTTAACAAACATTACCCATATTCAAAATAAATATAATAAAAACAATAATTCTGACAAAGTTTCAGCATGCTCAAGCTAAAAGTGCCGCTTCCAGAGTCTTAACCCTTTCCCTCATACGACAATTCTGCAGCAGACGACTTTGAACATATTTTGTCAATTGATACAAAACCTCTATAATTGAATGGATAACCTATGACTAAAAGTGGAAAACATTGTGGCAAAAGGAGAAATTGCTTGTTTTGAGCAATTTCTTCTTTTGTCTCTATGTTTTCAAAAAGCCATCTGAATCAGAGGCGTCAGAACGCGTCTATATGAGGGAAAAGGTTAACAAGATTTGCCTCCAACTTGGCTTAGTGCCCTAATGTTTTATCCAAAATAACCAATATTTGAAATTGGCCTATCATCAAGACAAACTTTCTGACAAGGTTTCAAAATGCTCAATACAAAAATGCAGTGTCTATAGTGTTAACAAGATTTTTCTACAGTGTTTGGCTAAGTGACCTAGTTCTTTACTGGATCTGACACATATTCGAACTTAGGCTAGATATCATACAAGCAAATATTCTGAGAAAATTTCAACATGCTCAAGTAAAACATGCGGCTTCCAGAGTGTTAACTAGATTTTCCTTTAATTTGAGCAAACCAACATTGTGGACTCTGCGTAAAGTATCGATCCGGATCAGCCTAAGCATGCCACACAGGCTTACAAGGATAGACAAATTTCTCCTGTGGATTTTCTGTCAAATTGACCTGTAACTTAACCAACAATGTCCAATTCTCTAATACAACCAAAATACATCAAAATTTATACTTTTTACCCCCAAAAATAGGCTACACTCAGCCTATTTAGTATACAATGAGAAGAAGGATATTAGATGAACAAGTTTTCCAAGTCTCAAAGTATTAGGTAATAAAATAGTTTGATTGATTAATTGGGGTTTAACACCATTTTCATCAATCTTTCAGTCATATCACGGCAGTCAGTTCAACTACTCATATGTTTCTTGGCTTTCTCATACCAGTACTTCACACAACATTCTTTCCAAGCAACTGGCTGCTTTTCCACATAGTCTGAAAGCCCATTGGTGGTAGTCATGCCAAATGTTGGAAGGAATGTAGGCCAAGCTGGTGTTCGAACTCACAACCCCTGGGTTAACAGCCCATGTCTCTACTGACTGAGCTACGGTAAACTGAGTAATAAAATAGGAAACATGCTGTACCAAAGTGAGCTTGCAAAGATATTTTCAAAGTTGTCTGCTGTAGATTGGTTAAATTTGGGTAAAGTTTTTTAAAAAGAGCCTGTGATATTGTTTCCGTTCAAATATTTCTTCCAATCCTTGAAGTTTGCAAAAAAATCAACAGGTCAAAATGTACAGTTGTGTTAAAAATTTCAAACTTCTCTTCCCATTACTATGTTCAACAGTTGAACAATTGGGGACATATTTTGTACATGTAAATTCTGTTGCATGATGAGTACATATCAACTTGAATATACATAGAAAAAAATAGTAAACTGACCTTTGAATGTATATAGGCTGTAGACAATAATGATGCAATAGAAAATCTTTAAACTTTATGTGAGAAGTTAAATCTCATAATGTGCTTTTTCCTTTTGTGATCAATAATTTCATTGTGAAATTAATTCTTCTTATGAACATGTACCAGTACTCTATGGAATCTAGACAGAGAAAGCTTTGATCAGATTTAAAAAACAAGAGGCCCAAGAGGGCCAGTATCGCTCCACGGCCATTAGGCAAAAAAATTATTTTCAAACAGCCCCGCCCCCTGATGGCCATGTTTTTGACCAATCAACATTGTTGAAGGAATCTGATAGAGGACCATCCTAGGAACATTTCTACAAAATTATTTGAAAATCAGCCCGAAACTTTCGTAGAAGATTTTTTAAGTTTTCACTATAGCCATATATGGCAAAAATAGCCCCGCACCCTGGCAGCCATAGTTTTCGACCAATCAACTTGGCTTGAAGGAATTTGATAGAGGGTCACCCAAAGAACATATATCTACAAAATTATTTGAAAATCAGCTGGACACTCTCGGAGGAGAAGATTTTTTAAGTTTTCACTATAGCCATATACGGCAAAAAAGCCCCACCCTCTGACGGCCATGTTTTTCGACTAATCAACATGGCTTGAAGGATCTGATAGAGGGTCACCCAAGGAACATTTCTACAAAATTATTTGAAAATTTGCCTGAAACTTTCGGATGAGAAGATTTTTTAAGTTTTCACTTTAGCCATATAAGGCAAAATAGCCCCGCCCCGTGGCAGCCATAGTTTTCCACTAATCAACATGGCTTGAAGGAATCTGACAGAGGGTCTCCCAAGGAACATTTCTAGAAAATTATTTGAAAATTTGCCAAACACTTTTTGAGGTAAAGATATTTTAATTTTACATTATAGCCATATAAGGCAAATTAGCCCCGCTCCCCTGGCGACCATGTTTTTCGTCCAATCAATTTAACTTGAAGGAATCTGATAGAGGGTCACACAAGGAATATTTCTACAAGATTATTTGAAAATCGGCCGGAAACTTTCGGAGAAGAAGATGTTTTTAAGTTTTCACTATAGCCATATACGGCAAAATAACCCCACACTCTGATGGCCATGTTTTTGACTAATCAACATGGCTTGAAGGAATCTGATAGAGGGTCTCCCAAGGAACATTTCTACAAAATTATTTGAAAATTTGCCAAACACTTTTTGTGGTAAAGATATTTTTCACTATAGCCATATAAGGCAAAATGCCCCGCCCCCCTTGCCACCATGTTTTTCTACCAATCAACTTGGCTTGAAGGAATCTGATAGAGGGTCACCCAAGGAACATTTCTACAAAATTATTTGAAAATCGGCCTGACACTTTCGGAGGAGAAGATTTTTTAAGTTTTCACTTTAGCCATATAAGGCAAAATAGCCCCGCCCCGTGGCAGCCATAGTTTTCCACTAATCAACATGGCTTGAAGGAATCTGACAGAGGGTCTCCCAAGGAACATTTCTAGAAAATTATTTGAAAATTTGCCAAACACTTTTTGAGGTAAAGATATTTTAATTTTACATTATAGCCATATAAGGCAAATTAGCCCCGCTCCCCTGGCGACCATGTTTTTCGTCCAATCAATTTAACTTGAAGGAATCTGATAGAGGGTCACACAAGGAATATTTCTACAAGATTATTTGAAAATCGGCCGGAAACTTTCGGAGAAGAAGATGTTTTTAAGTTTTCACTATAGCCATATACGGCAAAATAACCCCACACTCTGATGGCCATGTTTTTGACTAATCAACATGGCTTGAAGGAATCTGATAGAGGGTCTCCCAAGGAACATTTCTACAAAATTATTTGAAAATTTGCCAAACACTTTTTGTGGTAAAGATATTTTTCACTATAGCCATATAAGGCAAAATGCCCCGCCCCCCTTGCCACCATGTTTTTCTACCAATCAACTTGGCTTGAAGGAATCTGATAGAGGGTCACCCAAGGAACATTTCTACAAAATTATTTGAAAATCGGCCTGACACTTTCGGAGGAGAAGCTTTTTCCCTATTTTTTTAATTTGGTTGCCATGGAAACCAGATTTGTGCATGGATCCAAAAAAATTGAATGAATTTAGTAGAGGACATTAAGAGGATGCTTCCTAGGAAGTTTCATCTTAATTGGCCAAGTGGTTAGGTAGGAGAAGTCGTTTGAAGCAAAAATTTAACGCATGCACGACGGACAATTCGCCATGACATAAGCTCGACTAGCTTTCAGCCAGAGGAGCTAATTATCATATTTCAATCACCCTTTCCCTCAAATAGACACTTTCTGACGCCTCTGCAGCAAGCAGACAGCTTTTTGAAAACATGGAAGCAGAGGAAGAAATTGCTCCATACAAGCAATTTCTCCATTTGTCACAATGCTTTTTACTCATGCCTCTTACTGTTGACAAATGCTAGTAAACTTACAGTTTTACATCTTGGGTCATTTAACAAACCTTTTACATCTTGGGTCATTTAACAAAACAAATGATCTGCCTGATCAAAATTATCAACAGGTTCACCCTGTGTGACACAATATGTAGTTCAAAATGATCTACTTAATGTTAGTTATCATGTACAAGTGTCTTCCTGGAAGGCTGTGTTATAGCTCAAAATGATTTACTTGAATGTCTTGTTCATAGTAATTAGTTAATTACACAGTTATCTTCCTGTATTATAGCAAACAAAAACAGATCTCATTGTGCATCCTTGATTCGTATTTGTATCGTTTACAACATTCCATTCCGTTACTGTTTTCCGAGTTAAAACAAACACTTTCATTCAGAATACTTGTTACAACGACTCGCTGCTGTTACCAGCTTTGAAAAATGTCATTAACGTCGTTTTGTTTTTGTTTTCTACCCGTTTTGTTGCGTCCAGGACTTGCCATTTGTCTTTTATTTCTCTGATTCAACTAAAAACGAAACCGGAAATGACAGTAAATATACCCCAACTTTTCCAATACATAAAAGTTGGTTGTAAAAATGTCCCATACACTGACATTATGAATCTTCTTCACAAGTAATGCTGCGCATTATAATCTGTCAACATTTCCATGATCTGAAACGAAACAAAAATACATACAGTTACTGATTGCACAATAAAAATAAAATCAAGATGTGTATACATGTCTGCACAAAACCATTTTTATCAATATATATGTATGCTATGATTTGAATAATAAAATAGTCTGTTTATAATAGATACTTTGCAATTATTGATCTGCATTAAGTTATTTGGGGTTATAATGCATCTGTATCCAGTGAAGACTCGGAGGAGCCTATGTATCATATTATGCAGTCTCACCAATCTTAACTGACCATACACATGTAATTTAGACCTAGAAACAGCGTAGCCTCACTACTTCTATGTCAATATAACTTTATAAATGACGCCAAGGCAAAGTGTCAGTTAGACATGGATTCACTAGACAATTTATAACATACGTACACAAATATACATATGTTTTTTGCGTTAATTGAATAACATTTTTGGCAAAGCATCATGCATATGCTCCATCTAAGTATAGACAAAATCTGGAAAATTCATTTAACAATATACATTGTATTTCTTCATTCTTTTCAATAATAAAACTTGTATACATAATATCATCAATACAAATAACTGTACACACTTAAGTTTGAAAGCAGTTTTCACATCACTTAACCAGTTTTGTCTCCTAAGTCCTTAAATGAGCCTAAATAGTGTATACATACAAGAACGATGATACACTTGTACAATATATGTACGAAGTCTCCGAAGTCCTTCATTTATTTTTTATTTTTCATTTTCCTTCATATGCCACCCTTTTTAAATAATTAACAGATGTCAAATGATAAAACGAACAAGCGAATGTCTACAGGAATTGGGCTATTTTCAGACATACGTGTACATGAAATACATGTGAGCTTATTTTCATATTCGGTTACGATACAGCACAGGGCAAAAAAAAAAAAAAATCCACTCCAAATTACAGTTTAATTGACAGACCTACCTCGAACGTTTTACGGATTGACGACTACATGAACATGCACACATTTCTTTAATACCAAACATCCAAAAATCACTTCTGATTATTTCGTTTCTAAAAAGTATATTCTTTATGATTGAACATTAAAACAAATTGGTATATATTCATACATTAATTATGAATATATTTATTCAAACTTCAACTCAATATTGTAAACGTTCTACTTCAACTTTCAACCACTAATGCTTCCTTTTTACAGTCTTTTTTCAATATTCAGATATCTTGATTCACCAAGGTTTTCGAAAATGCAGTTTTATTGCCTGATAATTGATGCACATGACTATAGACAGTATCTGAATATTGAAAAAAGACTGTAAAAAGACTATAGACAGTACCCTAAGGGGTACCGTCCAATAAACCGGATAGCGTCGGAATGTTTAAGAATGAGAAATTAGACGAACATGTTTTTAGAGACGAAACCATGGAACAATCAGTTGGTCTTTAACCCTTTCCCACGTACAACACATCTACAGCAGATGACTTTGTGAATATCCAAGCAAAAAGACGGAAAAGCTCTATAAATGTAGGTAATTACTAAAGAGAATTGAAAACATTGTAGCAAAAGAAGAAATTGCTCGTTTTCAAAAATTGTCTGCTGCAGAGGCGTCATAAAGCATCTGCATGTGGGAAAGGGTTAATTACAGGGTCACTGTGCAGAAAATGAGTAACTGGTAAATTTAAAAAAATGGTTGCTATAGACAAGGTATTGCTAAATAAAGCCTGACTTTAGCACAGGTTTGACTGTATATGAGAATAATTTCAGGGACAGACTCACTTTCAAGTCAACTTTCTCCAGTTATGCCAGAGCTATATCCCCTTAATTAGTGAAATTTAGTTTGATAGTATTTGTCTGATCTCTAACTTGAGCACTCCTAACCCAACCCAGGGGTTGTAAGTTCGGTCAACATTCGTTCCGACGTTTGACAAAGGTCATTGTGACAAGCGGCATTCGTCTTCCACCAATGGGCTAACAGTCTTTGTAAAGCAGCCAGTTGCTCGGAAAATGTGTTTTGTGGAGTAGTCCGAACTGGTGTGAAAAAGCCAGGAAACAAATTATAGAATATAATGCTACAATACATTTATCAATAGGGGCAGCTCTTCCTTTGCTTATGTGTTGATTGTCGGAAAGGGATGTTCAATAGCCTGTTGTTTATTGACTGTTGATAACCATTTTACTGTCTGAAATCATTTGTTGTCGACCATGCATATTAGGATTTCTAAGAAAATTGCCACAAAAATGCACTATGATGAGGTTGTGTGTCGTGCACACAATTCAGGCCTGTACCTCAAATGTTAAGGTCACTCGTTGAGGTCAAAGTTCAAAATGAGTACTGTTTGATAGGACTGACTTCTCCGGCCCGGACATTGTTTGATAGGACTGACTTCTCCGGCCCGGACATTGTCAACAGTTTAGGGGTTTGTTGAGACACTTTGCTTGTAAGAATCAACAGCTTTCATTTCATTTACGTTTTTTGGAACCTTAACTACTATATCACTAAGGTGTTATAAGATGATCTTGATCCACTATAGTGACTTCGGCGCTTTGATCTATTATAGGCATCGAACGTACACTTACATTCTGGTCAGAAATAAAAACTAATCAAATTCAATAGTACATGATATTTTCCTTAAGCAATGCTTTATTTCAAATGGCAATAATACTTTGTGGTCGACCAAAGTGAAACGGTATTTAGACAGATTAGGTAGGAGCAACTAATGGTTAAAACACAGTATATCTACAGAAACAATAACAGTAATAAAGCAGGGAATTCGAGGCAACTATATACAAAATTGGCATGCTGTAATTGATTTATCTCCAAAACTTGATTATTACCGCAAATATAAGACTACTTTTGAACTTGAATCATATCTACTAAATATTCAAAATGACAAACTAAGAAAACAATTAACACTCTTTCGAATTTCTGGACATAAATTAGCGATCGAAACGGGTAGATATTTAGGAATCGAACAGAGCAACAGAACGTGCATATTTTGTTCGCAAGGGTTTAAGTATCCGAATTCCATTTTCTTCTTGTTTATTTGATCAATAGAAACATACGTGCACAATATCTATCAACTGTATGGCCTTCTATTTCTCGATGTATTAACTTATTATATTCACAAAGTAAAAAAGTTCAAATGAATATTGCAAATTATATTTCAAAATCGTCTGAGTATATAGAATTTTGTATTATTCAAAAGATGGTGTTTAGTAATTACTTCTCTGACATATTATAATTGATTTGTATGTATTCGTGTATATAGATCATGTACATGAATGTATATTACGTCATTGAGCCAATTGCTTTACATAATGGCCAATGGTACTTATGTGCCGACTTGCCTGAATAAAATTGAGTTCAGTTGAGTTGCATTGTATTGTTTTGTATTGTAACGTACAGTGATGCTCCGACCATTCTCATCAATCATGAACTAGAATATTAGCCACTTTATCTTCTGGTAACAGCTGCATTTCGTAATTGTAATAAATTTAAATTTGTTTGAACAGTCATCGTTTAGAGAGTTTCATTTAAAATTAAACGCTAGCGTAAGATGAAGTTGATTTATCCATTAATCAAAAAGTGTAAAGCCATTAGCTCGTGCAATTCAAGTCTAGAGTTACTAATGATAATAGGAAATGAAATGGGTTTCCTTTTGCAATGGGTATTAGTCGTCCCGTGAGAAAACCAACATGGTGGACTCTGCGTGAAGCATCGACCCGGATCAGCCTAAGCATGCCGTGCAGGCTAACCCGGATAGACACTTTTCGTCTCCTTAATATTTTCTGTTTCGGGAATCCTTACTTTATACCTCTATACCAGTGACACGGAATGTGCCGGATCGGATTAGCATGCACGGTCTGCGCAGACTGATCTGGATCGATACATTACGCAGAGACCATAATGTTGGTTTTCACGTGGAACGGCTCATATACTGATGTCTTAATGAATAAATTACATCTTAACTAGCGCTTTGCTCCCCCACATACGCTCGATAGCGGCGTTCAGAATGTTTGTATGGCAAAATGATGAGCCCTGGGCTATTCCTAGAGTGGTTCAGTAAGTTCGAACCCTAGCTCGGCCAACATTTTTTCCGACGTTTGACAAAAGGCAAAGCGCCAAGCGTCACTCGTCCTCACTAATAGTTAATATGGCTAATAGTTTATGTGGAAAGACTGTTGTGTAGAGTACTGTTGTGAAAATACCAGGAAACATATCGAGGGCTTGGCGTGAAACGGTTGTAACTCAAAACCTATTTTGAAAACCCTGGATTAGGGGCAATTTTGACCCTTTTGTAAACAATGCAAATTTAGGTGCCATTGCTCAGAAAAATTATTTAACGCTTATAAAGACTTTATGGCGAGGTAAATAACCTTGGTAAAAAGTATACCAATTTTAGTTACAACCGTTTCAAGCCAAGCCCTCGATATGTAGTTGAACTGGCCGTCGTGATATGACTGAAATATTCTTGAAAACGACGTTCAACCCTAATTAATCAATTACTCAATTAAAACCAATTGCGAAGCCATACTATATGCAAGTGTTCACATTAGAGCCCCCGAATGTCGGTTGGTTTGTTCAAGGACACTATATTACATACGTACATACGTAATATAGTGTCCCTGGTTTGTTTCTTTTCCCAAATTGACTTACTTCTGCTCTGATACAAGCCAACTATCTATTATGTGAGCCCCTCTGTCGGAAAACGGTACCACTTGGCATTTCTGAATAGTAATAACCTGGATCTATACTGTAAATAAAAGCTAACTTGTACTGGCTCATATGATAAACTATTAACTATTTTACACCTATAAACGTTGTCTAACGTTTTAAAATATTACGGCTAAAGGAGAAATTTCTCGTCATGAGCAATTTCTCCTTTTATCACAATGCTTTCAACTTTACTGTTCTTTAGTTTATAGATAATTTCCGCATAGTTTTGACTTTTCTTTTCAAAGACGTCTGCTGCAGTTTTGTTCTGTGTGTGAACGGGTTAAAGTCCATCAGCAAGAGATATCAGTTCATAATATCATTAGGTGCCATTAAAACGTCCCCTCGTGCAGACGCATGTTGCGCATATGCAGCAGAAGACTGTTTAAATCAACGTGGCAAAAGGAGAAATTGCTTATTATGAGCTAATTATCCATTTGCCACAATATTTTCAGCTCTATTTAGTGATTAACTCTTTCAGCGTCAAATTGTTTAAAGTAGACTCTTCCATTTTCAAAATCGGGCGTCTCCATGTATCATGTAATAAGAGTTCTGGAATATTTTAATAATTTAAAGGCAAACAATGCTGATTTCAGGTGAGACAGCTCGTTACGAGCTGACTCACCTGAATCAGTATTGTTTGCAAAAACCTCAATATTGACTTTGGCGCTGAAAGAGTTAAACTTTCATTTATAGAAGTGAAACATATTTTTTAACAAGAAGCCCTCTCGAAGTCGTGTGTTGAAGATTTGTCGTATATGGGAAAGGGTTCAAACGTTCGCACTAAAATAACAACCATATCTCGTACCTTGAAATCAATCTATTACATTTTAGTAATCATTTCTTTTTGATTTACGTTATTTCTATCAGTAGACACAATTGCATAAAAGAGCCATTTCAATTCGCCTGTGATGTATTGCACGAACCCGTAATACGCTGTTCAATCCTAGCAAGCATTGCATACCATACCTTGCTCAAAACACGTCGCATAATCTTTAATAATTTATTTAAAAAAACAAAAACGTCTTTAAAAGTTTGATTTATACAATTAAACATAGTCCAAAACATTGAGGACGTTCTCCCTTTCTTGGAATAATTTAAAAAGCCGTCTTATGCAGAGGCGTCAATGTCGTCTGAATCACGCAGATAGTTATTTCTAAACCAGTTGGTTGGTCTTCTATCCAATGTACTCATGTATTAAAAAGCCACATTAACGGTATTGATTCTTATTCCAAAATTGAATGTCTGGTGTTTTACGCCGATTTCAACATTTTTTTTAGTATATCACGGCGTTTCCTGGGTAAAATAATTCCTAATTAAAACATGTAAATCAATTGACGGTTTTTTCATTGATCAACAGTTTTGCAGTTGTAATTTGTAGAGCCTGTATACTATTTCAGAAAATTGTAGTCGATTGTAGGCTAGAAGGCCTCAGCTAAGATCAGTTATTAAAAAGCTACAGAAGGGAGATGTAAGCCCTTTAATCCAATCGGTCGCTTATAAACGTTAACAAACGCCCGATTGCATCCAATATTCTTCCGAATTAAAAACAAATGATATAGAAAATATGTGTTATTCCGTACGAGGAACACATAGTATTTATAAGGCATTGTGAAGAAAGAGGTAGTTATGTGTACGAGCTCCATTTCTCGCAATGTTTCCAAATATCATGGTGTCAGATGTTCGTTTGTGTGAAGGGAAAAGGTTAATAATACAAATTGAAACTTGCATGGTTGTGATCGCCATACGGAGGGACATTTTGTAATCAGAAAGAACTCTGATTTATGGCCTATTTGACCAAGTAGAAAATTAAATAACCCACATTTATCACTGTGTCACTTGTATGAGAGAAAGTGCGCGATATCTTAATTAAATAGCACGATAACGGGTTTTTTTCCCCAAGAAAGATTTTCAACCCAATAGTTCACTGTTTTCAATTGATATTTCACTTATTAGAATTAAATGTATTCGTATCTTGTTGAGATAGAATTGATTGATTGGTTAATTGGTGAGGGGGGGGGGGGGGGGGGGGGGGGGGGGCGTTTTCAACCATTTTTCAGTCATATCACGGCGGCAAATTCATGTGTTTCCGGGCTTTCTCACGCCAGTTATCCACACAACACACTTTCCACTTAACTGGCTGCCTTTCCACATATACTGTTATCCCATTGGTGGAAGACGAATGACGCGTGTCACAGTGACTTTTGTCAAACGTCGGAAAGAATGATGGCCGAGCTTGGGTTCGAACTCACAATCCCTGGTTTCGAAAGCCCGCAACGCTATAGTCTGAGCTACCGAGCTTCGGCCTTTTATGTTTGGAGATAGAAACAAATCCGGGTACAGTTAGGGGGTCTCACTGTCTGGCTCTAGGTTATACTAAATACATCTTCTAGTAAATACCTAATAGTTTTCCCCCATAAGCTATACGCCGTAGTAGCGTTAAACCTTGTCAAACTGGACAGACAACAATAACTAAAATCCAGATCGTAATATACGAGGGGTGGTCACGAAGTTCGCGGAATGTTATCATTTTATTACATTACACATTGATAGTGACATGTAATTACTTAAGACGGTTATGCTCAATTCCAAATATAACAACAACGCAAAGAAATAATTTCCTATAAAGTATCGATATCTATATATATAGACACCAAGTGTTGCTTATCCGTATGACAAATAGTATGACGCACTTTTGCGTAGCAGCTATTTCAACGAGGTTTTTGACAACCTCGTTCACGTTAAAAATTGATCCACGCCGTAGAGCATGACATGGCAAGCTCTGGCTGTGGTCCGTTTGTCATTATTGATAAGCTCCCGGACGCGTTCTGTGTTAGTTGCTATGTTCTTTGTTTGTCCTATGCCACTGTTAATTAACCCTTTCCCTCATATAGACGCTTTCTGACGCCTCTGCAGCAGACGGATTTTTGAAAACATAGTGACAAAAGAAGCAATTTTGCACAAAACGTGCAATTTCTCCTTTTGCCACATTGTAAATTTGTATAGGATGCACTGGAAATAACTGTTTTGATCAATTTTAGTATTTTGACCTTGTTCGAAAGTGAGACGAATAGCTTCGTCCCAGTCCGCTTTCGTCCAAAATGTAGGTAACCATTTTTAAAGGCTGAATTCTTTCTTGCACAACACATGTAACTCCCACGTCCCCGCAACCCCTCCCATTGTCTTTGGATTATTGTAAAGCTTAGAGGTCAATGATTTCAATGATGTAGGTTTTACTACCTGAGAAACGCTTAGAAAGTGTGAAAATTGAGGGTTTGAAACTTGTTGATTTACTTTTCGTGTAATATGACCTATAAAATAAAGGTCTCTCCGTATCAGATTCTTCTTCAGCGATTATATGCAGGAGGTATGTATAGACCTACACAAACTCCCTATTCCAATGTTGCGTCCATTTAACGTCATGGATGTTTTTTATCTTTCCGAAAACTATAATATGCAATAACTCGCTGGTACGATGACGTCATGGCAGTGTGCACGGTTTCTGATCACCTAAATGCTTGTCAAAATAGTGGTTTTGCATATTGTTTCTTACTTCTCTAGATATACGCAACACATGGTTTCCGTGGATACCGATATTTCTTTGGAAATAAATAAGTATCGATTTATCTTCCTTTGTATTAATTTGTAATGAATTTAAGATAATAAATGTGCTAATTATTTAACATTTATTTCTACCAATGAGTAACATATAAAATTCTGAGAACTTGTTGGTTACCCCTCATATATGAATGGATTGTGAACAGGATTGACCAAGATCATTCGGAACATTTCGGCACACTATATCTAACCGAAATCGGCAGAGTAGTGCCGAATGAGACCAAGATAAGTGTGATTGTAAATGCTCAATCTATGCACTATGAATAGAAGCTATATTTGACGAAGTTTCTCCTTTTCTGTCATTGTTTTCTATATACCTTTGTTTTAAAATGTATTTATGTCTGTAAATAAAGGATATATTTCTAAAGATTTTATGATCATGTCATTGATTCAAGTCATTAACAGAATGGGGAAACTGTATTGAGGGTATAATAACATATTGCTAAAGATTTTTCTCTTCAAACTGTTCATTAAAATGTCATCTCCCGTCGACAAATTAATATAGAATGAATGAACGCACCGAGTCGAGTTTTAACTCTTTTCAAAGTGTCAGGCGCACGTGATGATAAAACATTAACAGTGATTGTGAGACAAACAATTAATACTTTTTAGAAGTCTAAATAATCAAAACATTTGCATTTAAAACGAAAGTCCATCTTTATAGAAATTGTTACCGCATGCAGACGTATTTTGACACATCTGCAAAAGATGATTTTTGAAAAAGATTATGGCAAAAGGAGAAATTGCTCAATTCTCCGTTTGCCATAATGTTTTTACTTTTATTCACTAACTCTTCTTTCATTTATAGAGGGTTTTCATATTGCTGCCTCGATGTCTTCAAAGTTGTCTTTTGCAGATTTTCAGTATATTGGAAAGGGTTAAAGTCGCGTACATCTGCAGTGCAGGGCCCGAATCTATAAAACACTGAAAACGTTCTCAGTGGCCAGAAATGAACTCCATGCTCCAAAAATGACTTTCTGATTGGTCAATTTGGAGAATAAAATCGTTCCTGACCAATCATATACATTCGCCCGAATTCTGAGAAGAGAGTGTAATTTTATAGTTTTGGAACCAGGATAAAGGTTAATTCATTTTATGTTCTGTTCTGTTCTGTTTAACTATATGTTCTGCCCTTTATAGGCACAAGTGACCCTCCCCTTACAATGACTAACGAAGCAGCCGTGCAGTCCCTTCTCGTTGTAACCGGCAGCACACCTTTGAACCCGAACTATGAACACTTTAAAAAGACTGTCAGTGAATATGGAGAAAAGGAGCCGTTCAAGTTTCCAAACCCATTCATGCATCAACGAAAGGTAAGACATAAAAAAAAAAAAAAAAAAAAAAATGTTTTATAATATATTATTTCAAGCTATACACTAATTGTACCATTTCATATTGTGCAGCTGCGATAGCAATCAAAAAGTACATCCTCGTTTTTACTTTGATTTTTTTTTTTCACATGTGCAGAGATTGTAGATGTTTCAACAATGACCATTTCGCTATATTACTTGTCTTTTTGTGTTAGATTTCAGTTTATGCTGCATACCTTTACGATGCCGTTTGGCTCTATGCACGTGCTGCCCATGCAATAATACAAGAAGGAGGGGATTTTACAAACGGAACAGCCATTATTCGCAAATTGTTGGGGAGCAACTATACAGGTACCTATGAAGTTTGCGGAACGAATCGTCTTTGTAGGTCTCCAATTCAGCAAATGAAAATATAAATGATATTAAATATAACTCTGAGTATCATGGCATATTCAGTTTGGCGTTAAAATTGGGCTATTTCTAGATGTTTGAAAGAAGTAAGCAATTATAGATATATATATATGTATATGTATATATATATATACTATAGGAGGATAATGAACTCCCCCGAGATGCATTGGCTCACCTGAGTTTGACAGTACTATACAATACAATACAATACAATACAAGACGAATGTTTGACGCAAAGCATCAAAAAGAAGCCGCAATATTTCGTTGCATATGAAGAAATAAAAACAAACTATATTCAAATCCACAAACATTAGACAAATTTAATCTTAAGTTAATAATGCAGATATCGGTATTTGAAGATTTTAAAAGTATTATGTAGGATATTTAACCTGGCAGGGTTTGTATTTTAAGTGAATGAGATGAGTTACACTGATCATGAAAAGTTACATATAAGACTAAAACTAAAGATAAATGGACAAGAAGTTATGATAAATTTCAATTTGTACCAAAGACAATCAACTATTTGTATTGAACACAAATAATGCAGACACACAGAAAATCTGTTTTTATTAAAGATGTATCGGTAAGTCATGATAGTGGATAAGGGTTTAACCACTTCCCACATAAAACAAATCTGCAGCAGAGGAATTTGAAATTATCAAGTACAAAATATAAATCAAAGTACTGAAAGTACTAAAGTAGATTTGTGATCGGTTAGGAGGTGGTACAAAGTCCAACCATGACAGACTAGTAATGATGCATCAGGCCAGAATAAATTATTTCCGAGATCATAAATTCTTGATGGTCTTGTAAAATTATTGAACCAACTCCGAATATATTGTTCGGTCAACATATTACACTTATTTAATTATCATATTACGAAATAGCATTCAGAGTATGCACTCTATTAATATAATTTATTAATGTTTGACACTCTAAAACTGACCCTGAATCGATCACCTAAGTGATAGCTAGCTATATAGCATACGTGTCACTACTAATATTGGAGAAAATTGTGATCAAGAGCGTGAATGACAAATGCAAGGAGTTGTCACTGTAAATGAAACTCATCAATAAAGGATCATCCGTGAGGTTTGGTTGATATCAGTCCAATGGTTTGGGAGGAGATTTTATTTAAGACTTAAAGCTAATTTTGTCCATATTCTGATGCAGCATGGCAGCTATCTTTTCAAACCAATCAATATGGCTTGAACTAATTACAAATGATAAATGTTTCCTGAAATCAGACAAAACCCTGAAAAGAAAGGGAAATTTTTAAGTGTTTCCATTTTGCACATTTTCTGATGCCATCTGGCTACCATGGTTTTCAACCAATTAATACAGATTATGCAAATCTTGTAGAGGGTCAAACAAGGAACATTTGTACTAGATTATCTTGGAATCCGACCAGCGGATTCTGGGTAGAAGAATTTTAGAAATTATGCAATTTACTCCCTTCCTTCTGCCGTAGCAACAAAAGAAGTTGAAAGAGGACCGCCAAAGAAACTTTCTGTGAAGTTTTGTTGAAACTTATCAGTGGATTAGGATGAGATATCATTTGATGCTAAAAGTTCAATTAACCCCTTTTCTGATGCCGCCTGGTAACTTTGACTTCCAACAAGTCAATATGGCTTAAACAATTATGAAGAGGGTCGCCGAGGGAATAAATAAGACAAGCACTTTCATAGAGTCTCATAATGGTGTCATTTTGCCTTTTTCTGATGCCGCCTCACTCCTCTGTGTTCAACCAACTGATATGGCTTGAACACATTTGAAGGAACACAAACAAGAGTTTACACATATCTTTGAACATAATTAAAAACGGACCGCCAAAGGAATGTTACTTTTTCTTTTACTAGAGGAAACAAAGCAGGGTTCAACATTAACTCAACTGGACCAGCAAATGAATGTTATCAATGATGTAATATACCAAGAAAGGATTAATTTTGTAAATCTTCAGTTTGTAGTGATATTCAAATTAACAGTAAAACTAGAATTAAACAGTTCTTTTTCTGATTCCAAGTTAGAACATCATATAATAATAAATATTTACCCTTTCCCACATACAGACGCTTTCTGACACCTCTGCAGGATTGCAGCAGACGACTTTTGAAAACATTGTGGCAAAAGAAGAAATGTTCACCATGAGCAATTTAATTTCTCTGCTTCAAATTTGTTGTATGTGGGAAAGGGTTAATATGCTGTATTACAGTACATTACGTGTGTATTCCCCTTCTAGTCATACTCGAGTCATTTAATCTCATCTTTCAATTAACCCCGCATACTCCATTCCGTTTCGTTTGCTCATACAGCTTCTTGGACTCTTGCTTTCCCGTTCTTTTATTACTACTACCGCTGTCATCCTTTTTATCGATAGAAAATCCGAATTGAAACAGTTTATTTGACAAAGAAGAGCTTATGCCGTCGTGTGGTGTCCGTCGTCCGTCCTGGTGACCGAGTTCTTGTGGGGTGTGGTGTTAGATAAATAGTATTTTTTAATTTTTTATAACGGGTATCTTATTTGCATATTAATGTTATTCATTCCGTAAAAGGGGGTTAATTACGGAATGAAAAGCTTGTGGGTTGCAACCCACAAGTTTGAAACAAAAGAAATAACCCCACAAATACACTTCATGGGTCTTCAGTTCAGAATTTATGATCTCGGAAATAATTTATTCTGGCCTGATGCATCATTACTAGTCTGTCATGGTTGGACTTTGTACCACCTCCTAACCGATCACAAATCTACTTTAGTACTTTCAGTCTCTCAATCAAACTTATACAGTAGTTAGATATCCATGAGAGCTCGGTTCCTTTCGCAAACCAGCCAGATTCGCCTATGCAAGACTGGATTATGGCCCTTGAAATTGTCAAAATTGCTATAATATAGTTTGTGAATACAATAAAGGCTCCATTTACTATCTGATCTTCACCAAACTTACACAGTAGCTAGGTATCCATGAGAGATTGGTTCCTTTTGCAAACCGGCCATGCAAGACTGGATTATGGCCCTTGAAATTGTCAGAATTGCTATAATAGAGCTTGTGAACGCGATAAAGTCTTCAGTTTTGATTGTATCTCAATCAAACTTATACAGTAGTTGGATATCATGAGAGCTCGGTTCCTTTTGCAAACCAGCCAGATCCGCCCATGCAAGACTAGATTATGGCCCTTGAAATGGTCAAAAATTGCTATAATACAGCTTGTGAACACAAAATAGCCTCCATTTACTATTCAATCTTCACCAAACTCGGATAGTAGTTAAATATTGATGAGAGCTCGGTTCCTATCGCAAACCAGCCAGATCCGCCCATGCAACATTGGATTATGGCCCTTGAAATGGTCAAAAATTGCTATAATACAGCTTGTGAACACAAAATAGCCTCCATTTACTATTCAATCTTCACCAACTTAGATAGTAGTTAAATATTGATGAGAGCTCGGTTCCTTTCGCAAACCAGCCAGATCCGCCCGTGCAAGACTGGATTATGGCCCTTGAAATTGTCAAAATTGCTATAATACAGCTTGTGAACACAAAAGAGCCTCCATTTACTATCCGATCTTCACCATACATACATGCTCTGGATTGAAAATGACCAAAGAACTATACCAGTAGAGCATGGGCCTCTTGTTATCTGCTGCTACGGTAAAAACAATGTAAACAAACCGGAAATTGGTCTAAACTATTGTCGTAAATGTTGGGGTGCCAAATTAATCGGATAACTATAAAGCTAGCATTCGTGCGTACACACTTGAATCAAACAATTTATTTTACTTTTGAAAAGACTAATGTTGCGTAAACATGCAGAGAAAAAACAAGATTACAAATTGAAATTGATTTTTACAACGAATTTTCAAAATAGGAATATATCGGCTGCCTAAAGGTCAAATTACCCTAAAAACATCCGCTGACTTGCTATAATATAGTCGCTAAAAACACTTTGTTTGCGTAGAAATGAGTGTATACCATTACCAGAATGTATTGAATATATGACATTGAGGTTAGATGCATTGTGAATGTGTATAGCATGCACTGGAAATGATTTGATCGCTTTTAGTATTTTGACCTTGTTTGAAAGTGAAAGTAGTGATATCCTTAACGTTTATTACACCAACATATGATATTTGCACATTCAGAGACTTGTAATTTTATTTGATTACCAAGAAGAAGCGGAATTTATTTTACATATTTGACTTTTTTGCTTATATACCGGCCTTTGTCTTTTTTTTAATTTGTAAAACACTCACACAAGTATATAAGGTGTAAAAGAGAAATCCCGATATGTGGTCACACTGGCAGGTCTAAACATCTCCTTGTGCTAAATTTCAATGACGATTGCATTTGTAAATAAAGGTCCCTTCTAATGGAAATAACGACTTTTAATTAAGAGAAGAGCCTTTATTTGCATTATAACTGAGACATATTTTTTTTGACTATTTAACGAAATGTTGATTTTTTCTTATATCATTCTGACCTTCATACACAGATTACAACAATGTATGCCTTTCTGCTTGATAAAGATGGTAGTGGAGAAAAGCATGAAATTCATTTACGAAGTACGCAGATGCATTAAGACCCACATCGACAGTCGTGGTTCATTAATAACCGCCGGTACAAAAACAAACAAAACACAATAAATAATTATGTCCATTTTGTATCCTGATGTAACGTGCCGGGCTAAAGACGCAGAAGATCCCTTCAGCGAAAAGTATACTCAACCCTGAAGGGGTCCACTTGCCTTATATATCTAACCCTAAGACCATCACTTCGAACCGGTGATGCTAATTTGCATATTCGTTACAATACTTCCCACTCCGAGAAGACTCGTCCCGAGTCTTGGCCTGGGAAACCCATGGGTAAGGCAACTCCAATATGGCAGTTGTCTTCATCCCACCGCTGTCACCAATGTAACGTGCCGGGCTTAAGACGCAGAAGATCCCTTCAGCGAAAAGTATACTCAACCCTGAAGGGGTCCACTTGCCTTATATATCTAATCCTAAGACCATCACTTCGAACCGGTGATGCTAATTTGCATATTCGTTACAATACTTCCCACTCCGAGAAGACTCGTCCCGAGTCTTGGCCTGGGAAATCCATGGGTAAGGCAACTCCAATATGGCAGTTGTCCTCATCCCACCGCTGCCACCAATGTAACGTGCCGGGCTAAAGACGCAGAAGATCCCTTCAGCGAAAAGTATACTCAACCCTGAAGGGGTCCACTTGCCTTATATATCTAACCCTAAGACCATCACTTCGAACCGGTGATGCTAATTTGCATATTCGTTACAATGTAACGTGCCGGGCTAAAGACGCAGAAGATCCCTTCAGCGAAAAGTATACTCAACCCTGAAGGGGTCCACTTGCCTTATATATCTAACCCTAAGACCATCACTTCGAACCGGTGATGCTAATTTGCATATTCGTTACACTGATAAACCCACACAGTTCGTAAATTAGCCACAGATACTTTCAGATATACATTAATCATTTCGAGTAGATGGCAAAGAGACCAACTCATATCTTTAAACTTTTCCCACATACAGCAAATCTGCAGCAGGCGACTTTGAAAACATAGTGACAAAAACCTGAACAATCTCCATAAAAAATAGCTTAATTGTTAAATAAAGTTGAAAACATTGTGGCCAAAGGAGAAATTGCTCATCAATTTCACCTTTGACCACAATGTTTTCAAAAGTCGTCTGCTGCTATTGCGTCAAATTACGTCTGCAGGTGGGAAAGGTTTAAACGTCATACAGAAAGGCTTTTTTAGTATTTCTTGAGACCGATACAACTAAGTGTGGTGTCTCAAAATTGATAATAGAATTTGAAACATTGATGAAATTAATTGCCAAAGATTGGCAATACTAACATGTACCATGCTTTATCTTAAACAAGTTTGATTGATTGATTTATTTATTTATTGGGGTTTTACGCCGCTTTCAACATTATTTCAGTTATATCACGGCGAGACAGTTCACTTATTCATGATCCCTGGGTAAACAAACCAGTACTAGGCTAGAAAATGTGCCTTGCCCAAGGGCACTCCACCACGACCGTAGTGCTGTGACTGTTAAACAAGTTTGAGGCTTTAAACCTTTCCCACATACAACAACTCCACAGCAGACGACTTTGAAAATATTAAGTCAGTAGTATAGAGAAAGATAAGCTTCAGAAAGTGCATATATGTCGGAAAGGTTTAAACGGTTAATAAAACACTTTCAGGCATTCAAGGATTTCTGTCCCAAATCGATGCGAACGGTGACGCAGAGGGAAATTACACGTTGCTCGCACGTCAAGCCATCCAGTCTGAACTGTCCAACTATTCCATGCGTCCTGTCGGTAATTTCCGACTGGACAGTCTGCAAGGAGGTCTTCCTGTAAGTAGTCATTTACTTAACCCTTTCGCTCATATAGACGCTTTCTGACGTCTCTGCAGCAGACGACTTTTTGAAAACATAGTGACAAAAGAAGAAATTGCTCAAAACGAGCAATTTCTCCTTTTGACACAATATTTTCCATTTTTAGTCATAGGTTATCCATTCAATTATAGAGATTTTCTATGTTTTTACAAAATATGTTCAAAGTCGTCTGCTGCAGAATTGTCGTATGAGGGAAAGGGTTAACCATTTAACTGGTGGAATCGATTTTGTGAAGCCTGTTTTTAGCTCTTCTGTTTTTCGAACAAAAAACGTCGAGGTTGTGAAACCATTGGTGTCGTCGTCATCTGCGTCGTCACAAAGCTTTACCTCATAACTCAAAAATCGTTCGACTTTTTCAAATGAAACTTGGTACACATGTTCCTAGTAACAATGCACATGTCTATACCAAGTTACATAACTCTGGCTTTAATCATTCTTCAGTAATTATCCCTTTTCGACTTAGAAAAAAGCGGACGCGCTTTGGCGCGGCGCTCTTGTTATATTGATGGTTCCAAGGTAGGCTACAAACTCTTCCAAATACAAAGCTGGAGAAGTACATTTCAAAAATTCAGCATTGAAAGGGATAAAAGTACATCTCGATATAGGTCAGAAAATTAAAGTGTCTATGTCATTACAACTTTCCATATACTTGCTAAGCTTCGTAGATGTCTGTTGAGGTTCGATGTTCTAAATCGCGTTACCATCCATGATAGGGAGAGTAAGCCAAACTTGTAGAAAAAATATATTTCGATGAAATAAACGCGGATCTTATTGGACGAAAAAGTAGGAACTTACGTATAACTGCTGCCTATCAGTATAGAACAAATGAACTTGAAGACATCTTGCATCTTTATGGTATCGTTTTAAAGAAATGTACTTTATATTGGCACTATATCCTTACTTTTGCACGTTGTGCTGAATAGGGTTAACATTTGTGATAACTACTATCTCGCCTTCGTATTTGATATTCATGATTACCTATACATGTTTTTCGTGGAGATAAGGGAAGTCAGCCCACGTTACTATAACACTAGAAACGTTCTCTGGAAAACACTTAACAACGTAGTTCCGGCATCACGATAGAAGCGTAATTACAACTTATGACGATATTCGACTGTGAAATGAAGAAATAAAAAATATATACTCAACAATCCCAGTATTTCATTGATATGAGTTAAATAAATATAGTTTATGTATCAGTTAATATTTGAAACATGAGTTCTATCCCGAGTGATAATTACATGTGTGTAGCAAACGAGTTTGTTGTAAGTGGCCAAAATAACGAGGGGCAGAAATAATCATATTAAACGGTAATAAAAAAATGTATTATATATATACCTGTACATTTTCCGGCGCAAATACAGGCAGATTGTCATGCGCAGTTCAGAGACGAAGTATTAAAATTCCGTATTATACACGTGTATAATACAGATGTATGACGTCAGACAGTGCGCGGACTACTTTCAGCGAGGATCCCGTTTTGTAAAAAATGCAGACAACCAGTACTATTTAGGAAAATCGTTTCTATTTTATGTATCGGAAACCTAGCGTCAAATTTAATAAAAACCCGCAAATAAATATTGAGTTAGTCATTTTCTCCCACAAAACAATGACAATTTAATTTGATGATGTTATTGGTTTGGACCTACGTATTAGAATACATTCTATGGGGCATGACCTAAGTATTGTAGTAAATATTCATCCGCCATTCACCTCTTCACTTTACTGTAAAAAAAAAATGTTATCTCAATAATAAATAAATTGAATCTGTATATGTGTTACCTTTTTCACTCTTAATAGAGTGTAGGTATATAATAAAAGGAAAATTACGTTACAGGAGCGATAAATGGGTCGTATTGCACGACTCGTAGCATGCCCGGGGGAAATCCATATCTTACTCGACCTTCGGTCTTGTAAGAAATCGATTTGTTCAAGCTACTTGTCGTACAATACGAACCAATTTATCGCTCCTGCAACATAACATTCCGTATATATATGATCACATATACGATCGTTGTAAACTTGTGTAAATTTTTCGTTACTGACTTTATTATATTTTGATAAATGTAGCTGTATTTTTGGGCGCATACATGACATGAATATTTATTGTGAAGAGGTGGTGACGTAATTTACGTGACGTCATTTCATATCATACGGGAGACTTATAACATCCCAAGGAAATTATTTCTCACGAGGAAATTATGATTTTTTTTTTATCTCTTGATATTTATGTAAATCTTTGTAATAAAATGATATAGTACGATAACCCGTTTGCATTAAATCTACGATATCTCTTGTTTTCTGATTTAAATATTTTCAGATCTTCAATCTTTTCGACGGCAAGGAAATCCATTGGGTTTCGGGTAAGCCACCCATCGACGAGCCTCTATGCGGTTACAAGGGAGAGCGGTGTATACCCCCAAAGAATTACACTCTAGAAATAGTGGGCGGTGTACTGGGAGGCGTATTACTGATAGTTATCATCGTGGGCTCCGTGGTATTCAGGTACGACTTTACCCTTCCCCACATACAACAAATCTAAAGCAGTCCACTTTGAACATAATTTTCTTTTAGGGGGGGAACATGGAAACTCTCTATATCTTTAATGTTCCGATGTTTTGAATTCTTCATAATTGCTTTAGTATATTGTCTCACGACATTAAGCAGGTGCGCTTGTCTGAGCATGGATATACGCTCGTTGCGATATAACTGTACATTTCAACGTGAAATCCCGTTTCATACAATAGAAACAATTAATTTTCATTTCAATGTGAAAACAAATTTCGTTCTAGCGCAATGTCGTCGGTTTTTAACGGACAGAACACTAAACTATGCTCTGTATTTGTGACAGTTTCAAACCACTAATGACGTGTAAGTTCGGTATATAAAGTTGCGATAATGAAGTACTTGGTCTCTTTCCCTACATACGACAATTCTGCAGCAGACGACTTTGAACATATTTTGTCAAAAAATAGAAAATCTCTATAATTGAATTGATAACCTATGACTAAAAGTGGAAAACATTGTGTCAAAAGGAGAAATTGCACGTTTTGTGCAATTTCTTCTTTTGTCACTATGTTTTCAAAAAAGCCGTCTGCTGCAGAGGCGTCAGAAAGCGTCTATATGAGGGAAAGGGTTAAGAGTTCGTGTCTTGTACTATTAGTTCAATTCTTGATTTCTCTTGGCCGTCACTTAGCATGTCCATAAGGCAACACTTATCTTGTTGTTATTGTTTAAAGTTCATACGCAATATAGTAAACCAAACAAATGTATAATTTATAATTATTTATGATCTACCCTCGGATACGACGTGGAAATCATACAAAAAACGCCCATTTCATAAAAGCACAACTGGACTAAAGTCATTGTAATGAAGTTCACTTGTTGTAATTAGTGGCCTTAAGGCACACAGATCAATATCAATGTTCATACAAACCTCGAACAACTAGGACTTCATATTATTTTTACTGGCTTCTCAACCTATTCCCGCATACAACACATCTGCAGTAGACTTCATTGAAAATATTTCATCAACATTATGGATACTCTTTATAAATATATATGAACATTAATTGATTAAAGTTGAAAACATTGGCGTAAAAGGAAAAAAAAATCATCATTAGCAATTTACTCTTTTGTGACAATTATTTCTAAAGTTGTCTCCTGCAAGGGCGTCATAAAGCGTCTTTATGTGGCAAAAGGTTAAACCTTCTTCTCTCAATTTACTCGAGATGATATATGTGTACTTGCATGTCCCATAATTACTACAATCTCACCACAACAGATCGAAACAAGTGTCGCATCAAGCGAATAGAGGTCTTTTTGCATCACACTTAACACTGATTATGCCGTATAGACGGTGGCACATACTCAACACAACATAACATGACAAGTGTCGCATCAAGCGAATAGAGGTCTTTTTGCATCACATTTTACACTGATTATAACGTATAGACGGTGGCACATTCTCACCACAACAGAACATGACAAGTGTCGCATCAAGCGAATAGAGGTCTTTTTGCATCACACTTAACACTGATTATAACGTATAGACGGTGGCACATTCTCACCACAACAGAACGGAACACGTGTCCCATCAAGCGAATAGACATTTATAAGGGTCACTTTTGACATAAGCCCCAAACCATACACCTTCGTGTGATGTTGATACTGGGATTCGGCAAGACTTCTTTTCGCCTGACGCGTATGAAATAAGAGATGCTCCATGAAAACAAACCTAAAGAATTTGGGCGACCAGTGTAGATTCAGATAAGCCTGCTTCGTCCAATATGGCTCTGCACTGTGCACCAATTAGTTAAAGGAGGTTCACGAAATTTCTATAACACGGTATCCATTTGGATCCTTTAGATTGGGTTGGCTTGGATCCGCTCAATAACAATGGTAGCCACAGTCTGACACTTGCTTGAACAGTAATAGTCGGCTTAATTGGTCTGACAGATTGGAGTCAATGCAACTCTTGAGCTCCAGCAGGTGGGATGGTATTGGTTTCATGCCGTATATATTTGTTATCTTGGTGTATATATAAGGCGTGGGACCAATATCACCATTCCTGTCCGCCGCGATATGACCTTAGCTATTGAGAGCAGCTTAAAACCAAAATCAATCGGATGAGCAGGCAGATATATATCTGTCTATGCTTGTTATTATTACGATAGTGCTGGTATCTTGGAGTATCGCTAAAATATAACATTTGAGCCGTCCCGCGAGAAAACCAACATTGTGAACTCTGCGTAAAGTATCGACCCGAATCAGCTTAAGCATGCCGCGCAGGCGAACCCGGATAGACACTTTTCGCCTCCTGTGGATTTTCTGTTTCAGGAATCATTATTCTATACCTCTATCCCGCCTGAGACGGAATGTGTTGGCCCGGATTAGCATTCGCAGCATGCGCAGGCTGATCTAGGTCGATCCATTACGCAGAGGCCATAATGTTGGTTTTGCACACGTGACGGCTCATTTGCTATGGCAGAAGCGTATTACTCCGCGTCCGCTTAGCAAGTAGGTTTCCAGGTATCCAGGGATGATTCTGACCATTTTTCATCTTTTCTATATTTGTATTTTACTTTGTCAGAACGTCAATATATTATTAGACAGTCGATATGAACGGAGACTGTTTACGTAAGACGGGCTGATTGTTATGTTGATGTATGGCCTTCCAGCAATGGATAAAAGCATTAATTAAACCAGTTCTTGGCAAAAAGGTACACGTTAAAAATGTAGATCCATATTAGACTTCGCATCCGCACAGTCTGATAAAGATTTACACTGTTCACAAACTACTTACATACGCGTGTTAGAATACTCAGTCAACGTGCGTAGATTTCGAAAAGTTTGAACAGATGGATAGGGTGATTTTAACCTACACTGTGCGGAATCACCAACGTGTAGCTTTTAGAATTAGCTTTCCCTCATATAGACGCATTCTGACGCCTCTGCAGCAGACGGCTTTTTGAAAACATAGTAACAAAAGAAGAAATTGCACAAAACGTGCAATTTCTCCTTTTGTCACAATGTTTTCCACTTTTTGTCATAGGTTATCCATTCAATTATAGAGATTTTCTATTTTTTGACAAAATATGTTCAAAGTCGTCTGCTGCAGAATTGTCGTATGAGGGAAAGGGTTAATAAAGAAGAAATTGCTCGAACATGCTATTTATTCTTTAACACAAATATGTTCAACTCTATCCCCCCAAAAAAATACAATTTACAATTTTTTCCAGTAAACCTCTCTCCTTTTCAAAGTAGAACTCTTAAAAAACCTTATCATGTCACCTTGTGCCATTCAAGGGATGGTTAACTGGCCATCCTGACGCCATCTTGTAACGTTAATTTACTGACATCGTCTCCGAGACCTCGTTAACCCTTAGAGCACTGTATCCGTGCTGCCAGTAATGTTACACCAGTCTGCTTTACAAATATAGGGTTGTGCAAGAAGTATTATTGCGATTCGTTGGGAAAAAGGTTTTAATTAAAAGTCTGCAATAAGATCGATATTGACTGACTTTGCATACAATATATATTGTATTAGTATCGCTGGCGGATGACTACGGTTAAGCCTGTTTTTCAACATATAATAAATCTGCAACATTAAGACTTTGAATATAAAACAAATCTCTATCAATAAAACATTGATAATTGAGTTTAAAACACTGCGGCAAAAAGACGATTTTTTTTCATTTTTCAATTTAGCCTTTTGCCAAAATGTTGTTTTAAATAAAACACGTCTGCTGCAGCTGTGTCAAATACATCTGCATGTTGGAAAGTGTGTGTGTGGGGGGGAATGGGGGGGGGGGGGGGGCGGGGAATTGGGCGGGGGGGGGGGTGCGGTTTACAAGAGTAGTATCGTGTATCGATCTATAAGTAGACATTATAAACACCAACTGTCACATTAGGACATCGATTCCTGTAAATTCTCCTCTTAGAACATGTCACCTTTAAGTGTCGTCTTGATTAGTTTAACTTTAGTCATTTGAGCCACTGCATGAGAAAAGGTACACGTTTTGCATTTCTGAACAGTGTTAGTTCTGATCATCTCGTCTACCTGCTCAATCTTGTCAGAATCTACACAAGCGACACTTGTTCCGTTATGTAGATCTGAAATCAGACTGTGTGGATTCACAAGTCGATCGGGATATATAATATTCGCAAAAACGACCTCGTACGGTTGCTCATGCACTGGCTTATGTATGGACTATGTCGAGGGCTTGGCGTGAAACAGTTGTAACTAAAAACCTATTTTGAAATCCCTGGTTTACGGGCAATTTTGACCCATTTGTAAACAATGCAAATTTAGGTGCCATTGCTCAGAACGAGCAATGGCACCTAAATTTCCATTGTTTACCAAGAAAAATGATTTAACGTTTATAAAGACTTTATGGCGAGGTGATTAACCTTGGTAAAAAAATACCAATTTTAGTTACAACCTTTTCACACCAAGCCCTCGATGTGTTTAACGACTCGTTGAACGTTTCGGTGGAAAAGGAAAACTGTTCACTATGAAGATAGTTTCCTCATCAAACAGTTTATGAGCCTGTATAGAGAATATTCCTACAGTTTTAGCGCTCTTATATTTAGGATTTTTTTTTAAAATGGCAATTGATGTGACAAAAGCTATTGAATAGTAATTAATTAAATAATTAAAAACATTTGAGGGAAAATTGAGCAAATGAAGAAAATAAACTTCTTGACAAGCCTTCTATAATATTGACTTGAGTCAAAAATAAATACCACATTTATGAGTCACATGATTTAATTAATTGATTGATTGATTGATTGATTGATTGATTGATTGGGGTTAACGGCGTCTTCACCAATATTTTAGTCAAATAACGGCGGCCAGTTCACCTACTCATGTGTTTCCTGGCGTCTTTCCACATTGACTGTTAGTCCATGGGTGGAAGACAGACGACGCTTGTCGCATTGACTTTCGTCAAACGTCAGAAAGAATGTTGGCAGAGCTGGGGTTCGAACTCGCAGCCCCTGGATTGACAACCCGCGTCGCGAACATATTGTAACATCCAGAGATGTTGAGATTTAATTGTTATAAAGACTTGAGAGGAGAAACTCGCGGTTTTATCAGTTTTTGCTTTCCTACAATGTTCTTAACGCTTTCTTGCTTACGACTTATTTGCAGCAGACGATTTTGAAACAATCTGTGCACAACATATAGAACAACTCTTCGAATAAAATTAGAATTATTGAAAAGAGTTGAAAACATTTAGAGATAAGGGTAAATTGCTTATTTCGAGCAATTTCGTCTTTTTTTACAATTGTTTCAAAATTTGTTCGCAGAAAATGCATTCAAATTGCTTATGCGAATTGGAAAGGGATATACAGTTTTCCTCCGAAGAGAAATAAAACGGAAAGGAAAATTGTGAACTCCCTTCATCATGCATTTCGTTAAGACAAAGCATCTAAAGCAAACAAAGGAATCATTTATTTGGTAGAATTGCATAGCAAGATTACCATAGTCACAGGTGAAATTTTGAAGTCACGGGATGTAAAAGACTGAAGACACCAAAATCAGTACGCCAACAAAAAATAGTGCAAACAATATTTGACTGAATTACAAATGCAAACATAAGCAAAAGTCAAATAAGTAGAACCCAATCCTGTTATTCTAGGGAACTAATTAAAGTTACAAGTCCCTGAATGTGTTAATATAATTTAAGTGTAATCAAGTATTATGATAGTATATGTCAACATTTATTTCTTCTGACAATAGTTTGTTTGTGATATTTTAATAGCATTTTTTCCACTTTAATATGCAGCAGACAATTTTTGATTCTCGGAAAATGTCCCGTATTTGGTACAAATGTAGCTTTCGACAGATTTTTCAGAATTCTTTATTGGTATGTACCAGTGCATGAGAAAATGTATATGTTGGCCATTTCGAACAGTAAAAGTCCAGATCAGTCCTTACATCTGCTGAGTCTGATCAAGATCTTCTCTGTTCCAATATTACTTACACAACATTGTTAAAATATGTTGTCAATTTGTGTAGATTCTGATAAGAATGAACAGGAGGTCAAATGATCTGAACCTACACTTTTCCAAAATGTCATCGTTTACCTTTTCACATACGCTTACTCATATTATCGCTTTTACGTTATTTCGATTTGGGGAAGAGAACTTATTTTAAGTCTTGTCACAGACACCAACCCTCTATGTCTGTGTTTTGTTTCATACCGCCTCGGTGATATAGTTGTGTAGTGGTAGAGCATCCGCATCGGTGAGAGAGGTCGCGTTTCGATCCATGACTGGGCCATACCAAAGTCTTAATCAATGGTAGTATGACAAATAGTTTATAGAGTTAAGGCTATCGACTCATAAAACCATTTACAACATATTATACAACACCCCTCAGCGTACCGTAAGGCTTGTTACACATATGTATACCAACACACATATATACTAGAACATACATATTGATATATCGAGGGCTTGGTGTGAAACAGTTGTAACTAAAATCAGTATTTTTTTTACCAAGTTTAATCACCTCGCCATAAAGTCTTTATAAGCGTTAAACCATTTTTCTTGGTAAACATTGGACATTTAGGTGCCATTGTTCGTTCTGAGCAATGGCACCTCAATTTGCATTGTTTACAAAGGGGTCAAAATTGGCCCTTAAACAGGGTTTTCAAAATAGGTTTTTAGTTACAACGACAACATAATAATACATGTTTGGTGTTCTTTCTCATGCGTATAAATACATATAACACTCAGACATATTGGCGTTGGAAATGGTATCCCACACGGGTATGTGTCAGTATTGTCAAAAAAACACGTATATTCACACATATATATATGTACACACACATAATCACTTAAATGTACATATATTTATATACACATAAATGTACACATACTCATCCACACATACATATGCACGTATGTACTCTTACAATAACACAGTAATACTCGAGAACACAAAACCATATATTCACACATATTTTAGCAAGTTTCATTTCAGAACGTTTCATGGATTATTGAGAAAAAAATAATACCCATGAACGAAAAAAACCATTTATGTTTTTTTTTCTTCGTATAAACAATATATCTGACCACTTTGAATTTGTGTATTATATATATTTCAATGCAATGAATTTTAATAATTTTGCGATGACATCAAAATGTTGAACTTTTGTATACTAGGTATGGCGTAATATTTACTAGGAATGTATGAATTTCTAATGTCATCATAAAAGTCACAACAAAGCAAGAAATGGTACTCATTTTCAATGACATTCGTGTTACATAATTTACAAATTCTATTTCCTATAGGAATATTTTGATAACGACCTCTTTCAATCTCAAGTTGATGTGCTGCTACTCTAAAATTTAAATAAATATATCTTAATTTCCGTATGTCTAACCCTTCAAGATATTTTAATTCGTGAACTTAATTCATTTGTAATCATGTTATAATTTGCTTATTTAGTGTTCGCATCTATTGATGCGTTCCACTCTTGAAGAGAACAATCTTTAACCCTTTCCCTCATACGACAATTCTGCAGCAGACGCTTTGAAAACATTATGTCAAAAATTAGAAAATCTCTCAAATTGAATGGATAACCTATGACTTAAAGTTGAAAACATTGTGTCAAAAGGAGAAATTGCTCGTTTTGAGCAATTTCTTCTTTTGTCACTATGTTTTAAAAAAGCCGTCTGCAGTAAGTTTTACAAACAATTTTTAGAATAAAGGTTCTGATGAGACCATTTGATTTTGCCATACTCTCCCAAAACCGTTGCTCTTTAAAATTAATCTGATCGTTCTTGCCCAATTTCTTTGGCCGTTTGCATCATCAGTTAACATCATATCATACACTTTCTTAACAAATCGTGATTATGGCATCCTTGTTACTTTTAACCAATAGTGTGTACAACATATGCGTGACGTTACTCGTATATACATAGAGTAATGAGCACAATCTCCTAAAATGGCAAAACAGGATGCTTTCTGCTTAGCGCACATAAAGCGCTTGCATACATTATATTGTGCACGCTCTAATTCTCCATAGTTGTCTGAAACCCAATTATTAGAGGTTTACAACAATAAAGGTGTGATATTGACATTTGTTTTACAGTTGTAGTTTTCGATAATTGACCTTAGTCATATAGAGACTTTCATATTGAGATTAAAACATTTTTACCTTTCATATTTTATACCAAGTTCATAAACACTTGTCTAGTAAACAAAAAACCGAGATAGCAAAACTTTTTGACTTCCTCTAGTTAAGTATTTCTATAATGCCATGACTAATTTTTAGCTAATAAACCACCCTTTTTAAAAAACGACTATCTTTGTTGAACGTTTCATTAACTAAAAGTTTATATTCATTATAAAAGTCGGACAGTACGTTCAACTGTCTTTAAAGTGCTATAATTGTGTATGCCATTAAGGCGAGATCATCTGCAAACATTAACAGGAATAAGTGAACAATATCAAGATGAAGCTGTATGCCTTTTATATTACTCTCTCTAAGTCTTTTTGTTCTAATTCATCGATTACGGCTGTGAAAAGGATCGTACTCGCAATACATCTTTGTTTCAATCCGATCTGGATATGGATAGGATTACTTACTGTACCACTACGTCTAAAACATGATTCGACAGATATATACATACATGTACTTGTTAATGCTCTGAATTAATTTCGTTTGATACCATTGTCTTTTAGTGTATTACACTGAAGAGATACTGTTATAGTATCGAAAAAAAAATCAAAGTCGACAAATGCGACACATATTTTTTCAGGAGAGATATTGTTATAGTGTCGAAACATATTTCAAAGTCGACAAATGCGACAAATACTTTTTCGCAGTAGTAATGGCTGCCCTCCTTTGCGCTCAGGGTAAGTATTACGACTAACTGGCTGGTGCCAGGTTGAATGGACCAGCAGTACTGGTAACTAACTCGGGATACGCGGTGACGTAACCTAACAATTGTTGAAAGCGGCGATAAAAAACAAACAATTCATCACTGTGAACTATAAATGCAGCCACGCCAAGGGAATACCGATTTTAAAGGTTTGTGATCAAAGAACACCTATATAACTAACTGAAAAACTGTTGAGAACGGCGTAAAACACCACACAATGAATAAATCATGCATATCGTTGTGATAACTGGACAATGAGAACGCAGAAAATACTTCATACATTGTAGGCTCATCTTAGGCTATAACGTTGTAAAAGCTATGTTAGGATGTACTCAGCATGCTGAGGGTAAATGAATTAGCAATTTATTCAAAGAATAAAACTCATTCCAGGAGTTTCACAATTAAGGTTACAATTCACCATATAAGTTCCTTTTTGTTTCCATGTTCTCAAGTGTCACACTTTCTAAGCGTTTCTCATGTAGAACACCATCTATCATTGACAAGCGTTACCTCTAAGCTTTAAGACAACGAAAATGGGGGTGGGGGGCTCATGCAATATGCAAGAAAGAAAGAATTCACCAGGCGAAAATGATTACCGTCATTTTGGATCAAATCCGGTCAGGACAAAACCGGTGTTTACCATTCTCGACTTTCACTTTCAAACAATGTCAAAATACTAAAAGTGATCGATACAATCGTTTCCAGTGCATCCTATACACATTTACAATGCATTTTTACTCAATGTCATATATTCAATGCATTCTGGAATTTCTGGTGATGGTATACACTCATTTCTACTAAACAGAGATTTTTTTAGGGACTATTTGGCTATAGATCACAAGACCGTGGATGTATTTGGCGTAATTTGACCTTAAAGAAGAACACATATACAATTGTGCTTTGGGGCCGTAGTTCTTTGAGGTTTGAGGTTTTGGTAGGAAACAGTTCGATGTAATTATAGCGGAAACATTATTTTACCAATGAAAATTCCTTCTCTCAATTTGCGATGAGTGGAAACCAAACTCAGTCTCGTCTCCAAATAGTCTGATTGGGGTCTATTATAGTCGAAATCCATGTGTTCTTTCTTACATCCATAGACACAATACTTAGCAAGGCGACTGAATTATTATGCAATAACCTATTAACAAATCAAGAATGATGGAACCTGTTTGAGCAATTCAGCAAGGTAATGGTTAACATAAACCGAGGCTCATAATCCTGTTCGAATTTGCTGGCGCAGGATATTAAATAGCTTCTATAGATTTCACCCAAGTGTTTCTACATACGTTACAATACGATATTTCATAAAACGTGTGTAATTCAGGCGTAAAATAACAGTCCTGCTTAATAATTTCCAACGTGATCAAAGGGCACAACAGATATTATTGAAAACCCGGAAGCTACGTTTTTATTTGTTCTTTATACGTCAAAGTGATTATACGTGTAGCGTAATGCTCTATATCTCAGGTCTCTCCAGGGTCCTTTCCGGACCCATGTTATAAAACACTTTCATTATTACTTTAGCCGCGCTCTAAGAAAACCAAACATAGGCACTAATGAGCCGTCTCGCGAGAAAACCAACAGTGTGGACTCTGCGTAAAGTATCGACCCAGATCAGACTAAGCATGCCGCAAAGGTTTACCCGGATATAAACGTTTCGCCTCCTGTGGATTTTCTGTTTCAGGAATCATTACACTATACCTCTATACCCCTGAGACGGAATGTGTCGGCCCGGATCAGTCTGCGCGGATTGCGCAGGCTGATCTTGGTCAATACATTACGCAGAGGCCATAATGTTGGTTTTCTCGCGGGACGGATCATTTGTGACCAATGTAGACCCGATCAACCTACACGTTCGAGCATTTTCACGCGGCACTGCACTGTTTGCCAAGTAGTCGCAGACGGTCTTAAGATTATCCTGACAAAGTAATTGTCCATTTAGTTTAATTTAAACTTATTTATTTCACATCGATTGCGAAACAAGCTTCTTGGAGTACTCGCGCCGTTTGAGTGAAACAATCCCAAAGTCAGAACCCGCTCTTCACGGGACTCGAACCCGATACCTTTGTTGCGAGAGCCGACGCTATACCTCTTCCCCACTGTCTTACATTGGTTTGAGTTGCATGAATTGGCAGGCAGATCTTTTAAATGCACCAAACTTGGTTTCTCTGGAGAATGGGTCATATGAGTAGAATCTCATATTATATAATTAATTAACCATTTCGCTCATACAGACGCCTCTACAGCAGACGAGTTTTGAAAACATTGTGACAAAAGAAGAAATTGCTCAAAACGAGAGATCAGTTTTCCTGTGTCGTTGTAGCAATTTCCTTAGTCCTCTCTTTTGATGGAAAAATCTTCATTTCAGATCACATATTTTTTCAACTTAATATGTAAACTTTTTTTCCACATGTCCAGCTGTTACTGTCTACTCGTTTTCAATGCATTGACAGTGACCCATCAGTGTCATCGATTTAACCCTTTCCAACACACAATCAATCTGCATCAGACGACATTGAAACACATTTAGGAAAAATATGGATACTCTCTATGAATTAATGGACAATTATTGAATAAAATAGAACACATTATTGGCAATTTTTACTTTTGCCACAATGTTTTCAAACGCCAACAGATGCAGAGTCGTCAGAAAGTTTGTATATTTTGGAAAGTGTTTAGGTTATATTTCTCGACTCGGTACTTTCATCCTACTTACATATGGCTCGTCTCTAAATATCAACATTTTTGACAATAATAAAGGATTATTCAATTTACTAGTGACACATAGCTCAACACAAGGAGAGTTTTTCACACTCCAAAATCCCTTGCATGGCCCTCAAACCCTGTGTTGTTGGTATTCAAAAGAATCGTCTCAGTGGGACGCTTCTTTTGAATACCCACAACATAGGGTTAAGTTGCGTCATAAGCGTGATGTTATTGGGAAATAGACCACTTTTCTCCTCCTCTATAGAATTTCCGAAGCATGTTAGCTCATTTACAAACGTGCAGTCTCGTGTCTTACGTATGATCTGCACCACGTTGAAGTATTCTATCTATAGGATAATTGATTGTTTCTATTTTTAAGATCGAAATTTATAATCACTGAGCACCAAACGTGGCGAGTGACTATAACTTTTAACAGATAACAGCGAGACAAACAGTTGTGTTGTATATTTGAGCCGTTCCGTGAGAAAACCAACATAACGTCCGCGCAGGCTAATCCGGGCCGACACATTCCGTCTCAGGGGGATAGACGTATATAGGGTAATGATTCCTGAAACAGAAACTCAACAGGAGGCGAAAAGTGTCTGTCCGGATTAGCCTGCGCGGCATGCTTAGGCTGAACAGGGTCGACAATGTTGGTTTTCTCACGGTACAGCTCATTTCATGATTGTACTCACTGATTGTGTATTGTAAAATGTGGTTAGTAACAGAGCAAACAGTCCAAAAGTACCACTTGATAAATTAACTGTTTGAAACAAGAACTTTTCAGGACATGAATCAACCAATCAAAATGCTGTTTACTTTAGAATTAATAATTACTTTTTGGCATCGAAAATAACAACACTTACTCACTGCACAGTTTGTTTAACTCTTTCAGCGCCACAGGCAATATTGAGGTTTTTGCAAACAATGCAGATTCAGGTGAGTCAGCTTGTAACGAGCTGTCTCACCTGAAATCAGCATTGTTTGCCTTTTAGTTACAAAAATAGTCCAAACCTTTCATTAATTGAGAAATGGACAAACCCGATTTTGAACATGGAAGAGTCTACTTTAAACAATTCGGCGCTGAAAGAGTTAAAGACAGAGTTAAAAGAAAAAAGTATCATTTGATATATTCACTATCAGAAACAATGGCTTTTGAGGAGATGAATCATCACATCAAATACTGTTTATTTTAGAATTAATAATTACTTTTTGGTATCGACAGTAAGGACAATTACTCACTGATGGTGTGAACAGTTTGTTTAACCCTTTCAGCGCCGAATTGTTTAAAGTAGACTCTTCCATACTCAAACTCGGACGACTCTTTGTTCATGGTATAGGATATTTGGAATATTTTTATAACTCACAGCCAAACAATGCAGATTTCAGGTGAGACAGCTCGTTACGAGCTGTCTCACCTGAATCTGCATTGTTTGCAAAAAGCTCAATATTGCCTTTGGCGCTGAATTAGTTAAAGACAGAGTAAAAAGAAAAAAGTATCACTTGATATATTCACTATTAGAAACAATGGCTTTTGAGAAGATTAATCATCATTTCAAATACTGATTATTTTAGAATTAATAATTACTTTTTGGTATCGACAGTAAGGACAATTACTCCCTGGTGGTGTGAAGAGTTCCAACATACAGCAACTCTACAGCAGACGACTTTTAAAACATAACCGAACACATTTGGAAATTCCCTTAACTCTTTCAGCGCCGAATTTGATGTTCAAAATCGGGTGTGTCCATTTCTCAATTAATGAACATTTTGGACTATTTTTGGTGAATAAAATGCAAACAATGCTGATTTCAGGTGAGACAGCTCGTTACGAACTGACTCACCGGAATCTGCATTGTTTGCAAAAAGTTCAATATTGCCTTTGGCGCTGAAAGAGTTAAAATGAAAGACCAATAATTGAATAGAGTTGAAAACATGGTGACAAAAGGAGAAAGTGCTCGTTTTGAGTAATTTCTTCTTTTTTATCCATTTTTTCAAAAAGGCGTCTGCTGCAGAGGCGTCAGAAAGCGTCTATATGAGTGAAAGGGTTAAAGACAGAGCAAACATTTAAAAGTATCATTTGATATATTTGAAACAATGACTTTTTTTAGTTGATGAATCATCCCTTCAAATACTGTTTATTTTAGAATGAATAATTACATTTCGGCATCGACAATAATGACACCTACGGGGTTTATAATTCATCGTGTTATATAAAACCCACTTTTGAATCGACACATCTCGCACGTTATTATCAACTTTGCTGTCCTAGTCATTTGTCATTTCCGCAAGGCTCCTTCCGGCCCTACATGAGAAAAACAACAGCATTTGACCCTTTCCCACGTACAACTTATCTGCAGCAGACGGCTTTGAAGTCATCTAGGCAATATTATCGGACACCTTTCTAATGGAAAGTGTTATAATGAATAATGTTGAAAACATTGTGTCAAAAGGGGAAATTGCTCGTTTTAAGCAATTTCTTCTTTTGACTCTTTGTTTTCAAAAGTCGTCTGCTGCAGAGGATTCAGAAAGCATATGTATGAGGGAAAGCGTTAAGCCTATCCATAGGAAAATGTATATTTTGTCATTCCTGAAGCGAGAAGGTTTATATCACCCTGTCCATCTGTTCCGTCTCACAGAATCTATTCTAAATAATAGAAGCTTCTTCAAAACTTGTGTAAGTCATATGTGAACAGTGCAGATCTGAATCAATGTTTATGGATGCACAGGTTGATCTGGTCATTCACAGTTTAGAAAAGACAATGTGTACCTTTTCCCATAGACGGTCTTATTTCCTATTGTCTGGAAAAAAAAATGCGACTACCATACCGGCGTATAGTTTTGTTTTAATGCGGAATTTATAATCTTCATCATTGCGGTTTTGCAAACCACAATGTGCGCGGATCGATACGACGAAACTTTGAACAAAACATCGAACTACTTTCAAAAAGATTGTGAAATATCAAATGTATACATTTAGCAGTTAACAGGAATACATTCAATTAATAGTTTATTATGCCATGACCCAAAGACATAATTCTCTATTCAGGAGATGTATCGTGTTACTGTATTACAATCAGACCGGTGTTCAGTGAAACAATTTTGTAGCTCACGTTTGCCAATGAACCAATCAAATTACAGCAGCGTTAACATGCATATTACAGCTACTTTAAAAGTCGATTGGCAACCGTGAGATATCAAACTGTTTCACTGAACGATGGGCTGTTAGAAATGCGGTAACACAGCAAATCTTCTTAAGGATTATGATTGTGGGTCATGATGGCCTACTACGGAATAATACTGTATTGCTGTTATTCAGCACGGTTTAAGAGACGAGATGCCCTTTTATAACGTTTCACATTCTGTGTATGTATCTTAACTGTTTTGGAGTTTTCCAATGAGTAAATGAGCCATTTCGCGAGAAAACAAACATAATGCGTAAAGTATCGACCCGGATCAGCCTAAGCATGTCGCGCAGACTAACCTGGACAGACACTTTTCGCTCCTGTGGATTTTCTGTTACAGGAATCATTAATCTATACCTATATACCCTTGATACGGAGTGTGTCGGCCCGGATTAGCCTGCGCGGCCTGCACAGGCTGATCTGGGTCGATATATTACGCAGAGTCCATAATGTTGGTTTTCTCACGAAACGGCTCAAATTATGACTTCAAAGTACAACCTCGACAATGGAACCAAAGTGGTGTGTATTCTGCACTGCTTTGCAAACAATAGCTGTATCCTTTATAATAAGAAACGTAATACTATAGGTAGTTTTAAGTATACAACACACGTAAATAGAGTTTTAGATGTGATGCGTTGCCTTTACAAGATATGTGATTGATCGAATGATTCATTGGAGTTTTTTCCTTTTTTAAAGGTATATCACGGCTTCCACTTCTCTTGCTCATATGTTGCCTGGCTTTCCAACACCAGTACTCCACAAAAAAGTCTTCCCAGGCAATAGGCTTGTTTTCTAGTAGACGACGAATGCTTGTTTTTTCAACCATATGAAAGAATCAAATGGCAGAGTCGTTGTTCGAACTCTGGATTGATAGTGTGTAAGCTATCGCGGTTCCACCATCAGCTACGTTTGCGACGCAAGTCATGTATCTTTATCCTTAGTTTATACTTACTTCTCATTTACGAAACAAGCTCACATTCTCACAGTAAAACATTTTCTCACTTAAACATACATATTGACGCATCGCAAGACTTTACGGCAAAACACTTTTGAAATCATTGTGACGAAAGTAAAAATTGCTCATGATGAGCAAGTTTTCCTTTATTCACAATGTTTTCAACTTTATTCAATAATCATACAATTCATTTACAGACATTTCCCTGTGTTAGTCTACATGTTTGCAAATTTGTCTGCTGCAGATTTGTTGTTTGTGGGAAAGTCAATCAGGATCGATGTTTTGCTTTATGTAGACCTTACCAGTTCCCGCACAATTTGTGTAGAACAATTGCCTTAGGCAGAACAAGCTCTCAACGATATTCGAGCATATGACGGTCTACACTGCACCACTTCCCTTTATGTTGTTTCTAGTTATACCAGGTATACAGGTCGCATAACATATATTGTCATGTTTTATAAGCTCACTTTAGCACAAAGTGCTCTATGTTAGCTATTATGACTATCCTGTGTCGTGCGTCGGTGGGCGTGCATCGTGCGACGTGCTTCGTGCGTCGTCAATATTTTCTCCAGGCAACATCTCATATACCACTAGATCCATTGCAAACGAACATCACAGGAATGTTTGTTTTGTGGTTCTCTTAAGAAAGTTATCAAGTAATTCTATTATATTCATAGACCACCTTATTTGGTTAGAAAACATGGCTACCAGGCGCCATCTAAAAGGGGCTCATATGACCAAAACTAAATAAAAAATCTCGTGTTTAGTTAACGCCCGTTTCCTTTCTAGATTATTCGGAAGAAATGTCCCCAGCTGTCCTTTTACTAAAATTGTTCAAGCAATATTGATTGGTTTAAAAGTCATACACACAAAGCGATATCAGAAAGGGACACGCTTTCTTCTGCTCTGAAAGTGCTTTTCAAGATAATGTGGCAGTAATGTTGCTTAATTGAAGCTCTGCAAAACTTGTACCAGCCACATATATAGCCACCAGGCGGCATCAGAAAAGGACAGAAACATGACAAAGTTTTTAAAGTTCATATCCAATTCGAGATTATTTGGCAGAAATGTTCCTAAGGTGACGCAATTGATAGTGTGTTCAAATTATTTTGATTTGTAAAACAAAAGTATGTCCCCCTTGGGTATAGAAAAATCGCTTGAACGGCAAATTGAAATGATGCATTGTTCAGATTAATTTTAATGTCTTGTCAATATTGATTTTCTCAAATATCTCATTCTCAGGTGAGCTATCCACGACCTATTGGCCCTCTTGTTTTTTACATTTTATTTTACCTTCAGAATATGGCGATACGAGCAAGAGATAGCAGGACTTCTATGGAGAATTTCACCGGATACACTCAAACTCTCCGATGCCCTCTCCGGAAGCGAGCGTCGAGCAAGTTTCAGCAGTCGTGTGAGTACACCCTCCCTTGCCAATTATGGCATTTATTTAAATTTCTCATCATGTGCATGAGCAATTTCTCTTTTTGCTTAAATGTTTTAAAACTAATCCTGCAGCAGATGCGTAAAAAACGCCTGTATTTGTGAAATGTTTAAACGCTCAGTACCAGATAGCATTCCCTCAGATATAGCGACGAATAAGTCGTATTGGGACTTTAGTTAGTAAAGCGGACTGAAATTTAAGTCTAATTTAACTCGATTTATATATCATCGATTGCATAACAAGCGTTCTGCTTCTATTAAAAACGCTCGCTGTCAGCTTCCTGAAGACCTAACCAATTCGCGTGCGGCACAACAGTCTTCGAGGTCGGTTATACCTTTGATGACATTAATTTATACCAAACGTGTGGGTATATATAGGACTCACCATGTCCGTCGTTCCGTCCGCCTGTCAGTCTGTCTATCCTTCTTTCTTGTAAGCGCAACTCTTCTTAAATGGCTTGAATGATATTAGTTAAACTTTACATAGTTGAAGAGTTAACTGCGCATGCGAATGAAGGAAGATAATTCTGGTCCCACATAGTAAAGGCAGGGGCATAGCTTGGCAATAATCAATGTGTAGGCCGTCTCGTGAGAAAATCAACATTGTGGACTCTGCGTAAAGTATCGACCCGGATCAGCCTAAACATGCCACACGGGCGTACCCGGATATACACTTTTTGCCCCCTGTGGATTTTCTGTTGTGACGAAATGTGTCGGCCGGATCAGTCTGCGCGGCAGCGCAGGCTGATCTGGTCGATACATTACGCAGATGTTTATCGCTGCAGCTGCATTTTGGGGCATTTTGAGAAAAAATGTGTAGGCACCTGCCTACAGTGCCTAAAGGGAGCAACGCCCCTGTAAGGGGAGATATTTCATCACTTAGTTATTTAAATATTGTATATTGTGGTGATAGCCTTGCAAGTTCATTCTCCTCCTAAACGACTGGATTGAGTTTGATGGCATTTTACACAACTGAAGAACAATACCTGAGGATGGGCATGAAGGAAGATAATCCTGGTTCTTACTTTTAGGGAGAGATAGTTGAGCTTAGTTTCTTAAATATTGCAATATATGGTTAAGGTCTCGTAAGCCTAATATTGCGGGAAGGAGGTATCCCTTTGTGAGTTCGCTCACATCATTTCTAATTAGTGCTTGGCCCATGTCGGATGATATATGTAGCAGTATACATCAACAATGTCTGTTCTGAATAAATCAAACGTATGAGTATTGGGTCGGTTTCCGATCCTATTTCGCAGTTAAAATTAGTTATCCCTTTCCCTCATACGGCAATTCTGCAGCAGACGACTTTGAACGTATTTTGTCAAAAAGTAGAAAATCTCCATAATTGAATGGATAACCTATGGCAAAAAGTTGAAAACATTGTGGCAAAAGGAGAAATTGCACAAAGCCGTCTGCTGCAGAGGCGTCAGAAAGCGTCTACATGGGATGATATCTGAAACAGCCTGCATAACAGTGTCGTTTTATGAATATTCCAAATTATGAGTTTTGAATCGGTTTCGGGTTCTGTTACATGGTTAAAATTTAGTTCTAGATCCACGTTGGGCGATATGTGAAACAGCGCGCATTAAAAAATGTCGTTCATGAATATTCGAAATCGTATGAATGCCGAGTTACAGGGTTTAAATCAGCTCTTGGTCCACGTAATATCTGACCCAGCCTGCGTAAAATGTTCACTATGAGTTGATATGAGCCGAATATAAATCCTTATTTTAGCGAGAGTAAACCAACAATTGCTTTTATTAAACTTAAAACTGCATCTGCTGTTGTTGCTGCTGCTTCTGATGATGATGATGATTAAGGGTCTTAATGGATCTACGTACAATGAAGACTCAGACTGTCCAAACGCACAGTCTCATCAAAGGCCACACCGTTCGTAAATACGTTATGCATTAATGTAATAACATTATTACCAAATACTTAAATAGAAGCCCAACTAACTAGTGATAATAATGAACATATCCCAAAGAGTCCCACTCCTTTTATATATCTAGATATGAGATTTCACAAGGATGTTAGAAGCGCTTCTGTAAACTTGTGTAAATTCTGATGAGATGAAATAGATGCTCAGGTTGATCTGAACCTTTACTGTTCATAAACGCCCAAATTGTACCTTCTACCGTGCACGGAGTCATGCGAGCCTCGTTCTTCTCGATCTTTTGTAGATGACGTTATCACAGCTGTCCGTTGATTCAAGGATGTCGTTTACCCAGGTGTACGCCCGTACAGGCGTGTATAGAGGTCAGATAGTGGCCCTGAAAGTTTACGAAAAGAAACCTCTGGTTATAACATGGAAAATGAAGAAAGAAATGAAAATAGTGAGCTCTACTTCTTCTCTATCGTAACTCATAATTTTCGTTTAAACCACGGACGTATGTGTCATGAATTAAGATTTAAGCTTTGACATAAGAACATTTTTGACATCTATTTCGCGATTCCTCGAACATCTGAACATTACAATATATTGTTTAACTCGAACCATTTACTTGAACGTATCTCATCTTTTATGTTCTGTTTTCTTGATATGATTTTACCACTTGCTTCCTTATCATGGTAAACGTTTAGGTATAAATGAAAATATGTCGTTAACTCGAAGAAATGTTGAGTTCAATTTGGCTTCGAGATAACGGCTCTGAAACCGTTATTTTCAGATGAGGGACCTACGCCATACCAATATAAACACGTTCCTTGGTGCGTGCATTGACCCACCTTCGCTCATAATAGTCACCGAATATTGTACAAAAGGAAGTTTACTGGTAAGCCAATCTATGTTACCCTTTTATCCGCTATAACCGACTTTAACCCCCCCCCCCCCCCCCCACCCCCACCCCCACCTTACTAGACGTTCCATGAGAAACAAAATATAATGGACTCTGCGTAAAGCATCGATCTGGATCAGCCTAAACATGCCGCGCAGGCTAACCCGGACGAACACTGTTCGTCTCCTGTGGATTTTCTGTTTCAGGAAGCATATCTCTATACCTCTACCCCTCTGAGACGGAATGTGTCAAAGACTAGTATTTAATCCATAGCACAAGATTTGAAGATGCTTCGTAAGCAAACAATGATTCATATTTTAATACAGATAATGTGCTATAATGTTTTTTATTTTTTTTCAGGATATTTTAGAAAATGAAGATGTCAAATTAGATAACATGTTTATAGCATCTTTAGTAAAAGATATTATACAGGTACGTTGTACAGAATATATATATATTGTGTGCTTAGAAACAAAAAGTCAACGTCTTGTAACCTTCCCCACAACCAACAAATCTACATTAAACGACGATGAAAATATAATCGTAAAAATATGGAAAAGGTCTATAAAGAAAAATGATTGAAAAGCGTTGAAAACATTGCGGCCAAAAGAGAAACTGCTCATCATGAGATAAATTCCATTTGCCACAATGTTTTCTAAAGTTGTTTGCTGTAACGGTGTTCACAAGCGTCTGTTTGTGGCGAAGGGTTAAGTAATATTCGATTTCAAATATTGGTGGATTTTGAGGCTAGTAGAAAAAGTGATTTGGAAATTGTGCGCTCCAGTTGTTTCATCTGGCAACTTTATCTGGTGAGGCAAACGACTATGTCAATGTTGTGAATGTCCTCGAAACCGTAGATGCTCCGTTCCCACGTACAACACACTTTTACAATCTCACAAAACGGATATCTATACGGACAGAATAAAGTCTGGAGATAAGTCATTTTACTCAATAACTCATAATACATAATGATGTTATCAGTAAGGAGACTAATCTCCAGTCTTTATTTCGTCTATATTTATATATATGAGCCGTTCCACGAGAAAACCAATAGTGTGGACTCTGCGTATTGTGATCGACCCGGATCAGCCTAAGCATGCCACGAAGGCTAACCTCGACAGCCACTATCCGCCTTCTATGGATTTTCTGTTTCAGGAAATATTACTCTATACCCATATCCCCATAAGTCGGAATGTGTCGGCCCGGATAAGCCTGTGTAGACTGCGCAGGCTGATCTGGATCGATACATTACGCAGAGATCATAATGTTGGTTTTTATCGTGGAACTGCTCATATATATAATATTATTGCCTTTAGTTGATTAAAGTGTTTATTTGTTTGCAAACACGTGTAAATTGGTTCTTTTTAATTAGGGGATGATATTTCTCCACGACAGTGAACTCGGTTACCACGGCAACCTTAAGAGTTCAAACTGTGTAGTTAACAGCCGATGGACGCTCCAGATTACGGACTTTGGTCTCCTAGAGGTTCGCGCGGCTACCTACAAGATAGAGGACGAACATGCATTTTATAGAAGTAAGAAAGAGACGCGATTCTGTGTCCACTTATGTGACAAATATGCACAAATATGAACATCTCTGTAATTGAGGGTATAACAATTGAATAGAGTTGAAAGGACGAACTTGCATTTTATAGTATTAAGAAAGAGACACGAACCTGTGACAACTTATAGGCACAAATATAAACACTATCTGTAATTGAAGGTAAAATAATTGGATATAGTTGAAAATATTATGGAAAAAGGTGAAATTGCTCATTATGATTTTTCCTACAACGAAATTAAGACCTGCCAGTCCAAAAAAATCCGAAATTACGACCGTAATACTTCAAATTCACCCAATGCAAATTACCATAGTTACACTATTGTTCATCCCATAGAGCATTCCAAATCCAACAATATTGTAGTCCAATTGTCTACCTATCGGTACAAATACATGAAATTGTCAAACTTAATCATTACTAGCTTGTTTACAAACTTGAATGGTATTGAATGTTTATCTTATTAGGTTTTTGTTCTCTCTTTCCCATATAATCGTTTATTGATTAATTTTATTGTATCCACATCTTTTTCTTCTTGAGCCATATGCCAAAACCTGTTCATGTATGTCTGTTAATTAATATTGTATAACTCAAGATGCCTAAAGATTTTATAGATTTTTTTTCGGAGAGAAAGTATTAATTTGTCACAATATTTTTAAAAAGTAATCCGCAATAAATGCTTCAAATATGATCTTTATCGACTTTGAATTACATTACAGATTTATTTTGGAGAGCGCCGGAGTTACTTCGTAGTCCTTTAACACCGTGGTCTGCAAAAGGAGATGTCTATTCCTTCGGTATTATATTACACGAGATCTTTGGGCGGGCTGGACCGTTTGGATTCACAAAGATTGCACCAAGAGGTGAGTGTATATTTAGTGAGGTTGAATTTAACCGTTAAACTGAATTGATATTTTAAAACCGTCAGCGTTGTACCTCTTAGTTAATCCTTTCCCACATATATTTAAAGTCAATGCGACATGCGTCATTCGTCTTCCACCAATGGGCTAAGTCTATGTGGAAAAGCAGGCAGTTGCTTGGGAAGATTGTTGTGTGGAGTACTGGTGTGAGAACACCAGGAAATGCATGAGTAGGTGAACCGTGATATAACTGAGAAATTGTTTATAAAACGGCGTTAAAACCCCAATCAATCAATCAACTCCACGTAGATCTGTTGCAGACAACTTTGAAAACGTCCGGGCAAAATCATTGGAAATCTTTTATAAATGAAGGTATACAAAAATAAAAACGTTATGGTAAATGGACAAATTGCTCGTTTTGCGCAATTTTCTCCTTTTGTCAACGTGTTTTTCAAAAAGTCGTTTTCAGCAAAGGCGTCGTGAAAGAGTTTAAAAAATGATAATATTCGGAAACCTATAAAATAAAAAGATTGTTTGCAAAGCAGAAATACCACGTTTTGAGCTCCACAATGTTTGCTAATATCAAATAATAAGCAAAGCATGTGTAGTTGATTTTGTATTCGCAACCTATAAGCTGCTATGAACATCTTATGCAACGGTATTATTCAATTACCAGTATATCAACTACCCGTTTGAGGTTCCTGACACCGATGCAGAGGACTAGATAACGATGAGTAAAAAGGTCTTTCTTATATGATATCTCTCTTCGCACTCATTAAAACCTATGTTATGGGAACTCAAATGAATCGTCTCACTGAGACGATTCTTTTGAGTACCCACAACATAGGCTTTGGAGGTCAAATAAGGATTTTAGAGCATGAAAAACGCTCCTTATCTAGAGCTCTGACCGATGCATCCTGCAGTGTATCCCCACAACATTAGCACGAAGGGGGGAGGGATTCATTACCCCCATCACTTCTCCGACTGGGGACAGGAATGATGATGTACTGGTAAAGTGTCCAACTCGGCTGTGGGAAGTCGATTGTTCGAACCGCGACTGGGTCATACCAATTTCCTCTCTGGCTCTCAGGAGTGTGGGGTAAGCATAAACAACTGACCCGCTGGTATCGGAATACATAGACCAGCTGAACTGGTAACTTAACCAGGAAAGGCCGGCATATAACTGAACCAAATGTTGAAAACGGCGTAAAACGCAAACAAAACCGACTGGGAATGAAGTGTTTATAAAGGTATAAATACAATGATGTTACTACATCCTTCCAGATATAATAGACAGTATATGCGACGTCAATCCATACACACCATTCCGGCCGGACACCAAAGCATTGCCTTGCGATAGCTACATTGTAGACTGTATGGAATATTGCTGGCACGAGATTCCCGAGCGCAGACCGGATTTCAGGTCTATCAATAAGGCACTGCAGCCTTTAAGACAGGGCATGTAAGTCATTGGAAATTGCTTTGTTTTATCCCTTTCCAATATATACAACGAATCTACAACAGACGACTTTGAAAACATTGAAATTCTCTATAAATGAAGGTATTGTCATTGACAAGAGTTGAAAACTTTCTGGAAAATGGAGAAATTGCTTATTTTGAGCAATATCTTCTTTTGTCACAATGTTTTCAAAAAGTCGTCTGCCGAAGAGGCGTCACAAAGCGCCTTTATGTGGGAAAGGGTTAATCATACATTTGTTTCAGAATTTAGCAGGATATGTGTTAATGGGCGTATCGATGGGAAAGTCGATCTTTTAGAACTAGGAACCAACGAAGAACCTGCACATCAGCACAGTCTGATCAAGATCACGCGGTATTATCATATGCTGTGGTTTAAGAGCAACATAAATACAAACCACTTATTCGACATCAAGCATACAACTTCAAAGCAAAAGAAACACACATATATAATTAATAACATGTATATACAAATACATACTACGTTTATCCCTTTACCACATGTGAAGATTTTGGTACAACTGCAGCAGTCGACTTTTGAAAACATTGTCTGACAAAATGAAGAAATTCTCATAATTAGCAATTTGATCCTTCTGCCATCGTGAATGTTTGTCATTCATTGTATTATACTCAATGATTAATTGTGCGACCATTTATTGCGCGTGTGCATCAGCACCAGTGCATATATTGGTTGTGAAAATACTGTCACTGGTGCAATTGGCTTGCGCATGCGCCGTGTAAATCGTCTTGATCGCGCATGCGCCGTATTTTACAGTCAGCTCTCGGATATTGCCGTAGCAGTTCGTCACTAGACTGGTTCTCGTTCGAGTTTGCAATATAATATTAAGATTAGTGAACCAGTATATTTATATGCGAGAAGTTTTTTATAATTAAAATGTAAATTAAAACCATAGTGTTTTAATAACACCCACCGCTTAACGTGTACCGGCGTTAAGCCATCGCGGGTCACCCATCCAGGCACTAACCGCGATGGAATGTGATTAACTTTACACAAAGGTTAACCAACGTCGCTATAAACACCGGCTTCCACAGCAAGGCTTTAAAAGTGATAATTATACATATACCTATACCCCGTTCCCGTTACATTAGGAAAATGGGAATATTTTCATGAATGCGAAGTTATTTTGCTAAATTTTGCGATTTTAAGAATATATTAAGGGGGGGGGGGGGGGGGGGGGGGGGGGGAAACAAGCATGCGCTGACAAATGTTGACAATAATTTTGGGAGATCGAGGTCAACACTTTGGGAAAAGGTATTTTTGTTTTCGTTTTACGTATTTAACTATTGTTATCATATATTTATATCATACATTTAAAGGCGGGTTTCGTGTTTTTCGAATCAAACAGTCTTTCTAAAGCCATAAATGCTGATTCCCGCGCCAATTGCTGCATCTTGCAGCAACTCTTGTATATTACAGAGATTGTATTTATTTTGCCCTAAATGTTTTCACAATCGGCTGCTGCAGATTTGTAGTGAGCCAGAAAGGATTCAGAGCTATAGAAGTGTCCATAGAATAATTCTTATCTTAAAAACGAAAGTTTTGTCTCAGACCAGATTGATTTATGTGTGCCGTGTCTCTTTTATATTCCCACTAGTGTTATTTCCAATTTAGTATCATTCACCCAGTTAAAATATCGTTTGTCTTCATTACAAAAAAGAACTTTAGGTAGATGCATTATTAATTACATTCGCAGTCTGGCTTAAAGTTAAACTAAATGAAGTTTTAATTACCTGTATCTACTTAACCGTATTTCTTTTACTCATCGATTTTGAAAGAAGTTCTTTCAAGTTAAATTAATCACTTCCTATGTCTGCTTTGTGGTTTCTCAACCACTACTCGTGTCAAAGGCCTAGATGTATTGTTTGGCACAGATTGATCGTGCAACGTTCAAGTAATTTCAAACTTGAAACGCGGATCAACAATTGAAAACTGAATTGTTAGCAATACCATTTAATGATCTCTTACAAAGGATGAACATCTACATCGTAATATATCAAGATGGTGTACAAATAAATACAAAGGTGGCACCACCATTTGATCCTTTACGTTTAAAATTGCATTTCAAAGACGATTTACCGAAACTAATTAAATTGTATTGGTTTTGTACAGGCTATTCGTGCTGTTTTGTGAAATGTGATTAATCGATTAAGCAACCAATTTACCTCATGCTTTTGGACTCATCTGCAGAGGACGAATACATTGTAACAAAAGGAGAAATTGTTCATCAATAGCAATGTTTGCAATAAATGTTGTTAACTCCAGTCAATAAGTATGCTTTCCTTTATAGAGATCATCCATATTTACTTAGATAGTGTCATATCAGTCTGCTGTAGTTCTGTGTTGTATGGGGGGTCCACCCACTTACAGGAAGCGAGGTATATTTAACGATTTGGTGGCGATGATGGAGTTGTTTGCCTAGAAATTGTCAAGGCCGTCTGCTATAGATTTATTCATATGGGAAATGGTTAACAGATAAATCAATTAACAGGAGGCAATGTATATTTGACAATATCATGGCGATGATGGAGTTGTTTGCCTAGATAATTTCAAGGCCGTCTGCTGTAGATTTGATGCATATGGGAAGTGATTAACAGATAAATACAATTACAGGAAGCGATGCATTTTTGACAATATAATGGCGCTGATGTAGTTGTTTGCATAGAAATGGTCAAGGCCGTTTGCTGTAGATTTGTTGGGAAATGATTGAACAGATAAATCCATTAACAGGAAGCGAGGTATATTTGACAATAATTATGATGGCGATGATGGAGTTGTTTGCCTAGATATTTACAGGGTTGTCTGCTATATATATATTCAAAGTATGTGGGAAATGATTAACAGATAAATCCATTAACAGGAAGCGAGGTATATTTGACAATATGATGGCAATGATGGAGAGGTACCAAAAGAACCTAGAGGATTTAGTGGACGAAAGAACTACGTTACTTGTTGATGAAAAGAAGAAAACGGAAGGGTTGTTATTACGTATGTTACCAAGGTTAGCTTTTTAACTGATTTTGTTTGTTTTATTAATATTTTACCTGAAGTGTGTTGGTGGAAAGTTTACATTAACTAACGCAAGCAAATTAAAACAATCAAATTACAGCTACTGCACAGTGGCTGTAATTTGATTGGTTGATTTATTGCCGTAAGCTACAATTCACTGAATCCACTGCAGATAATGATGGTTTTAGAGACGTCCCTGTGAAACCCCTATAACAAAAAAGAATTTGAAGCAACATCTATACATATATCACGTGAAGGCGAACATATGAGCCTCAAGTGTGCATATGCACAGAACCGCGAGGTCCGTCTCTGTTTGCATATGCAATTCATCCCTAATCAGTGTCATGCCTGGTATATTATTGGTTCCAGGTGTGTGGCGGATCAGCTCAAGCTTGGCAATGCTGTGATTCCTGAATCCTATAGCAGTGTGACTATCTACTTTAGTGATATATGTGGATTCACGAAACTGTCAGCCGAAAGTACTCCACTGGAGGTATGTACATATATTTAAAAGAGTTAGAAATTGCAATCAAAGAACTTGAAGTGTTGTCAGATGATTGATCGAATTGTAACATACAGGAATATATAGCCGCAATGAAGCACACTATTTCTGAATGTTCGACGATACTGAAACACAGACACAGCAGTCACAGTCACATCAGTTCATCAGACACAGTATATGCAAGTATTTAACTATGGTCTTACTATGTATGAAGAGGAGGTAGTAAATTGAAAAAAAAATGACTTGAAGTAGACGGTCGAAAATTCTCAATGATTCCAATAGTTATCTCCCTTGTTTATATGGATTACATGGTTTAATTATTCCAGTTATAAATGGCTAGATTGACACTGCGAATGTCTCGTGTAAACAATCATGAGTCCTGCCACCGAGTCTATTCTCGTTATAACTGTCCTCGTCTGCCTTGACAATGTTTATATACTCATTGATGTAATTTCAGCAATAGCATTGACTACTCGCAATGCTCTTATAGTATATTAGATACCTATAAAGAAACTTAAATACACTTGTTATGGTTTATAACATGTTTCCTTCATGCGAGAGTCAATCTGAGAAAGTGATTTAAATCAAAGTTTTGTTCAAAACATAATACAAGTTAGACAATTCTATGAATCAGTTCATTGAAGTCGGCCTGGTCACTTGTGAAGATATAACCAGTAAGAAATTCCTTAAGCTTTTTTATTTTTTCCAGATATAATTTACAACCTAATTTGATCAAATAGTTAATTTATAGAACCATTGATTGTCGTAAAGAATAACTTGCTTTGACATCAAATTGGCATGAAACAAACCACAGAAGCAGCGAAATACTGCTCGTACTGTTCCAGCCTGTGATGTGATCCGACAGCTCAAAAGAAAATATTCCTGACATTCGTCTACATGATATAACGTAGACAAACACCTAAGTGATGTCTAGATGTATCAGTCAACATACAGTGATCGTTGTGGTGTGATTATTCTGTATTATTTATCAATTTATTGCTTTTCATCGTGTCCTTATGTAATTTGAAGAATGCAAGGGAAATAATAGTTCAGCGTGGGAAATGATAAACAAGAATGGCGCTATATCATTCCCGATTCTATTTGAGTATTTGATACCCGCCTAAACAATGTAGTACGTGGGACTTTTTCTTTTAATCCTTTCGCTGCCAAAGGCAATGAAAGGCTTTTGCAAACAATGCAAGGTGAGACAGCTCGTAATGAGCTGTCTTTCCCGAATATGCATTTTTTGCCACTTAGACATTAAATTCAGTAATCAAATTTCCTGTTTGAGGATAGGTCCAATTCTGAACATGTAAGAGTTGACTCTGTGAAATTTGGCGGTGAAAGAGTTAGGTATTCGCTAGCATTTACCATGTGATGTGCATTTAACAGGTATTGTTCTTACATGGAGAGCCGTAATTAAGTTTGAGAGCTCGACCTTTTTGCTCTATAAGTATGCTCTTAAAGCGTTATACCATGTGATTTATTTGACAACAACACATGAACCGTTCCACGAGAAAACCAACATTATAGACTGTGTGTAATGTATCGACAAGAAAATCCGCAGCAGGCGAGAAGTGTCTGTCCGGGTGAGCATGCGTCGCATGCTTAGGCTGTTCCGGGTCGATACATTACTTACGCAGAGTCCACACTGTTGGTTTTCTCGTAATTCGGCTCATATGATTACACAAGAATTGTATTTGTGACTTAACGTGTGTGGTAAAATAAGATATCCGACTAGACCAGCATGAAATCAAAATTTGGCCATTCTAAGGGGATACCGACCTTAAAGGTTTGTGATAAATGAAACACCTAGGTAGCCCGTTTAGTTATTGCTGGACCATATTTGCACCTTAGAAATAATTCGTACCTGAATTAAAGTGGTGTACCATATTTTCACATGAGAAATTAAATTGTAGTGACCTAACTGTATGCAGAAATAACAATAATCGTCGTCAATGACCAATCCTTGAATGTTCGTTTTGTTTATGACGCGGATATAATAAGATCAGCGTATGACGATTTACGAGTCTCAACGACTCAACGAGTCTCAAGACTACATTGCATGTTAACGAAGAGTGATTAACCTGGTGACACTGCGTGAACCCATAGACTCGCCTGAGTCTTCATTGAACGCAGATGAATTAAGACCAGAAATTTAAGACTATAGTATATATTGACGAACAGTGATTGCACTGATGAGACTGCGTGGATGCAAATACTCATCTGGGACTACATACTACGAAGATGAATTAAGACCACACATGTAAGGCTATATTGTATGTTGACGAACAGTTATTTCCCTGATCAGACTGCGCGGATGCACAGACTCGTCTGAGTTTTTATCCTGTGCAGATGCATTAATACAAGAACAGTAAGGCTACATTACATGTCAACGAAGTGTGATTGCATTATCGTACGCAGATGGATTCAGACTAGAAATGTAAGGCTATATTTCATGTCAACGAAGTGTGATTGCATTATCGTACGCAGATGGGTTCAGACTAGAAATTTAAGGCTATATTACATGTCAACGAAGTGTGATTGCATTATCGTACGCAGATGGGTTCAGACTAGACATTTAAGGCTATATTTCATGTCAACGAAGTGTGATTGTATTATCGTACGCAGATGGGTTCAGACTAGACATTTAAGGCTATATTTCATGTCAACGAAGTGTGATTGCATTATCGTACGCAGATGGGATAAGACCAGACATTTAAGGCTATATTACATGTCAACGAAATGTGATTGCATTATCGTACGCAGATGGGATAAGACCAGACATTTAAGGCTATAGTACATGTCAACGAAGTGTGATTGCATTATCGTACGCAGATGGGATAAGACCAGCCATTTAAGACTATATTTCATGTCAACGAAGTGTGATTGCATAATCGTACGCAGATGGGTTAATATCAGACATTTAAGACTATAGTACATGTCAACGAAGTTTGATTGCATTATCGTACGCAGATTGGTTACTACTAGACATTTAAGTCTACACTTCATGTCAACGACCTAAAGGTCCCCTTGTCCACCTGAAGTTGAAGGAATGACTATGAAAAATGTAAAATATCTTCTGAGGAAATTATTGATGACCGAATGAGCCGTCCCAAGAGAAAACATACATTATGGACTTTGCGTAATGTATCGACCAGATCAGCCTAATCCGGGCCGACACATTCCGTCTCAGGGGGATATAGGTATAGAGTAATGATTCTTGAAACAGAAAATTAACAGGGTGTCTTAGTCACTACACAATTATGTCCCTCGAAATGGCCAAAACTGTACTAACAGTGTCCGCTTTCTAAGTTTGGCTGATGTTCAACCAATTATCACCATACTTGGTCACAAAAAAAACAGGACGGGCTTATTTTGTGACATTTGGCGCTCTTGTTAAATATATGATATAATATGATAACAATAGATTTTTAGTTAAATACGTAAAACGAAAAAAAATCCTATTCCCAACGTGTTGACCTCGATCTCCCAAAAGTATTGTAGACATTTGTCTGCGCATGCTCGTCCTGTTTTCCCCTTAATATATTCTTAATCGAAAAATTTAGCACAATAACTTTGCATTTATGAACATATTCCCATTTTCCTAATGTTACGGGAACGGGGTCTATATATATAGATTTTATAGCGACATTGGTAGAATGGTTGACCTTTGTGTAAAGTTAAGCAACATTCATCGCGGTTAGTGCCTGGATGCCAGTGGATGGATGACCCGCGATGGCTTAACGCTGGTACACGTTACAAATGGTGGCAGCGGTGAATGTTATTAAAAAACTATGGTTTTAATTTACATTTTAATTATAAAAAAACTACTCGCATATAAATAGACTGGTTCATTAATCTTAAAAGTCTATTGCAAACTCGAACGAGAACCAGTCTAATGACGAACTGCGTCGGAAATATCCGAGAGCTGACGTTAAAATACGGCGCATGCGCGATCAAGACGATTAACACGGCGCATGCGCAAGCCCATTGCACCAGTGACAGTTTTTTCACAACCAATATATGTACTGGTGCTGATGCACCCGCGCAATAACAACAAAATAACGTGGGTGCAAGGAATCAATGTCGCCGAAAATCCAGACTGCAATACTGTATAGCGCTTTAATTATTGATGTTGAAAAAACAGTAAACAACTGCGATGCATATAAGAACATCAGAAGTGGTGTCAAGTAAAAATTCACCATAATCTGCAATTCTTATTTTTTTTTAAATGAAATGAATGTCCTTCATTGTTTTAAACAATCTACGTTAGGTTGAACAGATATACATTATACTCATTAACAGGTGAGTCATCTTTACATTCATTACATTCATTAGTATATATATAATATCTACTGCTTTCATTAAGAACTAATTCCAGGAATATGTTTTAATTTCACTTATAAATTTCAGGATTTATTTGTCCTAATATTGGTAAATTTGTATTTGTCAATAAAACAACAAAATAGACTATTTGGGATTAACATGGATAAGTAGTTTAACCTTTTTTAAAAGGCAACATTGGACACTTTTGTAGCGGTCTTCTTTTAAAACTACGAGAACAAGTTAAAAATGCTGAAAATATGAATTTCTCATTTTCTAACTTTGCATCATAATTATAATCATAATTTTACAAATGTTGATATGTTTCCCAATATTTTTACAAAGTAGACCACATTTGAAATACCATATCAGCTAAACAGTTAATTGCATTGAAATTGTTGTATAATTTCAAACTTTTCTTCGAACATAAACCGTACCATATTACTAGTCTATAATTTGTAAATTCATTATTAGTCTTACTTCCTTTTTTATAATGAAAATAGCAAACTATTTATGTTTAAGATTTATTAAGATGAGTGTCCTTGTGCCATTGATGCATACAACATATGCAGAGCGCAAGCAAAATGGCTGTAGTAGGTCCAATGACACATTTAAAGGTGTCAAGTACGAAATGATTTGGGTACGAGAGAACCGATTTTTATAAACTGCCATACTTCTATAAAAAAGGACTTTTAAGGCTTTTAGGTTGTGTATAATTATGTTTTTGAGAATTTTTCCAAACAATCGCAACCGTAACATTTTCGAGGCATTTGCATTTAGTTTATCCTAATAACAACTTGTTTTCAGTTATTATAATACCACGGAGTTTCAAGTGTTTCTTTGCAATAGTGTTGATAAGTATATTCTGACGCTAATGCAGCAGTCATAATCATCCCCTTTACCTTGCGAAGATGGAAATCCTTTTCTACACTGTCTTATTTCCTTAGTAGTATTGGAACACATTTCTATAGAGGTTGTTTAAAAAAAGCAATATATCAAACCACAATTTGGTGCAATAAAGTGCAATGGGATTAGTGTATGATAAGCTTTGTTTATTGTTTCATGCATTTTAAAACTTTCTTAAACTATTACTGGAAGAGTTGCTGAAAATGCGACATGTTCTGATGTCTTACAAAATAGCACTATTATCAACGATGCAAGGTACTCTTGATCTGGAAACTTGTCTCCTAGGCTCATGGCTTATGTTGGCCATGATGGCCTGTAATTTGCCGAGGCAAGTTCCTTCTTAGGCAAGTTCTTTCTTAGGCAAGTAAAAGTATAATTAACGTCAGTAGACACTTGCAAATCAGGCAACGAACTCTCATGATTTCAATTGACTGGGTGATTCGTTATCTTTACAGACGCTTGTTATTTAATGAATTTCTGGTGACTGAAATAGTGTTCTCTAGCCGTCATATACATGACGTTTAACGGTAAAGTTTTAGAGTATATTGAACGCAGTCATAAGTTCCCAATGTGTTCTGCCATCTGATTAATTAAGTTTGAAAACATTGTATAACTTAGGTACATGGCACAGGCTTTGCAAGAGTCGCTTAATTTTAGTCACTGCTCAAGGAAAGTTTGGTTCCACTAAACGACGTTTTCAAAGTGTCTACTCTCAACAATATATTGAAATCATTTTACAAAAGACAGCACAATCGCCGATTATGTATAGCCATGAGTCATGTGACTTTATATCATAATATTTAAATATGTATATATGTAAACAAATAACGGTGACTCATAGGCCCAAAGGACCGGGCGTGGTTTTTATATTATATTGTTTTTATATTATATTGTTAACCAAAATATATTTCATACATCATGTCACGTTAATAAGCAATTTCTTATCTTATCTTATCTATGAACAACTGTATTTTCAGATTGTTGACATGTTGAATGATCTGTATACTATATTTGACGAGACCATCCGCCATTTTGATGTCTACAAAATTGAAACAATCGGTACGTTGACACATTCCCTAAAACAGGTGACTTCTACCGACTTCGGAAAAATTACTAAAATCAGCAATATCGCATATTCTCATAATGTGTTCAAGTTTGATTCAATACTTATCTCTAATTTTAGTGCTTTTATTTTTGTACTGGTTTTCAAAGATTCTCCTGAAATTCCTTATATTGTTTTTCTCTGTTATTATATTGTTTAAGAATTTTAAAAAGCATGTACGGTTTGAAAAACTCATGACATAGGCTATATTTGCATTTATCATAATTCTGCACATTTCCGGCGCAAATTCATGCAGACGGTTATGCACAGCTGAAACATGGCGGATTAAAATTCAGTATTTGACTAAATACGGTACCAAATATGGTTGTGGTACGTCACTGATATATGATGTGACGTCATTGAAATATGAAACACGTCATTGAAATATGAATCACATCATTCAAAATGAGGTCGCGGGACATGGTTCACACGCCAATCATAAATTTTCAAAAGTTGCCTGCTGCATATTTGTCGAATGTGTCTACATGTGAGAAAGGTTCAATCAGATTGCGCGTAAGACTAATCTTATCGCCGAACTCGAATGTTGGTTTTCTTGTGGCGTGCCATATGTACATTTTCTATTTCAGGCGATGCCTACATGTCTGCTGCATATGCATATGCTTCAAAAGGCGTCTATTTGTGAGAAATGTTTTTATCAGATTCCGTGTAATGACTAATCGCCGAACTCGAAGGTCGGTTTTTCTATGGCGTGCTATATTTATAATTCTATTTCAGGCGATGCGTACATGGTGTGTAGCGGTCTCCCGATTCGTAATGGAGACACTCATGCTGGAGAAATAGCCTCAATGTCTCTGAAACTGCTCAACGAGATTAAAAACTTTCGTGTCCGACATCGTCAAAACCATGTCATGTCGCTACGTATTGGTATGCATTCAGGTAAGTGATTTCTCTATGTCACACATACAGCAGATTTGCGAAAGCCGACTTGGAAAAAAAGTAAATACCTATTTATTAAAGTATGATTATTGAATAGAGTTGAAAACATTGTGACAAAAGGAGAACTTGTTTTTTATTAGCGCGATCTCTTTTTGCCACAACATTTTCAAAAGTCGCCTGCTTCAGATATCTCAAAATGCATTTGCACGATTGAAAGTGTTGACTATGATCAGAAGGCATCTTACTAGCGAATCTCATTTACTGGGCATGAAAATCCCAAATGTCGTTTCAGGAGTTGTGAGTTCGAACTCAAGCTCGGCCAACATTATTTTCGACATTCGACAAAAGTCAATGTGACAAGCGTCATTCCTCTTTCACCAATTGGCCAACAGTATATATGGAATCAAAGCACTGCAGTTCTGACGGCCTGGGGGCTGCTGGAAGGTTGGAGAAGTAGGGGAAATGTGAAAGGAAATAACAATTGCAGCTTATGTTTATGTATTTATTGTCAAGAAGTTGAAAGATCATGTCAAAAATAGTAAATTTTATTTAACTGCCAATTTAAAAACAGAAGGACCTTGTTGGCACTATATCGCTCACCTGAGTGCAAGAGCTCACAAGTATACACATTTAGGACATGAAGAATCGATGGGAAATTTGACAGCAGGTTTAGGCAGAATATTTTGAAGTTTTTGCATTATTATATTGAGAAATATGTCAATGTTAAATCACATTCCATGAAGTTGAAATAGTTCTCTAAACCATGTACTAGACTTGGAGTAAGTGTTTGAAATATGCAAAACTCACCAAGACAATTATTCTATTCAAAAAGCAACATCCAGTGTGTTATCAAGATTTTCCTTCATTTGGCCTAGTGACCTATTTTTGTTTACCCGATATGACCCTTATTCGAACATGGACTAGGTATCATTAAGATAAACATTCTGACCAAATTGTTTAAAAAAACGTGGCCTCTACAGTGTTGACAAGATTTTCCTTCAATTTGGCCTAGTGAACTATTCACTATTCAAACTTGGCCTACATATCATCAAGACAAACATTCTGATACAGTTTCAACATGCTCAAGTTAAAAATGCAGCCTCCATTAAAAAGATTTCCATTCAATTTGGCCTAGTGACCTAGTTTCTGACCCAATATGACCCATATTCGAACTTGATTTAGATACCATTAAGACAAGCATTCTAACGAAAATGCAGTTGATACCTCCACAGCACTTGCGTGCACATGCACAGCACGATTGAGGGAGAGGTTTGCGTTTGAACGCTACCTCTACAACTTAGTTATTGGTGCATTGGTGGCTGTAGAAGAGAGGTCTCATTCCCTTTACTGCCACTCTCCCTCTCTTGTGGGTACTGCCCTCTCCTTCTCCTTCAGTCCACCCTTCTTGTATAGGGCATCTTGTAGTAGTGTTACTCAGACACTTTTGTGATAAACTGTGTGTTAAAGTGCTAGCTTCTGTGAAGAGCGCGACTGGAATCTGATTAATGATGCGATGACCCGGCTTTTATAACCTGCGAGACACAGTGGATGGTCGGCCAGACGCCGCCTTTCCCCGGTCAATGTTTGCCCGATGTCCGGCCTTTTCTTTGTTTGCCATTAATTGTTCGACGCACGGGCCCTATGGCCCCCCGGTTAATACGCCACTGTATATTTCACGTGACTTCTTTCGTGGGGTAGGGGAATCGGACACTGGCCCTATGAAACCCGCTAAATTCGCCGCTACATTTGCCACGCTTTTTCTTTGTTTACCATTAATACTTCGACGCACGGGCCCTACGGCCCCCGGTTAATCCGCCACTGTATATTTCACGTGACTTCTTTCGTGGGGTGGGGGGGGAGTCGGGCATGGGCCCTATCTGACTCCGCCAAATCCGCCACTTCATTTACGACGCTTTTTCATTGTTTACCATTAATTTTTCGACGCACGGGCCCTACGAGAAATTGTTAAAAACGGCGTTAAACCACAATCAATCAATCTGTTGTGTAGGGTACAAATATAAGAAAGCCAGGAAACACATGTGTGTGTGAAATTACCGCCTTGTTATGACTATAACATTGTTGAAACCACGTAAAACCCCAGTCGATCAATCGCCATGTGTATGGAATAATTTATCCCTCTACATTAAGTCTGAAGACAGTTTAATTTAAGGGAGATAACTGTGTGTTTTTTACAGGTCCATGCGTTGCTGGAGTTGTCGGCCTTACTATGCCGCGGTACACTTTATTTGGTGACAGCGTCAACACTGCCTCACGTATGGAAACAAACGGAGAGCGTAAGTCGATAGTGTATTTCTGACAAATGAGCGGTCCTAATAAGCTGATCTAAAGCTTCAGCCAAATAGAACACAACAAATGGAAAAAATCAGAATAGGAAGTTCTAAACATCAATCGTATGTAGTTATATAAATAGTCATAGCAGGTACCAGGTTAATTAAAGCGACTGAACTCCAGATACCCAACTGTCGAAAAAAAAAATCCAATTATAAGAAAATAAGTGTTATTTTTGTATTTGGGGCATTAAAATATGATAACTGACATATTACATACCCCTATAATCGGTGAGATTTTCTTGTTTTCGATACTTTTCCGTCGCAAATTCTACCCTGTTGAAAATTGAAAACGACTCAAGTTCACTTTATTGATAAAAAACGATACATTTTCTACCCTGGTTTTACTTAGATAACATAAAGAATAACATTTAGGGCGAATTCGAGATTTTTTTTTGTTGTTGTTTTTTTTTCGTGCCATCTGGATTTCAGTCGCTTTAAGCATCATCCATTCGAATACTTGAGCACGGATGCCCAAACAAGTCAATGATGGAAAAAGGCGTCAATGTACAATATGAACATTTAATGCACACTTACACTCCAAATTAATTAACTTTGGCATTATTGTTTTCTGGTAGTTTTCAATGCAGACTGTAAATACGTCATATCCGGTAAGCGGAAGGTAAGCAAGTTACATGATTATCATTTTCATCATTTGACATGGCGATATATTGACATACAGACGAACCTGTGCCTAAGACCACATTTGCATAGCAATTCCCTGTCTTTAGCGTCCACACTTTTAATTTCCCAATTATTCATTTTTCTGTCTAAATGAAACTGTGATTAAAGACCACCTGTGAACAAAGACCAGATTGTTGTCTTCCCAATGGTGCTCTTTAAACACAGGTTTGACTGTAATTTTGACCATTGGTTCTCGGTGATATATGCGATTGGTGGTTGGTCCGACAGATACATTCGACGTAAATATTAATAACATGTTTTACCAAACGACCTGATATTTCAATACTCTTTTTATTTTTATTTTGAACATTCACTATTAAATAAAAAGAAAAAAAGAAAGATACGTCACTCGCCATTTTAAAAAAAACGGAAGTGGGTAATCTGCAATGCGTTCGTAAGACAGGAACATCCTTATTAGAGCGAGGTTTCGTCATGCGCTCGTATTCCAGTTCAATGCGACAGATAATATTCCGACCGTTTAAGAATCTCTTTGGGTTAAAGCTGTAAGCCATAGTTTGTTAACACTGTGACACGATGCCGGCTGCAGATATAGCATGCTAGTACGACTAGATGGCAACACGGAAGTACCTGATCATAGATCTGGAACTTCACTCGTCGTAGAGCCCAGAACTTTGATTTTCTTGCCTCAATAAAGATCGTTATAAGATGGATACTAATTCTAGGTTCGATATTGAAAAATAGTCAATCAGACATTCATCCCTTCTGTCGCTTACGATCAGTCCGTACATTACTAATCAGATTAGTGTTTCAATTGTATACTTATTATTTGTGTGTATTGTCCATTAATTCGATGGATGCCAATGCCGTTCCTAATCAGACTACTGCGCCTATGTACAAAACTGATCTAGATCTATATTAGTTGCTGAAAAAATGCTAGAATGCAGAATTTCCTGCGTCGATGCAAATTTCAACGTTTCGTTCATTATCTATATCATCTGTCTATAGCCATGAAGATACACTGTAGTCCAGACAGCAGGGATCTACTAGATACACTAGGAGGATACACGTTGGAAGCCCGGGGAAACGTAACGATGAAGGTACATGTATACCAACTTTGGATATGTGTTAATGCCGGCCATAAGCGGAGGGATATAGTTCTAGAGTAGTGGCCTAAGATAAAACAAAACAAAATATTTATTTCGTAACCAGTTAATTCTATTGTTTCTTAATCTGTTATTCTTTTATTTGAAAAAAAAAATATGGATGCACCACCTAATGGGTGAAACATAAGGTCTGTCCGGAGTTATATCTATAAGGAATGATTGAAGGGATTTTACCAAAACTCCATACATATACATATTAATTACTATCAGATCAGAGTCCACCAACTTTACTTAGCGCTACGTAATACTTAATACTTAATTTCATCATTTTTGTTTTCCTAATAAAAAAGCCACAATATTTCTTACCAACTCGTGTTAGTCTGCAAGGTAACTTGTTATGTCAACTTAGTCATTTACTTAAATACATTCCACCATACATACTTTACAAAATACTAGGGAAATAAAAATGACGAAATATGCTTTTAAGTATTTAAGTATTAGGAAGGTTTGTGGAATTGAAGCCAGCTACTCGGATATGACCAGAAGCATTAGCCCTTCAGTTTGGAGCGGATATCAATTCAACGAATTTTCTTGTATTTCTTTTAAGTGAAAGCAAACATGATATGAGCATTTTCATGTAAGACGGTACAAATTTTCATTTCTGAACAGTGTAGATTCAGATCAGTGTATCTGCTCAGTCTCAATCAAGAGTTGACAGAAGCTTCTAACAAGCCATTGTGACCACTGTATGTATTGATAAGATTACGCGGATGTACAGGCTGATCTAGATCTACATTGCCCACACAAATCAACATGTACCTTTTCGCACGGATGGGTTCATATCTAGAGTTATTAGAAATGTTCACGATTTTTAAAAACACCTATTCCGAAATTGTTAGAAATTAATATTGATCACGTAAATGTTAATTGATTAAATGATTTGATATTTCTTTGTATTTAAAACAACAATTAATGATCAATGACAATATTGTTGCCTAGATGTTTTAAGGGAATCTGATGCAGATAGAGTCAATCGTCATACGAGCCGTTCCACGAGAAAACCAACATTACGGCCTCTGCGTAATGTATCGATCCAGATAAGCCTGTCCGGGCCGACACATATCTCAGGAGGGGGTAGAGCTATAGAGTAATGATTCCTGAAACAGAACATCCACAGGATGTTAAAAGTGTCTAGCCTGCGCGGCATGTTTAGGCTGATCTGGGTCGATACTTTACGCAGAGTCCACAATGTTGGTTTTCTCCTGGGACGGCTCATATTCTCCTATAGTATCAATTGATATTGAGGATGGTTGGAGCGCTGATGTTTCTTTTAACTCTTTCACATTTACAACAAAACTGCAGCAAACATCTTTGAAAACATCTAAGCATAAATATCGAAATCACTCTAACTGAATGTACACTAGTAGAAAACATGACCAGTTAAAGGAAAATTGCTACTAAAGAGCAGTGTCTCAGTTCCCACAATATTTGCAAATATCTTCTGACGCAAACGCACAAAGTGAGACTGAATGTGCTTGAGCCCATGGTCACTTGTATACGGATCTTTTTATATAAATAGTTCATACTGTGTCAATAAATGTTCAATGTCGTATGCTTCATATTTGTTATTCACTGTTACGGTTTAACTGTACTGTAGATACTGTAACGTATATTGCAGGGAAAGGGGAAACTCTTCACGTATTGGTTATTGAGTGAAGATGAATCAGTCCGGTTACAGAGAGTGAATCAGCCTTTCAACAACCAATCAACACCAAACAATGGCCCATCATGCACCACCAGGGTGTCACTTAATCCACAAACTACCGATGTCATCAAAGGTTCACCGAATCATATTATAAGTTTTCAACAGTTAAGTCCGGATGGTATCGTATCCACTCGGCAATCTCCGGCGAGTATGGGATATAGACACGTAAATTACCGAGGAGTACCGAGTGACGTTGATAGTGATAGTAATTCAAATTTCCCAGAAACAAATATCTTGGATTTACTTCGTGAAGGGGAAATAACTCCGCTTAGACAGCCTCGCTGTGATTCGCCGAATTTTTTCCTTCATAAACCGTTCTACAATCATTCTGCTGCTACCCCACAGACCAATAATATCCCTTTAAATCACAAACATTCATTCAAGAATGGCGTCAAGTCGGATGGCCGTCTGAGATCTTATTCTGGAACAGATTTAACAGTAGTATAACTAACCCAATGGCATAGTTTATTACCTTTCCCAAAATACATCAAGTCTGTAGCAGACGACTATGGCAAGCCAATTGTCCAATAATTACGTGAACCCAGGTTCACGTTCGAAAAACTAGGATTAACGATCGATAAACTAGGTTTTTCGAACGTAAAACCAGGTTTATCGAATACTAACTTATATTTTCGAGCGAAAACATAGGATAACGGGCGTAAACCATAGTTTACGCTCGTGAACCCATGTTCACGCTCGATAAACTAGGTTTCTCGATTGAACTAAGAATTTCGGTCGTTATCCTAAGTTCACGAGCGTGAACCTATGTTTACGGTCGTGAATCTGGATTCATGAGCGTGAACCATAGTTTACGAACGTGAACCTAGGTTCACGGTCGTAAAGATAGGTTCACGTTCGTAAACTATGGTTCTCGCTCGTAAACATAGGTTTACGGTCGTAAACCTAGGTTCACGCCCGAAATTCATAGTTGATTTGATAATCCTAGTTTATCGACCGTAAACCATGGTTTACGTTTGATAAATTAGGTTTCTCGATTGAACTACGAATTTCGGTCGTTATCCTATGTTTACGTGCGTGAACCGGGGTTCACGAGCGTGAACCTATGTTTACGAGCGTGAACCATAGTTTACGAACGTGAACTTATGTTTACGACCGTGAACTTGGGTTTACGAGCGTGAACCTACGTTTACGAGCGTGAACTATGGTTTACGAGCGTGAACTATGGTTTACGACGTTATCCTATGTTTTCGCTCGAAAGTATAGGTTAACATGCTTTTACGTTCGAAAAACCTAGTTTATCGATCGTTAATCCTAGTTTTTCGACCGTAAACCTAGGTTCACGTTCGAAAAACTAGGATTAACGATCGATAAACTAGGTTTTTCGAACGTAAAACCAGGTTTATCGAATACTAACTTATATTTTCGAGCGAAAACATAGGATAACGGGCGTAAACCATAGTTTACGCTCGTGAACCCATGTTCACGCTCGATAAACTAGGTTTCTCGATTGAACTAAGAATTTCGGTCGTTATCCTAAGTTCACGAGCGTGAACCTATGTTTACGGGCGTGAATCTGGGTTCATGAGCGTGAACCATAGTTTACGAACGTGAACCTATGTTCACGGTCGTAAACATAGGTTCACGTTCGTAAACTATGGTTCTCGCTCGTAAACATAGGTTCACGGTCGTAAACCTAGGTTCACGCCCGAAATTCATAGTTGATTTGATAATCCTAGTTTATCGACCGTAAACCATGGTTTACGTTTGATAAACTAGGTTTCTCGATTGAACTACGAATTTCGGTCGTTATCCTATGTTTACGTGCGTGAACCGGGGTTCACGAGCGTGAACCTATGTTTACGAGCGTGAACCATAGTTTACGAACGTGAACTTATGTTTACGACCGTGAACTTGGGTTTACGAGCGTGAACCTACGTTTACGAGCGTGAACTATGGTTTACGACGTTATCCTATGTTTTCGCTCGAAAGTATAGGTTAACATGCTTTTACGTTCGAAAAACCTAGTTTATCGATCGTTAATCCTAGTTTTTCGACCGTAAACCTAGGTTCACGTAATTATTGGACAATTGGCTTGCCATAGACGACTTTAAAAACATATAGGCAAAAATATGGGCAAGTTCTGTTAATGAAAGTGCAATAATTGAATCAAGTTGAAAACATTGATACAAAAGCAAATATTGCTCATTATGAGCAATTTCTTCTTTTGTCACAATGTTTTCAAACGCCGTATTTTACAGGGGCATCAACATAACGATTTGCTGTGTCCCGGCTTCCGTTAACATGACGCAGCAACTTACTGTTTATTCTATGAGAAGTTAAAGTTGACCTGATGGTTTAAATGTTTATCTCGAGCCAATAGTATCCTCTAATAACAGCTGGCAATTATTCAATTGACTAAGTTAGTATGAAATCTGCTAAAATGTGATGTTATGCCTGATGGCTCTCGCGTGCTTATGTCATTGCAAATGCATATGTATTACCTTCTTTAATGTCGAGAAATACAATGGGCCCATTTGTCGTAAATGATGTGGTAGTGTCACATTCTGGGCAAAGTCAAATATGTAATTAATTCACTCAACTGGGTTTGGTCACCGTTACAATCTTGCCGATGCTAACGATATGATTCTTTTGATCTGTGTACCATGCCAAAATATAAATCTCTCTCTGGTTGAGCCATCGATAAATGTTCTCGCATTTCATTTGTGGCATCAAGTTTATCTTAATCTATTACCGCATCCATGATTTTCTTGTGGCTTGTCTCGCATTTAGCACAAACATCAATACGAGGGAAGGCTATCTGTTTATGAGGAAGACAAGATTTCCATATTTCACAGAAAACAGTTATTTTCACAAGTCTCACCTCCTGGTTAGTAAGACTTGATTTGTGTGAGACTTGAATGTAAATACATAGTAGGGTATATCATCACGTCCACGTCCACGGGGAGCTGCTGGCTGTGGCATAACATGTTCGGCAGCATGAGAGTCCAGAAAATATACTACTATTTTAACATCGTCAAATGATACGTCATGCTTGGGTTCTGCCACTGTTACCGAACTCCATTTTCGTGAATGTGGTTGATTAAGTCATGAATATCACTAACCACCATAAAAGCATTTCTACAAATTGTCTTACCGCTTAAGCAATACTGATACGTCTCCGCGCCTAGTTTTACAATAATCCAATCCAATTGTTTTCAATATTGACATAATTTGTATCTCTTTCTCAATTGTGTCCAAGTCCCGTATCATCCAGATATGATCTATAATTTCCTGGCCCTTAAATTGCCTGTATCACTCATTTACACAACCACATCCTTCATTCAACTTTGAATTTGGTATCTCATCAACATTGAAATAAGGCTGTTCATCAGTATATTCACCATGTGCATCTTCCATGTATCTGTTCACAATATCATTCACTGATGCCATGTCTGTGGTTTCTGTTTCATTGTCACTCCCGTCCGTAAACCCAAGGTCTGTTACATCTGGTGTTGAGAGTTCTTCGGGTTGCAAACTGGGAGAATTACTGATGCCAAAATAATGAATCAAGTTGTGAATGTCATATCATGTAATCAACACCCACCCATATATCCATATATAGTCCTATTAATTCATAAACTAACACATTTAGTCATCTTAATCAGATATATTTACGTCTCAATTTTCTTGTTCCAAATATTTGCGTGTAAACAGATTTCATTCAGGAACAGGGGAAATTGTCCAAACATATTATAAAACAATTTGCAATAATTTGAGAAATAATTAAGAAAACATAAACCATACATATAACTATTTTAGAAAGTCTAAATGAAATGAAGAATGTATCCTGTATGATCGCACACATAAGTCAACGTGAGATTAATTTGTGCAAATTTAAATAGCTTTTTCTTTTAAAGATTATGTCTGAGACATTATAATTTTAGTGAACATACAATTCATTCAAGCCCAATATTTTGAAATACTTGTACAAGTTGACTGGTTCAGTCGTTCAAGTTGACTGGTTCAGATCTTGGTGAGCAATTATTAAAGGATCACATGGTGAGAAACTGTATGAAAACCCGTGCTCCAGAATAAAACAACAGAGACCGTATCGATGGTGTATTGGTATCTAGCGTCCGCCTCGGGTGTGAGAGGTCAAGGGTTTGATCCCCGGCAGGGTCATATCATAGACTAACGACTTCCGTTTCTTTGGACTCAGAAATGTGGGGTTCGACAGTGGTAACTTACCGAGAACACACCGTGTTTTAACTGAACAATTATCGAAGGCAGATTAAATCACCATACATAAAAACAAACAAACCAGAACAAACACTCTTATCTTGGTTATGCCAATGGTAAATAATAAAACCTAACTATGATTGCATTATATAATTGTTAATGCACGGTGTGTGTAATAGGTGATTTGAAACCTTTGGTAATTTATAGTGAAGACTGTAGAGCCGAAACAATCTGGCTGATCTGGATCTGTGTTAGTATGGTGTTTTCACCCTTTCGCACATACAACAAATATGTAGCAGACGACTTGGAACGCGGCAATATTAATATATGAAATATCTCTATAAATGCAAGTGTTATTAGTGAATAAAGTTGTAAACATTGTGGCAAAACGTGAAATTGCTCATCATGAGCATAGATAATGTATGTGAGTATTTCAAATTCCAAAACCATTATTTTTACGCTCAAATCCTGTGTTGTGGGCACTCAAAATATAGGGTCCGGTAAAGTCATAAGACAACTTTAGGTTTGACATGATCATTTTTCTCGTCCTTATCTAGTTCTCATGTCATCTCACTGCGGTGAAGCGCCAGTACTGCTAGTAACTTTATCCTGCCACTAATGCTTCCGTTGTAATGCCATCCCTACAACCCTGCGAGCAAAGGATGGAAGCCATTATTACCATTGTTTTGATATGACCCGACATGGGATTGAACCTTTGACTCCCGCTTTCGAGGCAGTGGCTCTAAGCACAACACTAGCGAGGCGGTATATATATATATCTTCGCTGGTCGAAAGACAGTAAAACAAAAGGGAGTTATGCCTTTACCTATTTGGCCCTCAGTATTGTGTGATTAGCATTGGGACTGCCTCGCTGGTGTAAGCATCAAAAATAAACAAAATGTTCTAAGTTGCGTTAACCCTTTCCCTCATACGGCAATTCTGCAGCAGACGACTTTGGATGTATTTTGTCAAAACATAGAAAATCTCCATAATTGAATGGATAACCTATGACAAAAAGTGGAAAACATTGTGGAAAAAGGAGAAATTGCACGTTTTGTGCAATTTCTTCTTTTGTCACTATGTTTTCAAAAAGCCGTCTGCTGAAGAGGCGTCCGAAAGCGTTTATATGAGGGAAAGGGTTAAACATACATACAAATAAAAACTGGTCGTAAAATGCCTCACGGTTTACTTTCTCGGAATGCATCTCATATAATATATGTACACTATTGTAAGAAAATTCATCAGTTATAAGGTATGTTTATAAGTAGCAGGCACTGTGTCGGTTGTGTGTTCTCAAGGCCCATGTACATCAACTGAATATGTAATAGTGCCTTATAATGAAATTAAGGAACCAAATCAAAACAGCATCAAGCTTTGGTTTGTGCCGTATGTCTGCATATTATCAAATCCAAAAGCATACGTATTTCAAATCGTATGCAATAACATACATAAGAAAGGCGAGATGTAAGACATTTATGTTTGTGTTTGAATGTATTTCAATTAAAGTGTAAAATATATTGTAGACTTCTATGTTTGTGTTTAAGACCTCAACTCCCCTTTTCATCGAGTAACTCTACTGCTCATCAAACTTGCATTCAAGTAAATCATTATAATATCTTAAGAGGTGAAAAAGTGTCCGCCCGATATGAGCCTCAAACACACGACCAAATGAAAATAGCTTGGCTCTCTAACTACTAGTTACTGGGCTAAACCGGCAATCATGTATTGCAGCCGCATCCAGACATTACATCATTGTAATTTCATACCATTCTTTGAGGGGTAAAATGGTGTGAAAAACGGTTGAGAATGGTTGCTGTAAACTATTATGAATTTGTATTTATAATATAAAGTAAAGTATTATGTCTCTTTGTCAAATAATTAAAAAGAGGTAATAATGAAAAAACTATACATTTATGTATGATGATAATTGTTCTTTCATTTGTAAAGATTTTCCATACGTTTTGCAAAGATCATTAATTTTCAACGTCGTATTTGTCATTAGTGGGATAGCTCTAAACATTAAGATATCTCGTAACACGAATCTCGAGATGAGAATTCACCTGTGCAAGTCTCACGAACCAGAATTACAACAAACTTATGAAAATTACGGCATATTTAGTTACTGAGTGCGCAGTCCCAGTACAACACATGCAGGTTGACCACAGTCCAAAGTAGCTTTTCATTGGAGCAATGCAATATTACCCCCCCCCCCCCCTCCCCCGTCCTCCCACCCCAGCCCACACACACACTCAACCACCGACCCAGGATTTAACTCTTTCCAGCAGGCTTGGTTAGTTTGATCTGATATTGCATTATCATGCATGTGACCAGTCAAGATATAAGACGAATATTTGATGCAAAGCCTCAAAGAGAAGCCGCAATATTCGTTGCACATGAAGAAATAAGAAAAAATAACATTTAAATCCACAAACCTTAGAAAGATTTAATCTATAGTCAGTTATGCTGATATCCGTATTTGAAGATATAAGTTTTATGTAGGATATTTAACCTGGCAGGGTCTGTGTTTTAAGTAAATGAGATGATTTAGAGTGGAGGAAAATTAGGAGAACTCGTGTCGTGATTAGCATTCAGAAATTCAAAGAAACGTATTTCAATGTTTTCTACTTTATGTCCATAAATTACACCTTCATTTAGCAAGATGTTCCAATTTTTACTTAATGTGCTACATATGTGTTGTACGTGGGAAAGGCTTACAATAGGAACTAGTTTCAATTTTTTTGAAAACGTTAAACCAATGCATGAAAATTTACTTGAATTTATTTCTCAAACTGTAAAATCATGACCTTAGATTAATAATAAGATTACTTTTATATTACAAACATTTCAAGTCAATGTTTTGTTAAGCAAAGATATGTAAAAGAACATTTATAGTACATTTTAAGACACTATTTAGTTAACCCTTTCTCACAACAAATCTGCAACAAATGTCTTTCAAAGCATTTAAGTTTTCTGAAAGTTCACATCGCATCTGTGATAAAGCATGTTGTCGGCTAGGCAAAATACACCGAAATCGTGTTTACCGCGATATTAATGAAAGTGATACTGCAATAACGAATCATGGCAACTAGACGGTGACAGTTATATTGAAACAGATATTTCTGTGGTTTAAATCTGTTCATGTGCATTTTGCGATGATAATTGTACTCAAAGTTAACTTTGAATCAAGTAAGTGCAATCATAGGCGAAGCTTTCAGCGATATTTGCGAAAAACAAAATACATAAATGAATGAAAATGACAGATGATCAAAAACGACAAAAAAAACTATTTGAAGAGCGACAGCCGAAGTTTTCGACATTATAAAATAGGAAGATATTATACTAAACATTAAAGTTAAATTACTAAAAACAAAGAAAATGAATATTGAGATGCCATCTATATGAAATTACGATAAAAATGAAAATCTATAGATAGATAGACTATAGATGAATGATACTGTCTTTTATTTTAGCTCCTAACTTTTAACATTCGGGAACCAGAGTCGGTGCGCGGCCGCTAACGACATTTACAAACTGGACTAAATTGAGATTGGTTTAAAACGCGTTGGTGAATACCGACTAAATATTAAGATTTAAATTTAGACAAAAATCTAACTTTTAAAGTTTGGTGAATACGGGCCCTGGTTTTTCCTCTAGTTACTGCGTAATAATATAATATATATCATATGATGTAAGGAACCAGACTACATTTAGCGCGCCTTTTTTGGGTTCCCGGTTTGAGATACTATCAAAATAATAAATTGTGTGAGGCAGGTAACCTAATCTAGTATTTACTGTTTAGACTAGATCCAGTATGAATTTCACTTAACTAAAAATGTACATACATTAAATTAATGTTGCGGCCTTTGTCTTTTTGTTTAACTTGTAAAACTCACACATGTATATAGAGTGTAAAAGGGATGTTTTAAACGTCAGTTATCTTAAATTAATATACTTAGTAAGGACAAAGAGAAATCTCGATATGTGGTTACACTGGCAGGTCTAAATATCGCGGCTTCCAATAAAATCGCATTAGGAAACAGAAACCTGTTCTGGTTTCAGTAAAGCAAAGTTTTCATTTACCAAAATGTTTTCAAGAAACGTCTGCTGCAGATGTGTCAAATAGCATTTGCATTGGGGGAAAATAATAATTGTCCTGGAATATAAATGCATAATTTGGTCCACTGCACTCTGATAATAGGTAGAGATGGTACTACGTGAAGGTTTTTTAACCAGTTTCTTTATAAATAAAATAGAATCTCTATAAATAATAAGATGATTATTGATTAAAAGTGAAAACATTGTGACAAACGGCAAAATTGCTGATGATGAGCAATTTCTCCCTTTTCCACAATGTTTTCAAAAGCTGTAGAGGCATCAGATAGGGTCTGTATGTGAGAAAGGGTAACATTAGTTTTAACAGTAATCAGTCAAAATTGTCATGTTTTCAAAGCTTTTCCTACCACCTATTCCTCAAACCGCGTTAAGTATGAGGTCGTCAAAAGTTACGGCTTGCGTTTCAAGTTAAGGGATGTAACTCATCCCTCGCGCATTACCTGTTGATGGCCCATCTGGATGTCGAGCCTGCGGAAGACAGTACATGGGAATTACATCGTATAAAAGACGGTTTCAAATATGCGAGGGTTCCTGAGCTACAGTCATTTGTATTGAAAAGTGTATGATTTGTGAGTCACTGATTGTTATGGGTGTTATGCCCCTTTCAACACTATCCGTTAAATCAGGGCGTTTCCTGGATATGTTATCAGTACTAGTGCTCAATTATCCTGACACAAGTCAGCCAGCCATAATGCAAAACCCGCAACCCTGAGAGCCAAGGAGGGCAGCCATTTCTACCTTTTTTAAAGTCTTTGGTATGGACAATCCGGGATCAAATATTATGAAACAAAGCTATAAATGAGTTATGCATAAATCTAGGGACCACTCGAACACGTCAATAACTCGACATAGTTAATTGATCCCTTTCGAATTCGAGTTATCGCGAGTCCAATGTTTTCCTCTTCACAATTGATGCTGTTAGCTTCTATAGGCTCATTTGATAGTGTGCACTATATAGTGTACACGAATCTGACAGGTGCAGACACGTTCAAGAGACAGAGTTAGATACAAGGGAGTCCGGTGCAATACCCTAGCTCTTTCCGAAAAGACCCCTTGGTTCTTTAACATGCTCACCGATACACGCGATACATTTTTCATGGAAAGGACCAATACTTGACCTCTAGTTGAGTGGGAGACACTTAACGCACCTCAGACAATTCCAGAACCCGGACCAGAATGTGAACCCGCGGACCTCTGGAATGACACTAGCATGTTATCCACAAGACCACCGGAGTCCAAGTAATACATAAATACTTAAAAACATGTTTCATCCGTTTCGTTTTCCTTATAGGTTGTAAAACATGAACGTTGGAACATATTTAAATAAATTACAAAGTTGTCATAAGTAGCTACCTTACTGACTACGAATACGTGTTAAGAAATGAAACATTTTCTATAAGGGAAACAAACAAAGATGAAATAGGATTTTAAGTTTTTAAGTATTACTAAGCGCTAAATAAGGTTGGTGGAATTGTACCCTGGCCACTTTTATTAATATTAGCATACTTTTTATTAGTATACCCACTTCGAAGAAGAGGGGGTATATAGGAGTCACTGTGTTGGGCTGTCGGTTGGTCGGAAGTAATATTTTGTCCGGCCTATTTCTTAGTATTACTGGTTGGAATTCAAAACAAATTAACATGAAGCTTCTATACCAAGAGGAGATGTGCATATCCTAAAGGTCTTACAATTTCATGTTATTCTACAGAGTTATGGCCCTTTTACTTATTAAGATATGGTGTACTGTAGGTCAAGGTGCTATTTTGGGGGTATTTATCATCTTCATTATCAATTGAACCCGTTCGTGGGAAATGTACTACTCTTTTTTAAACAGAGTAAGTCCAGATCAGCCTGTGCATTCGCACGATAGGATAACAATCTACATCGTTCACATATTAGTTACAGGATTCTGTCAACTTGTGTACCAGAAGATTTTGTACCATTGGCTGGACAGAACGTACCACATATGAATCATATTTGAGCCGTTCCAGGATAAAACCAACATTGTGGACTCTGCCTAAATGTTCGACACGGGTCAGCCTGTGCATTCCGCGCAGGCTAACCCGGTCAGACACTTTTCGCTTCCTGTGGATTTTCTGTTTCAGGAATCATTACTTTATACATCTATCCAACCGATACGAAATGTGTCGGTCCGGATTAGCCTACGCGGACTGCGCTGGGTCGATACATTACGATACATTACGCAGTCCATAATGTTGGTTTTCTCGTGGAACGGCTCATTTATAGTAATAAATGGTAATATTTATTTCATTTTTTATACTTTTATAGACAATTTTGCAGGAAGAAAAAATTGATGTTTGTTGAATCGGAAGTTTGAATCTCGCACTTTCTTTTTTCTATGCAATGTCTGTGGCGATCTTAGTTGAGAAATAAAGATTTTTCCACAATTAACAAATCTGCATCATACACATTGGAAATAATCTTGGCTAAACAATGAAAAATGTTTGAATATTTAACTTTTAGTTATTGAACACAGTTGAAAAACATTGTGGCAAAAGAACCAATTTATTTTTTCCCACTACGTTTTTAAAAGCCTTCTTCTGCAGAGGTATCACAATGCTTAAACGATTTATGTCGCCGTTGCTTTTTTTTGTTTTTTTGCAATTTCAAGACTTTTTACATTGTTATCGTTTACTTGATTAATTTGGGGTTACAATTATCTTTTACTTTTAATGTTGAAGTAAGTGTTGCAAATAGTTATTTATTCTCATAAATAAACTTGCTTTGATTTGAAACGCGATATATCGGGAAAAACCTGAGATGTTGTCAGATATTTTTTCCCTTGAAGTTGATGATTCAATCCGGTGCTGCCATGGTATTTTGGGCGCAAATTTATATGATGCAAACGTGTCTTTTTCTAAATTTAAACCACAGACGACATTTGGAATCATTGTGGGAAAAGGAAAGATAGTTCAAAAGGAGTTAGGAAGGCGGACAATATAGAACGTGAATGAGACTACGGACGTCTCATTTTTGTTATATGATGCACAGGAATTGTTCAAAATTTATGCCACAAATGGCTTTTTGATTCATTGTTGGAAAAGGAAAGACTTTTCAAAATTGGTGAAAAATATAAAACATGAAGCGAATCTGTGAAATACTTTTTATAATAGAAAACAAATGAGCCGTCCCGCGAAAAAAACAACAGTGTGGACTCTGCGTCAGGTATCGATCTGGATCAGCCTAAGCATGCCGAGCAGGCTAACTCGGACAGACACTTTTCTAGGTCGATACATTACGCAGAAACCATGATGTTGGTTTTCTCGTGGAACGGCTCAATTGTATTATAGCGCCCGTAATATTTTACTGAATTTCCTATTGTGTAAGCATTTACTCTTTATTCTACCTGGGACCGTATATTACACATACGGTCACTTTTTCTATTTCTACTGTTTATTTATCATTTGTTTTTATTTACCCTCGCCGTGCAGAATTAACTATTTGGCGAGCTTTCTACTGTCCCCATTTCTTCCTTGTTTATATTATCCGCATTTTAGACGTTTCCCATATTCAGAAGAGTTATTTCCCTTATAAAAAAACTCGCCATTTGTTATCGTGCTGCAACGTTTACTTAATTCAAAAATGTTTGTGTTGTGATATATAAACCTATTTATCAAAGTTTATATACAATTTTGTGGTATCATAATCAAGGTAAGATTCATTACAGCAACATAACTTGTGACTTAGAGTTGGAATGTGGCATTTTTTACAATAAGAAACATCATGTTATAAAAAAGGACAGACGTCCTTACTACAGAGCCCAAAAGCATCTTACCGGTATCTTACAGGTATAAAACAATACGCGTGCTCTTTTTGGAATGGGATCGGAAACGTAGATAAGAGGGATAAACAGGTACCTTGTCCACCCAAATATCACACGGAAGAAACGAAATTGTCTTTAATATTACATTTTGTAGTAAATACAACTTTGATTGATTGATTTTTTGTTCTTAACGCTGCATTAAACAATTTTCCCGTTACATTAATGCGTTTCTTGCAACCAGTACTACTGATTAATTTATTATGACACCTTATTCTATACTAATACTAACCCTGCAACCCTAAGGGCCTAGAAGCGTAGCCTTGACTACCATTTTTGTGTCACCCTGCATAGCATGGTACTTGGTAGGCAGACTGGCACTTATAGAGATTACTTTTTTTTTTGTCCGGTGTCTGTCTGTAGGTCTGTCCGTCTGTCACACTTTTTCGTCACACTTTCAATGAGCAGGTGCAGGTGACACATGTGCTCCGCGGAGCATTCCATTCTAGTTTAATTCATTGGTATGACTCGGCCAGGGATCGAAACCACGTTCTCCAGCACAGAGGCAGCCACTTAACACTACACCACTGAGGTAGTAACTAAAACTTTGAATAGATTAGTATACTATGTGGCACATGTACAAAACGTACATGTTCTAAAAGCTTAAACTTTCAACTAGAGCAGTGACAAGTATATAGAGAGAGGGGCAACTCAGATTACTTACACAATAAAAACTGGCTAAAATCTTGGGTATGGACAACCCTGGGTCACTTTTTGATAAGGAAAGGGCAAAATTACATACTATTAGTATTAAAGAATAAGACATACGTATACCTTAAGTTACTATGTTTACAAGTGATGGTGTTTGTTCCACTCTTTTATTACACAATTTCAACTCAAACTTTCATAGATGGTGTATAAAATGGAATCATGAAATCAGATCTGTTAGAATTAGGGATGTCAACAGTCACTGATAGTGATATTAATAACCGGTTAATGTTAACTGGATAAATTCATAGACTATCAATATTCACTTGCTTTCAGGGTTTTGTTATTTCTAACGGATGTTTCAGTCGAATATGGTTTAGCATGTTACTGGTTCCTCCCGTCCAAGACAGTTCATTACCACACAAACGGCACTTAATACTTTTATCCTCATATGATGATTACATTTGAAATATTTCCAGAAAAGGATCGGGCGGCATTATGGCAATATTCAGTTGATATATTTTAAACGAAATTACTGTTATTTGATTTATTATATATGTTAAATTGAATTAAGGGGATCATAGCTTCATATCTTTAAATACCAACTCAGGGGAGAGTGTGCTAAAATCTTCAAATCACTTTTTAAATCTTCTAATCGTGTTGGTAAATAATTTACAAATATTATACAACAATTCAAATTTATCACATTCATTCTAATTACATGTACTTGTATTATGAAAGCAAATGCCGAATGTAATTAATAAGTCATTTTCATATCATTTCTGCCTTGTATAAGACATAAACAAAATTAAAAAAAGAAACAAACTGTTCTTTAATAAATGGTTAGGTCAGCCACAACTTTTTATTAAGACTACACAAACAAATGGTCATTAATAAAATCCAGTGCAGTCGTTTTTGTCTCGCCACAACGAAATAGCGAAAGCAAGACTAAGGTGTTGTTTTTCTTGGGACGGCGGCGTCAAACATTTGCATTTAGCTCAACTTTAAAGTTTCGTTTTTAGCTCACCTGAGCACTTCGTGCTCAAGGTGAGTTATTTTGATTGCCTTTTGTCCGGCGTGCGTCAACTTCTTCTTCTTAGTAACCAGTGGGTCAATTGGGATGAAACTTCCCAGAAAGCATCCTCTCAATGACCTCACCAGAATTCCCTCAAATTTTGGGATCCATGCAGAATTCTTGTTTCCATGGAAACGAAAAAAATTATCAAAATTCTTCTTCTCCCAAACTGGTTGGCAGATAAACCATTACAGATATTGTTTGAAACTTACAACACTTATTCACCATCATTACATCCATCAACAGACAAGAGTACAGAACTCTGTCCATGTTTTTGTAAGAATTATGGCCCTTTTTCCACTTAGAATTTTGGTTAAGTTTTTCGTGCCACCCCAATTTTTTGCAAATCCATTAGAGATATAGCTTACACACTTACAATACTTATTTACCATCATTACCTCCATCCACAGACAAGAGTACATAACTCTGTCAAGGTTTTTTTTAAAGAATTATGGCCCTTTTTTTATTTAGAATTTTGGTCGAGTTATTCATACCAAATCAATTTTTTTTCAAAACAATTAGAGATATAACTTAAACACTTACAGTATCTTTTTACCATCAATACCTCCACCAACGGCCAAGAGTGCATAATTCAGTGAAGGTTTTTGTAAGAATTATGACCCTTTAACGACTTATAATTTATTAGTGCTTTGCTTATAAATAGTCTGATAAAGTAATCGCTTATGTTTTCTGTACCACCCAAAATAGTTTTGTTTTATTGGTGTCCTCTGACAGCTCTTGTTTACTTGAGTAATCGCATTTTTGACTTGAGCAGCTTGAAATTTTGTCAGAAAGTTTGTCTTGATGATATTGCCATTGGCACTGAAAGAGTTAAGTCTTAAATAGCCCATTCTCAGGTGAGCGATTCCAGGGCCTCATGGCCCTCTTGTTTTTTATTTTTTCTCAATAAGTACTGGTTCTAGGGCTTTCATATTTGGAATACAGTAACATCTAATACCCTTCTTTACATTGTATGTTGAAGATGCTGAGTGTGACCTTTTGAGAATTGTATATTTAGCTTCTTCATTTTTGGCTCACCAGAACGCGAAGTGCTCAAGGTGAGTTTTTGTGATCGTCTATTGTCCATCGTTCGTCGTCAACATTTGCTTGTTAATACTCTAGAGGCAACATTTTGCATCTAATCTTCATGAAAGTTGATCAGAACATACATCTCGATAAAATCTAGGCCAAGTTTAAAACTTGGTCATGCGGGGTCACAAACTAGGTCACTAGATCAAATTAAAGAAAATCTTGTTAACACTCTAGAAGCCGCATTTTAAATTTATGCATGTCAGAATGTTAGTCTTAGTAATATCTAGGCCTAGTCCGAATATAGTTCATGTCAGGTCAAAAACTAGGTCACTAGGTCAACTTGAAGGAAAATCTTGTTAACATTCTGGAAGCCATGTTTTTAAAGTGAACATGTTGACACTCTACTAGAATGGTTGTCTTGATGATATCTAGGCCAAGTTAAAATATGGGTCGTATCCTGTCCGGGTCCGGTTTTGTTTACTTGATAAGCTTGAAACTTTGTCAGAAAGTTTGTCTTGATGATATCTAGGCTAACTTTTGAATATGGGTCTGGTCAGGTTCAAAACATAATATTATACTTGTATAGGGAAAAACTTTAAAAAATCTTGTCTAAAAGTTGATATTTGAAATCTAACTTCATCTAGTGGACCTCCACCAAAATTGGTCAAATTATAGCCCTGGTGTCAAAAATGGCCCCACCCTGTTTTACATAGACTCGTTTAGGTAAACATTTTAAAAATATTCTTAATGATATGTAGGTCAAGTTCGAATATGGGTTGTGTTAGGTCAAAAAGTAGGTCACTAAGTCAAATTGAAGGAAAATCTTGTTAACACTTTAGAAGCTGCATTTTTTGCTTCAGCAGCTTCAAATTTGGGCAGAATGTTAATCTTAATGATATCTAGTCCAAGTTTGAATACGGGTTATGCCCAGTCAAAAAGTAGGTCACTAGGCCAAATTAATGGAAAATGTTGTTAACACTGCTACATTTTTGGCTTCAACAGCTTGAAATTTTGTCAGAATGTTTGTCTGGTTTATATCTAGATTAAGTTCGAATATGGGTCATATTGGGTCAGAAACAAAGTCAATAAAGGAAAATATTGTTCAAACTCCCAGTCCGAAGGGCAGCATTTTTACTTTGAGCAAGTTAAAACTTCGTCAGAATGTTTGTCTTTTATGCTATCTAGTCCATGTTGGAATATAGATCATATCAGGTAAAAAAATATAGATCACTATGTACAGTGGCTTTCCACCTACTATATTAGAGGTCGATCTTTGGCTACTTTACAATTTGAAAAGGTTATATTCACAAATGAAAGGCTAAATTCACATAAAAAACCCGAATGAAATGTACGCTTGCATTACTGAAGGTACTTTCTGTTTCCGTAACTTGAACAATCGTAACTTTTCTGACACTCTCTCCCCCAGTATCATTCGGTGGTTTCAGTTTTAGTCGGTACGAATCATTCACTCATTAAAACAAAATAAAAGTTTGATTCTGACTGGATTAAATTTTATTTACACCCAATGATTAGCTGCTTTATGAAATGATTTCTGCTTGTGTCAAAATCAACTACCCGGATATTAATATTTAAAACAAACTATATATATATATAAGGCCTATATCACGTAATGGAAAATACTATGTTAAGCGATTGAAAAAGGCGTCTGTCAATTCACTGAAAATTTTGCTTGTTTTTTTTTAAACGAAAAATGTTCGTGCTTAAGTTATTAATACCGAGACAACGTTTGACCTTGGCGACGCTGATGATCAACATAGCCAACTTTGTCTGAATCGGCCCTTAATATTGACCCTGTTGAATTTACGGATCATCCCATTTCTACTTCCAATATTTCTTTGGATCACGCCCAGTACCATTGCCAACATCAAACTGTTTTGAGTTTAATTGTGAAGCCATGCAAATCCAAAGATCTAGTCCAAATAATTTAGACTTTTGGTTTCTTATATATCATTTGTCATTTATTGGTCAACCGAATATGCAGGTTAATAACAGAATGAAAAATGAGCATACACAATGTCTTTTTTGCTCACCTGAGCACAAAGTGCTCAAGGTGAGTAATTGTGATCGCCTTTTGTCTGTCATGTGTTGTGCGTCGTCTGTCAACTTCTTCTCCTCAGTAACCAGTGGGTCAATTGGGAGGAAACTTCACAGAAAGCATCCTCTCAATGACCTCACCATAATTCCTTTCAATTTTTGGAATCCATGCAGAATGCTGGTTTCCATGGCAAAGAAACAAAACAAACTTTAAAATTCTTCTTCTCCAAAACTGGTTGGCTGATTTTCAAATAATTTTGTAGAAATATTCCTTGGATGACCCTCTATTAGATTCCTTCAAGCTATGTTGATTGGTTTAAAAACATGGCCGCCAGGGTGTGGAGCTATTTTGCATTATATGGCTATAGTGAAGACTTAAAAAATATTTTTCTCCTAAAGTGTCGGGTCGATTTTCAAATTATTTTGTAGAAATGTTCCTTGGTTGAGTCGACTTTCTATCAGATTCCTTCAAGCCATATTAATTGGTCGAAAAACATGGCCGCCAGGGGGCTATTTAACCTTATATGACTAAAGTGAAAGTCTGTGCGTCCGTCCGTAACAACCTTGTAACCGCTCTACACTGAACATCCTTTGACCGATCTTAACCAAATTTTGTATACAGTTAGTATATGGCAAGGTCTAGAAGCCGATCTATTTTCATACGGTCAAAGTCAAGGTCAAAATTGGACTGACTATTTTCCCATATAACAACATTGTGACCACTCTACACTGAACATTCTTTGAATGATCTTAACCAAACTTGGTATACAGTTAGAATATGGCAAGGTCTAGAAGCCTATATTTTTTCAAGGTCACAGGGTCAAGGTCAAGGTCAAAATTGGACTTTCCGTCCGTAACAACCTTGTGACCACTCTACACTGAACATCCTTTGACTGATCTTAACCAAACTTGGTATACAATTAGTATATGGCAAGATCTAGAAGCCTATTTATTTTCAAGGTCATATGGTCAAGGTCAAAATTGGACTTTGAATATTTTCCCATATAACAACCTTGTGACCAATCTACACTGAACATCCTTTGACTGATCTTAACCAAACCTGGTATACAGTTAGTATATGGCAAGGTCTAGAAGCCTATTTATTTTCAAGGTCAAGGTCAAAATTGGACTTTCTGTCCGTAACAACCTTGTGACCACTCTTCACTAAACATCCTTTGACCGATCTGAATTAAACTTAGTATACAGTTAGTATATGGCATGGTCTAGAAGCATATTTATTTTCAAGGTCATACAGTCATGGTTAATGTCAAAATTGGACTTTGACTATTTTCCCATATAACAACCTTGTGACAACTTTACACTGAACATCCTTCGACAGATCTTAACCAAACTTGCCATACAGTTAGTATATGGCAAGGTCTAGAAGCCTATTGATTGTAAATGGGCAAAGGCATTTAGCAAAGGCCAAATGCGGAGACAAGGACAAATTACACTTAGTTCTCTGGTACATAACATTAATAACAATTAGATAACGGCAAGGATAAATAACATTAGTTTTCTGGGACATAACATTAATATCCAGGTCATTGGCCATATTTTTAGCCATATTTTTAAATTTAATACTGAGGGGATGCATCCGTTTTGCGGTGCCCTTGTTTTTACTTTTATTAGCTCGCCAGTACGAAGTACAGGAGAGCTTATGTGTTACCCCGGCGTCGGCGGCGTCGGCGGTGGCGTAGACACCTAGGTTTAAGGTTTGTGTTTAAGGTTTTCATTTGGGTTTTAAGGGTTTATACCTTTAGGAACCATTTGTCATCCATCTACGCACACCACTACACCCGTCCTGACCCTGGGTCAAGGTCAAGGTAATTTCTACTTGCTTCTACTTGGTTCAGTTACAAGGTTTAAGGTTTGCGTTTAACGTTTAACATATCACTCTGCATTCACTATTATGACATTGATTGCTTTCATATTTAGTTTATACATTTAGGAACTATTGGTCATCCATCTACGCACACCACTACACCCGTTCTGACCCTGGGTCAAGGTCAAGGTCATTTCTACTTGGTTCAGTTACAAGGTTTAAGGTTTGCGTTTAACGTTTAACATATCACTCTGCATTCACTATTATGACATTGATTGCTTTCATATTTAGTTTATACATTTAGGAACTATTGGTCATCCATCTACGCACACCACTACACCCGTTCTGACCCTGGGTCAAGGTCAAGGTCATTTCTACTTGGTTCAGTTACAAGGTTTAAGGTTTGCGTTTAACGTTTAACATATCACTCTGCATTCACTATTATGACATTGATTGCTTTCATATTTAGTTTATACATTTAGGAACTATTGGTCATCCATCTGCGCACACCACTACACCCGTTCTGACCCTGGGTCAAGGTCAAGGTCATTTCTACTTGGTTCAGTTACAAGGTTTAAGGTTTGCGTTTAACGTTTAACATATCACTCTGCATTCACTATTATGACATTGATTGCTTTCATATTTAGTTTATACATTTAGGAACTATTGGTCCATCTACGCACCCCACTACACCCGTCCTGACCCTGGGTCAAGGTCAAGTTATAGTTATTGCCCCTTTTCTGTCAAAAAATCTAACTTTTTCGTCACGTTTTCAAATAACTTTTTTTCTACTCAAAGGATTAGATTTAAACTTCTGACAAATGTTTATATCAATGTGTGTGATTGGTTCACAAAAGGGGGATAATCCAAATAATTTTATATCAGAGTTATTGCCCCTTTTCTGTCAAAAAATTAAATTTTCAAATAACTTTTTTTCTACCCGAAGGATTGGATTGAAACTTCTGACAAATGTTACTTTTTTTTTTATTCGACGTCTGTCTGTCTATTTTTTTTTTTATCCGGCGTCTGTCTGTCTGTCTGTCCGTCACACTTTTTTCGTCGCGTTTTCAAATAACTTTTGTTCTACTCAAAGGATTAGATTGAAACTTCTGACAAATGTTTTTATCAATGTGTGTAATTCGTTCACAAAAGGGCGATAATCCAAATAATTTTATATCAGAGTTATTGCCCCTTTTCTGTCAAAAATTTTAATTTTCAAATACCTTTTTTTCTACTCAAAGGATTGGATTGAAACTTCTGACAAATGTTTATATCAATGTGTATGATGGGTTCACAAAAAGGGGGATAATCCAAATATTTTTATATCAGAGTTATTGGCCCTTTTCTGTCAAAAATTTAATCTACTCAAAGGATTGGATTGAAACTTCTGACAAATGTTTATATCAATGTGTATGATGGGTTCACAAAAGGGGGATAATCCAAATATTTTTATATCAGAGTTATTGCCCCTTTTCTGTCAAATATTCAAATTACTTTTTTTCTGCTCAAAGGATTGGATTGAAACTTCTGACAAATGTTTATATCAATTTTTGTGATGGGTTCACAAAAGGGGGATAATCCAAATATTTTTTATATCAGAGTTATTGCCCCTTTTCTATCAAAAATTAAAATTTTCTGACAAGGCGCCGGCAGGTGACACACGTGCTCCGGGGAGCACTCCATTCTAGTTGAACTTAGAATTTTTGTCAAAAGTATTGAAAAGGTGTATTATCTTGCAATAGGTGATACTGTGCGACTTTACCTAATACTTTAACTGTTCTGAAGTAGGCCCTGATATACGATGGCCCTGATAGGCGAGCTATATTGTCCTCCGACAACTCTTGTTAATTTTGTGTACTTTTGGTGCTTTTCTTCTCCCAAACCGGTTGTCTGATTTGCAAATGATCTTACAAAAATGTTCCTTTGGTGACCCTCCATCAGATTCCCTCATAATCTCCTGAAAGTATCTTGCAGATTTCCAAATAATTTTGTAGAATAGTTCCTTGGGTGACCCACTATCAGACTCCTTCATTTTAGCCATGTTGATTGGTCATAAAACATGGTGGCCAATGAGCAGACTGTTTTGCAATTCATGGATTTATTGAAAACTTAAAAAGTCTTCTCCTCCAAAAGAATCTGGCTGTTTTCCAAATAATTCTGTATAAATGTTCCTTGTTTAGTTGATCCTTTTTCAGATCCCTTCAGGCTATGTTGTTTGGTATAAAACATGGCTGCCATTGGGCGGGACTGTTTTGCCTTTTATGGCTATAGTGAGACCTTTATAAATTCTTTCTCTACGAGATAACTTCAAGCCATGTTGATTGGTAAGAAAAACATGGCCTCCAGAGGGTAGGGTTGGTTATGCCTCATATGACTAATGAAAACTTTAAAGATATTCTCTTCCGAAAGTATCAGACTGATTTTCAAATTATTTTGTAGATATGTACTGTTGGTGACCCTTTACCTGATTCGAACAAATCCTGTTGTTGGTAACAAAAAGAGTAGACATGGCCACCAGGAGCTTGGGATGTATTTATGCCCAGTGTGTAAGATTTAGAAAGTTATTTCCTAAAACAAATGTCTGATTTTGAAATACTAACTGATAGATAAGCATTTCTTTGGTGACTTCTTAGTTTATATTAATTTGACAAAAGACAGACAACATAGGATGTGGGTTATTTCGCTTTTGGTCAGTACAGCTGTACTGGCCCTCCTTGGCCTCTTGTATTTGTTGATCTGACCGATAAATGTAGAACACATGTATCATTTGATGTTTGTGAATTTGCATTCAGTCAAAGATTTTCTTTAATCCGACATCAGAGAATACAGAAACCTTATACATGTGATGTTTGCAATTATGCATGCAGTCGGAAAAACCTTATACATGTAGTGTTTGTGATTATGCATTCGATCAAAAACAACATTCTTTAATCCAACATCAGAGAAGACATACCTTATACATGTGGTGTTTGTGAATTTGCAATCAGTCAAAAATATTCTTTAATCCGACATCAGAAAATACATAGTGGAGAGAAACCTCATACATGTATGTTTGCAATTATGCATGCAGTCGGAAAAAACGTATACATGTAATGTTTGTGATTTTGCATTCGATCAAAAACTTAATCCACATCAGAAAATACATACTGTGGAAAAACCTTATCAATGTTATATTTGTGTTTTTGCATTCAGTCAAAATTCTTCTTTAATCTATTTCCAGAGAATACACGCTGGGGAGAAACCTGATAAATGTGGTGTTTGCGATTATGCATGTAGGCAGAAATGGACTCTATTCTAACATCAGAGTATTCATACTGGAGTGAAACCTCATAAATGTAGTGTTTGCAATTATGCATGTAGTCAGAAACAGAATATCTATTCCGACATCAGAGAATGCATACTGGGGAGAAAGCTTATAAATGTAGTGTTTGTGATGATTTATTCTGTCAAAAAGATCACTTAATATGGCATCAGAGAATACTGGGAAGGAACCATATAAATATTGTGTTTAATATGCTTATTCATTCAGTCAAAAAGATCACTTAATCCGACATCAAAGAATACATTCTGGGGAGAAACCTTATAAATGTACTGTTTGCGATTATGCATGTTGTCAGAAACAGAATCTAATCCGACATCAGAGAATGTATACTGGGGAGAAACCATATAACTGTGGAGTTTGTGATTATGCATGCAGTCATAAACATCACTTAATCCGACATCAGAGAATTCATACTGGGGAGAAACCTTATAAATGTAGTGTTTGTGCTTATTCATCCAGTCAAAAAGACCACTTAATCCGACATCAGAAAATACATACTGGGGAGAAACCATATAAATGTGGTGTTTGTGATTATTCATTCCGTCAAAAACATCACTTAATCCGACATCAGAGAATACACACTGGGGAGAAACCATATAAATGTGGTGTTTGTGCTAATTCATTCAGTCAACAAGATAAGTTAATCCGACATCAGAGAATACACACGGGGGAGAAACCTTATAAATGTAGTGTTTGTGATTATGCATGTTGTCAGAAATGGACTCTATTCCAACATCAGAGAATTCATACTAGGGAGAAACCTTATAAATGTACTGTTTGCGATTATGCATGTTGTCAGAAAAAGGGTCTATTCCGACATCAGAGAATTCATACTGGAGAGAAACCTCATAGATGTGCTGTTTGCGATTATACATGTAGTTTGAAATATGATCTAGTCCGACATCAGAGAACACATACTGGGGAGAAACCATATAAATGTGGCGTTTGTGATTATTCATTCAGTCGAAAACAAATTTTAATCCAACATATGAGAATACATACGGGGGAGAAACCTTAAATGTAGTGTTTGTAATTATGTATGTCATCAGAAATGGAATCTATTCCAACATCAGAGAATGCATACTGTTGAGAAACCATATAAATGTGGTGTTTGTGCGTATTCATTCAGTCGAAACAAAACTTAATAAAACATCAGAGAACGCATATTGGGGAGAAACCATATAAATGTGGTGTTTGTGATTATTCATTCCATCAAAAAGATCACTTAATCCGACATCAGAGAATACACACTGGGGAGGAACCATATAAATGTGGTGTTTGTGCTAATTCATTCAGTCAACAAGATAAGTTAATCCAACATCAGAGAATACACACTGGGGAGAAACCTTATAAATGTAGTGTTTGTGATTATACATGTTGTCAGAAATGGACTCTATTCCAACATCAGAGAATTCATAGGGAGAAACCTTATAAGTGACTGTTTGCGATTATGCATGTTGTCAGAAAAAGGGTCTATTCCGACATCAGAGAATTCATAGATGTACTGTTTTCGATTATACATGTAGTTTGAAATATGATCTAGTCCGACATCAGAGAACACATACTGGGGAGAAACCATATAAATGTGTGTTCGGTAGTTCGTCATCTTCATTAACAAAAATCTCCTTTACACCACATGACCAATTTCAACCAAACTTCACAGGAATGATCCTTTGGTGGCCCTCTTTCAAAATTATTCAAGGATTTAAATTCTATGAAGACATCAGAAAGGGAGAAAAATGTCATAACTTTAAAATTCATCTCTCAGAATCAGATTGTCTGATTCGATTATAATTAGGTAGCAATGGTTCTGAGTGACCCTCTACAAAGAGTGTTCAAGCCAAATTGATTGGTTACAAGAACATGACTGACATATCATCAGAAAAGTTGTAAAATGACGAAATTTTAATTTTCATTCTTATTAAATGTTACTCGAATGTTTTTGTTGTGGCCCTCTTTCAAATTGTTTAAATATCTAATGCCGTATTATAAATGACCCATACTGATAAACTGTTACTGATAAATTGTTTCATTTCCAGTTCACCGGGCCCCGGTAGCTCACTCGGTAGCGACGCAGGCTGTCAATCCAGGGGTTGTGAGTTCAAACCCCAGCTCGGCCAACATTCTTTCCAACGTTTGACAAAAGTCACTTCACCAATGGGCTAACAGTCTATGTGGAAAAGCAGCCAGTTGCTTGGAAAGTATGTTGTGTGGAGTACTGGTGTTAGAAAACCAGGAAATGTATGAGTAGGTGAACTTGCCGCCGTGATATGACTGAAACATTGTTGAAAACGGCGTTAAACACAATTTGAAAAAAATAATAATTTCCAGTTCATTCCCAATCTTGATCAAATGTTCACCTTTATCAGCAATTTAGCAGTTGTATCTGCTACTCAACTTTCATTCAGGTGATCGATTTAGGGTAATCTTGGCCCTCTTGTTAGATGTGTTCATTGTTATTTAGCTTGCCTAAGCACGAAGTGCGAGGTGAGCTTTTGTGATCATCCGGCGTCCGTCGTCGTCTGTATGTATTCCTACAAATGACTTCTACTAAACCAATGGACTGATTTCAAAATAACTTCACAGGAATGTTCATTATGTGGTTCTTTGTGTTGTTCAAAGAATTTAATTCCGAATTGAACTTTGGTTGCTGTGGCATCAGAAAAGGCGAAAATTGCCAACACTTTAAAAAACTTCTTGTCCAAAAGTACTGGGCCGATTTGAAAATTATTTTGAACAAATGTTCCTTGGGGCACCCCCTACCAATAGTGTTCAAATATTTCTGATCCGTTGAAAGACATGGCCGCCAGGGGGCTGAGCTTGTTTTTTCTTATATATGCATTGTTAAAACTTTAAAGATCTTCTTGTTTAAAAGAACTGGCCCGATTTAAAGATTATTTGGTACAAATGTTCCTTGACAAACTCTCTAGCAAGATTGTTCAATTAATTCCGATCCGCTTAAAAACATGGCCGCCAAGAGGCGGAGCATTGAAAATCTTTAAAAAAAAATCTTGTCCAAAAGTACCAGCCTGATTTAATGATAATTTGGCACAAGTGTTCTTTGGGGGACCTTCTACAAAGATTGTTCAAATTAATCCGATCCGTTGAAAAACATGGCTGTCAGAGGCAGGGCTTGTTTTCCTTATATCAATATATGTGCTTTGTAAAATCTTTAAAAAATCTTCTTGTCCAAAAGTACCTGCCCAATTTAAAAATAATTTGGCACAAATGTTCCTTGGGTGACCTTCTACCAAGGTTGTTGAAATTATTCCGATCTGATAAAAAAACATGGCCGCCAGGGAGTGGGGCTTGTTTTCCTTATATGTAATCTGATCACTCTCTAGCCGTCGTCCTTGCTGCGGCATCAAAAGGGGGGGGGGGGGGGGGGGGATAGCCAATGTTTAAAATTCTTCTCCTCTGAAACCGCTGGTCGGATTCCAATATAATTTGACAGAAATTTACAAACATTTCAAGCCATAATGATTAGTTGAAAAACATGGTAGCCAGGCAACATCAGAAAAGGGGCAAAATGAAAACATATGGCATCAGAAAAGGGGTAAAAATAACTTTAAAGTTCAAATGACATCTCCTTATCCAATGGACCAATTTTAACCAAACTTAGGAATCTGACTTTTGGGGTGCCCTTTCAAAATTGTTCAAGGATAAAAATTCCAAACAGAACTTTGGTTGCTGCGGTATTAGAAAGAGAGAAAAATGCCATAACTTTAAAATTCTTCTTCTCTGAATCCACTTGACTAGTTCCAAGATTATTTGGTTGTAAGGGTCCTTAAGTGACCCTCTACACAAGTTGTTCAAGCTATATTGATTGGTTGAAACACATGACCATCATTTGGCATCATACAAGGGGCAAATTGACAAATCTTTAAATTCAATACTTATTAAGCTCTTGTTTGGTTTCAAAATGTTTCAAAATGTTTTACCAGAAATGCTCCTCTATAAGTGACACTGCGCATTATTTAATCCAGCCATATTGATTATTTTGAAAAAGATAGCTGCCAGGCGGAATCAGTAAAGGGGTAAAATGAGCTTTAGCCTCTTAAACCAATGGACATATCCACCAAACTTCACAAAAACGTTCCTGTGGTGGTCACCTTTTAAATTGTTCAAAGATGTTATGCCTAATCACAAATGTCCTTCACTGATGAGTTGTTTCATTTGTAGTTCATTACCACCCTTGATCAAATGTTCCCTTTTATCCGTTTTCTAGAATACTATCTCTCAGGTGATCAATTTAGGGCCATCTTGGCCCTCTTGTTTTTTCAAAATCATCTGCTGCAAAACCCTTTATCACAAATTTACACTTTCTGACGCCTCTGCAGCAGACGACTTATGAAAACAATGTGGTGAAAGAGATTTGTTCGAAGTCGTCTGCTGCAGAATTATTGAATGTGGTAAAGGGTTAATATAACATACAGGTTTTGACTGTGGGAAAGGATTAATAGAACAGACAGGTATTGACTGGTAAATAGTCAGCTAAGCATGTCATGATGCCCATACTGACAGATGAGTCAACTCCGTTTATAACAGAAGAGGGATATTAATAATAACTTTGAACCCCAGCTCGGCCATTCAATCTGTCTGGTAGTGCTTGAGAAAGCGTCATTGAGGCTAGAGTCATTCTTCTTCTAACAATGAGCTTAATAATCAATGAGGGAATTGGGAAGGTCCTAGTTGCCTGGTGGGAAAGTCCTAGTTGCCTGGTGAGAATAGTGTGTGGAATATAGGTGCAGAGCTGTAAATAACTAGTATTGTGCATGTTCTAAAATCCATATCTGACCCACAAAACCAATGGTGTGTGTAGTTAAAATAATCGTCTCGGTGAGGCGATTCTTTTAGGAACCCATAACATAGATTTCGATAAGTGCTAACAGAGATATTGCGGAAGCTAGACCTATCCAATCGTAATTTAATATACCTCTGCAGGTGGGAGATAACCAGAACAATAACGTTGGATGACCTTGTCATCCTCATGTTACTGAAATACCGCGTTAATCTCAGTTAATTATAACATTGTGAATTCATAAATGATGATGTAATAATTTGTTTTCCATAGTTCAATTAAAATTGAAGGGGTCATGTCTTGTTGTTTATTTGTCTGGGTAAAGAATGTATTTTTTCAATTAATAAAAAGTATCTATCTATCTGTCTGCCTGTCTATGTGTATGTAGAGACAATTGTGGTAATTGACCAAGGACACATATTATTTCAGCTATTTTTAAATATGTGTGTGTATGTGCTCTTTACGCCGCTTTCAAGAATGTTTCAGTCAAATTATGGTGCTTCCTGGTTAAGTTACCAGTACTCACACCAGCCAGTCAGTCAAACAGTCGTCATCGCTATGTGCAACACATCTGGAGTAGACGAATTTAAAAAGAGCTTGGCGAAAAACGCGAAATATCTTTGCAAGAAAAAAAATGTCTGCTGCAGAGGCGTCAGAATACGGTTAGGGGCCAAGTCCTGCTCAAATTTCCATAGGTAATTTCTTACCAAAGATACAACTTGACGTGCATTTCCAATGATCACTCTCTTAACCTTTATCAAGATAACAAATTCATCACATTTTAATGTGACAACATCGTTGTCTTTTGATAAATTCAATGTGGCTGAAAATTTGAAAATGAGTGACAGGTAAAGGATGTTTCATCTAAACTCTTTCCCAAATACAACACATCTGCAGCAGAAGATTTGTTTTGAAAACATAAGGATCAACACTCATACAAGGAAGAGCTCCATAAATGATGATTTCTTGAATACATTTAAAACATTATGTCAAATGGAGAAATTGCTCAATTTGAGCAATTTTCACTATTGCCTCAATGTTTTCAAACAGTGTATGCTAAAGATAAAGGATTTAACTTGAAATAGTCATATATAGGGGTTGATTGATTGAGTTCTAGCTGACCAGAGCACGCAGTCTTGTGATCGCCTTTTGTCCCTCGTTTGTCCATCGTCACAATTTTCTTGTTAACACTCTTGAGGCCACTATTATCATCCAATCTTCATGAAACTTATTCAGTTTGTATATCTTGCTGATTACTAGGCCTCGTTAGAATATGGGTCGTATCGGGTCAAAAAACAAATGAAAGGAAACGCGTGTTAACACTCTGGAAGCCGCTTGAGATCTAGACTAAGTTAGAATACAGGTCCGATACACAATTAGGTCACTAGGCATGTTTTACTCGAGCAGCTTAAAACTTTATCAGAAAGTTTGTCCTGATGATATGTAGGCCAAGTTCAAATATGGGTCATTTGAGGTAAAAAACTAGGGCACTATGCCGTATTGAAGGAAAATCTTGTTAACACTCTGGAAGCCGCATTTTTAGCTTGAGCGCTTTGAAACTTTGTTAGAATGTTTGTCTTGATGATATCTAGGCTAAGTATGGTCCGGTTGAAAACTAGGTCACTGGCCAAATTGTGACAATCTTGTCATACTATTTGTCTTGATGATAACAAGACTAAGATTGAATAGTTATGTCCGGTCAAAAACTATGTCACTAAGCCAATAATGATAAAAATCTTGTTAACACTCTAGATACCACATTTTTATGCCCCGGCATACGAGGTATGAGGGGCATATAGTTTTCCGGTCTGTTAGTCCGTCCGTCCGTTCGTCCGTTCGTCCGTCCCGCTCAGGTTAAAGTTTTTGGTCAAGTTAGATTTTAGTGAACCTGATGTCCTATCATTATGAAACTTCACACAAATGACAATCAACATATCATTGTTTAAAAAATTGTATCAATTTGAGGTTGGACCAACTGTTCATCCGTCTGTTCGTCTGTCTGTTCGTCCATTCCATTCTCAGGTTAAAGTTTTTGGTCAAGTTAGATTTTAGTGAACCTGATGTCCTATCATTATGAAACTTCACACAAATGACAATCAACATATCATTGTTTAAAAAATTGTATCAATTTGAGGTTGGACCAACTGTTCGTCCGTCCGTTTTAAAATATAGTTAACAACCGGGGCATCCGTGTTCCATGGACACATTTTCTTGTTTCTCAAATGTTCACTTACTAAGATTATTGAAATAATTTCGATGATATGATCCGTTAAAAAGATGGCTACTCTTATTAAGTCTGAAATAGCACATTCTCTGATGAGCGTTCCAGGGCCTCATGATCCTCTTGTTTGTTGTTTATCGCCGCTTCAACCGTGTTTAGATCACCTAGAGCCAAAGGTTCAAGGTGATCTATTCTGATCACTTTTTGTCCGTCGTTAACTTTTAGCTTTAAACATCATCATCTCCTTAACCACGGGACCAATTTCATCCAAACGTCACAGGAATGTTCCTTTGGTGGCCCTCTTTCAAAATTGTTCAAAGATTTAAATTCCATTATGAACTTTGGTTGCTGCGGTATCAGAAAGGGGGCAAAATGTCCAAACTTTAAAAATCTTTTCCTCTGAATCTGCATGTCAGATTATAATATAGTTTGGTAGAAATGTTCCTTGGGTGACCCTCTACAAAGATTGTTCAAGGCATACTGTTTGGTTGAAAAACATTGTATTCAGGAGGCATCAGAAAAAGGGAAAATTACAAAACTTGGAAATTCAATTTGTTTAAGTTTTTGTCTGATATTAAGAAAATTGAATAGGAATATTACTTCAGTGATGTTCTACTTAATTTGTTCAAGCCGTATTGATTGGTTACACAAGCATAGCAACCTCGCGTCATCACACAATGGGTAAATTTAATCTACAAATGACAACTCCTACCATTCCACTCGACCAATTTCAATGTTACTTCACAGGAATGTTCCTTTGATGGTCCTCTTTCAAAATTGGTTAAAGACTTACATTTTGTGTAGAACTTTTGTTGCTGTGGCATCAGAAATTGAGAAAAATACCCAAACTTTAAAAACCTCCATCTCCATAATCCATTTGTCAGATTCCAAGATAATTTGGCAGATATGTTATTTGGGTGAATCTGTACAAAAACTGTTCAAGCCATATTTATTTCGTTGACAAACAGGGCAGCAAAGCGGCATCAGGAAAGGTGCAAAAGGATAAAACTTTATAATTCCACTCATATTAAAGTTCTTGTTAGATTTCAAGATAAAAATGGCTTTTACTGATAAACTATAAATTTCTTTAACTGAGTGTCAATCCTGGCAGTTTCATTTGAACTCCTGATCAAATTTTCACAGATATTTGCAGTTAAATATTTGCTTCTAATTAACTATCATTCAGGTGATCTATTTAGGGCCATCTTGGCCATCTTGTTTTCTACAGTTATATCACGGCGTCTTCTGGGTATGTCACAAGTACTACTGGTCCATCTATCCTGACACGACCAACCCCGCAACTCTGAGGACAAAAAGGGCAGCCATTACTACCATTAGTAAGGTTTTTGGGATGACCACGGCCAAACCAGCGACCTCTCGTACCCGAGGCGGTGGTGTATGTATATATATAGGAGCCGTCCCACGAGGAAACCAACATTGTGGACTCTGCGTAAAGTGTCGATCCGGATCAACCTAAGCATGCCACGCAGGCTAATCCTGACAGACATTGTTCGCCTCCTGTAGATTTTCTGTTTCAGGAATCATTACTCTAAGAACTTGAGACGGAATTTGTCAGCCCGGATTAGCCTGCGCAGGCTGATCTTGGTTGATACATTACACAGAGTCCATTTCGTTGGCGGTAGCGACGTGGGCTTTAAATGCAGGGGATGTGAGTGCGAATCCCAGCTCGGCCAACATTATTTCCTATGTCTGACAAACGTCATTCGTCTTTAACCAAGTGGCTAACAGTCTATGTGGAAAAGCAGCCAGTAGCTTCTAATGTATGTTGTGTGGAGTACTAGTGTGACACATGAGTAGGTGAACTGACCGTCGTGATATGACTGAAAAACTGTTGAAAACGGCGTTTAACCATAATCGATCATAATGTTGGTTTTCTCGTGGAACGGCTCATACATTTTGTATATATACTACTTTGCCCTGAAAGAGCTTTGAAATGAGTTAATGAAAACGGCGTTAAGCCCCAATCAATCAAGCCCTGAAATAACTCTAAAATGAGTTAATGCAAATGAGCCTGTCTCGTCATATGAAAGGCTAACCATTGGATCAGAAGCTTCCTGGTTCTCGATCCAGTCATACAAAACATCTTCTGAAATAATATCTAGAGAAAGGTACCTATTCAGGGCTACGCTTGAGATGTGCTCTGCTAAAACCATCATTAACTTTTTCCAAAATACCGACGCTTTCTGACTCATTTGAAAACATTGTGACAAAAGTAGAAATTGTTCAATACGAGCTCTTGCTTTTGCCATAATAATTTCAACTGTTTTCGATAATGAAATCTTAATTTAAAGACAATGTTATACCAGATAATTTAAAAGTCCTCTGCAGCAGATTTGCATAATGGAAAGGGTTAAGTCGTTTGCAAACAGTGTAGAACCAGATCAGTCTGTGTTATGAGTCATATAAGTATCTACACATGTATACGTATACAGACAAGTGTTATTGCCCTGTTCGTCAGTTGCTTTCCCTTGCATAGCAGGAGTTCCACATCACCCATAGTCTTATAAGTTCATGAGACGATTATTCTAAATAATCGAATAGGGATCAACCAACATTATTATGGTAAAGAAAAACTCTGTAATATGTTTGCAAAAAACAACCTTTCTGAATCAATACATTGTATTAACTGAAGCAACAAGATATAAAATACATATGTCTTCTACCGTTATTACAACTCAGACACATTCACTATGTGCGTGAAGTTAGCCGGAATTCCGACTACTCCGGCTGTATCAACCTGCCGGAACTCCGGCTACACCTGCTGTATTAACCAGCCGGATCAGCGGGAACTCAGGTTACAACGACTATATTAACTAGCCGGAACTCAGACTACTCCGGCTGTATCAACCAGCCGGAACTCCGGCTACACCTGCTGTATTAACCAGCCGGATCAGCGGGAACTCAGGTTACAACGGCTGTATTAACTAGCCGGAATCCGACTACTCCGGCTATATCAACCAGCCGGACCTCCGGCTACACCTGCTGTATTTACCAGCCGGAACAGCGGGAACTCCGGTTACAACGGCTGTATTAACTAGCCGGAACTCCGACTACTCCGGCTATATCAACCAGCCGGAACTCCGGCTACACCTGCTGTATTTACCAGCCGGAACAGCGGAAACTTCGGTTACAACGGCTGTATTAACTAGCCGGAATTCCGACTACTCCGGCTATATCAACCAGCCGGAACTCCGGCTACACCTGCTGTATTTACCAGCCGGAACAGCGGGAACTCCGGTTACAACGGCTGTATTAACTAGCCGGAACTCAGACTACTTCGGCTGTATCAACCAGCCGGAACTCCGGCTACACCTGCTGTGTTAACTAGCGGGAACTCCGGTTACAACGGCTGTATTATCTAGCCGAAACCGGCGGAACTCCGGCTACTCCGACTGTATTAACCAGCCGGAACTCCGGTTACACCGACTGTATTAACCAGACGGAACTCAGGCTACACCGACTGTATTAACCAGTAGGAACTCCGGCTACACCGACTGTATCAACCAGCCGGAACTCAGGCTACACCGACTGTATTAACCAGTAGGAACTCCGGCTACACCGACTGTATTAACCAGTAGGAACTCCGGCTACACCGACTGTGTTAACCTGACGGAACTCTGGTTACACCGACTGTATTAACCAGATGGAACTCCGGCTACACCGGCTGTATTAACCAGACGGAACTCCGGATACACCGGCTGTATTAACCAGCCGGAACTCCGGTTACACCGACTGTATTAAGCAGCCGGAACTCCGGTTACACCGACTGTATTAACGAGACGGAATTCCGGCTACAACGACTGTATTAACCAGACGGAACTCCGGCTACACCAACTGTATTAACCAGATGGAACTCCGGCTACACCGGCTGTATTAACCAGACGGAACTCCGGATACACCGGCTGTATTAACCAGACGGAATTCCGGCTACACCTACTGTATTAACCAGCCGGAACTCCGGCTACACCGACTGTATCAACCAGCCGGAACTCCGGCTACACCGACTGTGTTAACCTGACGGAACTCTGGTTACACCGACTGTATTAACCAGATGGAACTCCGGCTACACCGGCTGTATTAACCAGACGGAACTCCGGATACACCGACTGTATTAACCAGACGGAATTCCGGCTACACCGACTGTATTAACCTGACGGAACTCTGGCTACATCGGCTGTATTAACCAGCCGGAACAACGGCTACATCGGCTGTATTAACCAGCCGGAACTCTGGCCACACCGACTGTATTAACCAGCCGGAACTCTGGCCACACCGACTGTATTAACCAGCAGGAACTCCGGCTACACCGGCTGTATTAAAAAGCAGGAACTCCGGCTACTCCGACTGTATTAACCATCAGGTTCGAATCTGCATTCGTGCAAGGCTTACGAGATTCACTAGTTAACGTTTTAGCAATACAATTCATGTTTTAAAATCAAGCCAATATTAAAATGTACAAACGATGTATTTGCACATAATGCATATAGTTTAAGCTTTAGGATGACCAGAATAGTCAGAATGATGTTTTTCGGCTGGTAAGTACAGCCGTAGTAATAGGAAATAACCAGCGTGTTTTTCTCTGACTTGGAATTGTATATTTGCGACTGTTTACCCAACTTAAGACTGCCTCTGAGCAATCATAGCTTTTCACCAACACTTATGATTGTCATTGCTACGATTATTTGATAAAACGGTTATATCGGACGTAAGAACTTCTTACGGCAATCTTACTCATAGTTAAGACCGAGTTACGAACGTTAATAAAACGGGCCCCGGCAATACAGCTGTTCCGGCTGATTAATACATACGGAAAAGCCGGAACTCCGGTTGATATAGTCGGAGAAGCCAAATATTCAGCTGTTCCCGCCTGTTGATACAGCCGGAGAAGCTGGAGATCCGGCTGGTAAATACAGGCCGTGTAACCGGAGTTTTGGCTGGTTAATACAGCCGGTGTAACCAGAGTTTTGCTGTTCCTACTGGTTAATACAGTTGGTGTAATATGGTTCCAGCAGGTTAATACAGCCGGTATAGCCGGAGTTCCGCTGTTCCGGCTGGTTAATACAGCTGGTGTAATCGGAGTTTCGGCTGGTTAATACAGCCGGTGTAACCGGAGTTTCGGCTGTTTACTACAGCCGGTGTAACCGGAGTTTCGGCTGTTTACTACAGCCGGTGTAACCGGAGTTTCGGCTGGTTAATGCAGCCGGTGTAACCGGAGTTTCGGCTGTTTACTACAGCCGGTGTAACCGGAGTTTCGGCTGTTTACTACAGCCGGTGTAACCGGAGTTTCGGCTGGTTAATGCAGCCGGTGTAACCGGAGTTTCGGCTGTTTACTACAGCCGGTGTAACCGGAGTTTCGGCTGTTTACTACAGCCGGTGTAACCTGGAGTTTCGGCTGTTTACTACAGCCGGTGTAACCGGAGTTTCGGCTGTTTACTACAGCCGGTGTAACCGGAGTTTCGGCTGTTTACTACAGCCGGTGTAACCGGAGTTTCGGCTGTTTACTACAGCCGGTGTAACCGGAGTTTCGGCTGTTTACTACAGCCGGTGTAACCGGAGTTTCGGCTGTTTACTACAGCCGGTGTAACCGGAGTTTCGGCTGGTTAATGCAGCCGGTGTAACAGGAGTTCCGATGTTCCGGCTGGTAAATACAGCTGGTGTAAACGGATTTTCGGCTGGTTAATATAGACGGTATAACCGGAGTTACGGCTGGTTAATGCAGCCGGTGTCACCGGAGTTCCGGTTGGTTAATGTTCCGACTGTTTAATACAGCCAGAGTAGCCGGATTTCCGGCTGTTTCGGCTTGTTAATACAGCCGGAGTTTCGCCGGTTCCGGCTGATTAATACAGCCGTTGTAACCGGAATTCCCGCTGTTCCGGCTAGTTAATACAGTCTGAATAGCTGGTGTTCCGTCTGTTCCGGCTGGTTAATACAGCCATTGTAACCGGAATTCCCGCTGTTCCGGCTGGTTAATACAGTCTGAGTAGCCGGTGTTCCATCTGTTCCGGCTGGTTAATACAGCCATTGTAACCGGAGTTCCGGCTGGTTAATACAGTCTGAGTAGCCGGTGTTCCGCCTGTTCCGGCTGGTTAATACAGCCATTGTAACCGGAGTTCCGGCTGGTTAATACAGTCTGAGTAGCCGGTGTTCCGCCTGTTCCGGCTGGTTAATACAGCCATTGTAACCGGAGTTCCGGCTGGTTAATACAGTCTGAGTAGCCGGTGTTCCATCTGTTCCGGCTGGTTAATACAGCCATTGTAACCGGAGTTCCGGCTGGTTAATACAGTCTGAGTAGCTGGTGTTCCGCCTGTTCCGGCTGGTTAATACAGCCATTGTAACCGGAGTTCCGGCTGGTTAATACAGTATGAGTAGCCGGTGTTCCGCCTGTTCCGGCTGGTAAATACATCCTTGTAACCGGAGTTCCCGCTGTTCCGGCTGGTAAATACAGTCTGGGTAGGCTGAGTTCCGCCGGTTCCGGCCGGTTAATACAGGCGGTGTAACCGGAGTTCCCGCACTCTCTTACACTATCGGCTATCATTACATTCACGATAGTGAGTGTAAGGAAAGGTAACTCTGCAAAGGAGATTGGAATTCCCGCTGTTCCGGCTGGATAATACAACTGTTGTAACCGGTTGTTCTGGCTGGTTGATACAGCCGGAGTTTCGGCTACCCCGGCTAACTTCACGCACCTTTCTTAAATATACATGTACAGGTTTCCGACCCTTTTGAAAACATTGTGGCGAAATGAAAAACTTGCTCATCGTGAGTAATATCTCCTTTTGTCACCATGTTTTCAAATCTATTCAATAATTTGGCTTTCAATGATAGAGATTTATCATATGTTTGCCTATATGTTTTGAAAGGTGTTTGCTGCAGATTTGTTGTATGTGGGAGAGGGTGAACTCATTTCATTATAAGAACCGTCCACGTTCAAAACGTCTGATACAAACGCAGACGACTTTTAAAAGATATCGGAAAAAACATGGACACTCTCTATAAATGAAGCTATAATGACTAAAAAAAATGAAAACATTGTGGAAAAAGGAGAAACTGCTTGATTTGAGCAATTTCTTCTTTTGTCACAATGTTTTTAAAAGTCGTCTGCTGCAGAGGCGTCAGAAAGCATTTATCTGAGGTAGAGGTTTAACTACCTCTTCATCATGTCCAAACGCCACATAAAACCCTCAGTCGATCTGTTCTCCTCCTTTGATCACATAGTTCAGTGATTCAAGAATACCCTACATCGTCAAATAAATTATATATATAAAACAACAACTAAAACCCCGAAAGATTATACTTTAACCCTTTTCCCACATACATACGATTTACTATGCATCTGCAGGAGACCAGTCTTGAAAACATTGTGGCAAAAGGACTTTTATAGAAAACTTCCCCATTTTAGCCAAGATGTTTAAAAGTCGTCTGCTGTAGATTTGCTATATGTAGGAAAGGGTCAAATATTTAAAAAAAAAAATACAAGACAGTTGATAGTAAAGTCATATTAAACAGAAAGCATGATTTGTGGAAGTGGGTAAAGATTTAGAAAAAGGGGGAAATGGCTCTTCTCTTGAAATCGACGATATCCCACATGCGTTCAAAATATAGAAAATCTCTCTAAATGATAAAAAGATTATTGAATAGAGTTGATATAATTGTGTCAAATGGAGAAATTGCTCATTATGAGCAATTTCTCCTTTTGTCAAAGTGATTTCAAAAGAGGTCTTCTGCAGAAGCATCAGAAAGAATTTATATGTGGGAAAGGGTTAAGACGTCTGACTTGATATATAGATGTGCTGCAGAGGCTCAAATTATACTTGTAGTAATGAAACTTGTAATCTCTTCAAATGGCACAAAGAAAAAAGTTCAATTAATATCCAGTACCTGTTATGAAGTTCTAGGTAAATATGCTTCAATGTCAAACTACTTCATATTTGTGATACACAATGATTTGATTGTTTACAATTATACAGTAGCCTACCCACAACATAAGTCTTGAAGGAGAAATGTAGTGTTCGAAATTCATTAAATTAGAATCACTGGAACTAAAATATGTCTAGTGAAGCATGCACAATAACTTTAAATGAATAAATAAACCCTTTACTGCATACAACAAATCTGCAGCAGACGACTTTGAAACCATTTTGGAAAAAATATGGAAAATCTCAATAAATGAAAATATAATTATTGAATGAAGTTGAAAACATTGTGGCAAAAAAGGAAATAATTTTTCCTTTTGAAGTTGATGTTTTAAAAAGCAAATTGTCAGTGTTCATGATTGAATCTGGTCCTGCCATAGTATTGTAAGACCGAATTCAGACAATTGAAATATTTTAATAGAAAATACGGACACTATAGATTATGAATGGAAATGCAGACGTTTAAATCTTTATATGATGCAAACGGTTTTTCTTCTTCTGAATTTAAACCAGAGATGAGTTTTGGAATCATTGTGGGAAAAGGAAAGATATTTCAAAATTGGTTAGAAAGGCGGACAATATAGAACGTGATGGAGACTGCGGACAGTTTACTCTTTATATGATGCACACGATTTTTTTCCTCAATGTTATGCCTTAGATGGCTTTTGAAATCATTGTTGGAAAAGAAAAGACTTTTCAAAATTGGTTCGAATGGCGGACAATAAAGAATGTGTAGGGAATCTGTGGACAGCAACAAATGAGCAGTTGCACGAAAAAAACAACATTATGGACTCTGCGTAAAGTATCGACTCGGATTAGCCTGTGCCATCCGCGCAGGCTAATCCGGGCCGACACATTCCGTCTCAGTGGGGTGGGGGGGGGGGGGGGGAAGAGAAATATAGGTATTGAGTAATGATTAATGAAACAGGAAATCCAAAGGAGGCGAAAAGTGTCTGTCCGGGTAAGTCTGCGTGGCATGCTTAGGCTGATCCGGGTCGATACTGTATGCAGAGTCCACAATTTTGGTTTTCTCGTGGAACGGCTCAATTGTTTTTATAGCGCCCGTAATATTTTACTGTATTTCCTATTGTGTAAGAATTTTCCTCTTTATTCTACCTGGGACCGTATATTACACAATGTCCGCAGTTTCTCCTTGTTTATATTATCCGCATTTTAGACCTTACCCATATACAGAAGAGTTATTTCCCTTATAAAAAACCCTCGCCATTTGTATGGAATCGTACAGCACCGTGTTACTTATTTCAAATATTTGTGTTGTGATATATAAACCTATTTCTCAATGTTCATACAATTTTGTGATATCATAATTGGGTTAAGAACTACATTACAGCAATATGACTTGTGACTTTAGAGTTGTAACGCGGCATTTTTTACAATAAGAAATATCATGTTGTAAACCAGTACACGTGCTCTTTTTGGAATGGGACAAGAAACGTAGATAAAAGGGATAAACAGGTACCTTGTCCACCCACATATCACACGGAGGAACGAAATTGTCTTTTATACTTCATTTTGTAGCAAATAAATGTTTGATTGTTTTGTTCTTAAAGCTGCCTTCATCATTTTTTCAGTTATATTAATGCATTTCCTGAATAAGTTACCACTACTACTGATTCATTTATGCTTACTCCAGTCAGTCAGTCATAATGCTACCCCGCAACCCTAAACGCCAAGGACGGCAGCCAATTACTACCCTTTTTGAATTATTTGGTATGACTCGGCCAGGGATCGAAACTGGCGACCTCCCTTACCCGAGGCGGTCTCTCTAACACTACACCACTGAGGCAGTAAATGAAAATTTGAATAGTATGATATGTGGCACATGTACAAAACTTGCATGTTTTTCTCCTCCGAAGTTATTTGGCCGATTTTCAGAAAATTCTGTAGAAATTTTACTTGGGTGACAATACCAGATTCCTTCAAGCCATGTTGATTGGTCAACAAAACATGGCCACCAGGGGGCGGGGCTGTTTGGAGAATCAATGTTTGCCTAATGTCAGTTGACGATACTGGCACTCTTGGATCTCTTGTTTTTTATCTATGCGTAAATTGGTATTCTGGTTTCAATGGCAACTAAAACATTTATTTATTTTTTTAATTTCGTCTCCCAAACCGGTTGTCTGATTTGCAAATTATCTTGTCAAAATGTTCCTTTGGTGACCCTCCATCAGCTTCACTCAAGCCATGTTGATTGATCAAAAAGCATGGCATTGCCTTTCATAGCTGCACGTACCTGTACATGTATACATATTGAAATCTTCAAACATACTTCTTCTCCACTTCTCAGACGTTTTCTGGCCAATTTCCAAAAGTTTTGTAGAAATGTTCCCTGGCTAAATATCAGATTCCTTCAAGCCATGCTGATTGGTAAAAGACAGGGGTCGGGCTATTTTGCCTCATATGGCTTTAGTGAATTATTCTCCTTTTTAAGTATCTGTAGATTTCCAAATAATTTTGTAGAAATGTTCCCTTGGTGAATATCTATAAGCCATGTTGATTGGTACGAAAACATGGCTGATAGGGGTCTGGGCTATTTGGCCTTTTATTGCTTTAGTGAGAACGTTTAAAATATTTGCCTGAAAGTATCTTTCAGATTTCCAAATAATTTTGCAGAATATTTCCTTGGGTGACCCACTATCAGACTCCTTCAATTTAGCAATGTTGATTGGTCATAAAACATGGCCACCAGGGGGCAGACTGTTTTGCAATTGATGGTTTCATTGAAAATTAAAAAAATCTTCTCCTGAAAGAATCTGGCTGTTTTCCAAATATATATAAATGATCCATGGGTGACCCTCTTTCAGTTTCCTTCAAGCTATGTCGTTTGGTAAAATAGCATTGGGTGGGGGCTGATTTGCCTTTTATGGCCATAGTGAAACCTTTAAAAATTCTTCCTCTACAAGATAACTTCAAGCCATGTTGATTGGTAAGAAAAACATGGCCTCCAGAGGGCAGGGTTGGTTATAAAATGCCACATATGACTAACGTAAACTTTAAAGATATTCTCCTCCCAAAGTATCAGACTGATTTTCAGATCATTTCGTATATATGTTCCGTGGATGACCCTCTACCTGATTCGTCCAAATCCTGTTTTACCCTTCATGCTCAGAGTGTTAGATTTAGAAAGTTATTTCCTAAGAAAACAAATGACTGATTTTAGAATACTAACTAGTAGATAAACATTTCTTTGGTGACTTTCTTAGTCATATTTATTTGACAAAAGACGGACAACAAAGGATATGGGTTATTTTGCTTTCGGGCAGTAGAGCTATACTGACCCTCCTTGGCCTCTTGTATTCGCTGACCTGACCGCAAAATATGTTATAGTGGTTGGCATGACAAATCACATTGCATTAATGAGGTGAGCGATCCAGGGCCATTATGGCCATCTTGTTTGAGGGTTACTTGCTACACATGTTGGGACCGGTGATGTTCAAGAGTACAATTCAGTTACGTATCCCTGTTATCTACGTCCCTGATTTAATGTAATATTTAATAATAACTGATACACAAGAACTACATAAATTTGATTTGTATGTATATAGATGTAAACTGAAAGTGAATTTAAGGAGAAACTTTACGACTTGTTAATACTACGCGTACATAGACACCACGAGAACGTTGTGTTGGGGAATATAGGACCTTCAATGAGGACCAAGGTTGTTTAAATCAACACAACAAAAGAATATAAAGTGATGTGAAAATAAAAGAAATTTATAAATGTATGAACACATGTATCATGTGATGTTTGTGAATTTGTATTCAGTCAAAGATCTTCTTTAATCTGACATCAGAGAATACATACTGGAGTGAAACCTTATCAATGTACTGTTTGCGATTATGCATGTAGTCGGAAGCAGGATCTATTCGACATAAGAGAATGGATACTGGGGAGAAACCATATACATGTGATGTTTGTGATTATTCATTCAGTCAAAAACAACACTTAATCCGACATCAGAGAATGCATACTTGGGCGAAACCTTATAAATGTAATGTGTGTGATTATGCAAGCAGTCGAAGACATAGCTTAAGCCGACATCAGATAATACATACTGAGGAGAAACTTTATAAATGTAGTGTTTGCGATTATGCATGTAGTTGTAAGCCGTATCTATTACGACATCAAATAATACATACTGGGGAGAAACCTTATAAATGTACTGTTTGCGAGTATGCATCTAGTCGGAAGCAGGATCTATTACAACATCAAATAATACACACTGGGAAGAAACCTTATAAATGTAGTGTTTGTGCTCATTCATTCTCGCGAAAACAAAACTTAATCCGGCATCAGAAAATACATACTGGGGAGAAACCTTATAAATGTAGTGTTTGCGATTATGCATTTAGTTGGAAGCAGGTTCTATTACAACATCAAATAATACATACTGGGAAGAAACCTTATAAATGTAGTGTTTGTGCTCATTCATTCTCGCGAAAACAAAACTTAATCCGGCATCAGAAAATACATACTGGGGAGAAACCTTATAAATGTAGTGTTTGCGATTATGCATGTCGTCAGAAACAGGATCTATTCGAACATCGAAGACTGCATACTGGGGAGAAACCTTATAAATGTAGCGTTTGTGCTCATTCATTCTCGCGAAAACCAAACTTTATTCGGCATCAGAAAATACATACTGGGGAGAAACCTTATAAATGTACTGTTTGCGATTATGCATGTCGTCAGAAACAGAATCTATTACAACATCAAATAATACATAATGGGAAGAAACCTTATAAATGTAGTGTTTGTGCTCATTCATTCTCGCGAAAACAAAACTTAATCCGGCATCAGAAAATACATACTGGGGAGAAACCCTATAAATGTAGTGTTTGCGATTATGCATGTCGTCAGAAACAGGATCTATTCGAACATCTAAGAATGCATACTGGGGAGAAACCTTATAAATGTAGTGTTTGTGCTCATTCATTCAAGCGAAAACAACACTTAATCAAACATCAGAGAATACATGGTGGAGAGAAACCTTATGAATGTGATGTTTGTGATGACAGAAAGAAATATTTAAGAAATCATCAGAGAAAGCCAATGGATGAAAATCCTTATCATTGTGATTTATGTCGATATGAGTGTATTTTTAAGGATGATCTAATTATACATATAAAGGGACATCTCATTTAGACACTTTCATTATAAACAATGTCATTTTAAGCTCGACTATTCAAAGAATATGAGAGCTATAGTACTCACCCTGGCGTCGGCGTCCACGTCACACCTTGGTTTAGGTTTTGCATGCAAGTACTTAAATACTACATGTATTGCATTGCAACTTTATACAACCCTACCAAACTATCACATCTATGTAGATTATCAAGTAAGATAACCTTATCCTGTATTTTATGCAAGTTATGGCCCTTTTTTTACTTAGAAATTCTTGTTAAAGTTTTGTGTGCAACTAAATTAAGAGTCAATATCTCAGTATTTACTTGATGCATTGTGTTGAAACTTTATACAACTCTACCCAACTATCACACCTATGTAGATTATTAAGTAAGATTAATCTATCCTGCATTTAATGGCTCTTTTTTTACTTAGAAATTCTGGTTAAAGTTTTGTTTGCAACTTAATCAAGAGTCCATATTTCAGTATTAACTTGATGCATTGCATTAACACATTATACAACCCTACCCAACTACCATACCTATGTAGATTATCAAGTGAGATAATTCTATCCTGCATTTAATGCAAGCAAGTTATGGCACTTTTTTAACTCAGAAATTCTGGTTAAAGTTTTGCGTGCAACTTAATAAAGTAAGGGTCCATATCTCAGTATTTACTTGATGCATTACAATGAAACTTTATACAACACTACCAAACTATCACACCTAATTAGATTATCATGTTAGATAACTCTATTCTGCATTTTCTGCAAGTTATGGCCCTTTTTTAACTTAGAAATTCTGGTTAAAGTTTTGCGTGCAACTTAAATTAAGAGTCCATATCTCAGTATTTACTTAATGCATTACATTGAAACTATATACAATGCTTTCCAACTAACTCAATGAATATTTGTCAATTAATGCAAATTATGGCTTTTTTTGACTAATAATTCTGGTTAAAGTTTTGCGTGCAACTACATTAAGAGTCCATATCTCAGTATTTACTTGATGCATTGCATTGAAACTTTATACAACCCTTCCCAACCATCACACCTATGTAAGCAATCAAGTATGATAACTCTATCCAGTATATTTTGGTTTAAAGTTTTGCGTGCAACTATATTAAAAGTTGGTATCTTAGTATTTTCTTGATGCATTTCTTTGAAACTTTATACATGTACAACCCCCCCCCCCCCCTTTATACAGCCCTTTCCAACCATCACACCTATGTTAACAATCATATAACTATATCCAGCATTTTATGCAAGTTATGGCCTTTTTTGTACTTTGAAATTCTGGTTAAAGTTTTGCGTGCATCTACAGTCCATATCTCAGTAATTACAGTATTGAAACTTTATACAACCCTTCCCAATTTCACAACTATATACACAACCAATTTAGATAACTCTATCCTACATATGATGCAAATTGTTCCCCTTTTTAGCTAACCTTAGCACAAAGTGCTCAAGGTGAGTTATTGTGATCGCCTTTTGTCCGGCGTACGTCGTCCATCAACTTCTTCTCCTCAGTAACCAGTAGATCAATTGGGATGAAACTTCACAGAAAGCATCCTCTCAATGACTTCACCAGAATTTCTTCAATTTTTTGGGATCATGCAGAATTCTGGTTTCCATGGCAACGAAACGAAAACAACTTTAAATTTCTTCTTCTCCCAAACTAGTTGGCAGATTTTCAAATGATTGTGTAGACATGTTCCTTTGATGACCCTCTATCAGATTTCTTCAATCCATGTTGATTTGTCGCAAAACATGACCGCCAGGGCGCGGGGCTATTTTGCCTTATATGGCTATAGTGAAAATTATCCTTAATTGACCCACTATCAGATTCTTTCAAGCCCTGTTGATTGGTCAAAAAACATGGCCGCGGGGCTATATTGCCTTATATGGCTATAGTGAAAACTTAAAACATCTTCACCTCTGAAAGTGTCAGGCCGATTTTCAAATTATTTTGTAGAAATGTTCCTTAGGTGACCCACTATCAAATTTCTTAAAACCATGTTGATTGGTCGAAAAACATGGCCGCAACAGGGTGGAGCTATTTTGTCTTATATGACTTTAGTGAAAACTTAAAAAATCTTCTCCTCCGAAAGTATTTTGCCGATTTTTTCAAATAATATGGTAGAAATATTCATAGAGTGATTCTCTATCAGATTCCTTCAAGCCATGTTGATCGGTCTAAAACTATGGCCGCTAGGGGGGCGGGGCTTATATGGCTAAAGTGAAAAAAACAACAACAGGTGAGCGATCCAGGGCCATCATGGCCCTCTTGTTTAGATCACCTGTGAGCCAAAGGCTCAAGGTGATCTATTCTGATCACTCTCTGTCCGTCGTCTGTCCGTCCGTATGTCGTTAACTTTTAGCTTTAAACATCGTCTTCTAAACAACAAAAACAATTTCAACCAAACTGCACAGGACTGTTCCTTTGGTGGTCCTCTTTCAAAATTGTTCAAAGATATAAATTCCATTCAGAAATTTGGTTGCTGCGGCATCAGAAAGGGGACAAAATGTCCAAACTTTAAAAATCTTCTCCTCTGAATCTGCTTGTCAGATTCCAATATAATTTGATAGAAATGTTCCTTTGGTGTCCCTCTACAAAAACTGTTCAAGCCATACGATTGGTTGAAAAACATGGCAGTCAGGCTGCATCAGAAAAGGGGCAAAATGACAAAATTTGGAAATTCCTTATTTTTCAAAATGCTTGTCTGATTTTAAGATAATTGAAAAGAAATCTTACTTCAGTGATCCTCTATTTAATTTGTTCAAGCCGTCTTGATTGGTTACAAAATCATTGAGAACTTGGGTTGCTGCGGCATCAGAAAGGGGGCGAAATGTCCAAACTTTAAAAATCTTCACCTCTAAATCTGCTTGTCAGATTCCAATATAATTTGGTAGAAATGTTCCCGCATCAAAAAAGGGGCAAAATGACAAAATTTGGAAATTCCATTTTTAGCTCACCAGAGCACAAAGTGCTCAAGGTGAGTTTTTGTGATCGCCTTTTGTCCGTCGTACGTCGTCCATCAACTTCTTCTCCTCAGTAACCAGTAGATCAATTGGGATGAAACTTCACAGAAAGCATCCTCTCAATGACTTCACCAGAATTTCTTCAATTTTTTGGGATCATGCAGAATTCTGGTTTCCATGGCAACGAAACGAAAACAACTTTAAATTTCTTCTTCTCCCAAACTAGTTGGCAGATTTTCAAATGATTGTGTAGACATGTTCCTTTGATGACCCTCTATCAGATTTCTTCAATCCATGTTGATTTGTCGCAAAACATGACCGCCAGGGCGCGGGGCTATTTTGCCTTATATAAATCTTACTTCAGTGATCCTCTATTTAATTTGTTCAAGCCGTCTTGATTGGTTACAAAATCATTGAGAACTTGGGTTGCTGCGGCATCAGAAAGGGGGCGAAATGTCCAAACTTTAAAAATCTTCACCTCTAAATCTGCTTGTCAGATTCCAATATAATTTGGTAGAAATGTTCCCGCATCAAAAAAGGGGCAAAATGACAAAATTTGGAAATTCCATTTTTAGCTCACCAGAGCACAAAGTGCTCAAGGTGAGTTTTTGTGATCGCCTTTTGTCCGTCGTTCGTCGTCCGTCGTCCGTCGTCCATCGTCAACATTTGCTTGTTAACACTCTAGAGGCAACATTTTTCATCAAATCTAGGCCAAGTTTGAAACTGGGTCATGTCAGGTCAAAAACCAGGTCACTAGGCCAAATTGAAGGAAAATCTTGTTAACACTCTAGAAGTTTGTCTTGATGATATCTAGCCCAAGTTCGAATATGGGTCATGTCCGGTCAAAAACTAGGTCACTAGGCCAAATTGAAGGAAAATATTGTTAACACTCTGGAAGCTACATGTTTGGCTTGAGCATGTTGAAACTTTATCAGAAAGTTTGTCTTGATGATATCTAGGCCAAGTTCGAATATAGGTCATGTCCGGTCAAAAACTAGGTCACTAGGCCAAATTTAAGGAAAATCTTGTTTACACTCTAGAAGCCACATTTCTGGCTTGAGCATGTTGAAACTTTGTCAGAATATTTGTCTAAGTAATAGCTAGCCCAAGTTCGAATATGAGTCATGTCAGGTCAACTAGGTCACTAGGTCACAAAGGAAAATCTCGTTAACACTCTTGAAGCCGCATTTTAAACTTGAGCATGTTGAAACTTTATCAGAACGTTTGTCCTGATGATATCTAGGCCAAGTTCGAATATGGGTCATGTCATGTCAAAAACTAGGTCACTAGACCAAATTTAAGGGAAATCTTGTTAACACTCTGGAAGCCACATGTTTGGCTTGAGCATGAGAGAGTTATGTCTTAAATAGCCCATTCTCAGGTGAGCGATTCCAGGCCCTCATGGCCCTCTTGTTTAAAGTGCTTGTCTGATTTTAAGAACATTAAAAAGAAATCTTACTTCATTGATCATCTACTTCATTCGTTCAAGCCGTATTGATTGGTTGAAAAATAGTAGCAACCAGGCGTCATCACAGAAGGGGTAAATTGAACTTTTAGCTACAAATGACAACTCCTACCATTCCGCTGGACCATTTCACCTTAACTTCACAGGAATGTTCCTTTGTTGGTCCTCTTTCAAAATTGTTCAAAGACTTACATTTTATGTAGAACTTTGGTTGCTGCGGCATCACAAAGGGAGAAAAATACCCAAACTTTAAAATCCTTTGCCTCAAAAATCTGCTTGTCCGATTTACAAAATAATTTGGTAGAAATATTCTTTGAGTGACCCTCTACAAAAACTGTTCAAGTCATATTGATTTCGTTGAAAAACAGGGCAGCAAGGCGGCATTAGGAAAGGCGCAACATGACAACACTTTATAACTCCATTCTTATTAAAGTTCTTGTTAGATTTCAAGATACAAATGGCCTTTACTGATAAGCCATTTTACTATTTCTTTAACAGTGTCCACTCCTTGCAGGTTCATTTGCACTCCTGATCAAATTCAGGTGTTCGATTTAGGGCCATCTTGGCCCTCTTGTTTACTTAGAAATTATGGTTGAAGGCTTGTGTGCATCTACATTAAGAGTCTATATCTTAGTAACTACGTGATGCATTCCATTGAAACGTTATAACCCTTCCCAACCATCACACCTATGACAATAATCAAGTTAAATAACTCTGTCTGCATATAATGCAAATTTTCACCCTTTAAGAAATTCTGGTTAATGTTTTGATTACAACTATATTAGAGTCCATATCTCAGTATTACTTAAATAAGCGATGGAATAGTCGAGCGTGCTGTCCTCCGACAGCTCTTGTTCCTTGTCAAAGTCGCGAACCGAATTGTGTAACACTTTCCCTTATGTAGATTTTTCTATGTAAATATTATTGAGATTAATCGGAACACATTGGAGCAGATGACTTTAGAAACATTGTGGCAAAAGGAGAAATTGCGCATAAGGTGCAATTTCTCCTTTTGTCACAATGTCTTCTGATAGCTCTATTCAATAATTGTACCAACATTTATATATATTTTATATGTTTTTCTAGGTGAACACCGTATTTTCACAGTCCTGCTGCATATTTGTTGGATATTGTCAAATTCGGCGAACCGAATTGTGTAACACTTTCCCTTATGTAGATTTTTCTATGTAAATATTATTGAGATTAATCGGAACACATTTGAGCAGATGACTTTAGAAACATTGCGGCAAAAGGAGAAAATGCGCATTAGGTGCAATTTCTCCTTTTGTCACAATGTCTTCTTATAGCTCTATTCAATAATTGTACTAACATTTATTTATATTCCATATGTTTTTTTTCTCGGTGAAAACAGTATTTTTCCTGCTTCATATTTGTTGGATATTGTTAAGGGTTATTACTTATCAGTAATACAATGGGGGCACATTTTACTATTTGCACCCAAGCGAATGATTTCAACAACCGCTGGTGACCTATGCAAACAGTATGGATCCGGATTAGGCCCCACTAAACATGGGGGCTGATCTGAGATGCAAACTGTTTGATACTCGGATTATATTTCAGCAAAAAGTTGGGGGAATAATAAAAAGCGGAGTGTTTATTTATTATCACTTTTAATAAACAAGTTTACTAAGATGATATGATGAGCTGAGTTAACAAATTTATTAAAAGTTATAATAAATAAACACGAATGAGATATTCTTTTTTTCACATAATGTGATTTATAAGGCGTTTTTCAAATAAAATATACATGAAATATGCTGGATTTGGTGCCAAAGAGATTAACGTTATATAACATAAAACCACTGATGTGATGTCATTTTCATAGTTTGGTTTCAGTGTTTTAACAGAGACTTGAGTGTAAGACTTGAAATTAAACAAGTATTGTCACATGATATGTAAGTAATGGGATTTGGCACTCACAGAGAGGCCTTTATGTGATAAAATAGTTTACAAAAATATTGCAGATGAGTATTTTAGAACAAAATAATAAGATGTTCATGTATTAGTAGATTTCGGCAGTCTTTTTAGATCATTCACTAAAGCCAAAGGCTCAAGTTGATCTATCCTGATCACTCTCTGTCAGATGTTTGTCGTCCAAAATTGTCATTAACTTTAAGCTTTAAAGAAAATCTCCTCATACACCACAGGAACAATTTCAACAATACTTCACAGGAATGATCCTTTGGTGGCCCTCTTTCAAAATTGTTCAAAGATTTAAATTCTATGAAGACATCAGAAAGGGAGGGAAATGCCATCACTTTAAAATTCATCTGTCTGAACCGGATTGTCCGATTCGATTATAATAAGGTAACAATGGTCCTTAGTTGACCCTCTACAAAGAGTATTCAAGCCAAATTGATTGGTTGAAAAACATGACTGAAAAGATGTCATCAGAAAAGTTGTAAAATGACAACATTTTAATTTCAATTCTTATTAAATGTCTTATCTGATTTGAACCAAACTTCATTTGAATGTTCATGTGGTGGCCCTCTTTTAAATTGTTCAAAGATCTAATGCCTTATTTTAAATTACCCATTCCGATAAACTGTTTCATTTGCAGTTCATTCCCAATCTAGATCAAATGTCCACCTATATAAGCAATTTAGAAGTAGTATATGTGCTACTAAACTGGCATTCAGGTGATCGATTTAGGGCAGTCTTAGCCCTCTTGTTGGATGTGTTAATAGTTTGTATAAGATTTATATCTATTATAAGCCCTTTCCCTTGGATGCATCTGCAGCAGTTGAATTATGAAAACATAATGAGGAATTTATCCATTTGCCACATTGTTTTCAACTGAATTCAATCATTTAACTTTCATTTATAGAAGGTTTCCAGTTTAGCTATCCCGAGCATGAAGTGCTCAAGGTGAGTTACTATGATTGCTCTTTGTCTGGTGTGCATCATCATTCCGTCAACATCTTCTCCTCTGTAACGAATGGGTCAATTGGGATGCAACCTTACAGTAAGCGTCATCTTAATGTCTTCACCACGATTCCTACAATTGTTTTATCCATGCGGAATTCCACACTTGTTTTATGCATGCAGAATTCCGACTTCCATAGCAACCAAAATTAAAACGCTTTTAAGATTTTCTCCTCTCAAACTGTTTTAAAAAAGGATCTGTTGGAAACACTCTTTCAAAATTCTTCACGCCACTTATAAGGCTATGGTGAAAACATTAAGCTCTTCTCCTTTGACAGTATATGATTGATTTGTAAATAGTATTGCAGTTCTAATTGTTCCTTCTGTGACCCTCTATCCATTAATTTGTGCCATTTTGATTGGTAAAAAAACATGGCTACTAGGGATGGAGCTGGCCGATTTTAGATTTCCTAAACATTTTATAGAACTGTTTACTCAGTGACCCTCTACGAGATTATTTCAAGCCACCGTGTTTGATTGAAAACATGGCTGTCAGGGGCCCGGGCTAAAATATTTGCTTTATAAGGCTTTCCTCAAGCCATATTAATTGTTAAAACATTTAACCTCCAGGGGTCTGTTTTGCCTCATACATGTATGACTTTAGTGAACACTTAAGACTTTTTCTCTTCCGAAAATATCAGGCTTACTTAAAAAAAAAGAATTGTACACATGTTCCTTGTGTGACCCTCTACTTGAGACCATGTTTATTTATCAAAAGACGCCCAAAGTGTAAGATTTAGCGGAGTTACATTGGTCCTCTTGGGCCTCTTGTATTAGCTTAGCTGAACGCAAAATTAGTTATTATGCCCCCTTTGAAGAAGAGGGGTATATTGCTTTGCACATGTCGATCGGTCCGTCGGTAGAACTTTGGTTGCTGGGGCATCAAAAAGGGGGTGGGGGATACCCAATCTTTAATATTCTCTCCTCTGAAACCACTTGTTGGGTTTCATTACAATTTGACAGAAATGTTCCATGGGTCACTCTCGACAAAAATTGTTCAAGCCATAAAGATTGGTTGAAAAACCTGATAGCAAGGCGGAATCAGAAATTTGGCAAAATAACAAAACTCCATTGTGATGAAAGTGCTCGTCTGATTTCAAAACTTATGTGTAGAAATGTTCATTTAGTGACCCTCTTCATAATTTTAACAAGCAATATTGATAGGTTGAAAGACATAGCATACATATGGCATCAGAAAAGGGGTAAAATAAACTTTAAAGTTCAAATGACATCTCCTTATCCAATGGACCAATTTCAGCCAAACTTAATAGAAATCTTATTGTTGGGGTCCTTTTTCAAACTTGTTCAAAGATGTAAATTCTGAACAGAACTTTGGTTGCTGCGGCATCAGAAAGGGAGAAAAATGCCATAACTTTAAAATTCTTCTTCTCTGAATGCACTTGCCTGATTCCAAGATAATTTGTTAGTAAGGGTCCTTAAGTGACCCTCTACACAAGTTGTTCAAGCTGTATTGATTGGTTGAACTTGAAAAACACTTGGCCAACATTTGGCATCATAAAAGGGGCAACTTGACAAAACTTTAAAATTCAATACTTAGTAAGTTATTGTATGGTTTCCAGTTATTTTAGCAGAAATGCTTCTCTAGTGTCACATGTACATAATTTAATTAAACCATATTGATTATTTGAAAAAGATAGCTGCCAGGCGGCATCGGTAACGGGGTAATATGAGCTTTAGATTCAAACAACATTTCCCCTTAAACCAATGTACTGATATCCACGAAACTTCACAGAAACGTTTCTGTGGTGGTCACCTTTCAAATTTTTAAAGATTTTACGCCTAATCACAAATGTCCTTTACTGATAAGTTGTTTCATTTGTAGTTATTACCACTCTTGATCAAATTTTCTTTTATTAGCAGTTTGCTAGAATACTATCTCTCAGGTGATCAATTTAGGGTATAGAATGAGGGAAAGGGTTAATAGAAAATACAGGTATTGAACGTGGGAACGGGTTGATAGAACATACATGTATTGAATGTGGGAACGGGTTAATAGAACATACAGGTACTGCATGTGGGAAAGGGTTAATAGAAAATTCAGGCATTAAATGTGGGAACGGATTAATAGAACATATAGGTATTGAATGTGGAAAAGGGTTAATAGAAGATATAGGTATTGAATGTGGGAAAGGGTTAATAGAAGATATAGGTATTGAATGTGGGAAAGGGTTAATAGAACATACAGGTTTTGAATATGAGTAAGGGTTCATAGAAGATATAGGTATTGAATGTGGTAAGGGTTAATAGAACATACAGGTATTGAATGTGGGAAAGGGTTAATAGAACATACAGGTATTGACTGTGGGAAAGGGTTAATAGAACATACAGGTATTGAATGTGGGAAAGGATTAATAGAACATACAGGTATTGAATGTGGGAAAGGGTTAATAGAACATACAGGTATTGAATGTGGATAATAGTCAGCTAAGCATGTCATGATGCCCATGCTGACAGATGATGAGTCAACTCAGTTTATAACAGAAGAGGGATATTAATAATAACTTTGAACCCCAGCTCGGCCATTCAATCTGTCTGGCAGTGCTTGACAAACGTCAATGAGGCTAGAGGCATTCTTCCTCTAGCAATGAGATTAATAATTTATGAGGGAAGGTGCTAGTGGCCTCGTGAGACTTTTTCTGTGGAATATAGGTGCAGAGCTGTAAGTAAGGGCTATTTTGCATGTTCTAAAATCCATATTTGACCCATGTTATGTGTACCTAAAATAATCGTCTCGGTGAGGCGATTCTTTTAAGAACCTATTACATAGGTTTCTATGAGTGGTAACAGAGATATATCATGGAAGCAAGACCTATCCATGGGAAAACCAGGACAATAACGTTGGATGACCTGGTTTATCCTGATGTAACTGAAATACCGTGTTAATCTCCGTTAATTATAAAACTGGGATAACATAATTGGTGAATTCATAAATGATGATGTTATTATTATTTTTTCCATTGTTCCATTGTTCTATTAAAATTGAAGGGGTCAATTATTTTTGTTTATTTGTCTGTGTCAAGAATGCATTTTGTCAATTAATAAAAGTTATCTATCTATCTGTCTGTCTGACTATGTGTATGTACAAACAATTGTAGTAATTGACCAAGGACAAATACTATTTAATCTATTGACCAATATGCGAGGTCTATCCAAGGTAATTCTGAGACTCAACCAACATCATTGTCTTTAAATGTGTGTGTGTGTGTGTGTGTGTGTGTGTGTGTGTGTGTGTGTGTGTGTGTGTGTTATCATGGTGTTTCCTGGTTAAGTTACCAGTACTAAATTTATCCTCACACCAGCTAGTCAGTCAAACAGTCGTCATTGCCATGTGCAACACATCTGGAGCAGACGAATTTAAAAACAGCTTGGCGAAAAACAAGAACAATCTTTGCAAGGGAAAGAATTCTTATTAAACAGATGAAAACATTATGGAAAATTGAGAAATTGCTCTTTATGAGCAATTCCACCTCTTCCAACAATATTTTCAAAAATTAGTCTGCTGCAGAGTCGTCAGAATGCGCCTGTATGCGTTGAGGGGCTAATTCCTGCTCCTGCGTGGCATTCATAGGCTGAACCGGGTCGATACTTAACGCAGTCCACAATGTTGGTTTTCTCGTCGGACAGCTCATATTGTATATATATATATATACACACACACACCACCGTCTCGGGTGTGGAATGTCGCTGGTTTTGGCCGTGGTCATCCCTGCTGCAGAGTCGTCAGAATGCGCATGTATTCGTTGAGGGGCTAATTCCTGCTCAAATTTCGACAGGAATTTCTTGCCATAGATACAACTTGCCGTGCATTTCCAATGATCGGTCTCTTAACCTTTATCAAGATAATAAATTCATCACATTTGAATGTGACAAAATATCTCTTTTGATAAATTCCATGTTGCCGAAAATAAAGTGTACAGGATGTTTCAACTAAACCCTTTCCCACATACAACAAATCTGCAGCAGGCGATTTTGAAAACATCAACACTCATACAAGGAAGAGCTCCATAAATGAAGTGAATGTCTTGAAAACGATTTAAAACATTGTGTGTAAAAGGAGAAATTGCTCAATTTGAGCAATTTTCCCTATTGCCTCAATGTTTAAAAACGTTGTCTGCTAAAGATAAAAGGATTTATTTGAAATAGTCATATATAGGGGTTGATTGATTGATTTTTAGCTGACCAGAGCACGAAGTTTTGTGATCGCCTTTGTATGGAATATGGTCCGGTCAAAAACTAGGTCACTAGTTTAATTGTAAGAAAATCTAATATTTGTCTTGATGATAACAAGACTAAGATTGAATATCGGTTATGTCCGGTTAAACACTAGGTGACTAGGCCACTATTGAGAAAAATTTTGTTAACACTCTAGAGAACACATTTTTTCTCAAATGTTCATCTACTAAGTTTGTTGAAATTATTTCGATGATATGATCCGTTAAAAAGATGCCTACTCTTAAGGCGCGCGGTAATTTGGTCACCGGAAATATGGTCACAGTACTTTCGTCCACACGGTAATTTGGTCACAGTAATACGGGCCCAAGGTAATTTGGTCACAGTAATACGGGCACACGGTAACTTGGTCACAGTAATACGGGCACACGGTAATTTGGTCACAGCAATACGGGCACAAGGTAATTTGGTCACAGTAATACGGGCACAGGGTAATTTGGTCACAGTAATACGGGCACACGGTAACTTGGTCACAGTAATACGGGCACAATGTAATTTGGTCACAGTAATACGGGCACAATGTAATTTGATCACAGTAATATACAGACTCGAAGTAATTTGGGGACAGTCACAGTTACATGCGTAGCCGGACATTTACCCCCGGACGAATACCCCCCGGACAAATACCCCCCTAAAATTATCCCACGGACAAATACCCCCGGGGACAATCACAGCAATTACATAATTATCAATTACGACATATCTCGATCATTTACTCCCCCATCCCCGTACAATCACCGCTTGCCGCTGGCATAGCCCCTTGTAGGATCAACCCTCCCGAGAACGCCCGTTAGGCGTTTGATGCTATCATTGACCTACATCACTAGAACGACGGGTATACAACCTTTTGAAGCCATTTTTTTATCGCTGAATGGGGCCTCAAGATATTTATAGATAAATCACGATGTAGCTTATATTATAAAACTACCACCGTTCAGGGGTAGGTCATCTCTACTTCTGCTTCGGTATTTCGGATCGCGGATCAATGGTGAATCTGACAATCGGGCCGGACAACTTGAGATGACGGCATTAAACGCCCAACAGGCGTTCTCGGAAGGGTTAATCCTACAAGGAGCTACGCCAGCGGCAATTGTACGGGGTTTGGGGAGTAAATGATCGAGATATGTCGTAATTGATAATTATGTAATTGCTATGAGGGTGATTTGTCCGGGTGGTAATTGTCCCCTGGGGAATTCTCCGGTTGGTATTGGTCCGGGGGGGGGGGGGTAAACATCCGGTAACCGTTACATACACGGTCATTTGGTCACAAAGCAGGTCAGACCAATGAATCCCATATAAGTTTCGTGTCGATGCCCAACATCTGGCAAGCCTTACTTGCAGCAATTGCGGCCACAGCATGAGAAAGCTATGTTTCCCACGCTCCGTCTCTTGAAAAAGTCACACGTCACAAGTTTTGCGAATTTGCATGGGCGAGTTGTCTGTTTGAGGGCGAGGACAACGCATTGGAAGTGCGTTAGAAACACCTCCGACCAGTGTCGCGGAGCCATATCAACCGATCTTCATCATGGAAACATCCAGCGAAGCGGCATTCCACACAATCATCTTCCTAGTGCTGAAAAAGTGGAAGTGACGAAAGTTAGGGTTGCCATGAAACAGAGGGCTGCTGCAACTCGGGAAAACCCAGGACAAATGTTCAATGATGAGCTCGTCGAGCTACCCGCGGCGGCACGCCCATACATGCCACAACTGATGTCGTCAAAAGAACGCTTCGGAACCAGCGACCAGCTGAACGCGACCCGGCACAGCGTGGTGATTCAGGGCAGTTACCGGAATATTTGACAAGGACCATTGGAGGACAGCAGTTCTTGATATATGACAATGGAGCCTATAATGCTGATAAGATGCTTGTATGTTCAAGTCATCAATGCCTGATGAAGCTTGGTGAAGCGTACAACGTATATATGGACGGCAACTTTGCGATGTCACCAGCCATATTCTCTCATGTGTTCGTATTCCACTCGGTCGAGACAACTTCATCACCGCCGCGTATGTACTACTACCGAACAAAAGAAGAGTGACATACGAGGAATTTTTAACGTCGATCGTGAACGCCTGCCAAGCCGTCAATGTCGTCTTTTCCCTGAACAGTACATTAACCGACTTCGAGGACGGAATGCTACGGGCTGTTAGAGCAACGCTAGGTCCAAACGTCAGAACAAAAGGGTGCTTCTATCACCTGACTTAATCAACATGGAGGAATACAACAACTTGGTCTGGCATCGGCAGAACGATGAACTCCAAGAATTATGTTCGAAGATAGACGCCTTGGCATTTCTACCAGTAGGGAACGTTTTAGAGGAATTTCAACATCTGCAAGCAACATGCCCTCTTGTTGCTGTGCCTCTGCTAGAGTATTTCGACATAACATACGTGACTGACGGACATGGAGGCCAGCCCGTCTTCCTGCTATTGACATGGAATGTTTTCCAGCAAGCGGTAAATGACGATCCTCGCACAAACAACTTGGTGGAGGAGTGGAACAATAGATTCCGCACTGCAATCGTGTTCCATCATCCAACCACCACGAAAGTGATCGAATGGTTACGCAAAGAAGCGGTGGAGGTGGAAACAGTCATCGCACAAGACCCCGTTGGTACTGTCAAGAGAAAGCGGGTTCGTCAAGAGTATGTGACAATGCAGAGGTGACTCCAATCCCCGATCGGAGATCTACAGGCTGGACGAAAATACGTACCACAGTTTCTACGTGGCGTCGGCTTTAATATAAAACTGACCAGGAGACTCGACGATTAAACGGAGGGACTGTACTGTGGAGGACTTTGACAATAACGTTCTGTCAGATATATCGTTAATTGACTGCCAATGTTTGAATTCCTGGATGTTTGTATATATGTTAACGGTCAGTCAATCGTTATTGACCATGCCAATGTTTGGATTCCTAGATATGTGTATATATGTGATATCTGTGGATATCAATGTATATTAACCAGATGTATGATACAAATAAATTTGCTGTTTTTTCCAAATTTCGTCTTTCGAAAAATATATTACATATTCTGATATGTATTAAACATGGAAAGGCAGACAAAGTCAGACGGGACAAAATCCGACAGGACAAAGTCAGACAATACAAAACTTGACAAGACAAAATCAGACAGTTTTTACCCAGACAGGACAATGTCGGACAGGACAAAGTCAGACAGGACACAGTCAGACAGGACAAAACCCTACAGGACAAAGTCAGACAGGACGAAGTCAGACAGAACAATGTTGGACATATTATTTTGATAATAATATGAAGTAAATTATTATTTATAATACACTGACCGGTGGATTTTTAAAAAGAGGCCTACCGAATTCAGAAACAAAATTGCACTCAGATGCGAGAGGAGAGCGTCAAATGTTTGAAAATTTATGGGCGAGGACACCCATACCCCTCGCACTACTCGACGTCTTATTCAGCAGAAGGGCCCACCGAATTCAGATGACCGGTGGATGTTGACGCCCCAGTCCGCCTGTGGTGATTATATATGCATCAAATAATAAAAGTAATAATAATACTACTACTAATAATAATAATATGTAATTATCGATGGTGGTTGATCTATTATCGATGCTGATTATCAATCATATATCGAGAACATCACACCAGACCTCCGCGCTCTGCTACCTCGCACTTACGTTGCTTCACGACCTAACGCCTACGGCGATCGCCGCGGTCATTATACACCGGGAAGCAGAATCATATTCAGAAAAATATTTATGATCCATATCCGGCTCCCCCAACAGAAGTCACTTGCCCCCGAATAACCTTGTGCCTTTATTACTGTGACCAAATTACCTTGTGCCTTTATTACTGTGACCAAATTACCTTGTGCCCCCATTACTGTGACCAAATTACCTTGTGCCCGTATTACTGTGACCAAATTACCTTATGCCCGTATAACTGTGACCAAATTACCTTGTGCCCGTATTACTGTGACCAAATTACCTTGTGCCCTCATTACTGTGACCAAATTACCTTGTGCCCGTATTACTGTGACCAAATTACCTTGTGCCCTTATTACTGTGACCAAATTACCTTGTGCCCTTATTACTGTGACCGAATTACCTTGTGCCCTCATTACTGTGACCATATTTCCGGTGACTAAATTTCCTGTGACCAAATTACCTACATTCACTCTTAAGTCTTAAATGGTACATTCTCTAATGACCCTCTTGTTTGTTGTTTTACGCCGCTTCAACCATTTTTCTTCAGTGATATTACGGCGTCCTCTGGATAAGTCAGCAGTACTACTGGTCCATTAATCCTGACACCACTAACCCCGCAGCACTGAGGACAAGAAGGGCAGCCATTACTACCGTTGTTAAGGTCTGTAATGTCCCGAATATTACATGTTCATTTATATTGCATCTATACATATGTATTGGTTGTCAGTTTTGACCTAGATTTGCCCTACCAGATTTTCCATAACTAATCGCCAATTTAATGTTTGTGCTTTGGAAGTACAGGCCTTAGTTAACCTTGCAGTATTTGCAATGTACAAGCATTCATTTTATTAAGTAGTTACCTGTTTTCATAGTCTGAATGGTATGTTTTTCCATTTAAACCTGACTCGATTTTGCAAGAGTTGTGTACATGTATTTGCAGATATGATAATTGTTGTTGTGGTTGTTGTTGTTATTACAATGCATTGTGGGAAGCTGTCAAAGTTGACAGTGGGCGTTCTTTTGATTCTTTCACAACCCAAGTAGTCACTGTAATTCTCTTTTAGTGTTTAAATAAGGCAAATACACTTTAGTTAGTATTGGCAGTTTTAGTGTTTTTATTTGTATTGCATATTGCATTTGGGTAATTTTCCATTTCTCTTTATTGATTCCGACGCATATTTCTCGCCAGCGAAAGTCAAACGTCAGAATGCACAAGATCCGCTGTGCACTGTTTGTGCAGTGCACAACGTCTGATGTGCGTTTTGACTGCGTCGCTGAACAATGCGCGTTTTCCACTGAATTTCACACAGTTTTATTGGCGCATTATTTTAAATGCACATGGAACGCTGTGCACTACTCTTACCTATATAGAAGCTGTGCACAACTTCTTCAGTGACTCCCATCAGGCATTAATCACAAGATTACTCATTTTCATTATTTTTATCTGTCTTAGTAAGTTTTTAGTCTTATTTGTCATTGAATTTACAGTTTATGTATTATAAAAGAGAGCAGTATTTATTTAAAGGAGAAGTTAAACCTGAGTCATTCGTTTAGTTATTATTTATTTTAACGGGGAGTCCATTTTATTTAAACTTTACAAAGAATTATCCTTGAAAAGGAAGTTAGTCCACCCGATCATAGCTCGTAACATATTTATGGTTGACAGATGTGTGGGATTAAATTTTATCCCTTGCGATCAAGACCCAAAACAAAGATGTCAGAAACAGATTCAGAACAGGAGAATGAGATATTTGTTAAGCCCTCAACATGTGTAGAGCCAGATCGGCAACCCTCTTTAATAGACAATGAAAATTACATCTATAACACTAGACCTCAAATTGATTTAGGCCAAGCTGATACCCAATTAAAACTAAAACAATCTGAAACCTTTAACATGGCTGAAGAAATCAGAAAGATGGTCGAGATGCAAAGTCAAATGACAGGAGTTCTAAAAGGTGTGGCTGAGGTTTTAGGTAACCTGAACAGCCGTACAATGGGAAGATACACGCCTTCAGCTCAACCAACTGTTTAGCAGCATCCGAATGTTGAACATGATTACAACGATAGTTGCCCGGGACAAAATTTTACAAATGTTGATAGATCTCCCCAAACAGCACAGCAGCAACATCCCTCAGAGTCTAGATTCAGAGATCTGATAGATGTAGACCATGATCCCTGAAGGAGATTAACGGTATTTCAAACCCTGGCAAGTCAACAAACCCCTCATAGACCCTCACACCCTGTAAGAAACACTAATCCAGATCCCTATCAAGCCGACTTCAGTAATTCTAATAGCAGGATGCGAACCAGACCAAGGAGAGATTCCCATCATAACCGTAGTCAGATAAAGATACCAGCTGTTTACGGAAAGGAAGATTGGAGGGTATGGATCAACCGCTTCGAAGCAGTAGCAGAAAGGCAGGGCTGGACGACCGAACATAAACTGGACGAGCTTCTTCCAAAACTACAAGGTAGTGCGGTTGATTTCGTATTCACGCAGCTGAGAAGAGACGTCCTGAATGATTATGAAGCATTAGCCATTAAGTTAGACTGCAGATTTAGAGTAATAGAAACTGCAAAAACTTTCGCAGCCAAATTTAATAGAAGAACACAGACACAAAATGAAACTGCGGAAGAATTTGCAGCTGAACTTAAGCGTCTGTACGATAATGGGCATAGAGGGAGAGATACTCAAACTAGAAGAGAAGACTTGGTTAGGAAATTTCTAGATGGACTCAGAGATGAAGATGTGCGATGTGAAGTAGAATATGTTAAAGACCCTAGCGATATTGATGAAGCTGTGTATCATGTCGTAAATTGTATTCAGACAAGACAAAATTATGGACGTAACCCGTATATTGAAAAGAAAATGAAAAAAATGTGTGCGCAGCGCGCGAAACACAGATGATCGTGAGGATGAAAGGGATAGTGGAGATGAAGAATATGTATGCCAGGTACGATCTAGAGCTAAAGGAGAAAACAATGAAAGCCTGACAAGCCAATCAATGAAGAAACAATTAAAGAGCAAAGTGCAGAAGAAATGCTCAAGCAAATATTGGCAAAATATGAACAATTGTCCTAGAGCAGGCAAACAAACAAACAAGGAAGAAATTGCTTCAACTGCCAACAGTATGGTCATTTCGCAAGAGAGTGTCCCTTAAATAAGCAAAACAATTACAGCAGTAGAAGGGGAGTATCCCAACATATACAACAAAACCAGTTCTCAAATAGCAATAATCAGGCTTTAAGCGAGAATGGGCTGAATCGACAGGCCCCGGTGAAGCCCCAATAAGTAAAGAAATTGGCTCGGAAAGTAAAGACACAGGGTTGCATCATCCGTAGAAGAAAGCCATTCAGTGATGGAGTATACGTGAAGGGCATAGTAGAAGGAACAAGAATGATTTTCACTACAGATACTGGGGCAACAAAAACAATTCTCTCCGAAAAGACCTACAGAACCATACCACAGGAAAAGAGGCCCACATTGACTAAAACAGCATGTTTAACCGGTGCGGGTGGTATTCCACTCAAAGAACTGGGGAAAGCAATCTTCAACATCGAAATTGGTCCAATCCACCTAAAGAAAGAACTGATAGTCGCCGACATAGAAGATGAAGGTTTGTTGGGAATTGCCATACTTCAGGATGATGAACATGGCCCAGCTGACATTCTTCTAATCAAAGGAAAGATAATTCTAAGAGGAAAAGAGATCCCTTGTATACAGATAGGGATAACAAATAGTATAAGGAAAGTAGCAGTTGCTGATCACACAATTATTCCGCCGCAAAGTGAGGCTTTGATCGATGTGTATGTGGAAAGAACAGCGAGTGATGAGTCATGCGCAAACTCAACTTTTATAATTGAACCTACAGAACATTTTAAAGATACCTATCCCCTACAGATGGCCACTGTTTTAGTGGATATTAATAGTAGCGTAACAAACAACGTGCGTGTGCTGAATGCATTTGTGACTTCGGTGACAATTAATCAAGATGCAGTTATCGCTCAAGCTGAGCAAATAGACAAAATTCAAACAACTCTGTTCGAAGAAGAAAATCCAGAACAAAATACTGATAATGTAGCCATAAGAAGAGTTGAAATCATTAAGCAAAACATCAAAGTACCAAAAGCATCTGAAGTAAAGAACCCAAACATAAGCTTTGAAGTGCCCAAACATGTGTCCGATCTGTTTGACAGATCAACAGAGAACAGGAATTGTAGAGAAAATGGTGTTATTGCAGTATTATTGAATAACTTTCAAAATGCATTCTCCAAAAATGAATGGGATATAGGCCTTACCCACTTAGCGGAGCACCCAATTAACATTTGCGACGCTGAACCAGTTAAACAGCCCCCGAGAAGAGTCCCAATGGCGTATGCTAAATAAGAGAAAAATGCAATAGAAGATATGCTAGCAAAAGGCGTGATAAGGAAAAGTACATCACTTTGGGCCAGTCCGATTGTCCTGGTTCGAAAGAAAAATGGTAGTGTAAGACCTTGTGTCGACTATCGCCGAGTCAATGCACTTGTTAGACCGGATGGTTTTCCGTTGCCCAGAGTCCAAGACTGTCTTGACGCCGTCGCGGGCTCAACCTTATTTAGTACTTTTGATTTGACGAGCGGCTACTTCCAAATTCCTTTGAAAGAATGTGACATACCGAAAAGCGCCTTTGTTTGCAAATTTGGACACTACGAAATGTTACGGATGCCTTTCCGGCTAAACAATGCTGCGAGTACATTTCAACCTACAATGGAACTAGCATTGCAAGGTCTACAATGGGAAACTTGCCTTATTTACATTGATGATATTATAGTCTTTGGGACAGATTTTGACGAACATATTAGCAGGTTGAGAGAAGTTCTCAACCGTTTACAAACAGCAGGGCTCAAGCTTCGGCCAGAAAAATGTGAGATGTTACAGGAGGAGGTGACCTTTTTAGGACATGTTGTCTCTAGCTCTGGTATTAAACCCAACCCAGTGAACATAGCTAAGGTAGCTGCATGGCCCGTGCCCACTTCTCCAATACAAATTAAGCAGTTTGTGGCCCTAGGTTCCTATTACCGCCGGTTTGTACGGGATTTTGCAAAGATAGTACGTCCAATGGTCGAATTAACAAAGAAAGGTAAAAAGTTCAAATGGTGTGACGCCTGTCAAGATTCATTCGATAGAGTAAAACAAATGCTGATAGGTTCTGAAATTATGGGATACCCTTTAGATAATGCGGGCAGCTTTATACTTGATGTAGACGCATCCGATTCTGGAATTGGGGGAGTTTTGCATCAATTACAGGGTGGTCGCGAGAGGGTAATAGCTTATGCAAGTAGGGCACTCAACAAAGCAGAGAAAAACTACTGCATAACAGAGAAAGAACTACTTGCAATACGTTACTTCATTTAGTATTTCTGACAATACCTCCTTGGGAGAAAATTTGTTGTTAGGAGTGACCACCAAGCCTTAATCTGGTTGTACAAACTTAAAGAGCCCAGGGGCAAAATAGCCAGATGGATAGAAATCTTGTCGCACTACGACTTTTCAATAGAGTATAGTCCAGGGAAAAAGCAAGGGCACTGTGACGCCCTGTCACGATGTGACAACCCAAAAGATTGTGACTGTCCATTGGAGGATATGACTGAGCCATTGAAGTGTGGACCGTGTAAAAAGTGCGTAAAAAGGGCCAGAGATATGGTACATTCAAGTCTTGATGAAGATCAACAGTCAATAGAAAACGAGAATAACAGTCAGGAAAAAGAAGGCACACAACAATCAATAAAATTTTATTCGAGCTATTTCAGAACCAAAACCTGGCCCATCTAATCGTATGGATGATGTAGAAAAGAGCATGCATATAAGGTCATGGGCAGGAGACCGCAGCTTGAATGACATTGCCCTTCTTCAAGAGAATGACCCTGAGATATCCGTAATCTACAATGCAAGTCGAAAGTCGAAGGGACGAAACCAAGCACAAACGACATGTTGGCATTAAGCCCTGGTACTAGACATTACTGGATCATATGGGATTCCTTATCAGTTTCAAATGGCGCTCGTTTCAAGAAGTTTACTAGAAAGAATGGATGTGGAAGCCATAACCAATTCTTAGTACCAGCATCATTGAAAAAGGAGCTTCTTTTTCAATTCCATGACTCACTTATAGCTGGTCACTTAGGATGTAAAAAAACATATCAGAAGTTGTTACAGAGTTTCAATTGGTATGGGATGAAGAATGATGTGAGAATGTATTTAAAGCAGTGTGACACCTGTGCTACAATAACAAAAACAAACCTAAGCCCCCCCCCCCTTTGGGAACAGTTAAAGCTGGTGCACCTGGGGATGTCGTAGCGACAGACTACATAGGGCCGTTACCTGTTACACCCAGAGGAAATAGGTATATTTTAGTCCTGACAGATCACTTCTCCAAGTATGTCGAAATACTAGCAGTTCCGGATCAGACTGCAGAGACATGTGCAACAAGAATATTAAATGACTTTATTGCCAGGTGGGGATGTCCTTTATCAATACTAAGTGACCAGGGAAGAAATTACGAAAGTAAGATATTCCGAGAGTTGTGCCGGATGTTGCAAATAAGGAAAACTAGGACAAGTCCACGAAATCCGAAGTGTAACGGACAAGTAGAGCGCTATAATCGTACTTTAATTAGGATGATTAAAGCTTACCTTTGCGGAGAACAGAATGAATGGGATCTTAACCTGGGATGTTTAGCTAGTGCTTACAGGTCAACCCCAAATGAGAGTACAGGCCTTACTCCAAATCTTTTAACCATGGGAAGAGAAGTCAGATTGCCCTCAGAACTAGTATTTGGAAGCACTACAATCTATAACGGCACTGACGTCACGACTTATGGAGACTATGTCGACAAGTTGAGGTCAAAGATGCAACATGCACATAACATCGCACGTGACCACCTGAAAGTGGCAGCCCAGAGAAACAAAACAATATACGATGCAAGAATAGTCCATCATAACTACAAGATTGGAGACGCGGTCTGGTTTCTGTCAGAGGGTATTAAAAAGGGCGTAACACGTAAACTTGGAAGAACTTATAAAGGGCCCTACGTGATCAAGCAAATTTGAATAATATTAACTTTGTCATTCAAATGGACAAAGCAGGAAAGGAAAAGCTGGTGCATCACGATAAAATCAAGTTGTATGAGGGACTTAACACACCAGGTTGGATAATTAAAGCCAGAAGAAAGATGATGAAGAAGTAGTACTGTGATGCAATGATTATTGAAGTGAAACTATGATTTGATGATGCCCATGTACATGTATATAGATATTTCGTTGCAAGTTGCTGTTACCGTTAAAATTGATGTTCATATACTCATGTCAAAGTATGCTAAATAATCTTAAAGGGGATAATATAAGTTGTTTACCGAATTGCATGAATTCAGAAATTTCCAAGGTAGAATACATGTAAGAAAATCATTTCATGCAAAACCATGCTAAATAAAGAAGATAGCCAGTCATGATTGGGTGCTGGTGACTGTGAGTACTGGTAATAGGTGACCATAGGAGAACGTGATAAGGTTCAGAATATGTAGAGTTGCTGGTTGTCAGAGAGTAGATAAAAGTAAATGTGTGGGTTTAAGAGATGAAGCTAAGCGTGAAAGTTGAGATGGGAGAGACAGAATCAGAGTCAAAAAAAGGTAGAAGAGAGTGAGGTTTTTTCGTCTGACCAATGCACCAGTAAATACTACCTGGGGTAGTGGGTAAAATGAACTGTAGTGAGCATACCATGTTAAGGTTAACCGCAGGTCATATATGTAGAGTATAGATCAGTCACAGGGAATGTTTATTTCCCAGATAAATTTCCAATCACGTCAGAAAATCAAAAGTCGGCTAGGTTACGATGCATGGGGTGTTAAAAAGAGCAAGTTACTCAAATAGCCTTAATTTGGTATTTTTCAGAAAATGTCTGATATAACGTCGACCAACGACAACAAAAGAAAGGCCTATCAATGTTTGAGATGCCTCCATAAGAATAACAGAACATACATAGAGGCCAAGTACAGGGTAATGAGCCACATACTAAAGCAACATTTGGGACTTGATGATGTGCCATTTTACTGCACCCTGTGCTTGTTTCGTTGTTTCAAGAAAACTGAGTTGGCGGACCATGTTCGATCCTTTCCCAGACATGCTGTGATGTTGAGGGAGAAAAACGTCGTGAATTCGGACGAGATGCTGGTGGAAAACAGGTCGCCATATCCAATTACAGACAAAGACCTGGTGGCCTTATCAGGGGAGGCGTCAGCTAGGCATTGGGCGTCTATGAAGAGGAAAGGCGATTTACTCAACACAGCTCTGAATGTGGCATTCCCAACCGGCCTCCCAGAATCACCTTTCCACGCTCAGACGCCAGTGCACTCTGCCCAACTTTGCAAGAACGCCAACACAAACACAGCCTGCATCCCTCCAGTTGTCATCCCCATTGATCGTTCAACTTCAGCACCTGCTGAACTCTGCCACCACAACTGCGGTCCTGAACCAGCAACCTGTATTACAGTTTGTATCACAGATAGTCGAAGAATCAGCAGCTCCAAGCCGCAGTGAGGATGTCCCTTCAATTGAGGATGAGGATGAGGATATTCTGAGGCAAGTGTTGCCTAATTACTACAACACACCAACTCTGGATGAGCCGCTTTCAGTTATCCCAGAGCCAGAGGTTCAGCGTGTAGGTAGCATTTGTTCAGAAGCAGTATCATCCGCCTTCTCAGTTGAGCAGCTGCAGGTGCTGAGAGATGTTAAGAGTGCAGTGGAGGAGAACACACGGGTGTTGAAGCAGCTCCAGCTTGCTCAGGTGGTCAGAGACCTGAGTGATACGCTGGTTAATAGAGAGGCAACTCAAGTTAATAGAGAAGCAACTCAACTCAAAGAGAAGACAGCAGCGGCTGAAGCACCGAAGAATACTAAAGATTTGAAAAGACGTAGGGAACAAAAAGAAAATACCACAGAATCAAAATATCACAAATCCAGCAATCAAGACAGTAGGCGGAGGGACTGGGACCGACGTTATAGACGCTAAAACAGAAATAGCAAATGTGAAAAAAAGAATCTCAGACACCAAAGATAAAATTTAAGTACTGCCAATTTTAACAAACTAACATTAACTATCTTCAACATACCTCTGATGCCGATGAAAACCACTTACAAACAGTGAATACCTCTAATGTCGATAACATTTACTATCGTCAACATACCTCTGATGCCGATGAAAACCACTTACAAACAGTGAATACCTCTCATGTCGATAACATTTACTATCGTCAACATACCTCTGATGCCGATGAAAACCACTTACAAACAGTGAATATCTCTCATGTCGATAACATTTACTATCGTCAACATACCTCTGATGCCGATGAAAACCACTTACAAACAGTGAATATCTCTCATGTCGATAACATTTACTATCGTCAATATACCTCTGATGCCGATGAAAACCACTTACAAACAGTGAATACCTCTCATGTCGATAACATTTACTATCGTCAACATACCTCTGATGCCGATGAAAAAACTTACTTACAAACCATACCTCTGATGTCGATGAAACCTTCCTACTAACGAACCCCAGGTGCCAGACCAAATTACTAACAAACTATCATTTATATATATATATCCAAGATGTCGAAGCAATCCGCTTACGACTGTGAACACTTCTAAGACAATGGTGTAATTTACTTTCGAACTTATCTATACAGTTTTCGCGTATTATAGTGTAGCTTTATAGCTAATTTTAACAATGCATTATGACTTTACTAATATTGAAGTAACTCTAGTATTGCATTCGTGCAAGTGATCAACATTTCATTAATGACTAAGCTAATAAAGCATCTAGTGTGTACAATTCTCTGCATATCAGTTTTAAAGTGACCTATAGGACATTGTAGTTCCTATCATAGGATTATGTGTTTTAAAATATACAAATGACTGGTAGGGTATATAAAGACAGTGACTCTGTATACCCTGAACATATGTTTGGTACAGTGTTTTTATAATTGTTAATTAACCATTTATCTGATATATATTCAGATGATACACAGCCTGAATACATCTTAGCCAAAAAACAAGGTAGGCACGGTATTCTAACAAAGAAAAATGTTTTCAATGATAGATTGTTTCGGAAGCTTTAAAAGTCATCAAAGTTAGATAAACGGTTAAGAAACATGTTGTTTAAATATTTGGTCATTGTTTATAAAAAATAAATTGTTGTTATAATAATGATTTATGAAAGATATTAATAGACATATCTGAACTGAGGTTGCATCTCAATAAACTACCCGTCAGATCATAAATCTGATGAAAATTGTCGTGGAAAGTATCCTTTAACGGTGCAGAAGCAACGTGGCAGTGCTACTTCACTTTAAAGGAACACTTTCAATTTTGGATAAGGTTAATTTCATAAGTCTTAAATCAGTATAAGCATGACAGTCGGAGCTTTGTCAAGCTAAGACATCTTAGCAAAAATTAAGTTATTTTAACAAAGACAAATGTTTCAATGATAGACTGTTTCATAAGTTAAAAGAGTCAGGCATGAGGTTAAGAAACATTGTGTTTAATTGTTTCCTCAGATTTTTAAAAGAGGTTGTTGTTATGATATTGATTCAGGAATGATATTAATGGACATGTCTGAACTGAGGTTGCAGGTCAGATTATAAATCTGATGAAAATTGTTAGGGAAAGTATCCTTTAAAGGTGCAGAAGTAACTTGGCAGTGCTACTGCACTTTAAAGGAACACTTTTAATTGTATATAGTATAAATGTTTAAGTCTAAATGCAGTATAAGCATGACAGTCGGAGCTTTGTCATGCTAGGAAGGGGGTAATGTAATGTCCCGAATAGTACATGTTCATTTATATTGCATATATTCATATGTATTGGTTGTCAGTTTTGACCTAGATTTGCCCTACCAGATTTTTCATAACTAATCGCCAATTTAATGTTTGTGCTTTGGAAGTACAGGCCTTAGTTAACCTTGCAGTATTTGCAATGTACAAGCATTCATTTTATTAAGTAGTTACCTGTTGTCATAGTCTGAATGGTATGTATTTCCATTTAAACCTGACTCGATTTTGCAAGAGTTGTGTATTTGCAGACATGAAGACATGATTGTTGTTGATGTGGTTGTTGTTGTCATTGCAATGCATTGTGGGAAGCTGTCAAAGTTGACAGTGGGCGTTCTTTTGATTCTTTCACAACCCAAGTAGTCACTGTAATTCTCTTTCAGTGTTTAAATAGGGCAAATACAGTCACACTTTAGTTAGTATTGGCAGTTTTAGTGTGTTTACTTGTATTGCATATTGCATTTGGGTAATTTTCCATTTCTCTTTATTGATTCCGACGCATATTTCTCGCCAGCGAGTGTCAAACGTCAGAATGCACAAGATCCGCTGTGCACTGTTTGTGCAGTGCACAACGTCTGATGTGCGTTTTGACTGCGTCGCTGAACAATGCGCGTTTTCCACTGAATTTCACACAGTTTTATTGGCGCATTATTTTAAATGCACATGGAACGCTGTGCACTACTCTTACCTATATAGAAGCTGTGCACAACTTCTTCAGTGACTCCCATCAGGCATTAATCACAAGATTACTCATTTTCATTATTTTTATCTGTCTTAGTAAGTTTTTAGTCTAATTTGTCATTGAATTTACAGTTTATGTATTATACAGGAGAGCAGTATTTATTTAAAGGAGAAGTTAAACCTGAGTCATTCGTTTAGTTATTATTTATTTTATTTAAACTTTACAAAGAATTATCCTTGAAAAAGAAGTTAGTCCACCCTATCATAGCTCGTAACAGGTCTATGGGATGACCACGGCCAAAGCCAGCGACATTCCACACCCGAGGCGGTGGTGTGTGTGTATATATATTATATATACAATATGAGCTGTCCGACGAGAAAACCAACATTGTGGACTACTTTAAATATCGACCCGGTTCAGCTTATGCATGCCACGCAGGCTAATCCTGATAGACATTTTTCGTCTCCTGTAGATTTTCTGTTTCGGGAATCATTACTCTATACCTCTATGAACCTGAGACGGAATGTGTCGGCCCGGATTAGCCTGCGCAGGCTGATCTGGGTTGATACATTTCAAGAGTCCATAAGTTGGCGGTAGCGAAGTGAGCTGTCAATTCAGGGGTTGTAAGTTCGAATCCCAGCTCCACCAACATTATTTCCGATGTTTGACAAAAGTCACTGTGACAAGCGTCATTCGTTGTTCACCATTGCGCTAACAGTCTATTTGGAAAAGCAGCCAGTTGCTTGGAATGTATATTATGTGGAGTACTGATGTGAGAAAGCTAGGAGACACATGAGTAGGTTAACTGGCCCCCGTGATATGACTGAAAAACTGTTGAAAACGGCGTAAAACCACCCCAATAAATCAATAAATCATAATGTTAGTTTTTTCGTGGAACGGCTGAGATATATATATATATATATATATATATATACTACATTGCACTAAAAAAGCTTGGCAAGGTGTTAATGAAAACGGCGTTAAGCCGCAACCAATCAAGCCTTGAAATAGCTCTTAAACGAGTTAATGCAAATGAGCCTGTCTCGTCATATGAATGGCTAACCATTGGATCAGAAGCTTCCTGGTTCTCGATCCAGTCCTACAAAACATCTTTTGAAATAAGATCTGGAGAAAGGTACCTATGCAGGTCTACACTTGAGATGTGCTCTGCTAAAAACCAACGTTAACCCTTTACAAAATACCGACGCTTTCTGACTCCTTTGAAAAACATTGTGACAAAAGGAGAAATTGCTCAATATGAGCTCTTTTGCTTTTGCCATAATAATTTCAACTGTATTCGATTGTCAAATATCAAAGTCACAGGCGTCAAATCTGTTCTTGTTCAATAACTCTTTGACCCCGATTCTTCATATACTAAGTAGTTTAACCCTATAGTTGCTAGGTTGTTAGGGTTACTGGGTCAAAGATCAAGGTCCCATGAGCATTAAAGGTCAAAGTATGTTTCCCCTAAAAACCTCAAAAAGCCTTTGTCCCAGAGTCTTCAAACATGATAGGATGATTTGAGTTATTGAGTAGATGACCCCTATTATTTTCGGGGTAACTAGGTCAAATGTCAAGGTCACTGGGCTGTTAATGCCAACTCAAGAACTCTGTGTTCCAAATTGTTTAAGCCTCATACGATGATTAGACTTATTGATCCTTACTGTATAGCGGATCATCGGGTCAAAGATCATAAGCTTTTTCGAAAAAGAACAACCATCTAGTTTGGTGTTTGTAGTCCGGGAAGCTTACTGTCTAACATATTTCAGTTCCTTTGTTTTTGGTCTGAGTCCACAAATGATATTATCACGTCATGGGTGAATTCAATTTGGCCTCTCGGGCGTGTGCTAGCCGAATTCATCAATCAAATTTCAGTTTTTAACAAGCGGACGAAAGAGTGCTTGTTGTATCAGCTGTATCAACCAGCCGTAACACCGGCTACAACTCCTGTATTAACCAGCCAGAACAGCGGGAACTCCGGTTACAACGGCTGTATTAACTAGCCAGAACCGGCGGTACTCCGGTTACTCCAACTGTATCAACCGGTCGGAACTCAGGCTACACCGGCTGTATTAACCAGCTGGAACTCCGGCTACACCGACTGTATTAACCAGCCGGAACTCCGGCTACACCAACTGTATTAACCAGACGGAACTCCGGTTTCACCGACTGTATTAACCAGACGGAACTCCGGTTTCACCGACTGTATTATCCAGCAGGAATTTCGGTTACACCAACTGTATTAACCAGCCGGAACTCCGGCTACACCAACTGTATTAACCAGACGGAACTCCGGTTTCACCGACTGTATTAACCAGACGGAACTCCGGTTTCACCGACTGTATTAACCAGCAGGAATTTCGGTTACACCGACTGTATTAACCAGACGGAACTCCGGCTACACCGGCTGTATTAACCAGACGGAACTCCGGCTACACCGGCTGTATTAACCAGCTGGAACTCCGGCTACACCGACTGTATTAACCAGCCGGAACTCCGGCTACACCAACTGTATTAACCAGACGGAACTCCGGCTACACCGGCTGTATTAACCAGACGGAACTCCGGCTACACCGGTTGTATTAACCAGCTGGAACTCCGGCTACACCGACCGTATTAACCAGCCGGAACTCCGGCTACAAAGGCTGTATTAACCAGCAGGAACTACGGCTACTCCGACTGTATTAACCAGCCAGAACAGGCGGATTCCGACTTCTCCGGTTGTATTAATCAGCCAGAACTCTGGCTACACCGACTGTATTAACCAGCCGGAACTCCGGCTTCACCAGTTGTATTAACCAGCCGGAACTCCGGCTACTCCGACTATATCAACCAACCAGAACAGTCTGAGTTCCGGCTTCTCCGATTGTATTAATCAGCCGGAACAGCTGTATTGTCGGGGCCCATTTTATTAACGGTCGTCATTCAGTCTTAACGAAGATTGTCGAAATATTTCACCCGTATTTATGGCAGCTGAATGCAATGTTCAGATGAAGTTGGCATTTTGGCCAAGTTTACAGCCCAACTCCGGCTGTATTTTGCTCGAATTCGAGAGTTTAACTGGCATCCTGACATGTGTCAGGTGAAAGTGACACACTTTGGCTAGCAGTCACGCTAGCCGGATATATGGCAGCCGGCTGCAAAACCCAGCCGAAGTTGGGTTGTCTGGTTAGAGTTAAAAAAGAGTTTAACATGTATAGTGCCGACAGAATTGCTCCCACCAGGTTCGAATCTGCATTCGTGCAAGGCTTACGAGATTCACTAGTTGACGTTTTTTGCAATAAAATCCATGTTTAAAAATCAGGCCAATATCAATATGTACAAACGATGTATTTGCACATAATGCATATAGTTTAAGCTTTAGGATGACCAGAATAGTCAGAATGATGTTTTTCGCCTGGTAAGTACAGCCGTAGTAATAGGAAATAACTAGCGTGTTTCCGATCATTGAAATACTCTGACATGAAATTGGAATTGTATATTTGCGACTGTTTACCCACCTAAATAAAATATTGTACTCGCCACCTAATTTCAGTTCGGGGTGGATCAAGTTGATAGCCACCTCTTTCTCCGCGAACCTGGCCTTCTTCTTGTCAGGGTAGCGGTATTCCGTTCTCTGGCTATTCCATAGAAAAGCATGCTCCTCGATCTGCATCCATTCGAGGATAGATTCCTCCAGCTTCTGGTCGTCTATCTTAAATACCGGTCTAATATGTCTGGTCTTGACAGGTTTGACAGGCTTCTTCTCTATCGTTTTGGGTTCAGAAGGAGGGTTAGATTCCGCTGATGAAGAAGACGAAGGCTTGTCTTCCCCACTTTTCTCATCATGTTCTAAATCTATAAGAAAAAAGTATAAACATTTAACCCTTTCCTCCACAAGCTATTCTTTTAACTAATCCAAAATATGGGCAAAAGAGTTAATTTGAAATATGAAATTTGAAAATAATCTACGTACAGACAATAATAACCTACAGACAATAATATACTGAAACTTACCCGCATTATCAGAAGACTCATACTTGATTGGGCTTCTTTACCATTGAAGTTGTGGATCTGGTTGGAGAATCCTGCGGTTCCGGAAGCTTCCTTACTTTACCCACCCCTCTGTTAGCAGCTTTCATTCCACGTTTAGGCATTAGTTAGGATTTTTTAGAAAATGTATGAGGAGTACATGTACGTACAATTCGTGAACTGATGTGTGACCGGACGGGTGAATTCCCAGCTTTTATATACCGTGTGTGACGTCAGCAAGGCGACGCGAACGTTTAGCGAACGGTATGGGGGCGTTCCAGGCGGTAAGGGGCCGGTAGCCACACGGTGAGGACCCGGCGAGACCCGGCAAGAAAACGGCCAACACGGTGACACTGGCTGGTACGAGGACGCTGTAAGCGGTAAGGACCCGCTATGGAGACGGTATGGAAACGTTGAGTACACGGTTGAAAAATTATCACCGCTTGTCATTTAAATCAAACGGTATGGGCCCGTTGGGCTTAGCCGGTGCTGAGCAGTCGTAGCTTTTCACCAACACTTATGATTGTCTTTGCTACGATTATTTGATAAAACGGATATATCGGACGTAAGTGCGAACTTACGTCCGAACTTCATACGACAATCTTACTCGTAGTTAAGACCGAGTTACGACCGTTAATAAAACGGGCCCCGGCAATACAGCTGTTCCGGCTGATTAATACATCCGGAAAAGACGGAACTCCGGCTGTTCCGGCCGGTTGATACAGTCGGAGAAGCCGAAGTTCCGGCTGGTTAATGTTCCGGCTGGTAAATACAGACAGAGTAGCCAGATTTCCGGCTGTTTCGGCTGGTTAATACAGCCATTGTAACTGGAGCTCCCGTTGTTCCGGCTGGTTGATACAGTCGGAGTAGGTCGAGTTCCGGCTGGTTAATACAGCCATTGTAACCGGAGCTCCAGCTGTTCCGGCTGGTAAATACAGTCGAAGTAGGCTGAGTTCCGCCGGTTCCGGCTGGTTAATACAGTATGAGTAGCCGGTGTTCCGTCTGTTCCGGCTGGTTAATACAGCCATTGTAACCGGAGTTCCGGCTGGTTAATACAGTCTGAGTAGCCGGTGTACCGTCTGTTCCGGCCGGTTAATACATCCATTGCAACCGGAGCTCCCGCTGTTCCGGCTGGTTAATACAGCCGTTGTAACCGGAATTCCGGCTGGTTAATACAGTCTGAGTAGCCAGATTTCCGGCTGTTCCGGCTGGTTAATACAGTCGGAGTAGCCGGAGTTCTGCCGGTTCCAGCTGATTAATACAGCCGTTGTAACCGGAATACCGGCTGGTTAATACAGTCTGAGTAGCCGGTGTTCCGTCTGTTCCGGCTGGTTAATACAGCCATTGTAACCGGAGCTCCCTCTGTTCGGAGTAGGCTGAGTTCCGCCGGTTCCGGCTGGTTAATGCAGGCGGTGTAACCTGTATTAATAAAAGTTAATACACTCACCCTGACAGGAAGCATGATTTGTGGCAGTGGGTAAACATTTAGAAAAGGGGAAAATTACGGAATCCTGTTTGGCTCATGTCGTCCGTCGTGCCTTAGGTCGACGCGCGACAAAGCGACACGACGCACGACAAAGCGACACGACGGACGACAAAGCGACACGACGGACGACAAAGCGACACGACGGCATGTCGTTATGTCGTGTCGCTTTGTCGCGATGTCGTGCGTCGTCCGTGGAATATCGCGATGTCGTGTCGCTTTGTCGTCCGTCGTGTCGCTTTGTCGTCCGTCGTGTCGCATTATCGTGTTGTAAATTATTTAGGTTGACGCATGACAATGTGACACGACGGACGACATTGCGACACGACAAAGCGACACGACGGACGACAAAGCGACACGACGGACGACAAAGCGACACGACGAACGCATCGTAATGTCGTGCGTCGTCCGTCGACCTTCTACTCTTCCAAGTCAACATTGCGACACGACAAAGCGACACGACGGACGACAAAGCGACACGACGGACGACAAAGCGACACGACGGACGACAAAGCGACACGACGGACGACAAAGCGACACGACGGACGACAAAGCGACACGACGGACGACAAAGCGACACGACGGACGACAAAGCGACACGACGGACGACAAAGCGACACGACGGACGTCAAAGCGACACGACGGACGCATCGTAATGTCGTGCGTCGTCCGTCGACCTTCTATTCTTCCAAGTCGACGTGCGACAAAGCGACACGACGCACGACAATGCGACACGAACGACAGTACAAGGGCAATTTCTCCTTTTGTCACAATAATTTCAAAAGTGGTCTCCTGCAGAAGCATCATTTATTTTTTGCAATTTAAAGAATGTTTAGATCACCTGAGCCAACGGCTCAAGGTGAGCTATTCTGATCACTCTCTGTCCGTCGTCCGGCGTCTGTCGTTAACATTTACCTTTAAAAATCATCTCCTCCTTAACCACAGGACCAATTTCAACCAAACTTCACAGGAATGTTCCTTTGTTGGCCCTCTTTCAAAGTTGTTCAAAGATTTAAATTCCATTGAGAACTCTGGTTGCCACGGCAACAAAAAGGGGTAAATTAACCAAAACTTAAACAATCTTCTTGTCTGAAAGTAGAAGGCCCATGCCTTTGATATTTGGTATGTAGCATCATCTAGTAGACTTCTACCAAGATTGTTCAAATTATAGCCGTGGTGTCAAAAATGGCCCCTCCTCGGGGGTCACTTGTTTTACATAGACTCGTATAGGTTTTTTTTTTTAAATCTTCTTGTCTAAAAGTAGAAGGCCCAGGCCTTTGATATTTAGTATGTAGCTTCATCTAGTGGACCTCTACCAAGATTGTTCAAATTATAGCCCTTGGGTATACAATGACTCCATCCCGAGTCACTTGTTTTTACATAATATTATACTTGTATCGGGAAAAACTTTAAAAAATCTAGTCTAAAAGTTGATATTTGAAATCTAACTTCATCTAGTGGACCTCAACCAAGATTGGTCAAACTATAGCCCTGGTGTCAAAAATGGCCCCCATCCTGGGGATCACTTGTTTTACATAGACTATTTTAGGTAAACACTTTAAAAATATGCAGGTGATCGATTTAGGGCCGTCTTGGCTATCTTGGCCCTCTTTTATATACGGTTATCATTTACTTCTTTAATTTGGTGTTACAGGTTTTTTTTACTCTCAATGTTGAAGTAAGTGTTGCGAATCGTTATTTATTCTCATAAATGAACTTTGTTTTGAGTTGAAGCGCGATATATCGGAAAAATGTGTCTATTCAATGGCTGTGGCGATCTTAGTTGAGAACTTCAATTAGACGTTGAATTTTCGAGGTTCAAGAACGTTCTAGATTTATTTTCCTTTGAGGGTTGTTGGGCTTTCAGATAATTTTTCCTTTTGAAGATGATGTTTCAAAAAGCAAATTGTCAGTGTTCATGATTGAATCTGGTGCTGTCATAGTATTTTGAGAGCAAATTCAGACAATTGAAATATATTAATAGAAAATACGGACACTATAGATTATGAATGGAAATGCAGACGTTTAAATCTTGATATGATACAAACGGGTTTTTTTCTTCTAAATTTAAACCACAGATGATTTTTTGGAATCATTGTGGGAAAAGGAAAGATATTTCATAATTAGTTAGAAAGGCGGACAATATAGAACGTGAAGGAGACTGCGGACGGTTTACTCTTTATATGATGCACACGTTTTTTTTTCATTGTATGCCTTAGATGGCTTTTGGAATCATTGTTGGAAAAGGAAAGACTTTTCAAAATTGGTTTGAAAGGCGGACAATAAATAATGTGTAGGGAATCTGTGGATGGTATATGTAAGACAATTTTAATGAATGTAGCATAATTACAGCAAATGAGACGTTCCACGAAAAAACCAACATTATGGACTCTGTGTAATGTATCGACCCGGATTAGCCTGCGCAGTCCGCGCATGCTAATCCGGGCCGACACGTTCCGTCTCAGGGGGGATATAGGTATTGAGTAACGATATATGAAACAGAAAAATCTAAAGGAGTCGAAAAGTATCTGTCCGGGTAAGTCCGCGTGGCATGCTTTGGCTGATCCGGGTCGATACTTTACGCAGAGCTCAAGTCCACAATGTTGGTTTTCTCGTAAACGGCTCTAATGTATTATGGCGCCCGTTATATTTTTACTGAATTTCCTATTGTGTACACAATGTCCGCAGTTCCTCCTTGTTTATATTATCCGCATTTTAGACCTTACCCATATTCAAAAGAGTTATTTCCCTTATAAAAAAAACACGCCATTTGTATTAAATCGTACAGCACTGTGTTACTTATTTCAAATATTTGTGTTGTGATATATAAACCTATTTCTCAATGTTCATATACAATTTTGTGGTATCATAATCGGGATAAGAACTACATTACAGCAGCATAACTTGTGACTTTAGAGTTGTAACCCGGCTTTTTTTACAATAAGAAACATTATGTTGTAAAACAGTAAACGTGCTCATTTTGGAATGGGACAGGAAACGTAGATAAGAGGGATAAACAGGTACCTTGTCCACCCAAATATTACACGGAAGAAACAAAATTGTCTTTAATATTACATTTTGGGCCGATTTCTTTTTTAATTTTGTCTCCTGTCACGTATTTATTTTGTAACGTACAGTCAAGTTACCCTTAACGGATCAGTAACGAAACAACGTAGTGCATAAAAGAAACGGTCGATGTTTCGGAACTTGTTTGTTTATAGTACACAAGTAAAATAATTTTCCTTTAAATTGACAAACACTTTTACAGTTTGAGTGCAGAAACAGCTGTACAGACCGTTGTTTACCAGTTTGAGTTATTGATGCATTAACGGATCAATTGTAGCAATAGGGGATCACATGACTTTCTGCGGTTAGTCTTAATACCGAATAATACCAAAATTTGAAATAATACCGGATAATACGAAAAGCATGTCTTGAACATTAAAGTGATCCGCTAAGGGTTACTTGACTGTATATTATCTCGATCCACTCGTTTTTAATGAGGGATTAATGGCATAGGTGTTAAATATTGTAAATAGTTTGTTGATTAAAGCAACCATGTGTTTTATTGGTTTAGTAAATTAGTATACACACACATTTAGTAGATCAGTTAATATTATTGATTATTAATGTTTATTACTTTATTTTATTGATTTATATTGTTTTTAGCTCGACTTTTCGAAGAAACTTTAAGCTAGCTATACCACTCATCTCGGCGTTGGTGTCACACTTTGGTTAAGGTTTTTGTACCAATTCCCTTTTTTGTCAAAACTATTACAGATATTACTTTGAAACTTACAACACTTATTCACCATCATTACCTCCATCAACAGAAAAGTGAACATAACTCTGTCAAGGTTTTTGTAAGAATTATGGCCCTTTTTTTACTACGAGAACTTAGACTTTTGGTTAAGTTTTTTGTACCAATTTACTTTTTAGCTCACCTATGCACCTATGCATTTCAGCTTGTTAACACTCTACAGGCTACATTTTGCATCCAATCTTCATGAAGTGTATCATAACATTCATCTCAATCAAATCTTGGACAAGTCTTAAACTGGGCCATATGAGGTCAAAAACGAGGTCACTAGGTCAAATTGAAGGGAAATCTTGTTAACACTCTGGAGGCCACATTTTCAACTTGAGCATGTTGAAACTTTATCAGAATGTTTGTCTTGATGATATGTAGGTCAAGTTCGAACATGGGTCATGTCAGGTCAAAAAGTAGGTCACTAGGTCAAATTAAAGGAAAATCTTGTTAACACTTTAGAGGCCGCAATTTTTGCTTCAGCAGTTTGAAATGATGTCAGAATGTTTGTCTTAAAAATATCTAGGTTAAGTTCAAATATGGGTCATATTGGGTCAGAAACTAGGTCACTAGGCCAAATTGAAGGGAAATCTTGTTTACACTGTAGAAGCCGCATTTTTTGGTCAGAATGTTGAGCTTTACGAAATCTAGGCCAAGTTCGAATATGGGTCATGCCGGTTCAAAAACTAGGTCACTAGGCCAAATTGAAGGGTAATCTTGTTAACACTCTTGATACTGCATTTTTAACTTGAGCATGATGAAACTTTATCAGAATGTTTTTCTTGATGATATGTAAGTTAAGTTTGATCATGGGTCATGTTGGGTCAGAAACTAGGTCACTAGGTCAAATTGAAGGAAAATCTTGTTAACAATATAGAGGCCACATTTTCAACTTGAGCAGCTTGAAATTTGGTCCGAATGTTTGTCTAAATGATATCTAGGCCAAGTTCGAATGTGGGTCATGCCGGGTTAAAAACTAGGTCACTAGGCCAAATTGAAGGGTAATCTTGTTAACACTCTTGATATTGCATTTTTAACTTGAGCATGATGAAACTTTATTAGAATGTTTTTCTTGATGATATGTAAGTTAAGTTCGATCATGGGTCATGTTGGGTCAAAAATAGGTCACTAGGTCAAATTGAAGGAAAATCTTGTTAACACTCTAGAGGCCGCTTTTTTTGCTTTAGAAGTTTGAAATTTTGTCAGAATGTTTGTCTTAAAAATATCTAGGTCAAGTTCAAATATAGGTCATATTGGGTCAGAAACTCGGTCACTAGGCAAAATTGAAGGAACATCTTGTTAACTCTGTAGAAGAAGCATTTTTTGCAACAGCAGCTTGACATTTAATGAGAATGTTTATCTAAATGATATCTAAGCCAAATTCGAATATGGGTCATGTAGGGTCAAAAACTAGGTCACTAGGCCAAATTGAAGGAAAATCTTATTAACAGTTTGGATGCCGCATGTTTTGCTTCAGCAGCTTGAAATTTGGTCAGAATGTTTGTCTGAATTATATCTTGGTCAAGTTCGAATATGGGTCATATTGGGTCAGAAACAAGTCAATAAAGGTAAATATTGTTCAAACTCCGGAGGCCGTATTTTTACCTTGAGCAAGTTGAAATTTGTCGGAATGCTGTCTTGATGATATCTAGTCCATGTTGGAATATGGGTCATATCAGGTAAAAAAGATATAGATCACTAGGCCAAAGGAATGAAAATCTTGTTAACACTGTGGAGGTTGCATTCAGAATAATTGTCTTGATGTGTTTTGCATTGCAGTACATTGTATAATTAAGGTGAGCGATCCAGGGCCATCATGGCTCTTGTTTTTCAAAACCATTACAGATATGGCTTCAAAATTTACAACACTTATTCACCATCATTATCTCCATCAACAGACAAGAGTTCATAACTCTGTCAAGATTTTTGTAAGAATTGTGGCCCTTTTTTCACTTAGAATTTTGGTTAAGTTTTTTGTACCAATTTCCTTTTTTTCAAAACCATTACAGATATTACTTTGAAACTTACATGACTTTTTCACCATCATTACCTCCAGCAACACTTAAGAGTACATAACTCTGTCAAGGTTTTTGTAAGAATTGTGGCCCTTTTTTAGCTCACCTGAGCACAAAGTGAGTTATTGGGATCGCCTTTCGTCCGGCGTGCATCAACTTCTTCTCCTCAGTAACCAGTGGGTCAATTGGGATGAAACTTCACAGAAAGCATCCTCTAAATTGACCTCACCAGAATGCCTTCACATTTTTGGAATTCATGCAGAATTCTGGTTTCCATGGCAAGGAAATGAAGATAACTTCAAAATTCTTCTTCTCCCAAACTGGTTGGCAGATTTTCAAATCATTTTGTAGAAATGTTCCTTGGACGACCCTCTATCAGATTCCTTCAAGCCATGTTGATTGGTAAAAAAAATGGCCACCAGGAGGGCGGGGCTATTTTGCCTTATATGGCTGTAGTGAAAACTTAAAAAATCTTCTCCTGAAAGAGTCAGGCTGATTTTCAAATAATTTTGTAGAAATGTTCCTTGGATAACCCTCTATCAGATTCCTTAAAGCAATGTTGATTGGTCAAAAAACATGGCCACCAGGGGGCGGTGCTATTTTGTTTTATATGGCTAAAGTGAAAACTTAAAAAATCTTCTCCTCCGAAAGTCTCAGAAGGATTTTCAAATAATTTTGTAGAAATATTTCTAGGATGACCCTCTATCAGATTCACACAGCCATGTTGATTGGTCAAAAAGCATGGCCACCAGGGGGCGGACTATTTAACATTATATGGCTATAATGAAAACTTAAAAAATCTTCTCCTCCGAAAGTGTTTGGCTGATTATCAAATAATATTGTAGAAATATTCCTAGGGTGACCCTCTAACTGATTCCTTCAAGCCATGTTGATTGGTCGAAAACTATGGTCGCCAGGGGGCGGGACTTACATGGATAAAGTGAAAAAAAATAAAATCGGGTGAGCGATCCAATTATATCCCCAAAAACAAAGTTTGGGGAAATGTTGTTTTTGTTATTTTTCATTTTTTAGCTCTACTGGCCAGAAGGGCTAATGTCGTGGCGATTCGTCCGTCGTGCGTCCGTCCGTCCATAAACAATTTCTTGTTAACACGATACAGTCTTCACTTTTGATTGTATCTCAACCAAACTTATACTGTAGTTAGATATCCATGAGAGCTCGGTTCCTTTCGAAAACCAGCCACAGATCCGCCCATGCATGACTGGATTATGGCCCTTGAAATGGTCAAAATTGCTATAAAAGAGCTTGTTAACACGATACAGTCTTCACTTTTGATTGTATCTCAACCAAACTTATACAGTAGTTAGATATCCATGAGAGCTCGGTTCCTTTCGAAAAACCAGCCACAGATCCGCCATGCATGACTGGATTATGGCCCTTGAAATGGTCAAAATTGCTATAATAGAGCTTGTTAACACGATACAGTCTTTATTTTTTATTGTATCTCAACCAAACTTATACAGTAGTTAGATATCCATGAGAGCTCGGTTCCTTTCGAAAACAAGCCAGATCCGCCACATGCATGACTGAATTATGGCCCTTGAAATTGTCAAAATTGCTATAATAGGGCTTGTTAACATGATACAGTCCTTATTTTTGATTGTATCTCAATCAAACTTATACAGTAGTTAGATATCCATGAGAGTTTGGTTCATTTCTAAAAAACGGCCAGATCTACCCATGCATGGCTGGATTATGGCCCTTGAAATTGTCAAAATTGCTATAATACAGCTTGTCGAAAATTTCTCCCGCGGCGGCCATTTTTTATTCAAAATGGCCACCTAAACCTAGAAATGCTCCGATTTCGATGAAATTGGGTTTTCAAGTAGATATAGGTGTGGCAAGTTCATTTCCGGTATCCAAATTTCATCGTCGCAATAAGTGAATGTTTGTCGGTTTTGGGGATATATATGTGACTTGCTTGCTTGCAATCACAATCAGTACTTGTTTTGATTGAGTTTTTTGTAACTGTGACAATAGTTTTGTAAGAATTATGGCCATCTTAGAATTTTGGTTAAGTTTTTCATACCACCCAACTTTTTTTCAAAAGCATTAGTGATTTAGCTTATACACTTACAATACTTTTTTATCATCATTACGTAGAACACCAGACATGGGTACATAACTCTGTCAACAAGTTTTGGATAAATTTTTTGTACCAATTTACTTTTTTCCAAAACCTTTACGTATATTGCTTTGAAACATACAGCACTTTTTCACCATCATTACCTCCAGCAACAGACAAGAGTACATAACTCTGTCAAGAGTTTTGTACTTGATTTATTGCCATCTTAGAATTTTGGTTAAGTTTTTCATACCACCCAACTTTTTTTCAAAAGCATTAGTGATTTAGCTTATACACTTACAATACTTCTTTATCATCATTACGTTCAACACCAGACAAGGGTACATAACTCTGTCAAGTTTTGTTTAAGAATTATGGCCCTTTTTCGATTTATAATTATTTCATACCAAATCAATATTTTTCAAAAAATTAGAGATATATAGCTTAAACACTTACAAACATCTTTTTACCATAATTACCTCCACCAACAGCCAAAAATGCATAATTTAGTAAAGATTTTGTAAGAATTATGACTCCTTTTCGACTTATAAAGTATTTAGCTTATAAATATCACCCAAATATGTTTTGTTTTATTGGCAAGCACAAACAAGTTGAGCGCCCTGTCCTCCGACAGCTCTTGTTTTATTAGCATGACTTTTGAAAAAAACGAGAGCTATTGTCATGACCCTGGCGTCGTCGGCGGTGGCGTCTGCGGCGGCGGCGTGGTCGTCCGGTTAAGGTTTTTTGTTTAGCTCATTTTTTTTTTCTGTTTTCTCCCTATCAGTCGAGCGTCTGTGCCGTACGCGGTGCTCTTGTTTATTTTATTGATTAATTAATAGTGTTGTTGTTTTTAGCTCACCTATGCACGAAGTGCAAGGTGAGCTATTGTGATCACATTTTGTCCGGCATCCGTGCGGCGTTAACATTTGTGCTTGTTAACACTCTACAGGCTACAATTTGCATCCAATCTTCATGAAAGTTTATCAGAACATTCATCTCCATCAAATATTGGACAAGTTCGAAATTGGGCCATATGCTGTCAAAAACTAGGTCACTAGGTCAAATTGAAGGGAAATCTTGTTAACACTCTGGAAGCCACATTTTCAACTTGAACATGTTGAAACTTTATCAGAATGTTTGTCTTGATGATATGTAAGCCAAGTTCGAACATGGGTCATGTAGGGTCAAAAAGTAGGTCACTAGGTCAAATTGAAGGAAAATCTTGGTAACACTGTGGGTGCCGCATTATTTGCTTCAGCAGCTTGATATATTATATCTAGGTTAAGTTCAAATATGGGTCATATTGGGTCAGAAGCAAGGTCAATAAAGGAAAATATTTTTCAAACTCCGGAGGCCGCATATCTAGTCCATGTTGGAATATAGGTCATATCAGGTTAAAAAAATATAGATCACTAGGCCAAATGAAGGAACATCTTGTTAACACTGGAGGTTGCATTCAGAATAATTGTCTTGATGTGTTTTGCATTGCAGTACATTGTATACTTAAGGTGAACAAACTATGGCCATCATGTTAAAAACTTCAAACCACTTTTTACCTCGACTATTCGAAGAATACATGTATGAGAGCTATATAAACTACTAAACCGCGTCACACCTTGGTTAAGGTTTTGTATGCAAGTACTTAAATACTACATGTATGTATTGTATTGAAACTATCTACAACCCTACCCAACTATTGCCTATGTAGATTATCAAGTTACATAACTCTAACCTGCATATTATGCAAGTTATGGCCCTTTTTTAGATCACCCAGAGCCAAAGGCTCAAGGTGAGCTATTCTGATCCCTTTTTGTCCATCGTCCGTCGTTAACTTTTAGCTTTAAACATCCTCTCCTCCTAAACCACAGGACCAATTTCATCCAAACTTCACAGGAATGTTCCTTTGGTGGCCCTCTTTCAGGTATTTTTTTCTGAAAAAGGGGAAGGGGCCTGGGGCCTTTGAGAAGGGGAATATTTCACGGCGTTTTAGAAAAAAAGGGGAAAAATTGTAAACTAGCATAATGTGCTTCATTACAAGGCCATCTCTCTATTTTTCATGTTCTTGAACTCCTCCACTAGATTGTTATAATCCAGTTCACTCAAATTATATCACTGTCAAGAGTCGAAATTAGCAAGATTTTCTACTTGCATTTTTTCGCAAGTGCTATTTCTTGTTACTTGCTAAATGAGAAAACAACTTTAATTTTTGAGAACTTATTAGAACTTTAATTTTAAGCAACACAATGTGAAAAACTAAGTCACTAGGGCAAATTTAAGAAAAATCTTGTTAACACTCTGGAAGCCACATTTTTGGCTTGAGCATGTTGAAACTTTGTCAGAATGTTTGTCTTAATAATATCTAGGCCAAGTTTGAATATGGGTCATGTCCGGTCAAAAACTAGGTCACTAGGCCAAATTGAAGGAAAATCTTGTTTACACTCTGGAAGCCACATTTTAAACTTGAGCATGTTGAAACTTTGTCAGAAACTTTGTCTTGATGATATCTAGGCCAAGTCCGAATATGGGTCATGTCCGGTTAAAAGCTAGGTCACTAGGCCAAATTTGAGGAAAATCTTGTTAACACTCTTGAAGCCGCATTTTAAATTTGAGCATCATGTTGAAACTTTATCAGAAAGTTTGTCCTGATAATATCTAGGCCAAGTTCGAATATGGGTCATGTCATGTCAAAAACTACGTCACTAGGCCAAATTTAAGGGAAATCTTGTTAACACTCTGGAAGCCACATGTTTGGCTTGAGCATGCAGTTGAAACTTTGTCAGAATATTTGTCTTGATGATATCTAGGGTAATATGGGTCAGGTCAGGTCAACAACTAAGTCACTAGGCCAAATTATAGAACAATCTAGTTAACACTATAGAGATCGCATTTTTGACTTGAGCAGCTTGAAATTTTGTCAGAAAGTTTGTCTCGATGATATTGCCATTGGCGCTGAAAGAGTTATGTCTTAAATAGCCCATTCTCAGGCGAGCGATTCCAGGGCCTCATGGCCTTCTTGTTTCTGTTTTCTATCAGTCGAGCGTCTGTGCCGTACGCGGTGCTCTTGTTTTAAGTTTTTGTCTGATATAAAGAAAATTTAATAGGAATGTTACTTCAGTGATCATCAACCTCGCATCATCACAAAAGGGGTAAAATTAACTTTTAGCTACAAATTACAAATGTTCCTTTGATGGTCCTCTTTCAAAATTGTTCAAAGACTTACATTCTGTGTAGAACTTTTGTTGCTGCGGCATCAGAAATTGAGAAAAATACCCAAACTTTAAAAACCTCCATCTCCATAATCCATTTGTCAGATTCCCAGATAATTTGGCAGAAATGTTCTTTGGTGACTCTCTACAAAAACTGTCCAAGCCATATTGATTTCGTTCACAAACAGGGCAGCAAAGAGGCATCAGGAAAGGTGCAAAATGACAAAACTTTATAATTCCAATCTTATTAAAGTTTTTGTTAGATTTCAAGATACAAATGGCTTTTACTGATAAACTATTTCTTTAACTGAGTGTCCACTCCTTGCAGTTTCATTTGAAATCCTGATCAAATTTTCACAGATATTTCCATTTAAATATTTGCTTCTAATTAGTTATCATTCAGGTGATCGATTTAGGGCCATCTTGGCCCTCTTGTTTACTTAGAAATTCTGGTTAAAGTTTTGCATGCAACTAAATTAAGAGTCCATATCTCAATATTTACTTAATGCATTTCTTTGAAACTTTATACAACCCTACCCAACTATCACACCTATGTAGATTATCAAGTGAGATAACTCTATCCTTCATTTTATGCAAGTTATGGCCCTTTTTTTACTTAGATATTCTGGTTAAAGTTTTGCATGAAACTGAATTAAGTATATCTCAGTATTTACTTGATGCATTGCCTTAAAACTTTATTCAACCGTACCCAACTTTCACACCTATGTAGATTATTAAGTTAGATAACTCTTTACTGCATTTTATGCAAGATATGGCACATTTGTTAACTTAGAATTTCTGGTTAAAGTTTTGCGTACAACTAAATTAAGAGTCCATTTATCAGTATTTATTTGATGCATTGCATTGAAACATTAAACAACCCTACCAACTATCAAACCTATGTAGATTATCAAGTGAGATAACTCTATCCTGCATTTTATGCAAGTTATGGCCCTTTTTATACGCCCGTATTGAAAAAACGGATCGTATTATAGTTTTACCTGCAGCGTACGGGTGTGCGGGCGGCGTCCAGTATGTTGTCAGCTCAATAACTTCAGAAGTCAATCGAGAGTTATCACCCTTTAATTATAGAAATTACTCAAAATTGGTCTTGTCAGCTCAATAACTTTAGAAGCCTTTGTCCAATCAGCACCAAATTTAGTCAGAATGTGTATTGGCATAATATCTCGGACAAGTTCGATAACTAGCCATATCGCTTTAGTCAATCAAGAGAAATCGCCCTTTAATTATAGAATTTACCTAAAATTGGTCTTATCAGCTCAATAACTTTAGAAGCCTTAGTCCAATCATCACCAAATTTGGTCAGAATGTGTATTGGCATATTATCTCGGACAAGTTCGATAACTAGATATATCGCTCTAGTCAGTCAAGAGTTATTGCCCTTTAATTATAGAAATTACCTAAAATTAGTCTTGTCAGCTCAATAACTTTAAAAGCCTTTGTCCAATCATCACTAAATTTAGTCAGAATGTGTATTGGCATAATATCTCGGACAAGTTTGATAACTAGCCATATCTCTTTAGTCAATTGAGAGTTATCACCCTTAATTATAGAAATTACCTAAAATTGGTCTTGTCAGCTCAATAACTTCAGAAGCCTTTATCCAATCAGCACCAATTTTGGTCAGAATCTGTACTGGCATAATATCTCGGACAAGTTCGATAACTAGCCATATCGCCTCAGTCAATCGAGAGTTATCGCTCTTTAATTATAGAAATTACCTAAAATTGGTATTGTCAGCTCAATAACTTTAGGAGCCTTTGTCCAATAAATTTGGTCAGAATGTGTATTGGCGTAATATCTCGGACAAGTTCGATAACTAGCCATATTGCTCCAGTTGATAGAGAGTTATTGCCCTTTAATAATAGAAATTACCTAAAATTGGTCTTGTCAGCTAAATAACTTGTGAAGCCTTTATCCTATCATCACCAAATTTAGACAATATGTTGATGGGCAGAATATCTTGGTCAGGTTTGATAACTTACAACGTTATCTTAGTCACTACAAAATTATGTCCCTCGAAATGGCTAAAACTGTACTAACAGTGTCCGCTCTCTAAGTTTGGCTGATGTACAGCCAATTATCACTATACTTGGTCTCAAAAAAACAGGACGGGCGTATTTTGTGATATTTGGCGCTCTTGTTTTACTTAAAAATTCTGGTTAAAGTTTTGCGTGAAACTGAATTAAGTATATCTCAGTTTTTAGCTCCACTGGCTGAAAGCCAGTCGAGCTTATGTCATGGCGAATTGTCCGTCGTGCGTGCGTTAACTTTTTCCTTTAAACCACTTCTTCTCCCTAACCACTTGGCCAATTTCGTTGAAACTTCATAGGAAGCATCCTCTCAATGTCCTCTCTTAAATTCCTTCAAATTTTTTTTATCCATCCATAATTCTGGTTTCCATGGCAACCAAAAGAAAAAAATTGTGAAAACTTAAAAAATCTTCTTTTCTGAAAGTGTCAGGCCGATTTTCAAATAATTTTGTAGAAATGTTCCTTGTGTGACCCTTTATTAGATTCCTTCAAGAAATGTTGATTGGGCGAAAAACATGGCCGCCAGGGGGCGGGGCTATTTTGCCTTATATAGCTATAGTGAAAACTTAAAAAATCTTCTTCTCCAAAAGTGTTCCGCCGATTTTCAAATAATTTTGTAGAAATGTTCCTTGGGTGACCCTTTATTAGATTCCTTCAAGAAATGTTGATTGGTTGAAAAACATGGCCGCCAGGGGGCGGGGCTATTTTGCCTTATATAGCTATAGTGAAAACTTAAAAAATCTTCTTCTCCGAAAGTGTTCAGCCAATTTTCAAATAATTTTGTAGAAATGTTCATTGGACTAAAGAGAAAACTTAAAAAATCTTCTCCTCCAAAAGTGTCAGGCCGATTTTCAAATAATTTTGTAGAAATGTTCCTTGATTCTATCTCCCGAAATCGCATGAGATCTGTATCCTCTGATACGTGGGTTGCTATGACAACCATAACACTGGAAAATGGACTTCTGTTCTCTACCGGAAGTGGACCGGACAGGAAGTAGCCGATGCGCGAGCTCACAGCAGTGGGTCCATCTCCTCTAATGATCTTGTCGCCGACGATCTGCCAGTAAAAGTCCGCGCCAATCAACAGGGAAATCTCGAATGTGGTATCCATGGTAACGGGATGCGCCAGTTTTATCTACATCAGTATCCAGATACCTGTGTTACCTACTCAGACGGGAAGTATACAGCCATGTTGCCATGGAAACAGAATCACCAGCCCCTCCCTACTAACTATAATATAACGAAGAAGCGAACCGAGAGTACCATTAAACGACTTATTCAAGAACCCCTCCTGCTGAAGAAATATGGCGAGATCATACAGGAACAAGAGACCATAGGCTTCATTGAGTAGACGAGCAATCCCTAGGCTAGCTACACGCTTGCATTATATTCCCCACCATGGAGAGAAGAAAGATTCAACGACAACACCAATCAGGAAAGTCTACGACTACAGATGTCGCCAATTTTCCGAAAGTGCGAAATTTCGAGTCATACTGTTTGGAGCCACATCTTCCCCGTTTATCCTGAATGCTACACTACTGAAGCATTTGTCCCTGAATGCAAGTAACCCGGCATCTGATATCATCGCCAGAGACCGATATGTTGACAACGTTCCGGTTTCTAGAGTTAGAGTTGAACCACCGTTCTCAGTTACCGGCGTTGATTTCACGGGTGCCTTATACATAAGAGAGCAGGACCAACAGCAGAAAGCTTACATATGCCTATTTACCTGTGCCAGCACTCGTGCAGTCCATCTCAGACGATTTATTAGCAGACGATCATTACCCCGGCTGATGTTATCAGACAACGCTACCACATACCAAGCTGCAGCCAACCAGATCCGACGACTTTGTGGTTCGCAGAATCTACAAACTGCCCTTACTCAAAGAGGTACCCAGTGGCAGTTTATTCCGAAGAGAGCACCATGGTACGGAGAAATGTGGGAACGACTAATCGGTGTTGCAAAGACAATGATGAAGAAGATTCTCGGTAGAGCCTCCATTGATCTAGAGGCAATTATGAATGACCGTCCACTAACTTACGTGTCATCTTCCAGAGATGATCCCGAGCCTCTCACGCCTTCACACTTGCTACACGGGTGCAGACTGACGACTCTACCATTCTCCGATGCACCGGTGACCAACGTTACAACAGGTAACCATAACAACCGAGACAAGATGAGACGATGTGCGAGACGACATGAGTAGTTGATCGACCACTACTGGCACCGCTGGAAACACGAGTATCTGATGTCACTTAGGGAGTTCCAGCGGTCGAGTGTTAACAACCACCAGACGATTCGTGTTGGCGATGTTGTAATAGTCCATGACGATTTTACACCCAGACTTAAGTGGAACTTCGCTGTAGTAGACGAGCTCGTTACCTGGAACGATGGCCTTTCGAGGGCCGCGAGGATACGGACGTCCACAGGGGTTACAACACGTCCAATCGTAAAACTCTACCCGTTGGAAGTCGTGCATGAAGAGACATTGTGAATAGACACTTTTGTGCATCAGTGATATTTGTGCAGAGACATATAACTTTTAAAGTGCAATGAGTAAAACACAGACTTTGTGATTTCAATGTAGATATTTTATTGAGATAGCGCGTATCAGTATTTGTTAATATGTTTCATTTAAGTAATTCATGTGTATATGTATTTTGATAATTTAATTCTTAGCATTTTGTGGGCCGAAGTATGTTGTAGATTTGGCGCGACGTTATGTAACGTCGCGTGTCGCGCCATTTTGATTGACGTTAGTGACGTCATTCTATATAAACAATAAAGGATTGAACCTGAACAGACGTTGTTAGTTTACTAACATTGTACATCTCGACACATGGGTTATGATGGGTCAAAAAGTAGGTCACTAGGTCAAATTGAAGTTAAAATCTTGTTAACACCCTAGAGGCCACAATTTTTGCTTCAGAAGTTTGAAATTGTCAGAATGTTTGTCTTTAAAGATATCTAGGTCAAGTTCAAATATGGGTCATATTGGGTCTGAAACTAGGTCATTAGGCCAAATTGAAGGAAAATCTTGTTAACTCTGTAGAAGACACATTTTTTGCTACAGCAGCTTGACATTTAATGAGAATGTTTATCTAAATGATATCTAAGCTAAGTTCGAATACGGGTCATATTGGGTCAGAAACAAGGTCACTAGGTCAAATTGAAGGGAAATCTTGTTAACACTGGAGGCCACATTTTCAACTTGAACATGTTGAAACTTTATCAGAATGTTTGTTATGATGATATGTAGGTCAAATCAGAACATGTGTCATGTCGGGTCAAAAAGTAGGTCACTAGGTCAAATTGAAGGAAAATCTTGTTAACACTCCAGAGGCCGCAATTTTTGCTTCAGCAGTTTGAAATTTTGTCAGAATGTTTGTCTTAAAAATATGGGTCATGTCGGTTCAAAAACTAGGTCACTAGGCCAAATTGAAGGGTAATCTTGTTAACACTGTAGAGGCCACATTTTCAACTTGAGCATGTTGCAACTTTTTCAGAATGTTTGTCTTGATGATATGTAGGTCAAGTTCGAACATGGGTCATGTCGGTTCAAAAACTAGGTCACTAGGCCAAATTGAAGGGTAATCTTGTTAACACTGTAGAGGCCACATTTTCAACATAAGCATGTTAAAACTTTATCAGAATGTTTGTCTTGATGATATGTAGGTCAAGTTCGAACATGGGTTATGATCGGTCAAAAAGTAGGTCACTAGGTCAAATTGAAGTTAAAATATTGTTAACACCCTAGAGGCCGCAATGTTTTGCTTCAGAAGTTTGAAATTGTAAGAATATTTGTCTTAAAGATATCTAGGTCAAGTTCAAATATGGGTCATATTGGGTCAGAAACTAGGTCACTAGGCCAAATTGAAGGAACATCTTGTTAACTCTGTAGAAGACACATTTTTTGCTACAGCAGCTTGACATTTAATGAGAATGTTTATCTAAATGATTTCTAAGCTAAGTTCGAATACGGGTCATATTGGGTCAGAAACAAGGTCAATAAAGGAAAATATTGTTCAAACTCCGGAGGCCGCATTTTTACTTTGAGCAAGTTCGAAACTTTGTCAGAATGTTGTCTTGATGATATCTAGTCCATGTTGGAATATGGGTCATATCAGGTAAAAAAATATAGATCACAGGGCAAATGAAGGAAAATCTTGATGTGTTTTGCATTGCAGTACATTGTATAATTAAGGTGAGCGATCCAGGGCCATCATGGCCCTCTTGTTTGTTAGATTGATTTCAAATGTTGCACACACATTTCATAAATAAAGTACTTCAACACATCAAACAGGTTTTTGGGTCAAACATTTGAATGTTTTTTAAATTTCTTGTTTTCTTGTACTTTGTGTTTAGCTCAAGGTTAAAGTTTTGACTTTTTACATTTCCTCAAAAAATACAATGCTAGGATTTTCAAACTTCGCTGTCATAGTTATATCTTATACTCTTCATGACATTGTATATTGTAGCTAATGAGTGTTACCTATTTATGGGGTGAAACACATGAATTTTGATAGATTGACTACAAATTTTATATTTTGACAATTGCATTCAAAGTCAAAGTGCGGGACTGCAATACAGTTAATTACGCATAATTTGTGTTACAGTTATGAAAACGCTACCGATTAAGGTGTGAATAATTAGTCTCTGGTCGGTTACATCGGATTGTGACAAATTAACAAGAACCAAAAGATGAAACAAAACTGTGTATATATTTTACCTTTTTAGCTCACCTGTGCACGAAGTGCTCAAGGTGAGTTATTGTGATCGCCCTATGTCCGGCGTCCGTCGTCCGTCAACATTTTCTCCTCGGTAACAGGTGGGTCAACTGGGATGAAACTTCACAGAAAGCATCCTCTCAATGTCCTCACCAGAATTCCTTAAAAATGTTGGGATCCATGCAGAATTCTGGTTGCCATGGCAACGAAACGAAAAAAACTAGTGAAAACTTAAAAAATCTTCTTCTCCGAAAGTGTCGGCCGATTTTCAAATAATTTTGTAGAAATGTTCCTTAAGTGACCCACTTTCAGATACCTTCAAGCCATGTTGATTGGTCGAAAAACATGGCCGCCAGGGGGGGCGGGGCTATTTTGCCTTATATGGGATAGTGAAAACTTAAAAAATCTTCTACTCCAAAAGTGTCAGGCCGATTTTCAAATAATTTTGTAGAAATGTTCCTAGGGTGACCCCCTATGAGATTCCTTCAAGCCAAGTTGATTGGTCGGAAACTATGGCCGCCAGGGGGCGGGGCTTATATAGCTAAAGTGAAAAAATAATCAGGTGAGCGATCCAGGGCCATCATGGCCCTCTTGTTTTTTTCGAGTTAACCAATTAACCTTTGACATCCCTAGTATAAATGCAGTTAACACATTAATAAGTAAACATTTGTTATCTAATTATATTTGTATTAGTTGATCTTTCTAATGAAATAAATAACAAGATGTTTACTTGCATTTCATGTATTTGCCTGCCAATGTAAAATAACTACTAACAGGACAAATAAAACTTAATGGTTTTTTAGCTGCACTGGCTCAGCCACTCGAGTAAATGTCATGGCGAATTGTCCGTCGTGCGTCGTTCGTTAACTTTTTGCTTCAAACAACTTCTCCTCCCTAACCACTTGGCCAATTAGGATGAAACTTCATAGGAAGCATCTTCTCAATGTCCTCTCCTGCATTAATTAGGTGTCTGATCCAGGGCCATCATGGCCGTCTTGTTTGAGGTTTACTTGCTACACATGTTGCGATCGATGATATTCAAGGATACAATTCAGTTACTTATCCCTGTTATCTACGGCCCTGATTTAATGTAATATTTAAGTGCAATTCAAGTATGGAATAATAACTGATGCACAAGAACTACATAAATACGATTTTTAGCTCCACTGCCTGAAAGCCAGTCAAGCTAATGTCATGGTGAATTGTCTGTTGTGCGTGGGTGTGTGCTTAAACTTTTTGCTTCAAATGACTTCTCCCTAACCACTTGGCCATTTGGGATGAAACTTTATGGGAAGCATCCTCTCAATGTCCTCTCCTAAATTCCTTCAATTTCTTTGGATCGATGCAAAATTCTGGTTTCCATGGCAACCGAAAGAAAAATATAGTGAAAACTTATAAAATCTTCTACTCCGAAAGTGTCAGGCCGATTTTCAAATAATTTTGTAGACATGTTCCTAGGGTGACATCAGATTCCTTCAAGCCATGTTGATTGGTCAAAGAATATTGCTAAAGTGAACACTCAAAAAATCCTCTCCTCGAAAGTGTCTGGCCGATTTTTAAATAATTTTGTAGACATGTTCCTAGGGTGACCCTCTATCAGATTTCTTCAAGCCATGTTGATTGGTCAAAGAACATGGCCACCAGGGGGCTTCGCTGTTTGGAGATTTTATTTTTTGCCTAATAGCAGTGGAGCGATACTGGCCCTCTTGGGCCTCTTGTTATGTATGTATATATGTAAACCGAAAGTGAATTTAAGGAGAAACTCTACAATACTTGTTAATACTACGCATACAAAGACACCAAGAGAATGTTGTGTTGGGGAATATAGGAGCTTCGATGAGGACCAAGGTTGTTTAAATAAACACAACAAAAGAATATAAAGTGTAGTAAAGATAAAAGAAATTTATAAATGTATACACATGTTTCATGAGTTGAATTTGCATTCAGTCAAAATCTTCTTTGTGATATTTGTGAATTTGCATTCAGTCTAAAATCTTCCATCTTTAATCCAACACCAGAGAATACATACTGGAGAGAAACGTTTACGATTGTGCATATGGTCGGAAATGGACTCCAACAACAGAGAATTCATACTGGAGTGAAGCCTCATAAATGTAGTGTTTGCGATTAGTCAGAAACAGGATTTCTATTCCGACATCAGAGAATGCATACTGGGGAGAAAACCATATAAATGTAGTGTTTGTGATTATTCATTCAGTCAAAAAAACAACTTTATCCGACATCAGAAAATACATACTGGTGAGAAACCTTATAAATGTACTGTTTGCCATATTATAAATTAGTCAGAAACAGGATCTATTCCAACATCAGAGAATGCATACTAGGGAGAAACCTCATAAATGTACCGTTTGCGATTATGTATGTAGTCAGAAACATCATCTAATCCAACATCAGAGAATGCATACTGGGGAGAAACCATATAAATGTAGTGTTTGTGATTATTCATTCAGTCAAAAATACAACTTTATCCGACATCAGAAAATACATACTGGGGAGAAACCTCATAAATGTACTGTTTGCGATTATGCATGTAGTCAGAAACATCATCTAATCCTACATCAGAGAATGCATACTGGGGAGAAACCTCATAAATGTACCGTTTGCGATTATGTATGTAGTCAGAAACATCATCTAATCCAACATCAGAGAATGCATACTGGGGAGAAACCATATAAATGTAGTGTTTGTGATTATTCATTCAGTCAAAAATACAACTTTATCCGACATCAGAAAATACATACTGGGGAGAAACCTCATAAATGTACTGTTTGCGATTATGCATGTAGTCAGAAACATCATCTAATCCTACATCAGAGAATGCATACTGGGGAGAAACCTCATAAATGTACTGTTTGCGATTATGCATGTAGTCAGAAACATCATCTAATCCGACATCAGAGAATGCATACTGGGGAGAAACCTCATAAATGTACTTTTTGTGATTATGTATGTAGTCAGAAACATCATCTAATTCGACATCAGATAATGCATACTGATGAGAAACCATATAAGTGTGGCGTTTGTGCTTATTCATTCAGTCGAAAACAAAACTTAATCAAACATCAGAGAATACATTGTGGAGAGAAACCTTATAAATGTGATGTTTCGGATGACAGAGGGAAATGTTTAAGAAATCACCAGAGTAAGCAAATGGATGAACATCCTTATCAATGTGATTTATGTCGATATGAGTGTATTTTTATGGATGATCTAATTATACATATAAAGGGACACCTCATTTAGACACTTTCAATATTTCTTCAGGATAAACTATTGTGATCATTCATCGTCCAAATCGGCGAACCAAATTGTGTAACACTTTCCCTCATATTAACACTTTCTGATGCCTCTGCAGCAGATGACTTTTGAAATAATTGTGAAAAAAGGAAAAATTGCTCATAATTTCAACTCTATTCAATAATCATGCTATCATTTATAGAGATTTTCTATGTTTTGGTCTTGATAATGTCTAAGTCGGCTGATGCAGAATTGTTGTATGTGGGAAAGGGTTAAGTAATGGGATTTTGACACTCCCAGACAGGGCTTTATGTAATAGTTTCCAAAAAGTTTGCAGATGACTATTTTAGAACAAAATAATAAAATGTACATGTATTGGTATATTTCGGCAGCCTTTTTAGATTATTCACCTGAGCCAAAGGCTCAATGTGATGTATCCTGATCACTCTCTGTCAGATGTATGATGTCCGTCATCGTCATTAACTTTAAGCTTTAAAGAAAATCTCCTCCTACGCCACAAGACCAATTTCAACCAAACTTCACAGGAATAATCCTTTGGTGGCCCTCTTTCAAAAAAATTCAAAGATATAAATTCTATGAAAACATCAAAAACGATGAAACATGCCATAACTTTAAAATTCATCTCTCTGAGTGTCCGATTCGATTCTAATTAGGTACATGTAGCAATGGTCCTTAGTGACCCTCTACAACGATTGATTGATTGGTTGAAAAACATGACTGACAGATGTCATCAGAAAAGTTGTAAAATGACAAAACTTTAATTTACATTCTTATTAAATTACTTATCTCACTTCAACCAAACTATACTTGAATGTTCATGTAGTGGTCCTCTTTTAAATTGTTCAAAGATAAATTTAGGGTAATCTTGGCCCTTTTGTTGGATGTGTTAATTGTTTTGTATACGCCGCCGGAGGCGGTCGTATATTGGCGTCATCTTCTCCGTCTGTCCGTCCGTACGTCCATTTCTTGTGAACGCATCTCCTCCTACGTTTCTGACCGTATCTTTTCAAAACTTGGTCATTGTCATGACTATAATGGGTAGATGTGCATGAAGCGGCGATTTTCCGGTTCATTGGTTTTTGCAAGATTTATGTCCCTTGTAACTTAGTCTCTGTAGCTAATTGATATTGCGGCTTGTGAACGCAACTCTTCCTACGTTTCTGACTGAATCTTTTCAAAACTTGGTCAATATCATTACTATAATGGGTAGATGTGCATGAGTCAGGGATTTTCCGGTTCTGCAATTTTTGCAATAGTTATGCCTTTCGAAACTTGGTCTCTATAGTATATTCACTTGCAGGGATCGAACCTACTACCCAGGCAACCATGATCTCAGGTCCCTGTCTCTTCCAGCTAAGCTAACTGGTCTCACAGACTTCATTTTGAGCTTATGTATACAGACATGTTAAAAGCAATAATTAAAAGGACCAATCTTGATCTTTATATTTTGTGGCGGCACTGGCACTCTTGTTTTAACTCACCTAAGCACGAAGTGTGAGGTGAACTTTTGTGATTCGGCGTCCGTCGTCGTCTGTACGTACGTCTGTTTATACTTTTCTACAAATGACTTCTTCTACTTAACCATCGGACTGATTTCAAAATAACTTCACCGGAATGTCCCGTATGTGGTGCTCTTTTAAAGTTGTTCAAGAAAATGTTATTCATAAAAGAAATTTGGTTGCTGCGGCATCAGAAAAGGTGAAAATTGCCAAAACTTTAAAAATCTTCTTAACCAAAATTACTGACCTGATTTAGAGATGATTTTGTACAAATGTTCCTTGGGTTACCCTCTAACAAGATTGTTCAAATAATTCCGATCAATTGAAAAACATGGCCATCAGGGGGCGGAGCTTGTTTTCCTTAGATGTGCATTGTGAAATCTTTAAAAAAAAATCTTGTCCAAAAGTACCAGCCCGATTTAAGATAATTTGGCACAAATGTTCTTAGGGGGGACCTTCTACCAAGGTTGTTCATATTAATCCGATTCGTTAAAAAAAAAAGTCTGTCAGGGGCGGGGCTTGTTTTCCTTATATGTAAATTGCAAAAGCTCCAAACATCTTATTGTCCAAAAGTACCTGCCCGATTAAAAAATGATTAGGCACAAATGTTCCTTGGGTGACCCTCTATCAAGATTGTTGGACATTATTCCGATCTGATGAAAAACATGGCCGCTAGGGGGCGGGGCTTGTTTTCCTTAAATGATAGTGAAAACTTAAAAAAATCTTTTTGCACTAAATCACTGGCCTGATTTGAAAATAATTCGGCACAAATGTTCCTTGTGTGACCCTCTGCCAAGATTGTTCAATTTATTCTGATCCGTTTAAAAACATGGCCATCAGGAGGGTTGCTTGTTTTATATGTATAGGGTAAAAACTTTGAAAACTATTGAAGTTCTATTAAATCAGGTGAGCGATATAGGGCCATCATGGCCCTCTTGTACAATATGTATTTCTTACTTTACACTATTATTGATAAGCCCTTTCCCTTGGATGCATTTGCAGCAGTTAAATTTTGAAAACATAATGAGGAATGTTTTCTTTTGCCGCATTGTTTTCAACTTAATCAACTTTCATTTATATAATGTTTGCATTTTAGCGCTCCTGAGCATGAAGTGCTCAAGGTGAGTTATTGTGATCGCCCTTTGTCTGGTGTGCATCGGCCTACCGTCGACATCTTCTCCTCTGTAAGCAGTGGGTCAATTGGGATGAAATTTTACAGGAAGCATCCTCACAATGTCTTCACCATGATTCCTACAGTGTTTGTTTCCATGCAGAATTCCGACTTCCATAGCAACCAAAAGAAAAACTCTTTAAGATCTTCTCCTTTCAAACTGGTTTGCAGATTTCCAAATAATTTGGAGAAATGATCTGTTGGAGACACTCTTTCAGATTCCTTCAAGCCATTTTAATTGGGCGAAAAACACTTACGTCAGGATGTTTGGCAGTTTTTCCGTATACGGCTATAGTGAAAACATTAAGATTCGACAGTATATGGTCGACTTGTAAATATTTTTTGTGGAATTGTGGCGACCCTCTTTCTGAAAACATAGGGGCGGAACTGTTTTGCCTTATATGGCTATAGTGAAAACTTTAAAATTCTTCTCCTCCCAACCTGATTTTCAAATAATTTTTTTGTAGAAATGCTCTTCGTGTGACCCTCTATCATGCCATAATATCGGATGAAAAACATGGCCACCAGGGGTCCTCATATGACTATAGTAAACACTTTAGATTTTTTCTCCTCGGAAAATATCGGGATGACTTTCAAATAATTTTGTAGACATGATCCTTGTGTGACCTTCTACTTGAAATTATGTTTATTGATCAAAAGACGCCCAGAGAGTAAGAATTAGTGGAATTAAATTGGGCCTCTTGTATAAGCTTAGCTGAATGCAAAATGAGTTATTGTTGTTGGCTTGACAAATCACATTGCAAATCGGGTGAGCAATCGTCCATAATTGCCCTTTTGTTTTTGCCTATTTTTCGATCACCTAAGCCAAAGGCTCAAAGTGATCTATTCTGATCACTCTCTTGTCGTCGTCAGTCCGTCGTTAACTTTTAGCTTTAAACAACATCTCCTAAAACCACTTGACCAATTTTAACCAAACTTTACAGGAAAAATATGTTGGTGGTCCTCTTTCAAAAGTGTGCTTTTGGTTGCTGCGGCATCTTTAAATTTCTGCTTGTCGGATTCCAACATAATTTGACAGAAATGTGCCTTGGGTTACTCTCGACAAAAGTTGTTCAAGCCATAATGATTAGATGAAAAACCTGGCAGCCAGGCGGCATCAGAAAAGGAGCAAAATGAAAAGAACTTCATTTCGATGAAAGCGCTTGGCTGACTTCAAGAATTACGTGTAGCATACATATGGCATCATAAAAGGGATACAATTAATTTTAAAGTTCAAATGACATCTCCTCATCCAATGAACCCATTTTAACCAAACTTAAAGGGAATCTTACTTATGGGGGTCCTCTTTAACAAATGTTCAAAGATAAAAATTATAAATAGAACTTTGGTTGCTGCGGCATCAGAAAGGGGGAAAAATACCATAACTTTAACATTCTTCTTCTCTGAATCCACAGTGAAGTTGCCTGATTCAAAAATAATTTGGTAGTAAGAGTCCTTCAACGACACAAGTTGTTCAAGCTATATTGATTGGTTGAAACACATTGCCACCATTTGGCATCATAAAAGGGGCAAATTGACAACTTTAAAATCATACTTATTAAGCTCCTGTCTGGTTCCAGGATGTTTAAGCAGATGCTCCTTTAGTGACACTGTGCATGATTTAATCAAGCAATATTGATTGTTTGAAAAGGATAGCTGCCAGGCGGAATCAACAAAGGGGTAAAATGAACTTCAGTTTCAAACGACATCTCCTCTTAAACCAATGGACATATCCAACAAACTTCTCAGAAACGTCCCTGTGGTGGTCACCTTTCAAATTGTTCAAAGACGTTATGCCTAATCACAAATGTACTTTACTGATAAACTGTTTCATTTGTAGTTATTACCACTCTTGATCAAATTTTCCCTTTTATTAACAGTTTGCTAGAATGCTATCTCTCAGGTGATCAATTTAGTGCCAGCTTGGCCCTCTTGTTTGTCAAAATCATCTGCTGAAAAACCCTTTACCACATATTGACACTTGCTGATGCCTTTGCAGCAGATGACTTATGAAAACAATGTGGTGAAAGAATTTTTTTCGAAGTTGTCTGCTGCAGAATTGTTGTATGTGGGAAAGGGTTAATATAACATACAGGTATTGAATGTGGGAAAGGTTTAATAGAACATATATGTATTGAATGTGGGAAAGGGTAAATAGAACATATCGGTATTGTATGTGGGAAAGGGTTAACAGAACATATAGTGAATATGGGAAAGAGATAATAGAACATCAAGGTATTGAATGTGGAAAAGGGTTAATAGAACATATAGATATTGTATGTGGGAAAGGGTTAATAGAAAATTCAGGTATTGAATGTGGGAAAGGATAATATAACATTTAAGTATTGAATGTTGGAAAGGGTTAATAAAGGTATTGAATGTGGAAAAGGGTTAATAGAACAATTAGGTATTGGATTTGGAAAAGGGTTAACAGAACATATCGGTATTGAATGTGGGAAATGGTTAATAGAACATACAGGTATTGAATGTGGGAAAGGGTTTATAGAACATATATGTATTGCATGTGGGAAAGGGTTAATAGAACATATCGGTATTGAATGTGGGAAAGGGTTAATAAAACATAGAGTGAATATGGGAAAGGGTTTATAGAACATATAGGTATTGAATGTGGGAAAGGGTTAATAGAACATAAAGGTATTGAATGTGGAAAAGGGTTAATAGAACATAGATATTGTATGTGGGAAAAGGTTTATAGAACATATAGGTATTGAATGTGTTAAAAGGTTAATAGAACATATAGGTATTGAATGTGGGAAAGGATTAATAGAAAATACAGGTATTGAATGGGGAAAGGGTTAATAGAACATACAGGTATTGAATGTGTGTAAGGGTTAATAGAACATACAGGAAATGTATGTTGGAAAGGATTAATAGAAAATACAGATATTGAATGTGGGAAAGGGTTAATAGAACATATAGGTATTGCATGTGGGAACATACAGGTATTGAATGTGTGTAAGAGTTAATAGAACATATAGGTATTGAATATGGGAAAGGATTAATAGAAAATACAGATATTGAATGTGGGAAAGGGTTAATAGAACATATAGGTATTGCATGTGGGAAAGGGTTATATAACATACAGGTATTGAATGTGTTTAGGGTTAATAGAACATATAGGTATTGAATATGGGAAAGGATTAATAGAAAATACAGATATTGAATGTGGGAAAGTGTTAATAGAACATACAGGTATTGCATGTGTGTAAGGGTTAATAGAACATACAGGTAATGAATGTAGGAAAGGATTGATAGAAAATATAGATATTGAATGTGGGAAAGGGTTAATAGAATATACAGGTATTGAATGTGGGAAATTGTTAATATAACATACATGTATTGAATGTGGGAAAGGATTAATAGAACATACAGATATTGAATGTGGGAAAGGATTAATAGAAAATATAGATATTGAATGTGGGAAAGGATTAATAGGATATAGGTATTGAATGCGGGAAATGGTTAATAGAACATACAGCTATTGACTGGTAAAGGGTTATTAGAAAATACAGGTATTGAATGTGGGAAAGGGTAATAGAACATATCTGTATTGAATATGGGAAAGGGTATTAGAACATATCGGTATTGAATGTGGGAAAGGGTTAACAGAACATATAGGTATTGAATGTGGGAAAGGTTTAATAGAACATATAGGTATTGAATGTGGGAAAGGGTAATAGAACATACAGATATTGACTGGTTAAGGGTTATTAGAAAATACAGGTATTGAATGTTGGAAAGGGTATTAGAACATATCGGTATTGAATGTGGGAAAGGGTTAACAGAACATAGGTATTGAATGTGGGAAAGGTTATTAGAATATACAGGTATTGAATGTGGGATAGCGTTAATAGAACATACAGGTATTGAATGTGGGAAAGGGTAATAGAACATATTGGTATTGAATGTGGAAAAAGGTTAATAGAACATATAGGTCATGACTGTGGGAAAGGGTTAATAAAACATACATGTATTGAATGTGGGAAAGGGTTAATAGAACATACAGGAATTGAATGTGGGAATGGGTATTAGAATATACAGGTATTGAATGTGGGAAAGGGTATTAGAATATACAGGTATTGAATGTGGGAAAGGGTTAATAGAACATACAGATATTGAATGTTGTAAATTGTAAGCTAAGCATGTCATGATTTCCATGCTGACAGATGAGTCAACTCAGTTATAACAGAAATGGGATATTAATAATAACTTTGAACCCCAGCTCGGCCATTCAATCTCTCTGCTAAGGATTGACAAAAGTCATACTTCCTCTAGCAATGAGCATACTACTCTATGAGGGAAGGTAAAGGTGGCCCGGTGAGAATATTTTGAGGAATATGTGCAGAGCTGTAAGTAACGGGTATTTTGCATGTTCTAAAGTTCATATTTGACCCATGAAACCTATTTTGTGTGTACTTAAAATGATCGTCTCAGTGAGGCGATTCTTTTAAGTACCCATAACATAGGTTTCGATGAGTGCTAACAGAGATATCGCGGAAGCAAGACCTATTCACTCGTCATTTAATAGACCTCTGCTGGTGTGAGAAAGCCACATATATGTTGGGTGACCTGGTCATCCTGATGTAACTGAAATACCGCGTCGTTAATCTCTGTCAATTATACAACCGGGATAACATAATTTGTGAAGTCATATAAGTGATATGATGTAATACTTTTTTGTTTTCCATTGTTCTATTAAAATTGAAGGACTCAATGATATTTTTGTTTATTTGTCTATGTAAAGAATGCATTTTGTCAATTAATAAAAATTATCTATCTATCTGTCTGTCTGTCTATGTGTACAAACAAACAATTGGTAATTGACCAAGGACAAATATTATTTGAGCTATTGGCCAATATGCGGAGACTATCCAAGGTATTTCTTAGACTCAACCAAAAATCATTGTCTTTAAATCTCTGTTTGTGTGTGTGCTCTTTACGCCGCTTTCAAGAATGTTTCAGTTATATCATGGTGTTTCCTGGTTAAGTTACCAGTACTAAATCTATCCTCACAACAGCTAGACAGTCTGGAGTAGACGAATTAAAAAAAAACTTGGCGAAATACACGAACAATCTTTGCAAGGGAAAGAATACTTATTAAACAGAGATGAAAACACTGTGAAAAATTGCTTCCCACAATGTTTTCAAAAATTAGTCTGCTGCAGAGGCGTCAGAATGCGCCTGTATGCGGTTAGGGGCAAAGTCCTGCTCAAATTTCGACAGGGAATTTCTTACCAAAGATATAACTTGACGTGCAATTTCCAATGATAGGTCTCTTAACCTTTATCAATATAACACATTCTTCACATTTGAATGTGACGGAATCGCTCTCTTTTGATAAATTCCATGTCGCCGATAATTTGGAAATGAGTATAACGGGTACAGGTGAACCCTTTCCCACATACAACAAATCTGCAGCAGGCGGTTTTGAAAACATCTACACTCATACAAGGAAGAGCTCCATAAATGAAGTGAATTTCTTGAATACAGTTTAAAACATTGTGTCAAACGGAGAAATTGTTTTCAAACTGTGTCTGCTAAAGATAAAGGATTTAACTTGAAATAGTCATATATAGGGGTTGATTGATTGATTTTTTAGCTGACTAAAAGGTGAGTTTTTGTGATTGCCTTTTGTCCGTCGTTCGTCCGTCGTCAATAATTTGCTTGTAAACACTCTTGAGGTCACTTTTATCATCCAATCTTCATTAAACTTATTCAGTTTGTAAATCTTGCTGATTTCTAGACCACGATCGAATATGGGTTATGTCGGGTCAAAAACTAGGTCACAATGCCAAATTAAAGGAAAATCTTGTTAGCACTCTGGAAGATGCCTTTTTGGTTTGAGCATGATGAAACTTTGTCAGAATATTTGCCTGGATAATATATAAACTAGGTCACTAGGCCAAATTGTAGATTTTTTTTTAACACTCTAGTCTTTTTAGCTCACCTACATGTATGCACGAAGTGCAAGGTGAGCTATTGTGATCACATTTTGTCCGGCGTCCGACCGTCGTGCATCGTCAACATTTGAGCTTGTTAACACTCTACAGGCTACATTTTGCATCCAATATTCATGAAAGTTTATCAGAACATTCATCTCCATCAAATCTTGGACAAGTTCGAAACTGGGCCATATGAGCTCAAAAACTAGGTCACTAAGTCAAATTGAAGGGAAATCTTGTTAACACTCTGGAGGCCACATTTTCAACTTGAGCATGTTGAAACTTTATCAGAATGTTTGTCTTGATGATATGTAGGTCAAGTTCGAACATGGGTCAAGTCAGGTCAAAAAGTAGGTCACTAGGTCAAATTGAAGGAAACTCTTGTTAACACTCCAGAGGCCGCAATTTTTGCTTCAGGAGTTTGAAATTTTATCAGAATGTTTGTCTTCAAAATTTCTATGTCAAGTTCGAATATGGGCCAAATTGAAGGAAAATCTTGTTAACACTGTAGAAGCCGCATTTTCAACTTGAGCATGTTGAAACTTTATCAGAATGTTTGTCTTAATGATATGTAGGTCAAGTTCGAACATGGGTTATGATGGGTCAAAAAATAGGTCACTAGGTCAAATTGAAGGAAAATCTTTTTAACACCCTAGATGCCACAATTTTTCTTCAGAAGTTTGAAATTTTGTCAGAATGTTTGTCTGAAAAATATCTAGGTCAAGTTCAAATATGGGTCATATTGGGTCGGAAACTAGGTCATTAGGCCAAATTGTGGGAAAAATCTTGTTAACTCTGTAGAAGCCGCATGTTTTGCTTCAGTGGCTAACATTGGTTAGAATGTTGAGTTGAATGATGTCTAGGTCAAGTGCGAATATGGTCATGCCGGGTTAAAAACTAGGTCACTAGTCCAAATTGAAGGATAATCTTGTTAACACTATGGATACTGCATTTTTAACTTGAGCATGATGAAAATTTATCAGAATGTTTTTCTTGATAATATGTAAGTCAAGTTCGATCATGGGTCATGTTGGGTCATAAAATAGGTCACTAGGTCAAATTGAAGGAAAATCTTATTAACACTTTAGAGGCCGCATTTTTTGCTTCAGAAATTTGAAATGTTATCAGAATGTTTGTCTTTAAGATATATATGTCAAGTTCGAATATGGGTCATATTAGGTCAGAAACTAGGTCACTAGGCCAAATTGAAGGAAAATCTTGTTAACTCTGTAGAAGACGCATTTTTTTGCTACAGCAGCTTGACATTTAATGAGAATGTTTATCTAAATGATATATAAGCCAAGTTCGAATATGGGTGATGTAGGTCACTAGGCCAAATTGATGGAAAATATTGTTAACACTTTGGATGCCGCATTTTTGAAATTTGGTCAGAATGTTTGTCTGAATTATATCGAGGTCATGTTCGAATATGGGTCACATTGGGTCAGAAACAAGGTCAATAAAGGAAAACATTGTTTACATTCCGGAGGCCGCATTTTTACTTTGAGGAAGTTGAAACTTTGTCAGAATGTTGTCTTGATGATATCTAGTCCATGTTGGAATATGGGTCATATCAGGTAAAACAATATAGATCACTAGGCCAAATGAAGGAAAATCTTATTAACAGTGTGGAGTTCAGAATAATTGTCTTGATGTGTTTTGCATTGCAGTATATTGTATAATTAAGGTGAGCGATTCAGGGCCATCATGGCCCTCTTGTTCTGATTTAAGCAGCTTGAATCTTTGTCAGAAAGTTTGTCTTGATGATATCTAGGCCTAGTTCAAATATGGGTCATTTGAGGTAAAAATAACTAGAGCACCAAGCCTAATTGAAGGACAATCTTGTTAAAACTCTGGAAGCTGCATTTTTAGCTTGAGCATGTTGAAACTTTGTCAGAATGTTTGTCTTGATGATACATAGGCTCAAGTTCGAATATGGTCCGGTCAAAAACTAAAAAAGACTAATGTTGAATATGGGTTATGTCCGGTTAAAAACTAAGTCAGTAGGCCAATATTGAGAAAAATCTTGTTAACTCTATAGAGACAAACATTTTTCACAAATGTTCATCTACTAAGATTGATTGAATTATTTCGATGATATGATCCGTTAAAATGATGGTTTCTCTTATTAAGTCTTAAATAGCACACGATCAGGTGAGCGATCCAGGGCCTCATGGCCCTCTTGTTTAGTGTTTTACGCCGCTTCAACAATTATTTTTAGTTATATCTCGGCGTCTTCTGGGTAAGTCACCAGTACTACTGGTCCATTTATCCTGACACCACCAACCCCGCAACCTAGGCGACAAAAAGGGCAGCCATTGCTACCATTGTTAAGGTCTTTGAGATGACCCCGGCCGGGAATCAAACCAGCGATCTACCGCACCGAGGCGAACCCTCTACCACTACACCACCGAGTGTGTGTGTGTGTGTGTGTATATACAACATATATAGACTACATTGCCCTGAAAGAGTTTTGAAATGAGTTAATGAAAAAATGGCGTTAAGCCCCTATCAATCAAGTTCGGAAATGAGTTAATGGAAATGAGCCTGCCTCGTTATATGAAAACCCAACCATTGGGTCAGGAGCTTCCCTGTTCTCGATCCAGTCATACAAAACATCTTTTGAAATAAGATCTGGAGAAAGGTACCTCTATTCAGGTCTACACTTGAGATGTGCTCTTCTAAAACCAACGTTAACCCTTTACAAAATACCGACGCTTTCTGACTCCTCTGTAGCAGACAACATTTTAAAACAATGTGACAAAATAAGAAATTGCTCAATATGAGCTCTTTTGCTTCTGCCATACTGTTTTCAACCCTATTCGATAATACCTTAATTTAAAGACAATTTCCAAATTTGTGCCCAGATAATTTCAAAGTCCTCTGCTGCGGATTTGTATAAGGGAAAGGGGTAAAGTCGTTTGCAACCAGTGTAGAACCAGATCAGACTGCAATGAGTGACAGAAGTCTCTACACATGTACTACGTATAAAGACAAATGTTATTGCCCTGTCCGTCAGTCTGTACGTCAAACTTGCATAGCAGGAGTTCCACATAACTCGTAGGCTTCTAATTTCACGGAATGATTCGTCTAGGTGAAAAGATGAGCGCTTTAGCTTTTGGGGTCAAATCTGTTTCTGTTCAATAACTCTTTGACCCGGAGTCTTCATATACGAAGTAGCTGACCCCTATAGTTGTTGGGGTCACTGGTTCAAAGAGCAGGGTCCCATTAGCCTTAACGGTAAAAGTATGTTTCCCCTGAAAACCTCAAAAAGCTTTCGTCCCAGAGTCTTCAAACATTATAGGATGATTTGAGTTATTTAGTAGATTACCACTAATATTTTTCGGGTGACTGGGTCAAATGTCAATGTCACTTGACTGTTAAGGTTAAGGAGACATACGCTTTTTCGAAAAAGCATTTTCTCGTTACGATAAGGCTGATTTTCAAACTGCCATGGGTGAGACATGGTTTTGTTTAAAAACAACCATCTAGTTTGACTTGTTTGGTGTTTGTAGTCCGGAAAAACAGATTTCCGCTCCTTTGTTTTTGTTTAAGTCTACAAAAGATATTATCACATCATTGGTGTATAAATAAATGTGTATTTTGTAATTGATGAATGCTATAAACGTTTGTATATGATGTTTAATGCTGAATAAAGATATTGTATTGTATTGTATTGTATTGTATTGTATTGTGTCAGGATAATCGTAACATCAAAGGTCAAGCTCAATCTGGAATTAAAGCGACAAATGACTGATGTGGTTTATTTCAATATTAGTTTTGTATATTGCATGTCTTACTCTTAAATTAAACGAGAAATAAAATGAATTAAAAAGTTTAACCAATAAAATATATTTTTTATAATTGACACATTCCCTGATAGGCACAACTTTAGACACCTTTGCTTCTGACACTTTTTAAAAACTATAGCGGAGTTGATTGATTGTTTGATGTTTAATGCCGTTTTCAGCAAGTTTTCAGTTATCTCAAGACGTTTCCTGGTTAAGTTACCAGTACTAGATACGCTCTACCACTACACCACCGAGGCAGTTAAAAAAAAGAGAGAATTGTCTCGAAATGACCAAGTTCTCACACTGTACCTGAGAATTTTCAACTCATAATTGAAGTTTGGAAACGTTGTATTCAATATTGACACTGAAAGGAACTGTTGGCGGAAATTTGCATGTTTTGATAATTCTAAAGCATTGACTCATGTTGAAGAGTATCAAACTGGTCTTGATTAAACATGAAATACGTACATGTAGGCTTGCACATTTGCTTGACATTTGCATTCCGAACATTAATTAGTGATTTTCAATGGTTGTCCGCAAATAAAAAATATTTGTTATTACATGGAAAGAACTTAGAATTGTACGTATCATACAAAGTGTGTTTTAGTAGACCAAGCATAATCTGTGTCACGCTCATCTGTCCTTACTTTATGATCTAGGTGTGCCCACTTTAGGTCTAAACTATCTGTGACCATTTTCATGCCCAGAACTAGCTGTGCCCTATTTCATATTCTGACCTAGCTGTGTCCACATTATTGCCTTGACATAGTTGGGTCAACATTAATGCCTTGACCTAGATGTGTCCACATTCATGTATTGACCTAGTTGTTACCACGTTCATGTCTACACATAGCTTCCATGCCCTGATGTGTCCACATTCAAGTCTTAACCTAGCTGTGCCCACATCCTTGCCTCGATCTACATGTGTCCACTATCATTCATGCCCTGACCTACGTGTGTCCAAGTCCATGCCCTGGCCTAGATGTGTCCAATATCATGCCCTGACCTAGATGTGTCAACTTTGATGTCCTGACCTAGCTGTGCCCACATTCATGCCTTGACCTATATGTGTCCAATATCATTCCTTGACCTAGCTGTGCCCACATTCATGCCCTGACCTATATGTGTCCAATATCATTCCTTGACCTAGATGTGCCCACATTCATGCCCTGACCCACACGTGTCCCAGTCCATGTCCTGACCTAGATGTGTTAACATTCATGTCTTGACCTTGCTGTGTGCTTACCATTTCTTGATTGATTAAAAAACCATTGGATTTTTAATGTGACTAAAACAATAGTATACTGTTCTGTCAGGATTTTCCAGAACCCCTGAATCATCCATACATACGCATGTGATATTTTGTAACAACACTTTCCATGTTACCATGTTTTTTTCTCTCTCTATAATATACAAGTAAATATACAATTACATAAATAAAGTATAAAACAAATTTATACACAAACATGACCAGAAAAAAAACTAAATTCATGCTTATATACGTTTGAATAAGATTGGTTGACTGGGGTTTAATGCCATTTCAAAAATGTTTCTGTCATATCACGCTGGCCAGTTCACCTACTCATATGTTTCTAGGCTTTCTCACACCAGTACTTTCCAAGCATCTGGCTGCTTTTCAGCATGGACTGATAGCCCATTGGTGGACGTTTGTCAAACGTCGAAACGAGCTGGCGTTCAAACTCACAACCCAAGGATTGACAGCCTGCGTCGCTACAGACTGCGCTACAAGGGTTCTTGAGTAAGAACGCATATAGAGGTGTGTGAAGTTAGCACGTAGCTCGTAGGTCGACAGTCAAATTTATTTTCAGAAAGTGTCGACCTGGCGCGTAGGTCGTAGGTCGACAGTCAGATTCACATCAAGATAGTGTTGACCTGGCGCGTAGGTCGTAGGTCGACAGTCAATTTTATGCTCAGAAAGTGCTGATCTGGCTCGTAGGTCGTAGGTCGACAGTCAAACTTATGTTCAGAAAGTGTCGACCTGGTGCGTAGGTCGTAGGTCGACAGTCAGATTCACATTAATATAGTGTTGACCTGGCGCGTAGGTCGTAAGACGACAGTCAGAATCCCATTAAGACAGTGTTGACCTGGCGCGTAGGTCGTAGGTCGACAGTCAGATTCACATTAAGATAGTGTTGACCTGGCGCGTAGGTCGTAGGTCGACAGTCAAACTTATGTTCAGAGAGTGTTGACCTGGCGCGTAGGTCGTAGGTCGACAGTCAAATTTATTTTCAGAAAGTGTCGACCTGGCGCGTAGGTCGTAGGTCGACAGTCAGATTCACATTAAGATAGTGTTGACCTGGCGCGTAGGTCGTAGGTCGACAGTCAGATTCACATTAAGATTGTGTTGACCTGGCGCGTAGGTCGACAGTCGACAGTCAGATTCACATTAAGATAGTGTTGAACTGGCGCGTAGGTCGTAGGTCGACAGTCAATTTTATGCTCAGAAAGTGTTGATCTGGCTCGTAGGTCGTAGGTCGACAGTCAAACTTATGTTCAGAAAGTGTTGACCTGGCGCGTAGGTCGTAGGTCGACAGTCAAATTTATTTTCAGAAAGTGTCGACCTGGCGCGTAGGTTGTAGGTCGACAGTCAGATTCACATTAAGATAGTGTTGACCTGGCGCGTAGGTCGTAAGTCGACAGTCAGAATCCCATTAAGACAGTGTTGACCTGGCGCGTAGGTCGTAGGTCGACAGTCAATTTTATGCTCAGAAAGTGTTGATCTGGCTCGTAGGTCGTAGGTCGACAGTCAAATTTATTTTCAGAAAGTGTCGACCTGGCGCGTAGGTCGTAGGTCGACAGTCAGATTCACATTAAGATAGTGTTGACCTGGCGCGTAGGTCGTAGGTCGACAGTCAAACTAATGTTCAGACAGTGTTGATCTGGCGCGTAGGTCGTAGGTCGACAGTCAAATCTATGTTCAGAAAAATGTCGACCTGGCGCGTAGGTCGTAGGTCGAGAGTCAAACTGGTGTTCAGAAAGTGTTGACCTGGCGCGTAGGTCGTAGGTCGACAGTCAGATTTATTTTCAGAAAGTGTCGACCTGGAGCGTAGGTCGTAGGTCGACAGTCAGATTCACATTAAGATATTGTTGACCTAGCGCGTAGGTCGTAGGTCGACAGTCAATTTTATGCTCAGAAAGTGTTGATCTGGCTCGTAGGTCGTAGGTCGACAGTCAAATTTACATTAAGATAGTGTTGACATGGCGCGTAGGTCGTAGGTCGACAGTCAAATTTTATTTTCAGAAATTGTCCACCTGGTTCGTAGGTCGTAAGGTCGACAGTCAGATTCACATTACGATAGTGTTGACCTGGCGCGTAGATCGTAGGTCGACAGTCAAATTTACATAAAGATCGTGTTGACCTGGTGCGTAGGGCATAGGTCCACAGTCAAACTTATGTTCAGAAAGTGTTGACCTGATGCTAAGGTCGTAGGTCGCACTCACATTTATTTTTAGAAAGTGTCGACCTGGCGCGTAGGTCGTAAGTCGACAGTCAGAATCACATTAAGATAGTGTTGACCTGGCGCGTAGGTCGTAGGTCGACAGTCAAACTTATGTTCTGAAAGGGTTGACCTGGCGCGTAGGTCGTAGATCGACACTCAAATTTATTTTCAGAAAGTGTTGACCTGGCGCTTAGGTCGTAGGTCGACACTCACATTTATTTTCAGAAAGTGTCGACCTGGCTCGTAGGTCGTAGCTCGACTGTCACATTTTTTTTCAGAGAGTGTCGACCTGGCGCGAAGGTCGTAGGTTGACACTCACATGTTCTTCAGAAAGTGTCGACCTGGCTCGTAGGTCGTAGGTCGACACTCACATTTATTTTCAGAATGTGTCGACCTGGCTCGTAGGTCGTAGGTCGACACTTACATTTATTTTCAAAAAGTGTCGACCTGGAATGTAGGTCGTAGGTCGACACTCACACTTATGTACAGACTGTGTCGACCTGGCGCGTAGGTCGTAGGTCGAGTCTGCCGCAGTTTGAACGCCAGCTCGTTTCGACGTTTGACAAACGTCCACCAGTGTATTGCGGCGAGCACTCCTGCCTACATGCCATTGTCACGGGTGTGGAACAAAAATGAATTCTCAGGAGTGGAACACCTTTTTTTTATCTCACGGGAGTGGAATAACGGCCTTAAAGCGGATTTCTATCCGAGTCTGCCGTGTGTCTTACGAGGAGCACTCTTACGGGAAGCACTTTTTTTTATATTTCTCACGGGAGTGGAATAACGGCCTTAAGGCGAATTTCTACCTTAGTGTGCCACGTGTATTACGGGGAGCACTCTGGCCTACAGTCCCTTGTCACGGGAGTGGACCAAAAATAAATTCTTACAGGAGTTGAACACATACGCTATACGTCTACCCGCGCTGACGGCGAAGTGCTGGCCTTGTTTAAGGCAAGCACTCCGCTGGTAGTATGGCACATGTGAGCCGGGGCCGCATGTTCTATAAGGCAGGTCCCGCAATCTATCAGCGCTGCCGGCGAAGTGCTGAGCCTTGTTTCAGGCGATTACCCCGCTGGTAGTAGGGGAAATATGAGCCGTGGCCGCATATGCTATACGGCAGGTCCCGCCGTACCCGCGCTAACGGCCAAGTGCTGGGCCTTGTGTTAAGCGAGCACTCCGCTGCTAGTAGGGGAAATGTGAGCCGGGTCCGCATATAATACAAGGCAGGTCCCGTCTATGATCATTTCACGAAATTATATAGTCTCGTGTAGACTAGTTAGTCCAGTAACGTTGCCTGAGATTTCCCCTACTAGAGACATTTTTTACTTTGACATTGACTCTCTCTGGTTCCTTTCCTCGCCTGGGTGGAAGACCTTATTGCCATTTGACGTTAAAGACGCCGCAGGTTGTGTACATTCTAATACACCCCCTGCCTCTTCTAATGATTAGTATGACTGACGTACCCCTACTTCCACAGTGTTTTGGAGGTATAACTCCTTAGGAATTGTTCCTTTTCAGAATTCGCTCTTAAATGTAAGCGTTCTGAGGGCCACAACAGTTTGCCTTTACTCGTTGTGTCTCTGAAATTAAGTAGATGGTTCTACATCATGTTGACATATCCAATCTAACAAGTGGTCCCGGTCCTTGCCAGCTCCTGCCACAACCACACAGGGCCTACAAGTCTCTACTTAATTACCCTTGCCTAAATGCGATACACCCTACCCTGCCCCCTTCGGACAGTGAATGCTCCGCGTCTTATCAGCTACACCAATGCGTCGTCTTAAGAGAGTGGTTGTAACTCCCGCCGTTTAACCGCGCGTACGGCGAAGTGCTCACCTCGTTTCTAGGCAGCACTCTGCGTATGGCTGGGTAAATGTGCGCTGGGGCCGAAGTCGCATTTGCGAACCCGCGTACGCAGCGAATTGCTAGGCCTTGTGTCAAGGGGAGACGTGATGGGCTCCCCGGCAGAGGCTCGAAAGAAGGAAATAAAATAATAAAAATAAAGTACGACCGAACACTTCCCATTGCGTTCCGCTTTTATGTTAGACAAAGTGGCGCAGTCTACCCGCGCCGACGGCGAAGTGCTGAGCCTTGTTTGACACTAGCACTCCACTGTAAGCCGTGACCGCGGAACTTTTGTTCTAGAAGACTGACAGCTCGTCAACTCGCCCGATCCGTAGAGTGCATATGCAGGACGCGTAAGCTATCGCCTTTACGGGTACAGCTGATGCGGTTTCGGGGGAAAATGCAGTTTCCCGATTTCCCTCTTTGTTGCATGTGATTTTTCACAATGGAGTGGAACACTTTTTCTTTTTTCGCACGGGAGCTGACGGCCTCAAGTCGGATTTTTACCCGAATTTCTCGCGTGTATTACGGGCAGCACTCTGTCCTACATGCCCTTGTCACGGGAGTGGAACAAAAACAAATTCACAATGGAGTGAAACACTTGTTTTTTTGTTTTTTTTCACACGGGAGTGCAACAACGGCCTTAAGTCGTGAATGACGGACAGCATTCTGTCCGACAGGCCCTTATCACGGGAGTGGAACCAAAAATAAATTCACAATGGAGTGGAAAACTTTTTTTCTTTTCCTCATGGGAGTGGAAGTCGGAGTTCTACCCGAGTCTGCTGCGTAAATTACCGGCAGCACTCTGTCTTACAGGCCCTTGGCACGGGGAGTGGAACAAGACAATATTTCACAATGGAGTGGAACACTTTATTTATTTTCTTTAGATTAGGGTTAGCCTTCTGTAAGGGGAGCACTCCGCTGCCGGCCCGAAGAAAAAGGAGCCGGGTCCCGCATTCGCAAACACGCGTACGCAGCGAATTGCTTGGCCATGTGTCAAGGGAGCACTCCGCTGGTGGCCCGAAGAAATACGCGCCGGCCCCGCATTCGCGAACACGCGTACGCAGCGAATTGCTTGGCTTTGTGTAAGGGGAGCACCCCGCTGCCGGCCCGAAGAAAAAGGCGCCGGGCACCGCATTTGCGAACCCGCGTAGGCAGCGAAGTGCTAGGCCTTGTGTCAGGGGAGCACTCCACTGCTGGCCCAGAGAACTAGGCGAAGGCTCCCGCACTTGCGAACCCGCGTACGCTGAGAAGTGCTAGGCCTTGTGACAGTCCCGCCGATAAGCCGCGCTGACGGCGAAGTACTCGCCGTCGTTTTCAGGCAGCACTCTGTGTATGGCTAGGGAAATGTGCGCTGGGGCCGAATTCGCTATACAGGAATCCTAGGTCCCTACCCTTAAGAGAGTGGTTGTTACTCCCGCCGGTTACCCGCGCGTACGGCGAAGTGCTCGCCTCTTTCTAGGCAGCACTCTGGGTATGGCTGGGGAACACTATCTTAATTTAAATTTGACTGTCGACCTACGACCTACGCGCCAGGTCAACACTATCTTAATATGAATCTGAATGTCGACCTACGAGCCAGGTCGACACTTTCTGAAAATAAATCTGACTGTCGACCTACGACCTACGCGCCAGGTCAACACTATCTTAATGTAAATTTGACTGTCGACCTACGACCTACGCGCCAGGTCAACACTATCTGAATGTAAATTTGACTGTCGACCTACGACCTATCAGCTAGATCAACACTTTCTGAGCATAAAATTGACTGTCGACCTACGACCTACGCGCCAAGTCAACACTGTCTTAATGTGAATCTGACTGTCAACCTAAAACCTACGCGTCAGGTCGACAATGTCTTAATGGGATTCTGACTGTCGACTTACGACCTACGCGCCAGGTCAACACTATCTTAATGCGAATCTGACTGTCGACCTACGACCTACGCGCCAGGTCAACACTGTGTTAATTGGAATTTGACTGTCGACTTAAGACCTACGCGCCAGGTCAACACTATATTAATGTGAATCTGACTGTCGACCTACGACCTACGAGCCAGATCAACACTTTCTGAGCATAAAATTGACTGTCGACCTACGACCTACGCGCCAGCTCAACACTTTCTGAACATAAGTTTGACTGTCGACCTACGACCTACGAGCCAGATCAACACTTTCTGAGCATAAAATTGACTGTCGACCTACGACCTACGCGCCAGGTCAACACTATCTTAATGTGAATCTGACTGTCGACCTACGACCTACTTGCCAGGTCGACACTTTCTGAAAATAAATTTGACTGTCGACCTACGACCTACGCGCCAGGTCAACACTTTCTGAACATAAGTTTGACTGTCGACCTACGACCTACGAGCCAGATCAACACTTTCTGAGCATAAAATTGACTGTCGACCTACGACCTACGCGCCAGGTCAATACTATCTTAATGTGAATCTGACTGTCGACCTACGACCTACGCGCCAGGTCAACACTGTCTTAATGGGATTATGACTGTCGACTTACGACCTACGCGTCAGGTCAACACTCTCTGAAAATAGGTTTGACTGTCGACCTACGACCTACGACCGAGATCAACACTTTCTGAGCATAATATTGACTGTCGACCTACGACTTACGCGCAAGGTCAACACTCTCTGAACATAAGTTTGACTGTCGACCTACGACCTACGCGCCAGGTCAACACTGTCTTAATGGGATTCTGACTGTCGACTTACGACCTACGCGCCAGGTCAACACTATCTTAATATGAATCTGACTGTCGACCTACGACCTACACGCCAGATCGACACTTTCTGAAAATAAATTTGACTGTCGTGCTACGACCTACGCGCCAGGTCAACCCTTTCGGAACATAAGTTTGACTGTCGACCTACGACCTACGAGCCAGATCAACACTTTCTGAGCATAAAATTGACTGTCGACCTACGACCTACGCGCCAGGTCAACACTATCTTAATGTGAATCTGACTGTCGACCTACGACCTACGCGCCAGGTCAACACTATCTTAATGTGAATCTGACTGTCGACCTACGACCTACGCGCCAGGTCAACACTGTCTTAATGGCATTCTGACTGTCGACCTACGACTTACGCGCCAGGTCGACACTTTCTGAAAATAAATGTGACTGTCGACCTACGACCTACGCGCCAGGTCAACACTTTCTGAACATAAGTTTGAATGTCGACCTACGACCTACGAGCCAGATCAACACTTTCTGAACATAAAATTGACTATCGACCTACGACCTACGCGCCAGGTCAACACTCTCTCAAAAAAAGTTTGACTGTCGACCTACGACCTACGCTCCAGGTCAACACTATCTTAATGTGAATCTGACTGTCGACCTACGACCTACGCGCCAGGTCAACACTGTCTTAATGGGTTTCTGACTGTCGACTTACGACCTACGCGCCAGGTCAACACTATCTTTATGTGAATCTGACTGTCGACCTACGACCTACGCGCCAGGTCAACACTGTCTTAATGTGAATCTGACTGTCGACCTAGGACCTACGCGCCAGGTCGACACTTTCTGAAAATAAATTTGACTGTCGACCTACGACCTACGAGCCAGATCAACACTTTCTGAGCATAAAATTGACTGTCGACCTACGACCTACGCGCCAGGTCAACACTCTCTGAACATAAGTTTGACTTTCGACCTACGATCTACGCGCCAGGTCAACACTGTCCTAATGGGATTCTGACTGTCGACTTACGACCTACGCGCCAGGTCAACACTATCTTAATGTGAATCTGATTGTCGACCTACGACCTAAGCGTCAGGTCGACACTTTCTGAGCATAAAATTGACTGTCGACCTACGACCTACGCGCCAGGTCAACACTCTCTGAACATAAGTTTGACTTTCGACCTACGATCTACGCGCCAGGTCAACACTGTCCTAATGGGATTCTGACTGTCGACCTACGACCTACGCGCCAGGTCAACACTATCTTAATGTGAATCTGATTGTCGACCTACGACCTAAGCGTCAGGTCGACACTTTATGAAAATAAATTTGACTGTCGACCTACGACCTACGCGCCAGGTCAACACTTTCTGAACATAAGTTTGACTGTCGACCTACGACCTACGAGCCAGATCAACACTTTCTGAGCATAAAATTGACTGTCGACCTACGACCTACGCGCCAGGTCAACACTCTCTGAACATAAGTTTGACTGTCGACCTTCGACCTACGCGCCAGATCAACACTATCTTAATGGGATTCTGACTGTCGACTTAGGACCTACGCGTCAGGTCAACACTGTTTAATGGGATTCTGACTGCCGACATACGACCTACGCGCCAGGTCAACACTATAGTAATGTGAATCTGACTGTCGACCTACGACCTACGCGCCAGGTCGACACTTTCTGAAAACAAATTTGACTGTCGACCTACGACCTACGCGCCAGGTTAACACTTTCTGAACATAAATTTGACTGTCGACCTACGACCTACGAGCCAGATCAGCACTTTCTGAGCATAAAATTGACTGTCGACATCCGACCTACGCGCCAGGTCAACACTCTCTGAACATAAGTTTGACTGTCGACCTACGACCTACGCGCCAGGTCAACACTATCTTAATGTGAATCTGACTGTCGACCTACGACCCACGCGCCAGGTCGACACTTTCTGAAAATAAATTTGACTGTCGACCTACGAGCTACGACCTACGTGCTAACTTCACACACCTCGCATATAGTTGGTTTGTTTCCTAAATCACAACGTGTACATACAACTAGTTACGTGCCTTTTGAAACACCTCAAAAATCATAATTGTGTAAGTTAATATGCAGTTCTTTTCAGGCTAACCATACACTCTTCCTACAACGCTTCTTTAGAACACACAATAATATCATTCGCGTTTAGCTCCACTGGCTGAAAGCCAGTCAAGCTTATGTCATGGCGAATTGTCCGTCGTGCGTGCGTGAGTCCGTTAACATTTTGCTTCAAACGACTTCTCCTCCCTAACCACTTGGCCATTTCGAAAGAAACTTCATAGGAAGCATCCTCTCAATGTCCTCTCCTAAATTCCTTCAAATGTTTTGGATCCATGCATAAAACATGGCCGTCAGAGGACGGGGCTATTTTGCCTTATATGGCTAAAGTGAAAACTTAAAAAATCTTCTCCTCCGAAAGTGTTTTGCCGATTTTCAAATAATTTTGCAGAAATATTCCTATGGTGAACCTCTATCAGATTTCTTCAAGCCATCTTGATTAGTTGAAAACTATGGCTAAAGTGAAAAAATAAAATAAAATCAGGTGAGCGATCAAGGGCCATCACGGCCATGTTGTTATACTTATAAACAGTAGCTCAAACCTCGTTTGAAATTTTTCGAAATTATTTCATCGGATTGAATACAGTAGGGAAAATGCGATAATGTGAAAATTCGAATATATTGTTTAAAATCCGAACGAATTATCTTTGGAAAAAAGAGAAGCAGCATTTTTGATTGCTCAAAACAGAGACATATGTATATGTCTCTGCTCAAACGAGCATTGAGATATGCTGCTGCACTGTTTCCTTGGTATAATTTTAAAATTTACATGTAAGCCTGCATAAATCAATTTTGCATCAATGAGCCGTTCCGCGAGAAAACATTGTGAACTCTGCGTAAAGTATCGACCCGGATCAGCCTAAGCATGTCGCGCAGGCTAACCCGGATAGACAATTTTCGCCTCCTGTGAATTTTCTGTTTGAGGAATCATTATTCAATACCTCTATCCCCTGAGACAGTTGTGTTGGTCCGAATTATCTTGCGCGTACTGCGCATGCTGATCAGGTTCGATATATACGCAGAGTCCATAATGATGGTTTTCTCGTGGAACGGCTCAAATTCTGAGATCACTCGTAAGTTATGGATATCTGTCGACTGTATGTATGAACCTCGTTATTATGCCATGAACGTTATCAAGCAGACTTTTAAGAGATTGCTTGACTAATTGAATGACACACATTAAGGGTTGTTAACCATTCCCAACATACAACCAATCTGAAAACACCCAAAGATTATGACAAAAGGTTAAATTGCTCATTATAAGCAAATTTTGCTCTGTGCCATGATGTTTTCAAAAGTCGTCTGCTGTAAATGTGTCGAAATGCATCTGTCAGTGGGAAGGATTCAAACATTAAATATTTTAAATTGGCGTCACGGACCACATTTTCCTGCGCGAAGGCTTTATTATCAGTGTATGGCTATAATTAACATAAGCGTGACTTAAAATAGATTGCATGAGACGTGGGACATATTTATTGTCAGTTGTGTGTTACAGTTTTTCTTTCTTTACCAAACAAAACATATCTCAATTCAAATTAAAGGTCGAAACTTAGGAATTTCGGCCAAATAACCCTTTATACTCAGGTGAGCTAAAACATCATTTTCATACACTCTTTGCAACAAACAAATAAGAGTGTTTTCTTTATTTCAAACAAGCCCAAAAATCATCTTGAAACAAAAACCAGGCATAGGAAACTTTACTTTCGGGATTTTATGAGTTATAACCCTTTCCCACATGTAGAAGCTTTCTGACACCTCTGCAGCAGACGACTTTTGAAAACATTGTGACAAAAGTAGAATTTTTTCAAAACGAGCAATTTCTCCTTTTGCCACAATGTTTTGAACGTTTGTCAGTAAGTAAACCTTATCTGCTGCAGATTTGTTGTATGTGGGAAAGTGCTAATCCGAAATCAGCCAGCGCGAAGCCTGGTTATCATCCCCTTTGTATACAACTTTAAATATTCGGGCACTTACCTCTCAACTTCTTGTTTTGAATGTTGGTCTTAAAGAGACAAAACAAGTATTCAATCTGATTCAGACCGATACTTAATTTTACCCCGGGGCATTTACAGCAGTTGACGTTTGAAAATATTGTGGCAAAATGAGAAATTGTTCATAATGAGCAATTTCTCATTCGTACAAAATATTAACAACTGTGATCAATTATAATTTCTTCATTCGTGGAGATTTTCAATTTTTGCTAGAGTTGCGCGAATGCGTAAACGAGACCATTGTTACATGTTGAACTTTGAAGTCACGTGATGTAAATGCCCCAGAACACATACAAAAATAGAGCAAACAAATCAGACTGAATTACAAATGCAAACATAAGCAAAAGTAAAATAAGTAAAATAAATTCACTTATTCTAGGTATCCAAATAAAATTACAAAGTCTCTTAATGTGTAAATATCATATTTAAGTGTACACAATTATTTAGATATCACTACGCCAATATAGCACTTCACCGCGCAATTACCCTTTGTAAATTGTAACCCTTTCTTCACTGACGGCAGGGATGTAAACATCCACTCGCCCGCTAGCATAAGCGAGTGGAATAAAGGATCGGGCTAGTACGAAATTGTAGGCGCTAGTCTATACATATGCGTTCATGTCCTTATTCATAATGATAATATGCATTGCTTAGCCTTTTCTTTCTCTTTCTCTCAGTCCATCTATTCCTTCGACAAAGTTGCGTATAGAACATGTGCTCGTTTCTAGTAACAAAACCCATCAAAGTCGTTTTAGTTATGCATTCGTTTTCGATAGGTAATGTTCCTTTCACATATATACCACAAGCAGGTTTCCGCAAAAACATGAGTACAATCGACAATAAGTCAACGATCAACGATGACTTTTGCATTTTGGATAGGTGCTTTCGACAAGGTCCGCGTCTAAATTCCCGACTTCTAAGAAAGAGATTTCATCAAATCATTTGAGCACTTTAAATTACGACGATTGCGAGTTCTAAACGCTTGTTTATAAAGCGTTTAGAATACTTTGATTATAATAGGCAGACCGAATAAGGAACGAATAAATCTTGCAAGAAATCGATCATTTATTTCGGCCAAATTGGTTGTTACAACATAACTGATTCATCCTTTTAGTCTAAATTTGTATTACACAGTTCAAAATTTGTTGTTGACAGTTTGTTCGCGTTTCAAGATTTTGACGCGATTATTTCGTTCATGGAGTTGATTACTAACAGATGACTGAGTTGGTGATGGAAAGAACATTGAACAGTTAATTTAAACTAAAACATGCACAGGCAGGCGAGTGTTTCATTAGGATAAGTGCAACACTCAATTCCCAATCCTGCTTGCCCTTTAACAAATCACAACCCACCCTACACTATAAAAACTCTGCAGCAGACGAATTAAAACAAATATCTGAGCAGAAAGATACAGAAAATCACCTTTATTGTAAGTGTAATCATTGAATAAAGTTGAAAACATTGTTGCAAAAGGAGAAATTGCTTGTTATGAGCAATTTCTTCTTCTGCATCAATGTTTTCAAAAGTCGTCGGCTGCAAATACGTTTGCAAGTGGGAAAGGTTTAAATAAGAAACACTTTTTCAAATGATAGTCAGTTGGCTATTCTAGTATATAATGTCCGTCTTAAATAATAATGACAAAACTTTCAAAAAACAAGAAAAAGATTTTTTACATTTTAATTGAAAATATATTTAATCAAAGTCGGGAAAGTATAGTTGTCCCTTTCTCTGCTTCTTTTTAAGAGAGCTCAAATCACAGGAAAAACGTATGGGACAGAATTGACAAATATCACATTGACACAATTTCAGATGTAGGGTTTGTTTCTGTCAAACTGCTGAAGAAGACAACACTGTGACACACATTTTGATTAAAAGTTTATTTAAAAAAAAGGAATAATTTTATTTAGGATAAACAACATTACAATGATGGTGTAGACAATACATCAACAATAAATTTTTCAATTTGTACATTCATTGCACAGACCAAATCTTAGCAAGTTTGAAATTATGGACCTCTCAGCGCATTTTTTCTCAACTCATTACTTCTTGGCAGGAGTTTACTGCTACATTTTGAAAACACCCTCAGAAGTCACCGGAATGCACCATTTTGCGTCCAGACTTTCATTTTTTTTTAAAACATCAAGTCAAGGGTAAAATATGATAACTTAAGTGAAAGTTTCAGTTGTTTCATTGGAGCACCACAGGGGGACTGTATGTCACCATTTATTTTTGCAATGTATGTAAATGACTTAGAGGACTACATGTCTCTAAATGAATTTGACGGCGTGGATATGGGCAAGTTGAAATTGTTTTTACTACTATACGCGGACGATATATAGTTTTATTTGCAGAAAGCGATTGCAGTTTACAAAATGGTCTTGAAATACGTTTTAGTTATTGCGAAAAATGGAAATTATCAGTAAAAGTAAAGAAAACAAACGTCATGATATTTAGAAAAAATGGAAACTTTCGAAAAAAGTAGTTTTTAAATACAACAGTAATGCCATTAGAAATAGTGAACCAATTTACATATTTAGGCATATCATTTTCTTCAGGAGGGTCCTTTCAACAAACTTTTGACTATATAGGAGGGCAAGCTTTAAAAGCAGTTTTTGCATAAACAATATCTAACAGTATAAAAAAATATCACCATTAGTCATACACTTGAACTTTTTGATAAGCTATTACTACCAATACTTAATTACGAGGTCAAGGTATGGGGATTCAGTGAGGCTATAACGCGCAGAAAGGCTGCATACTAGATTTTGTAAGCAACGACTGCACGTCAAAAGTCAGACTCCTAATAATTTTATATACGGTGAATTAGAAGTGACAACGCCTTTCTGGTTAAAAGTCACGAGATCAGACGAACGCAAATACATAAAGGCAATATACAAACAAATGTTAAATGATATAAATGAAAATAAAGAAAATTGAGCATCAAAGGTTAAATATATATTGAATAATTTTGGTTTTAGTTAAGTATGGATGAATCAAGGTGTCGAAAACATTAACGCTTTCATAAAAGTATTTAAACAAAGGGTAAAAAGATATTTTTATCCAAAAATGGAATGCCTATCTAAGTCAAACCTCAAAAGCTAAAACATATATTCTAATCAAATCCTTTGTTTTTAAGATGTATTTAGACAACATAAAAATAAAGAAATATAGATTTGCATTAACAAAATTTAGACTTTTAAGTCACCAACTGGAAATTTAAACTGAAAGAGGGAAACAACCTGTTAAGACTCCTATATCAGACCGTAAATGCAAATTATGTAACACAATAGAAGACGAAATTCATTTATTACTTGAATGTCCATTAACTTTTTTCCACCTGCAGACGCATTTTGACGCAAAAGCAGCAGAGGACTTTTGAAAACATTGTGGCCAAAGATGAAATTGCTCACGATGAGCAGTTTCTCCTTTGGCCACCATGTTTTAAACTTTAGTTAACAATTAAGTTATCTTTTATGGACCTTTTCTGTAGATTCAAGGTCAAGGTCACAGTGATAAGAAATAGACTTTAATTGAACTTTTCTTGTCCAGACCATAACTTTTCATGCATAGAGATATTTTCAAATAACTTGGCACAAATATGAACTATATCAATATGATGTGTCACATGCAAAATTCTGTAGCTTCAAGGTCAAGGTCACAGTGACAACAAATAGTCATCAGTTATCAGTTGAACTTTTCTTGTCCGGACAATAACTTTTTCATCCATAGAGATATTTTCAAATAGCTTGGAACAGATATACACCGTATCAAGACGCTGTGTCATATGCACAATGTCTGATCTGGGTCCGAGGTCATGAAACTTACTCAATTTGAGCATGTTAACATAATAATTACTATTGTAGTTACACACTTAGATTACAAGGCTAGGAAATTGGCTCGTTGCAAAATAGATTTCAGTTACAAACTAAAAGTAGATTTTTTTTTTCCAAACTTTGTCCTCAAGCTAACAGAGCTTTTTTAGTTTGAGCATCATGCTCAACTTTAGCATCATGCTCAAACTAAAAATGCTTCGTAACCATGGCGACAAACTCCAAACATGGATTTTATTCTCATCGTTGGTTTGTAATTTCACCCTATTTTGCAATGAGCATATTTCATTAACTTGTAACTCAAGCATCTAACTTCAACAACAATATTTCTATTACATGCTCAAATTGAGTAAGTTTCATAACCTCGGGCCCTGGATCTAGTCTGTTTGCAAAGGCATAAACGCGTTACTATCAAGTAAAGGGTTAAGGCAGATCACTGATTATCAACCTGGCATTGGGACCCTAAAATGTGGCTGCTTACAACAAAAGGTTGCTTAATATCTGTTATCTATTATATGTTCTTAATAAATGAGGCCATCAACACACGATTGACTGTATTGAACTGATATTTGTTAGATAAAATTGTCATATATTTAATTGACAAAGTAATTATGATTATTCATCAATAGAAATATTCCCTGTTACTTGAATTACTAGCTTTGATTAACTAGAACAGAAAGATTTGACAGATCTGTTAATTCTTAATCAAACGCCTTCCATTATAGAAAACCTGGTTTCATGGTATTTCCATGTCTTGTTTCAAAGTATGTTTGAGTTGTCTCTTGCATTAATTGAATCATCTTTGCTAGCCAAGGCCACTATATACATTACCACAAATTTGTGACCGACTATTCTATTGGGCGAGGAATGTTTCCGCATTGCGAGGTCTATTAACGCAAGCGCTTGTTGGAATAACGAGATTCTCGAATGTTGAAGGAGCCGTCAGTCAATTGGTGACTATGATAAAGTTACGGGCAATTTCACGCTTGGCCTGCAAAGATGATATTGACTATCAGTCAATATCAAGGTCCAGAGAATTGATTTCAACAATTGTTCAGTTATATCACAGCATTCCCTGGGTAGGTTACCAGTACTACTGTTCAAGTTATCCTGACACCAGCCAGCCATTGCTAATGCTAACCCCGCAACCCTGAGAGCTAAGGAGGCAGCCATAAACTAAACTGTCAGAGTATAAGTACTAAAATGATCAACGCGCTTAAAGCAATGTATTCATCTGTTAAGTCAGCAATCAAATTCAACAATGACATATCTGCTAGTATTGATTCAAGCAAGGCGATTCAAATTCAAGCTTACTTTTCATAATGTTTGTAAATGACATTCTTAGTAACATTAATACCAATCTTGACGGAGTGTTTACAATAGAACAATTACGTTTCTTTCTCCTGTTGTTTGCTGGTGACCAGGCTCTATTTGCAACATCAGCATCAAGCTTACAATCGATGCTAAATGACATTGAATATTATAACTACAGATTACGGAATACATTAGAACAAGGATTTACCGATCTAATTTGTTTATCACATACACTTCACAAAAAGACCTTGTTATGTCCGTTAAAATGAATAATATTTGAGTTGAATGCATAATATTGTCTATCGCAAACACTTTTAATTGACTGGCGGTATTTCACAGAGGTCGTTGCTAATTTACACACTCATTGATGCATTAATCACACTGCATGCTATATATAAATCAAAAGAATGATGCATATAAACAATGACAACTATATTTAAATTCCAATTAAAATATCAAAGAAAAAAATAAACAATCTGTATCTACATTTTCTGGTTACTAAAAACAAAACAATGGTGGCATATTTGTTTTACCTTGTTTGAAATAATTTATACTTTTAAAATTAACATGCTTCATTTTATACACAAAATAATATTTACACTCTGCTATGATAAAACAATAATGAATGGTCCGAGCCTGGAGATTTTGTTACAGTAAACTACGTTAATACAAACTAATCCAATTGTAGGGGTCAGTCTAGCATGGCTTTATACAGTCACAGTCACAGCTGCCTCAAAACAACTGAATATGTTATTTTTCCATAACAAAGGTGAACAAATACATGCACTGGTTTTTTATTCTTTCAAATTCTCAATAAGTGTGAATATTCAATGAACAGGTTGTAGAAGTTGTGGATCTGAATTATATATAAAAAACAACAACTAAAACCCCAAAATATTATACTTTAACCCTTTCCCACATACATATGATTTACTTTGCATTTGCAGGAGATCAGTTTTGAAAACATTGTGGCAAAAGAAATTTTATAAAAAACTTCTACATTTTAGCCTAGATGTTTTTAAAGTCGTCTTCTGCACATTTGCTGTATGTAGGAAAGGGGGTCAGTTATTTGAAGAAAAAAAATGCAAGACATTTGATAGTAAAATCACAATAAACAGGAAGCATGATTTGTGGCAGTGGGTAAACATTTAGAAAAAGGGGGAAATGGTTCTTCTCTTGAAATCGACGATTTCCCACATGCGTTCAAAATATAGAAAATCTCTCTAAATGATAAAAAGATTATTGAATAGAGTTGATATAATTGTGTCAAATGGAGAAATTGCTCATGATGAGCAAATTCTCCTTTTGTCACAATAATTTCAAAAGAGGTCTCCTGCAGAAGCATCAGAAAGCATTTATATATGGGAAAGAGTTAAGACGTCTGATATATAGATGTGCTGCAGAGGCTCAAATTATACTGGTAGTAATGAATCTGGTTATCTATTCAAATGCACAAAGAAAGAAGTTCAATTGATATCCAGTACCTGAAGTTCTCGGTAAATGTGCTTCAATGTCAAACTACTTCATAGTTGTGGTACACAATGATTTGATTGTTTACAATTATACAGTAGCCTACCCACAACATAAGTCTTGAAGGAGAAATGTAGTGTTCGAAATTCATTGCATTTAGAATCACTGGAACTAAAATATGCCTAGTGAAGCATGCACACTAACTTTAAATGAATAAATAAACCGCATACAACAAATCTGCAGCAGACGACTTTGAAACCATTTTGGAAAAAAATATGGAAAATCTCAATAAATGAAAATATAATTGTGGCAAAAGAGGAAATTACTCATAAGAGCAATATCTACTTTTGTCACAATGTTTTCAATAGTCGTCTGCTGCAGAGGCATCAAAATGCATCAAAATGCGTCTGTATGAGGGAAAGGGTTAACTTATCTTTCATAATGTTTTTAAAATTGTCTTCTGCCGAGGTATCATAATGCGTCTGAATGAGGGAAAGGGTTAACTTATCTTCCACTATGTTTTTAAAAGTCGTCTTCTGCAGAGGCATCAAAATGCGTCTGTATGAGAGAAAGGGTTAACTTATCTTCCACCATGTTTTTAACGCCGTCTTCTGCAGAGGCATCAAAATGCGTCTGTATGAGGGAAAGGGTTAACGTATTTTCCACCATGTTTTTTAACGCCGTCTTCTGCAGAGATATCAAAATACGTCTGTACTTAGAAACGGTTTATGTTGCCGTTGATATTTTTTGCAATTTAAAGACTTTTTATATTGTTATCATTTACTTGTTTAATTTGGGGTTACAGGTCTTTTTTTATTCTTAATGTTGAAGATTCTTAGTGTTGCGAATCGTTTTTTATGCTCATAACTGAACTTGTTTTGAGTTGAAGTGCGATATATCGGGAAGAAGATTTGTCAGAAAAAATAACAGAGATATATTTGGGCTATTTTAATAGTGGAATCTTGAATATCGCACTTTTATATTCGTTGGCTGTGGCGATCTTAGTTGAGAACTTCAATTAGACGTTGAATTTTCGAGGTTCAAGAACGTTCTAGATTTATTTTCCTTTGAGTGTTGCTGGCTTTCAGATAATTTTTCCTTTTGAAGTTGATGTTTCAAAAAGCAAATTGTCAGTGTTGATGTTTGAATCTGGTGCTGCCATATAGTATTGTAAGACCAAATTCAGACAGTTGAAATATTTTAATAGAAAATACGGACACTATAGATTATGAATGGAAATGCAGACGTTTAAATCTTAACCACTGATGAGTTTTGGAATCATTGTGGGAAAAGGAAAGATAGTTCAAAATTGGTTAGAAAGGCGGGCAATATAGACTGCGGACGGTTTACTCTTTATGTGATGCACATGATTTTTTTTTTCAATCTTATGCCTTAGATGGCTTTTGAAATCATTGTTGGAAAAGAAAAGACTTCAAAATTGGTTCGAATGGCGGACAATAAAGAATGTGAAGGGAATCTGTGGACAGCAACAAAAGCGCCCGTAATATTTTACTGAATGTCCTATTGTGTAAGAATTGTCCTCTTGATTCTACCTGGGACCGTATATTACACAATGTCCGCAGTTCCTCCTTGTTTATATTATCCGCATTTTAGACCTTACCCATATACAGAAGAGTTATTTCCCTTATAAAATAACTCGCCATTTGTATTTAATCGTACAGCACCGTGTTACTTATTTCAAATATTTGTGTTGTGATATATACACCTATTTCTCAATGTTCATATACAATTTTGTGGTATCATAAACGGGGTAAGAACTACATTACAGCAATATAACTTGCGACTTTAGAGTTGTAACGCGGCATTTTTTACAATAAGAAACATGTTGTAAAACAGTACACGTGCTCTTTTTGGAATGGGACAGGAAACGTAGATAAAAGGGATAAACACTTACAGGTACCTTGTCCACCCACATATCACACGGAAGAAACGAAATTGTCTTTTATACTTCATTTTGTAGCAAATAAATGTTTGATTTTTTTGTTCTTAAGGACTATGTCATGGCCGAAATTAGAAAATGAGTGACAAAAATGCAGTGACCTGAAAGTAACCTTATCAACCACTGACATAGGGTGTTAGTGTTATTATTTAAAGAAATACTTCATATAATACAAACAGCAATGTCATAATACCCCTGTAGCAATAATAAAGTGCTATATCGAAAAATAAATGCCTTTTTTTCGGCTCAAGTTTGCGTTTTTCCCAAGTCAGGTCATTTAATGACGAATATTGTTTATACATAAATCAATATTAGTGTAGACGAGACGAACCTTACTTTTCTCATTTAGTGCTCAGATAATTATATTATGAAAAACAGACAGACACACTACACAAAAAATAAGAGCATCCATCTTTCATTACAACCGAGTTAACAAATATTGTGTTCACATCCTTACTAAATAATGTCATCCTTAAAAATATATATGTTGTTAAAATCTAATATATGTGCCACATACCCGACCATTACGATGTTATCTTGTGTTGTTCGATCTCACAAAATTCGCCGTTAAAAATGTAATAAACAAATAGATTTTTCACTTTACATAGCTTTACGGAAGTGAAGGTCGAAGCACTTTAAATGTGTTAATTAATACGCTGAATCTTACTTGTGTTGAGACATCTTTTTTTTTTTAAAGTTATGATGAATTGTTGTTCGATTTTGGCAAATAAAATAATTTGTTATGAAATTAATGCGTTAACCTGTTGATTAAATTATAGGTAAGTTGTGTTTTTGTCAAATCGAGTTCGGGTTTATTTATTACGCGTGTTGACTGACTATTACTTCCGGTTTGGCGGTAGTTTGCCTCATAAACTGTTTAATAAGAAATAGAAAAAGATTCATTAAAGCAGTATTTTTTCTAAGGTAAGAGTTCTTTTTTAAAATTTAATTCAGCATTGATTTTATTGACATCATGACGCGTAGATCTCGCCAGATCGTCATACAGATGAGCGTAAATTAGTCGAGATGTCATTGCTTTACTTGGGTAAATTTTGTTGTTTTGTTTACATTCATGTGTTGCACGTGAAACATGTAAAGACCGGCACATAACTTTAACTCATATGGTGTTTGGACCGTGCCACCACGTTGTTATTATCATAAATAGTCATCAGGAATTGCTGTTTTCGCATATGAAAATGGGAAACATAAGAAAACGGAAAAACATAAACAGAAAGACGTTCAATCGTGCAGGAGGTAAACAGTCATATCATGCCAAAGTTATAAACACTAAAGCAGTATGTAAGCAAGAGAGACAAATACACCTTTTTTAAAAGCGAAAAATTGAAAGTTCCACCTTACCAGATTGTAAGAAAACATGTTGTTTGTGGTGGAAAACCAACAACAAAGTTTATTGCGCGTAGAATACCTGTTTATTCGAAGGCCAAAATTAAAACATTATTGACTCCAATAAATCCATTGAAGATGTTTTTTAAAAGACATGAAACAAATGAAATGACCGGAAACAGAATTTTAAATCTAGAAAAGCTAAAAGATCATGTTATTGAAATTACCATGCATTCAGCATTATGTGAACAGGCTAAAGAAATTGCAAAGAATGGGGAAATGTGTTTTTTGTTCACCAAAGAGAAGAAACGAAGCGGATTTTACAGTATAATTTGTGGAGAATGTAAAGGTTGTGGTAAGAAATTTGAAATGGAGTCCTCTTCTTTCAATACAGCAACAAACACTAGTGACATAAATTTACGTGCTGTTTGGGGAAGCATTTCAACTGGGTGAGGATGCTCCAGATTGCAAGAAATGTGTGGTACAATGAACATGCCATCGTTGAACCAGTCAGCATTTACAAACATAGAACAAAACATTGGAAATTGGTGGGAAGGGGTTTTCAAGGAGAAAATAGTGAAAGCAGGATTGGACTTTGGAGGAAAGGCGTCTGGCAATTGAAAGGGGAGATTTAAATGATGGTGTTCAGGCTATAACTGTGATATGTGACGGGGGATGGAGCAAAAGATCTCATAAACATTCTTATAATGCAAGTGGTGGTGTGGCTGTGATATTTGGGGCCGAAACTAAAAAACTATTGTATCTTGGAGTGTGTAACAAATATTGTTACATGTTCGAAAGTGGTAAAGCAAAGGAAAGCCACAAGTGTTTCAAAAATTGGCTTGACAGCACCCAATCTATGAAAAGTGACATGATCCTTTAAGGATTTTTGGAGGCGGAAAGTGTCCATGGTGTAAGATACATGAGAGTGATAGCGGATGGAGACAGCTCGGTATATGCAAAAGTGACTGAGAATGTTCCAGTTTGGGGAGCTTATGTAAAAAAAATGGAATGTGCAAACCATTCTTGCAAGTGTTTAAGGACCAATTTAGAAAAATTAGTAATTGAAAAGCCTGAGTATAAAGGAAAAGGAAAGTTAACGAAACAAATCAGAGTCAGACTTACAACAGCAGTGCGATGTGCTATCAAAATGCGAAGTAAAACACAAAACTGTAAGCAATTGAAAAAGGATATTAAAAATTCTGTATATCATGTATTTGGGTTTCATGATAATTGCTCCAACTTCTGCAAAAAAGGTCCTTACAAGGAAGGTGTCTTTGAAGACAATAATAATGATGTAAATGATTGTGATGAGTTGTTTCAAGATCAGGCAGACTTTTGGATTATTGCAAGTGATGCAGAACTCATAGAATCCCGTTATGCTGGTAAAAAAACAACAGAAGATATTAAAAATATTATTCAAGATGTGTCAATTTTTAGCTCACCTGTGCACGAAGTGCTCAAGGTGAGTTATTGTGATCGCCCTATGTCCGGCGTCCGTCGTCCGTCAACATTTTCTCCTCCGTAACCGGTGGGTCAACTGGGATGAAACTTCACAGAAAGCATCCTCTCAATGTCCTCACCAGAATTCCTTAAAATTTTCGGGATCCATGCAGAATTCTGGTTTCCATGGCAACGAAATGAAAAAACTTCAAAATTCTTAAAAAATCTTCTCCTCCGAAAGTGTCAGGCCGATTTTCAAATAATTTTGTAGAAATGTTCCTCGGGTGACCCTCTATCAGATTCCTTCAAGCCATGTTGATTGGTCGAAAAACATGGCCGCCAGGGGGGGGGGGGGACTATTTTCCTTATATGGCTATAGTGCAAACTTAAAAAATCTGCTTCTCAAAAAGTGTCAGGCCGATTTTCAAATAAATTTGTAGAAATGTTCCTTGGGTGACCCTCTATCAGATTCCTTCAAGCCATGTTGATTGGTCAAAAATATGGCCGCCGGGGGGCGGGGCTATTTTGCCTTTTATGGTTATAGTGCAAACTTAAAAAATCTTCAACATCTTCTCCTCAGTAACCGGTGGGTCAATTGGGATGAAAAATCACAGAAAGCATCCTCTCAATGACCTCACCAGAATTCCTTCAAATTTTTGGGATCCATGCAGAATTCTGGTTTCCATGGCAACGAAACGAAAAAAACTTCAAAATTCTACTTCTCCCTAACTGGTTGGCAGATTTTGAACTTATTTTGTAGAAATGTTCCTTGGGTGACTCTCTATCAGATTCCTTGAAGCCATGTTGATTGGTCGAAAAACATGGCCGCCAGGGGGGCGGGGCTTTTTTGCCTTATATGGCTATAGTGAAAACTTAAAAAATCTTCTCCTCCAAAAGTGTCAGGCCGATTTTCAAATAATTTTGTAGAAATATTCCTTGGATGACCCGCTATCAGATTCCTTTAAGCCATGTTGATTGGTCGAAAATCATGGCCGCCAGGGGGGGCGGGGCTTTTTTGCCTTATATAGCTATAGTGCAAACTTAAAAAATCTTCTCCTCCAAAAAGGTCGGGCCGATTTTCAAATAATTTTGTAGAAATGTTCCTTGGATGACCCTCTATCAGATTCCTTCAAGCCATGTTGATTGGTCAAAAAACATGGCTGCCAGGGGGCGGGGCTATTTTGCCTTTTATTGCTATAGTGAAAACTTAAAAAATCTTCTCCTTCAAAAGTGTCAGGCCAATTTTCAAATAATTTTGTAGAAATGTTCCTAGGGTGACCCTCTATCAGATTCCTTAAAGCCAAGTTGATTGGTTGGAAACTATGCCCGCCAGATGGCGGGGCTTATATAGCTAAAGTGAAAACAAAAAATCAGGTGAGCGATTCCAGGGCCATCATGGCCCTCTTGTTTTAAATCGCCTAGCAAACAAAAGTGAAAGACTGATTGGAAACTTTACGACAAATTTAGCTGAAAGTTGGATGAACATTTGTTGTAAGTTTGATGGTGGGAAGGTTGTTAATCGTTGTAATAGAGGGTCATGGCAAACAAGATGCTTTGGTGGAGCATTAAGAAAAAATTTAGGGCCTGCTTGGTCTCCATTGACCTACCAGAAAGTGACAGGAGATAATCCGGGACAATTTTTTTTCAACACTTTCCGTAAAAAATCTAAACATTTGATCACGTCTTTAGAAACACAAAAACAGGAAAAAGCGGTGAATCAAAGGAGAAAAAGAAAACAAAAATCATTGACAACACTAACAAAAAAGGCAAAATTGGACTATGGACCATCAGTTTTAAATGATACTGCAGATGTTTCAACTGAAAAACTGAAAATATTGAAAGAACACTTCTATAACAAAATTGTTAGTAAAAATAAAAGTGAAATACACCAGTTAGAAAAAGAAACCAAAGAACAAAACCTTTGTGAAAAATGGCTAAGGCAGAGAAAAATAAGACTTACATCAAGTAATTTTGGAAAAATAATTAAAAGAAGACTATCTAACAATACCACAAATCTTGTGAAAAATATGTTGTACTCAAATTTCAAGGGAAATATTTACACTATTAGGGGTCTCGCACAAGAGAAAAATACACTGGTTGAATACCAAAATATTGAAAAGCATGTGACAAAAGTGGAAAAAATGGGATTAATGATATGTGAAGATATGCCCTTTTTAGGAGCTTCTACAGATGGGAAAGTTTTTGAAGATAATGGCAATATTGGACTTATTGAAATCAAAAATGTTCTACACAATAAAAGATTTTCATTTAAAGAAGCTAGTACTACTGTGCCAAGTTTCTGTTTGAAAGCTTCCGAGGATGGAAAACTTCACATAAAAGAAGATCATGAATACTACTTTCAATGTCAGGGACCGATGAACATTTTTAAATTACCTTGGATAGATTTTGTTGTAAGGAGAACTGATCCGTACGAAACAAATATTGAGCGTTTATATAGGGATGTCAACCTATGGAAAACCATGGTTCCAAAACTTGAGGCCTTCTATCATAAATTGTTATTACCAGAGCTTGCTTTACCACGATATGGAACAGTAACAGGAATAAGACGGCCAAAAAATCCTTGGGTAATTTGTTTCACTAAGCATTTCATCATTTCATTATAGTGGTACTGTACAGTGTACATGTAAGTGCCATGTGATGTATTGAGGTTCGTCAAATTATTAGTATGTTATTCAGTGACAGTCATTCAATGTAAATTGTATTCCAAAGATCATGTTATAAATTAGTCATAAAATTTTAATGAAGATCTAACTGGCGCAAGGTGTTAGAAAATCAATCAGCACATGGTAAATTGGTACAAATTACTTCCATGGGCATGCTTACAGTATATATGATGCATATTTTCGAACATCAGTACATGTGTCAGGGGCTAACATCAGGGCGAGTTACACTACCCTCTTTTCCACAATAAATGTAAATACTCATTTAAACAATCTTGTTGTTGGTACTCAAAATTGTTCCGTCAATATTAGAATTTTTTTTAGTAGCCTTCCCATTCGTCAAATACTGGTTTCAGGATAGGAGTGTGGCTTTTATCAAGAGTGTGGGACCATATCATGTACATTACTTAAAAAACTCTCACATTAATTTAAAAAAAATCCCCAGGAGTCAAGTTTTTAAACAGTTTGTAAAAAATATAGAAAGTACAATTATTGAATAAAATTAAAACATTGTGGCAAAATGAGAAATTGATTGGTTTCTGATGCGTCTATAGGTGGAAAAGGGTTAACTAGATATAGATATAACTACATATAGATTGTTTGCAAACATGATGGACAGCTTTTATAATAATGTTTATTTCTCATTTTAGTATGAAGTTCAACCACAACAAAAAGAAAGGCAACAGAAATTTACTAGTTTAACTGCAAAAGAAACTCTTCAGGTAATTTAAAAAAAATGTTTTAAATGAATGAATATATGCATTTTCATTTTCTACATATGATCAAATAAACAAAATCCATCATAACCCTTTCCCATTCATAGACATATTTTGACTCATCTGTAGCAATTGACTACTTAAAACATTGTGTCAATAGAATAAATTGATAAAAACAAGCCATTTCTGCTTTTGGCACAATGTTTTATGGAGTGAATTGCTTCTGCATATTGGTTATATAAGCTGTCAGAAAAGAAAGGTTTATTTTCTTAAATGTTTCAGTTAAACAAACAAAGACATGTAACAGCTATTCCATTGGACACAAGTACTAAACAGCTGTCGCCTAAACCAAGTACTAGGACAGATTCACAGGATCAGCCTACGGTTAGAAAAAAGTTATTACAACCAATTTGAAAAAGAGGGGTATATTGCTACAATGCACATGTCAGTCGGTCCATTGCTAGACCAAACCTTGTCCTATAGGGCATCCAGTCCTGGTCGATAGCTTGGTTGTTAACAAAGAGAACTGTCAATCCAGGGGTTGTGAGTTTGAATACTGGCTGGGCCAACTTTCTTTCCGGCGATTGACAAAAGTCAATGGGACATGCGTCATTCATCTTCCACCAATGGGCTAAGTGTATGTGGAAAAGCAGCCAGTTGCTTGGGAAGATTGTTGTGTGGAGTACTGGTGTGAGAAAACCAGTAAAATCGTAAGTAGGTGAACTGTCCGCCGTGATATAAGTGACAAATTGTTAAAAACAGCGTTAAACCCCAATCAATTCATTAATAGACTTTTTTACCAATCTTTCCCTACATGTTTCCATACGGGTCTGCAGCAGATCAGTTGTAAGTAGGAATAAATTAAGTGGTTTATAACTTGTTTTTTTCTGCACAGAAAACTTATTTGACAAGAAAAAGGAAAGTTGCACAGAAGTTTGTTGGTAGAAGAATATCTCATGAGTGGTGTTTGGATGAAATTACTCAAGAAAAGAAGTGGTATAAAGGTAATTTACAATTAATTACGGGTAGGGTTGGATATCGTTAAGGTTGAACAGGCACAAACCGATAATAATACCAACAAAAGGATACGGTCTATACCAATACTGGTACTATGTGCCATGTTTTAGGCTTTTATGACAAGAGTTGTTCGTTATCTATGACTACACTGGCTATATCTGACACTGTGTTTTCTCAATGCAAATATTGTTACCTGATGGCTGTATTTAAAGTTTTGTCTGACAGTGAGAAATGGATTTTGTAATAATTTCAATCATTAAAAGAGAACAATAGAATATTTTGTCCCTTTTTAGCTCCACTGGCTGAAAGCCAGTCGAGCTTATGTCATGGCGAATTGTCCGTCGTGCGTGCGTGCGTGCGTTAACTTTTTCCTTTAAACGACTTCTTCTCCCTAACCACTTGGCCAATTTGGTTGAAACTTCATGGGAAGCATCCTCTCAATGTCCTCTACTAAATTCCTTCAATTTTTTTTGATCCATTCAAAATTCTGGTTTCCATGGCAACCGAAAGAAAAAAAGAAAAAAATAGTGAGAACTTAAAAAATCTTCTTCTCCGAAAGTGTCAGGCCGATTTTCAAATAATTTTGTAGAAATGCTCCTTGGATGACCCTTTATTAGATTCCTTCAAGAAATTTTGATTGGGCGAAAAACATGGCCGCCAGGGGGCGGGGCTTTTTTGCCTTATATAGCTATAGTGAAAACTTAAATAATCTTCTTCTCAAAAAGTGTTCAGCAGATTTTCAAATAATTATGTAGAAATGTTCCGTGGGTGACCCTCTATCAGATTCCTTCAAGCCATGTTGATTGGTAAAAAAACATGGCCGTCACAGGGCGGGGCTATTTTGCCTATATGGCTAAAGAGCAAACTTAAAAAATCTTCTCCTCCAAAAGTGTCAGGCCGATTTTCAAATAATTTTGTAGAAATGTTCCTTGTGTGAACCTTAATTAGATTCCTTCAAGAAATGTTGATTGGGCGAAAAACATGGCCGCCAGGGGGCGGGGCTTTTTTGCGTTATATAGCTATAGTGAAAACTTAAAACATCTTCTTCTCCGAAAGTGTTCAGCCGATTTTCAAATAATTTTGTAGAAATGTTCATTGGGTGACCCTCTATCAGATTCCTTCAAGCCATGTTGATTGGTCGAAAAACATGGCCGCCAGAGGGCGCGGCTATTTTGACTTATATGACCATAGTGAAAACTTAAAAAATCTTCTCCTCCGAAAGTGTCAGGCATATTTTCAAATAATTTTGCAGAAACATTCCTTTGGTGACATTCTACAAGATTCCTTTAAGCCATGGTGGTTGGTAAAAAAAAATAGCCACCACGGGGCAGGGCTGTTTGGAGATTTTATTTTTGCCTTATGGCCGTGGAGCGATACTGGCCCTCTTGGGCCTCTTGTTCTGTTTTATTTTAGCTTTAATAACATTTTTTAGGTCAATCTACTCTAAACAAAAAGTGGATGTGGTATTAATTTAATTTTTGTCTTATTTACATTTTCATTTGAGATAAGTGTTTATTTTACAGGTACAGTTCTTGATGTGAAGAAGGGAAAAGACGGTTCTCCTACAGCAGTTTATGAGGTTTTTTATGAAGGAGAAAATGAGTCATTTGATGTTGACAACCTTACAGAAGATTTTGAAATTGGATCCCTCATGTTTATAGATTTATAGCCAGGTACATTTTTATACATGATTTTAAATAATAATAATAATAATAAGAAGAAGAACAATAGGATGAATACTACTATTTATTGAAATTAATCTTGCATATTAATCAATAAAAGAAAATGAACAGATTGAAATTTTGGGTTATTTTATGTTTAAGGAAACATTGACATTAGAACTACATTTTGGAAGAAACACAAACAGTTTGACTAGTTCATGTATAAATGAATATTGCTGTTCTAATGCTGTTAATAATTTTTCATAAAGATACTTCCATTTGTTGTTTTGTTAATATGTTTGTCCACTGATGTTTTCAAACCACACAATGGTCAACAGTGTAGTGTGGTTTAACTGAAATATTGTTAAAAACAATGTTAAATTCAAACCATCAAACAAGGGAATGTATTTTCATTCAGTTATACTGCAAACATAGTAAAGAGGAATGATAAATGTGACTCCAAAACTATAAAGACAGAGTTATAGTTCTTTTATATGGTATTGCTCTCCCTTATTGTCATGTGTTAAAATAATTCAATAGTTTCTTTAAGTTTAGCTGTGGGCAATAAATATGCATTGGTGGAATGTTAAAATTCAAAACAAATGGAAACTATATTGTCTTCCTTCAGAGAGCTAAAAATGGATTTTTTTCAAATGAAATTGTAATTTAATCTTAAATGTTGATAATAATTACTAAATATATCCATAGAGGGGACATACATATGCTCATTTCACACATCAAATAAGGTTTGTTACACAAAAAACCCATTCCAATAAGTACAGTCAGTGAACACCCTGATCAGGCTGAACCTATGCAGTCTGATCATGATCTCCACTGTTACGAAATAAGAGTGTAAGTTTACTGTCACATTCCCTGAAATCATTTTTACCTCATAAACACCATGATTATTTCAGCAATACATAAACAGCCCTAGACTATATCTATGCCTCACTGAACTGAGTGTGTTTATACAACAGTTCTGTACACTTTATCTGTCTAAGGTTTGTATTGGGCACCATACCTTTTATCTTCACTACTTTCTTTGTGTACAAACATGCTTGGAGATTTATTTATTTTCACTGACACCACTGTCTTTCTAAGTCATTTGCTCAGGATTTGTTAAAAGAAATAAAAAAATTAAGGCTCCTTGCATCTACAAGGATACTTTACCTAACTTTTACAGGTATTTGATTTATATATTAGATAACTTAGCAATGTGAAAAGCTGAGCCGAAAAATAACAAATGAATTCGCCTTTTAATTTTTGCCCTTAATATTTTTATTTATTTTTTACATTCAAATGCATTTAAAGATCCTTATTTTAACTGGTTATAAAAGTAAAATTGCCAAAGGTCCTCTACATTTGGAGAATTTGAATATGTTTACCCCACCCACTCGTTTTCTAATTTCGGCTATGACATAGTCCTTAAGGCTGCCTTCATCATTTTTTCAGTTATATGAATGCATTTCCTGAATAAGTTACCACTACTACTGATTCATTTATTCTTACTCCAGTCAGTCAGTCATAATGCTAACCCCGCAACCCTAAGCGCCAAGGACGGCAGCCAATTACTACCCTTTTTGCATTATTTGGTGTGACTCGGCCAGGGATCGAAACTGGCGACCTCCCGCACCCGAGGCGGTCTCTCTAACACTACACCACTGAGGCAGTAAATGAACATTTGAATAGTATGATATGTGGCACATGCAGGGTTCTCCCTGGCTCATTTTTCCTTTGCGCCAACACTTTCGCCAAATTCAAAAAGTTGGTGCCATTTTCAAGACATTGGAGCCAAACTGGAGCCAGACCATTCTTTCTTAGAAACCTAAATTATGTGTGCTTGGAAATACTGGTGCACATGTATTATGCTATCTTCTCTAGTCATAATCTATCCAACATTAAATTGATAAAAAAGTTGGCTTGGCCATGATTCATTAGATTCCCATATGGAATGAATCATGTTCTCAAACCATATGCATTGTGGTAGCAGGAATAATTTCTGATATTGCATCTGTGTCTGTCTGTCAGTGCTTTCATTCTAAACACCAGTAAATAAACTATTATGTAGTGAGTTGTATTATCAACACACATTTATTGCACTAAACTTTTACAATGATTACTTTTAAAACAAATAAGAATGAGTGTAGGTAATACTTTCTTGAATGACAGTTGTCAGAAAGAAGAAAATGCACGAATACCCATTACAATATGTATTTTCTACTTCAGTCTTCATTATTTTGTTATCTTCTTAAAAAGAAATTAACTAAAATGGACAAAAATTGATTTTAGTTTCATAGGTAAGTATTTTTTGACAGCTGACTGTAAATTTGATAGATCTTTATGGTAAAAAATCGGCAATTAAAAAAGAATTTCCTATGGATTCGTGTAAACAAAAACACAATCTTTCAACAGTTAAATTAAAATAGGGACATTCTTTAATCATATCCTAGTTTTTTATTAAGCTGTTTATTGAAATTATTTTCCCCTAAACTGCTTGAACTGATAAATAGTATTGATTGGCTTGAAGGCGTGATCGAGTGTCATAAATGGGGATGGAGTACGCATTCTCAATAGTGATTGGCATAAATCTCGAAGTTTAACGGTCACGTGACCTACTCTTATCTATCGCCTGCAGCGTTGGTGGTTTGATAACGGCTTGTGTATAGTACTTGGGGGGACCCTTTATCTCTGCCAACAGCCATAGGTGTGTAATTAAACCCTTATTCCTTCAATGTATACTTTGTTTTGCCCAAAATCAAATTAAAGTCGTAGTGCTAAAAGTTGATGTAAATAGGTTGGCGCCATCAATTTGCGCCAAATGTTATTTTCTTGCGCCACTTTTTTAATTCTTGCGCCATTGGCGCCATTTGCGAAGCCCAGCGTGAACCCTGCACATGTACAAAACTTGCATGTTATTCTCCTCCGAAATTATTTGGCCGATTTTCAAAAAATTCTATAGAAATTTTACTTGGGTGACAATACCAGATTCCTTCAAGCCATGTTGATTGGTCAACAAAACATGGCCACAAGGGGGCGGGGCTGTTTGGAGAATCAATGTTTGCCTGATGGCAGTTGACGATACTGGCACTCTTGGGTCTCTTGTTTTCTTCTCCCAAACCGGTTGTCTGATTTGCAAATTATCTTGTTCCTTTGGTGACCCTCCATCAGCTTCACTCAAGCCATGTTGATTGATCAAAAAGCATGGCATTGCCTTTTATAGCTACACGTACCTGTACATGTATACATATCGAAATCTTTAAAAATACTTCTTCTCCACTTCTCAGTTTTTCTTGCCAATTTCCAAATGATTTGTAGAAATGTTCCCTTGCTAAATATCAGATTCCTTCAAGCCATGTTGATTGGTAAAAGACAGGGGTCAGGGCTATTTGCCTCATATGACTTTAGTGAATTATTCTCCTTTTTAAGTATCTGTAGGTTTCCAAATAATTTTGTAGAAATGTTCCCTTGGTGAATATCTATAAGTCATGTTGATTGGTACGAAAACATGGCTGATAGGGGTCTGGGCTATTTGGCCTTTTATTGCTTCAGTGAGAACGTTTAAAATATTTGCCAGAAAGTATCTTTCAGATTTCCAAATAATTTTGTAAAATATTTCGTTTGGTGACCCACTTTCAGACTCCTTCAATTTAGCAATGTTGATTGGTCATAAAACATGGCTACCAGGGGGCAGACTGTTTTGCAATTTATGGCTTCATTGAAAATTAAAAAAAATCGTCTCCTGAAATAATCTGGCCGTTTTCCAAATATATATATAAATGATCCATGGGTGACCCTCTTTCAGTTTCCTTCAGGCTATGTCGTTTGGTAAAATAGCATTGGGTGGGGCTGATTTGCCTTTTATGGCTATAGTGAGACCTTTAAAAATTCTTCCTCTACAAGATACTTCAAGCCATGTTGATTGGTAAGAAAAACATGGCCTCCAGAGGGCAGGGTTGGTTATAAATGCCACATATGACTAATGAAAACTTTAAAGATATTCTCTTCCAAAAGTATCAGACTGATTTTCAAATCATTTCGTATATATGTTCCGTGGGTGACCCTCTATCTGATTCGTTCAAATCCTGTTTTACCCTTCATGCCCAGAGTGTAAGATTTAGAAATTTATTTCCTAAGAAAACAAATGTCTGATTTTAAAATACTAACTAGTAGATAAACATTTCTTTGGTGACTTTCTTAGTCATATTAATTTGACAAAAGACGGACAACAAAGGATATGGGTTATTTTGCTTTCGGGCAGTAGAGCTATACTGGCCCTCCTTGGCCTCTTGTATTTGCTGACCTGACCGCAAAATATGTTATAGTGGTTGGCATGACAAATCACATTGCATTAATGAGGTGAACGATCCAGGGCCATTATGGCCATCTTGTTTGAGGTTTACTTGCTACACATGTTGGGACCGGTCATATTCAAGAGTACAATTCAGTTACGTATCCCTGTTATCTACGTCCCTGATTTAATGTAATATTTAATAATAACTGATACACAAGAACTACATAAATTTGATTTGTATGTATATAGATGTAAACTGAAAGTGAATTTAAAGAGAAACTTTACGATACTTGTTAATACCTCACGTACATAGACACCACGAGAACGTTGTGTTGGGGGAATATAGGACCTTCAATGAGAACCAAGGTTGTTAAAATCAACACAACAAAAGAATATAAAGTGATGTGAAAATAAAAGAAATTTATAAATGTATGAACACATGTATCATGTGATGTTTGTGAATTTGTATTCAGTCAAAGATCTTCTTTAATCCGACATCAGAGAATACATACTGGAGTGAAACATTATCAATATACTGTTTGCGATAATGCATGTAGTCGGAAGCAGGATCTATTCGACATAAGAGAATGGATACTGGGGAGAAACCATATGCATGTGATGTTTGTGGTTATTCATTCAGTCAAAAACAACACTTGATCCGACATCAGAGAATGCATACTGGGGCGAAACCTTATAAATGTAATGTGTGTGATTATGCAAGCAGTCGAAGACATCAGATAATACATACTGGGGAGAAACCTTATAAATGTAGTGTTTGCGATGATGCATGTAGTTTGAAGCCGGATCTATTACGACATCAAATAATACATACTGGGGAGAAACCTTATAAATGTACTGTTTGCCATTATGCATCTGTTCGGAAGCATGATCTATTACGACATCAAATAATACATACTGGGGAGAAACCTTATAAATGTAGGGTTTGTGCTCATTCATTCAAGCGAAAACAAGACTTAATCGGGCATCAGAAAATACATACTGGGGAGAAACCTTATAAATGTAGTGTTTGTGCTCATTCATTCAAGCAAAAACAATACTTAATCCGGCATCAGAAAATACATACTGGAGAGAAACCTTATACATGTAGTGTTTGCGATTATGCATGTCGTCGCAAACGGGATCTATTCGAACATCGAAGACTGCATACTGGGGAGAAACCTTATGAATGTAGTGTTTGTGCTCATTCATTCTCGCGAAAACAAAGCTTTATCCGGCATCAGAAAATACATACTAGGGAGAAACCTTATAAATGTACTGTTTGCGATTATGCATGTCGTCAGAAACAGGATCTATTCCGACATCAAAGAATGCATACTGGGGAGAAACCTTATAAATGTAGTGCTTGTGCTCATTCATTCAAGCGAAAACAACACTTAATCAAACATCAGAGAATACATGGGGGAGATAAACCTTATGAATGTGATGTTTGTGATGACAGAAATAAATATTTAAGAAATCATCAGAGAAAGCAAATGGATGATCCTCCTTATCAATGTGATTTATGTCGATATGAGTGTATTTTTAAGGATGATCTAATTATACATATAAAGGGACATCTTATTTAGACACTTTCATTATAAACAATGTCATTTTAAGCTCGACTATTCAAAGAATATGAGAGCTATAGTACTCACCCTGGCGTCGGCGTCCACGTTACACCTTGGTTTAGGTTGTGCATGCAAGTACTGAAGTACTACATGTATTGCATTGAAACTGTATACAACCCTACCAAACTATCACACCTATGTAGATTATCAAGTAACGTAACCCTATCCTGCATTTTATGTAAGTTATGGCCCTTTTTTTTCTTAGAAATTCTGGTTAAAGTTTTGCGTGCAACAAAATTAAGAGTCAATATCTCAGTATTTACTTGATGCATTGTGTTGAAACTTTATACAACTCTACCCAACTGTCACACCTATGTAGATTATTAAGTAAGATTAATATATCCTGCATTTAATGCAAGTAATGGCTCTTTTTTTACTAAGGAATTCTGGTTAAAGTTTTGTTTGCAACTTAATTAAGAGTCCATATTTCAGTATTAGCTTGATGCATTGCATTGACACATTATACAACCTTACCCAACTACCATACCTATGTAGATTATCAAGTGAGATAATTCTATCCTGCATTTAATGCAAGCAAGTTATGTCACTTGTTATGCCCCCCCGGAATCTCCGATTCGGGGGGCATATAGTTTTTGGTCTGTCTGTTGGTCTGTCTGTTGGTCTGTCTGCTGTCTGTCTGCACACAAAAAACTTTAACCTTGACCACTACTTTTGAACCATAACAGGTACGGCTACCATATTTCACATGTGTATTCCTTGTGACATTACCTTTCTGTCAGTACCAAAATTTTTGACCTTGCAACCTTGACCTTTGACCTAGATGTTGCCATTCTCGAAAAAAACTTTAACCTTGGCCATTACTTTTGAACTATAACAGGTACGGCTACCATATTTCACATGTGTATTCCTTGTGACATGACCTTTCTGTCAGTACCAACATTTTTGACCTTGCGACCTTGCCCTTTGACCTAGATGTTGCCATTCTCGAAAAAAACTTTAACCTTGGCCATTACTTTTGAACCATAACATATACGGCTACCATATTTCACATGTGTATTCCTTGTGACATGACCTTTCTGTCAGTACCAACATTTTTGACCTTGCGACCTTGACCTTTGACCTAGATGTTGCCATTCTCAATTTTTTTTTAACCTTCCCCACTACTTTTGAACCATAACAGGTAAGGCTACCATATTTCACATGTGTATACCTTGTGACATGACCTTTCTGTCAGTACCAAATTTTTTCACCTTGCGACCTTGACCTTTGACCTAGATATTGCCATTCTCGAAAAAAACTTTATCCTTGACCATTACTTTTGAACCATAACAGGTACGGCTACCATATTTCACATGTGTATTCCTTGTGACATGACCTTTCTGTCAGTACCAACATTTTTGACCTGGCGACCTTGACCTTTGACCTAGATGTTGCCATTGGGGGGCATCCGTGTTTCACAAACACATCTTGTTTAACTCAGAAATTCTGGTTAAAGTTTTGCGTGCAACTTAATAAATTAAGGGTCAATATCTCAGTATTTACTTGATGCATTACAATGGAATGTTATACAACCCTACCAAACTATCACACCTAATTAGATTATCATGTTAGATAACTCTATTCTGCATTTTCTGCAAGTTATGGCCCTTTTTTAACTTAGAAATTCTGGTTAAAGTTTTGCATGCAACTTAAATTAAGAGTCCATGTCTCAGTATTTACTTGATGCATTACATTGAAACTATATACAATACTTCCCCACTACCTTACCTATGGAAATAATCAAGTTTAATAACTCTATCCTGCATTTTCAATGAATATTTGTCAATTAATGCAAATTGTGGCTTTTTTTGACTAAATAATTCTGGTTAAAGTTTTGCGTGCAACTACATTAAGAGTCCATATCTCAGTATTTACTTGTTGCATTGCATTGAAACTTTATACAACCCTTCCCAACCATCACACCTATGTAAGCAATCAAGTATAATAACTCTATCAAGTATATTTTGCAAATAATGTCCCTTTTTTTACCTAGAAGTTTGGTTTAAAGTTTTGCGTGCAACTATATTAAAAGTTGGTATCTTAGTATTTTCTTGATGCATTGCTTTGAAACTTTATACATATACAACCTCCCTTCCCAACTATCACACCTATGTTGATTTTCATGTTACATAAGTTATGGCCCTATTTTTACTTATACATTCTGGTTAAAGTTTTGCATGCAACTACATTAAGAGACAATATCTTAGTAACTACTTGATGCATTTGAACTTTATACAGCCGTTTCCAACCATCACACCTATGTTAACAATCAAGGCAATAACTATATCCAGCATTTTATGCAAGTTATGGCCTTTTTTGTACTTTGAAATTCTGGTTAAAGTTTTTCGTACAACTACAGTCCATATCTCAGTAATTACAGTATTGAAACTTTATACAACCCTTCCCAATTTCACAACTATATACACAACCAATTTAGATAACTCTATCCTACATATGATGCAAATTGTTCCCCTTTTTAGCTAACCTTAGCACGAAGTGCTCAAGGTGAGTTATTGTGATCGCCTTTTGTCCGGCTTACGTCGTCCGTCAACTTCTTTTCCTCAGTAACCAGTGGATCAATTGGGATGAAACTTCACAGAAAGCATCATTTCAATGACTTCATGGCCCTCTTGTTTAGATCACCTGTGAGCCAAAGGCTCAAGGTGATCTATTCTGATCACTCTCTGTCCGTCGTCTGTCCGTCCGTTTGTCGTTAACTTTTAGCTTTAAACATCATCTCCTAAACCACAAAACCAATGTCAATCAAACTGAACAGGACTGTTCCTTTGGTGGTCCTCTTTCAAAATTGTTCAAAGATATAAATTTCATTCAGAACTTTGGTTGCTGCGGCATCAGAAAGGAGACAAAATGTCCAAACTTTAAAAATCTTCTCTTCTTAATCTACTTGTCAGATTCCAATATAATTTGATAGAAATGTTCCTTTGGCGTCCCTCTACAAAAATTGTTCAAGCCATACGATTGGTTGAAAGACATGGCAGTCAGGCGGCATCAGAAAAGAGGCAAAATGACAAAATTTGGAAATTCCATTTTTTTCAAAATGCTTGTCTGATTTTAAGATACTTGAAAAGAAATCTTACTTCAGTGATCCTCTATTTAATTTGTTCAAGCCGTATTGATTGGTTATAAAATCATTGAGAACTTTGGTTGCTGCGGCATCAGAAAGGGGGGAAAATGTCCAAACTTTAAACATCTTCACCTCTGAATCTCCTTGTCAGATTCCAATATAATTTGGTAGACATTTTCCCTGGGTGACCCTCTACGAAAATTGTCCATACTGATTGGTTAAAAAACATGACAGTCAGGCGGCACCAGAAAAGGGGCAAAATGACAAAATTTGGAAATTCCATTTTTTTTTAAAGTGCTTGTCTGATTTTAAGAAAATTAAAAAGAAATTTTACTTCATTGATCCTCTACTTCATTTGTTCAAGCCGTATTGATTGGTTGAGAAATCGTAGCAACAAGGCGTCATCACAAAAGGGGTAAATTGAACTTTTAGATACAAATGACAACTCCTACCATTCCGCTGGACCATTTCACCTTAACTTCACAGGAATGTTCCTTTGTTGGTCCTCTTTCAAAATTGTTCAAAGACTTACATTTTATGTAGAACTTTGGTTGCTGCGGCATCACAAAGGGAGAAAATAACCAAACTTTAAAATCCTTTTCCTCAAAAATCTGCTTGTGCGATAAAATAATTTAGTAGAAATGTTCTTTGAGTGACCCTCTATAAAAACTGTTCAAGTCATATTGATTTCGTTGAAAAACAGGGCAGCAATGCGGCATTAGGAAAGGCGCAACATGACAAAACTTTATAACTCCATACTTATTAAAGTTCTTGTTAGCAAGATACAAATGGCCTTTACTGACAAGCCAGTTTACTATTTCTTTAACAGTGTCCACTCCTTACAGGTTCATATGCACTCCTGATCAAATTCAGGTGATCGATTTAGGGCCATCTTGGCCCTCTTGTTTCCTTAGAAATTATGGTTAAAGGTTTGTGTGGAAATATATTAAGAGTCCATATCTTAGTAACGACGTGATGCATTCCATTGAAACGTTATACAACCCTTCCCAACCATCACACCTATGAAAATAATCAAGTTAAATAACTCTGTCTGCATATAATGCAAATTCTCACCATTTAAGAAATTCTGGTTAATGTTTTGATTACAACTACATTAGAGTCCATATCTCGGTATTACTTAAATAAGCGATGGAATAGTCGAGCGTGCTGTCCTCCGACAGCTCTTGTTCCTTGTCAAAGTCGGCGAACCGAATTGTGTTACACTTTCCCTTATGTAGATTGTTCTATGTAAATATTATTGAGATTAATCGGAACACATTTGAGCAGATGACTTTAGAAACATTGTGGCAAAAGGAGAAATTGCGCATAAGGTGCAATTTCTCATTTTGTCACAATGTCTTCTGATAGCTCTATTCAATAATTGTACTAACATTTATTTATATTCCATATGGCTTTTTCTAGGTGAACACCGTATTTTCAAAGTCCTGCTGCATATTTGTTGGATATTGTTAAGGGTTATTTCTTATCTGCAATACAATGGGGGCACCTTTAACTATTTGCACCCAAACGAATGATTTCAACAACCGCTGGTGACCTATGCAAACAGTATGGATCCGGGTTAGACCCCACTAAACATGGGGGCTGATCTGAGATGCAAACTGTTTGATACTCGGATTCTATTTCAGCAAAAAGTTGGGGGAATAATAAAAAGCGGAGTGTTTATTTATTATCACTTTTAATAAACAAGTTTACTAAGATGATATGATGAGCTTAGTTAACGAGTTTATTAAAAGTTATCATAAATAAACACGAATGAGATATTCTTTTTTTCACATAATGTGATTTATAAGGCGTTTTTCAAAGAAAATATACATGAAATATGCTGGATTTGGTGCCAACGAGATTAACGTTATATAACCATATATATAAAACCACTGATGTGATGTCATTTTCATAGTTTGGTTTCAGTTTTTAGCACTACTGGCCAAAGGCCAGAAGGGCTTATGTCGTGGCGATTTGTCCGTCGTCCGTGCGTCCGTAAACAATTTCTTGTTAACACGATACAGTCTTCACTTTTGTTTTATCTCAACCAAACTTATACAGTAGTTAGATATCCATGAGAGCTCGGTTCCTTTCGAAAACCAGCCAGATCCGCCCATGCATGACTGGATTATGGCCCTTGAAATGGTCAAAATTGCTATAAAAGAGCTTGTTAACACGATACAGTCTTCACTTTTGATTGTATCTCAACCAAACTTATACAGTAGTTAGATATCTATGAGAGCTCGGTTCCTTTCGAAAACCAGCTAGATCCGCCCATGTATGACTGGATTATGGCCCTTGAAATGGTCAAAATTGCTATAAAAGAGCTTGTTAACACGATACAGTCTTCACTTTTGATTGTATCTCAACCAAACTTATACAGTAGTTAGATATTCATGAGAGCCCGGTTCCTTTCGAAAACCAGCCAAATCCGCCCATGTATGACTGGATTATGGCCCTTGAAATGGTCAAAATTGCTATAAAAGAGCTTGTTAACACGATAGAGGCTCCATTTACTATCTGATCTTCACCAAACTTAGATAGTAGTTAAATACTGATTAGAGCTTGGTTCCTTTTGAAAACCAGCCAGATCCGCCAATGCAAGACTGGATTATGGCCCATGAAATTGTAAAAATTACTATAATACAGCTTGTGAAAACAAAAGAGCCTCCATTTACTATCCGATCTTCACCATACATACATGCTCTGGATTGAAAATGACCAAAGAACCATACCAGTAGAGCATAGGCCCTCATGGGCCTCTTGTTTACTTAGAAATTCTGGTTAAAGTTTTGCATGCAAGTTTATTGCATGGATTTATCTCAGTAACCACTAATGTCAAATGATATTGACTTGAAACTTCATTCATGTCATCAGGGGTGTAAGACAGTCAAGTTGGATAACTCTTGTATGAATTTAGTACAAATCATGGCTCTTGTTTGACTTTTAAAATTTGGTTAAAGTTTTGCATGCATGGCACGATCATGCACACATCTCAGTAACCCCTCGGAGATTGATTTAAAGCTTCAATATAGTCTTTAAAGGTATCATACAATCAGATTAGGTAACTCCTGACTGAATTTATTATAAATTATGGCCCCTTGTGAAGTTTCAACTTTGGGTTGAAGTTTTGCATGCTATGCCTTTTCTCACAAACAGCAGATGCTATTCAAACAAGACTTATCCAACTTGATTTATAGTTCTATACTAATTACTATCAAGCCACTATCTCAGTAACAACAGTTGTCTTTAGTATCAAATGGCCAAATAGTCAAACATGCTGTCTTGTGGACAGCTCTTGTTGACTTATATATTTTCATATTAGTTTTTAGCTCTACTGGCCAAAGGCCAGAAGGGCTTATGTCGTGGCGATTTGTCCGTGCGTCCGTCCGTAAACAATTTCTTGTTAACACGATACAGTCTTCACTTTTGATTGTATCTCAACTAAACTTATACAGTAGTTAGATATCCATGAGAGCTCGGTTCCTTTCGAAAACCAGCCAAATCCGCCCATGTATGACTGGATTATGGCCCTTGAAATGGTCAAAATTGCTATAAAAGAGCTTGTTAACACGATAGAGGCTCCATTTACTATCTGATCTTCACCAAACTTAGATAGTAGTTAAATACTGATTAGAGCTTGGTTCCTTTTGAAAACCAGCCAGATCCGCCAATGCAAGACTGGATTATGGCCCATGAAATTGTAAAAATTACTATAATACAGCTTGTGAAAACAAAAGAGCCTCCATTTACTATCCGATCTTCACCATACATACATGCTCTGGATTGAAAATGACCAAAGAACCATACCAGTAGAGCATAGGCCCTCATGGGCCTCTTGTTTACTTAGAAATTCTGGTTAAAGTTTTGCATGCAAGTTTATTGCATGGATTTATCTCAGTAACCACTAATGTCAAATGATATTGACTTGAAACTTCATTCATGTCATCAGGGGTGTAAGACAGTCAAGTTGGATAACTCTTGTATGAATTTAGTACAAATCATGGCTCTTGTTTGACTTTTAAAATTTGGTTAAAGTTTTGCATGCATGGCACGATCATGCACACATCTCAGTAACCCCTCGGAGATTGATTTAAAGCTTCAATATAGTCTTTAAAGGTATCATACAATCAGATTAGGTAACTCCTGACTGAATTTATTATAAATTATGGCCCCTTGTGAAGTTTCAACTTTGGGTTGAAGTTTTGCATGCTATGCCTTTTCTCACAAACAGCAGATGCTATTCAAACAAGACTTATCCAACTTGATTTATAGTTCTATACTAATTACTATCAAGCCACTATCTCAGTAACAACAGTTGTCTTTAGTATCAAATGGCCAAATAGTCAAACATGCTGTCTTGTGGACAGCTCTTGTTGACTTATATATTTTCATATTAGTTTTTAGCTCTACTGGCCAAAGGCCAGAAGGGCTTATGTCGTGGCGATTTGTCCGTGCGTGCGTCCGTCCGTGCGTCCGTAAACAATTTCTTGTTAACACGATACAGTCTTCACTTTTGATTGTATCTCAACTAAACTTATACAGTAGTTAGATATCCATGAGAGCTCGGTTCCTTTCGAAAACCAGCCAAATCCGCCCATGTATGACTGGATTATGGCCCTTGAAATGGTCAAAATTGCTATAAAAGAGCTTGTTAACACGATAGAGGCTCCATTTACTATCTGATCTTCACCAAACTTAGATAGTAGTTAAATACTGATTAGAGCTTGGTTCCTTTTGAAAACCAGCCAGATCCGCCAATGCAAGACTGGATTATGGCCCATGAAATTGTAAAAATTACTATAATACAGCTTGTGAAAACAAAAGAGCCTCCATTTACTATCCGATCTTCACCATACATACATGCTCTGGATTGAAAATGACCAAAGAACCATACCAGTAGAGCATAGGCCCTCATGGGCCTCTTGTTTACTTAGAAATTCTGGTTAAAGTTTTGCATGCAAGTTTATTGCATGGATTTATCTCAGTAACCACTAATGTCAAATGATATTGACTTGAAACTTCATTCATGTCATCAGGGGTGTAAGACAGTCAAGTTGGATAACTCTTGTATGAATTTAGTACAAATCATGGCTCTTGTTTGACTTTTAAAATTTGGTTAAAGTTTTGCATGCATGGCACGATCATGCACACATCTCAGTAACCCCTCGGAGATTGATTTAAAGCTTCAATATAGTCTTTAAAGGTATCATACAATCAGATTAGGTAACTCCTGACTGAATTTATTATAAATTATGGCCCCTTGTGAAGTTTCAACTTTGGGTTGAAGTTTTGCATGCTATGCCTTTTCTCACAAACAGCAGATGCTATTCAAACAAGACTTATCCAACTTGATTTATAGTTCTATACTAATTACTATCAAGCCACTATCTCAGTAACAACAGTTGTCTTTAGTATCAAATGGCCAAATAGTCAAACATGCTGTCTTGTGGACAGCTCTTGTTGACTTATATATTTTCATATTAGTTTTTAGCTCTACTGGCCAAAGGCCAGAAGGGCTTATGTCGTGGCGATTTGTCCGTGCGTGCGTCCGTCCGTGCGTCCGTAAACAATTTCTTGTTAACACGATACAGTCTTCACTTTTGATTGTATCTCAACTAAACTTATACAGTAGTTAGATATCCATGAGAGCTCGGTTCCTTTCGAAAACCAGCAAGATCCGCCCATGCATGACTGGATTATGGCCCTTGAAATGGTCAAAATTGCTATAAAAGAGCTTGTTAACACGATACAGTCTTCACTTTTGATTGTATCTCAACCAAACCTATACAGTAGTCAGATATCCATAAGAGCTCGGTTCCTTTCAAAAACCAGCCAGATCTGCCCATGCATGACTGGATTATGGCCCTTGAAATGGTCAAAATTGCTATAAAAGAGCTTGTTAACACAATACAGTCTTCTTTTTTGATTGTATCTCAACCAAACTTATACAGTAGTTAGATATCCATGAGAGCCCGGTTCCTTTCGAAAACCAGCCAAATCCGCCCATGTATGACTGGATTATGGCCCTTGAAATGGTCAAAATTGCTATAAAAGAGCTTGTTAACACGATACAGTCTTCACTTTTGATTGTATCTCAACCAAACTTATACAGTAGTTAGATATCCATGAGAGCTTGGTTCCTTTCGAAAACCAGCCAGATCCGCCCATGCAAGACTGGATTATGGCCCTTGAAATTGTCCAAATTGCTATAATTGAGCATGTGAACACAATAGAGGCTCCATTTACTATCTGATCTTCACCAAACTTAGATAGTAGTTAAATACTGATTAGAGCTTGGTTCCTTTTGAAAACCAGCCAGATCCGCCAATGCAAGACTGGATTATGGCCCATGAAATTGTAAAAATTACTATAATACAGCTTGTGAAAACAAAAGAGCCTCCATTTACTATCCGATCTTCACCATACATACATGCTCTGGATTGAAAATGACCAAAGAACCATACCAGTAGAGCATAGGCCCTCATGGGCCTCTTGTTTACTTAGAAATTCTGGTTAAAGTTGTGCATGCAAGGTTATTGCATGGATTTATCTCAGTAACCACTAATGTCAAATGATATTGACTTGAAACTTCATTCATGTCATCAGGGGTGTAAGACAGTCAAGTTGGATAACTCTTGTATGAATTTAGTACAAATCATGGCTCTTGTTTGACTTTTAAAATTTGGTTAAAGTTTTGCATGCATGGCACGATCATGCACACATCTCAGTAACCCCTCGGAGATTGATTTAAAGCTTCAATATAGTCTTTAAAGGTATCATACAATCAGATTAGGTAACTCCTGACTGAATTTATTATAAATTATGGCCCCTTGTGAAGTTTCAACTTTGGGTTGAAGTTTTGCATGCTATGCCTTTTCTCACAAACAGCAGATGCTATTCAAACAAGACTTATCCAACTTGATTTATAGTTCTATACTAATTACTATCAAGCCACTATCTCAGTAACAACAGTTGTCTTTAGTATCAAATGGCCAAATAGTCAAACATGCTGTCTTGTGGACAGCTCTTGTTGACTTATATATTTTCATATTAGTTTTTAGCTCTACTGGCCAAAGGCCAGAAGGGCTTATGTCGTGGCGATTTGTCCGTCGTCCGTGCGTGCGTGCGTGCGTGCGTCCGTAAACAATTTCTTGTTAACACGATACAGTCTTCACTTTTGATTGTATCTCAACTAAACTTATACAGTAGTTAGATATCCATGAGAGCTCGGTTCCTTTCGAAAACCAGCAAGATCCGCCCATGCATGACTGGATTATGGCCCTTGAAATGGTCAAAATTGCTATAAAAGAGCTTGTTAACACGATACAGTCTTCACTTTTGATTGTATCTCAACCAAACCTATACAGTAGTCAGATATTCATAAGAGCTCGGTTCCTTTCAAAAACCAGCCAGATCTGCCCATGCATGACTGGATTATGGCCCTTGAAATGGTCAAAATTGCTATAAAAGAGCTTGTTAACACAATACAGTCTTCTTTTTTGATTGTATCTCAACCAAACTTATACAGTAGTTAGATATCCATAAGAGCTCGGTTCCTTTCGAAAACCAGCCAGATCCGCCCATGCATGACTGGATTATGGCCCTTGAAATGGTCAAAATTGCTATAAAAGAGCTTGTTAACACAATACAGTCTTCTTTTTTGATTGTATCTCAACCAAACTTATACAGTAGTTAGATATCCATGAGAGCTCGGTTCCTTTCGAAAACCAGCCAGATCCGCCCATGCATGACTGGATTATGGCCCTTGAAATGGTCAAAATTGCTATAAAAGAGCTTGTTAACACGATACAGTCTTCACTTTTGATTGTATCTCAACCAAACTTATACAGTAGTTAGATATCCATGAGAGCTCAATTCCTTTCGAAAACCAGCAAGATCCGCCCATGCATGACTGGATTATGGCCCTTGAAATGGTCAAAATTGCTATAAAAGAGCTTGTTAACACGATACAGTCTTCACTTTTGCATAAGAGCTCGGTTCCTTTCAAAAACCAGCCAGATCCGCCTATGCAAGACTGGATTATGGCCCTTGAAATTGTCCAAATTGCTATAATTGAGTATGTGAACACAATATAGGCTCCATTTACTATCTGATCTTCACCAAACTTAGATAGTAGTTAAATATTGATGAGAGCTTGGTTCCTTTTGAAAATCAGCCAGATCCGCCCATGCAAGACTGGATTATGGCCCATGAAATTGTAAAAATTGCTATAATACAGCTTGTGAGCACAAAAGAGCCTCCATTTACTATCCGAGCTTCACCATACATACATGCTCTGGATTGAAAATGACCAAAGAACCATACCAGTAGAGCATAGGCCCTCATGGGCCTCTTGTTTATTGTATCTCAACTAAACTTATACAGTAGTTAGATATCCATAAGAGCTCGGTTCCTTTCGAAAACCAGCCAGATCCGCCCATGCATGACTGGATTATGGCCCTTGAAATGGTCAAAATTGCTATAAAAGAGCTTGTTAACATGATACAGTCTTCACTTTTGATTGTATCTCAACCAAACTTATACAGTAGTTAGATATCCATGAGAGCTCAGTTCTTTTCGTAAACCAGCCAGATCCGCCCATGCAAGACTGGATTATGGCCCTTGAAATTGTCCAAATTGCTATAATTGAGCATGTGAACACAATAGAGGCTCCATTTACTATCTGATCTTCACCAAACTTAGATAATTGTTAAATATTGATGAGAGCTTGGTTCCTTTTGAAAATCAGCCAGATCCGCCCATGCAAGATTGGATTATGGTCCATGAAATTGTAAAAATTGCTATAATACAGTTTGTGAACACAAAAGAGCCTCCATTTACTATCCGATCTTCACCATACATACATGCTCTGGATTGAAAATGACCAAAGAACCACACCAGTAGAGCATAGGCCCTCATGGGCCTCTTGTTTAACAGAGACTTGAGTGTAAGACTTGAAATTAAACAAGTATTAGCACATGATATTTAAGTAATGGGATTTGGCACTCTCAGAGAGGCCTTTATGTGATTAAATAGTTTACAAAAAGATTGCAGATGAGTATTTTAGAACAAAATAATAAGATGTTCATGTATTAGTAGATTTCGGCAGTCTTTTTAGATCATTCACTTAAAGCAAAAGGCTCAAGTTGATCTATCCGGATCATTCTATGTCAAATGTTTGTCGTCCGAAATTGTCATTAACTTTATAAGCTTTAAAGAACAAATTATCATACACCACAGGAAAAAATGCAACCAAACTTCACAGGAATGATCCTTTGGTGGCCCTCTTTCAAAATTGTTCAAAGATTTAAATTCTATGAAGACATCAGAAAGGGAGGGAAATGCCATAACTTCATCTCTCTGAACCGGATTGTCTGATTCGATTATAATAAGGTAGCAATGGTTCTTAGTGACCCTCTACATAAAGTATTCAAGCCAAATCGATTGGTTGTAAAACATGACTGACAGATGTCATCAGAAAAGTTGTAAAATCACAACATTTTAATTTCCATTCTTATTAAATGTCTTATCTGATTTGAACCAAACTTCATTTGAATGTTCATGTGGTGGTCCTCTTTTAAATTGTTCAAAGATCTAATGCCTTATTTTAAATTACCCATTCCGATAAACTGTTTCATTTGCAGTTCATTTCCAATCTAGATCAAATGTCCACCTATATAAGCAATTTAGAAGTAGTATATGTGCTACTAAACTGTCATTCAGGTGATCGATTTAGGGCAATCTTAGCCCTCTTGTTGGATGTATTAATAGTTTGTATAAGATTTATATCTATTATAAGCCCTTTCCCTTAGATGCATCTGCAGCAGTTGAATTATGAAAACATAATGAGGAATTTATCCTTTTGCCACATTGTTTTCAACTGAATTCAATAATTTAACTTTCATTTATAGAAGGTTTCCATTTTAGCTATCCCGAGCATGAAGTGCTCAAGGTGAGTTACTATGATTGCCCTTTGTCTGGTGTGCATCATCAGTCCGTCAACATCTCCTCTGTAACGAATGGGCAAATTGGGATGCAACCTTACAGGAAGCGTCCTCTTAATGTCTTCATCACGATTCCTACAATTGTTTTTATCCATGCAGAATTCCACAATTGTTTTATGCATGCAGAATTCCGACTTCCATAGCAACCAAAAGAAAAACGCTTTTAAGATTTTCTCCTCTCAAACTGTTTTAAAAAAGGATCTGTTGGAAACACTCTTTCAAAATTCCTTCACGCCACTTATAAGGCTATGGTGAAAACATTAAGCTCTTCTCCTTTGACAGTATATGGTTGATTTGTAAATAGTGTTGCAGTTCTAATTGTTCCTTCTGTGACCCTCAATCAGATTAATTTGTACCTTTTTGATTGGTCAAAAAACATGGCTACTAGGGGTGGAGCTGGCCGATTTTAGATTTCCTAAACATTTTATAGAACTGTTTATTCAGTGACCCTCTACGAGATTATTTCAAGCCACCGTGTTTGATTGAAAACATGGCTGTCAGGGGGCCGGGCTAAAATATTTGCTTTATAAGGCTTTCCTCAAGCCATATTAATTAAAACATTTAACCTCCAGGGGTCTTTTTTGCAAGTTCAAATGACATCTCCTTATCCAATGGACCAATTTCAGCCAAACTTAATAGAAATCTTACTGTTCGGGTCCTTTTTCAAACTTGTTCAAAGATGTAAATTCTGAACAGAACTTTGGTTGCTGCGGCATCAGAAAGGGAGAAAAATGCCATAACTTTAAAATTCTTCTTCTCTGAATGCACTTGCCTGATTCCAAGATAATTTGTTAGTAAGGGTCCTTGAGTGACCCTCTACACAAGTTGTTCAAGCTGTATTGATTGATTGAATTTGAAAAACACTTGGCCAACATTTGGCATCATAAAAGGGGCAACTTGACAAAACTTTAAAATTCAATACTTAGTAAGTTCTTGTATGGTTTCCAGTTGTTTTAGCAGAAATGCTTCTCTAGTGTCACATGTTCATAATTTAATCAAACCATATTGATTATTTGAAAAAGATAGCTGCCAGGCGGCATCGGTAACGGGGTAATATGAGCTTTAGATTCAAACGACATTTCCTCTTAAACCAATGTACTGATATCCACCAAACTTCACAGAAACGTTTCTGTGGTGGTCACCTTTCAATTTTTTAAAGATTTTACGCCTAATCACAAATGTCCTTTACTGATAAGTTGTTTCATTTGTAGTTATTACCACACTTGATCAAATGTTCCCTTTTATTAGCCGTTTGCTAGAATACTATCTCTCAGGTGATCAATTTATGGTATTGAATGAGGGAAAGGGTTAATAGAAAATTCAGGCATTGGATGTGGGAAAGGGTTAATAGAACATACAGGTATTGAATGTGGGAAAGGGTTAATAGAACATATAGGTATTGAATGTGGGAAAAGGTTAATAGAAAATACAGGTATTGAATTTGGGAAAGGGTTAATAGAACATACAGGTATTGACTGTCGGAAAAGGTTAATAGAACATACAGGTATTGAATGTGGGAAAGGGTTAATAGAACATACAGGTATTGAATGTGGGAAAGGGTTAATATAACATACAGGAATTTAATGTGGGAAAGGGTTAATAGAACATATATGTATTGAATGTGGGAAAGGGTTAATAGAACATATATGTATTGAATGTGGGAAAGGGTTAATAAAACATATAGGTATTGAATGTGGGAAAGGGTTAATAAAACATACAGGTATTGAATGTGGGAAAGGGTTAATAAAACATACAGGTATTGACTGTGGGAAAAGGTTAATAGAACATACAGATAGTGGCAGTGCTTGACAAACGTCATTGAGACTAGAGGCATTCTTCTTCTAGCAATGAGATTACTAATTGATGAGGGAAGGTGCTAGTGCGTGGCCTGGTGAGAATTTTTCGGTGAGGCGATTCTTTTAAGAACCTATTACATAGGTTTCTTTCTATGAGTGGTAACAGAGATATATCATGGAAGCAAGACCTATCCAATCGTCATTTAATAGACTTCTGGAGGTATGGGAAAACCAGGACAATAACGTTGGATGACCTGGTTTATCCTGATGTAACTGAAATACCGCGTTAATCGCCGTTAATTATAGAACTGGAATAACATAATTGGTGAATTCATAAATGATGATGTTATTATTATTTTTTCCATTGTTCTATTAAAATTGAAGGGGTCAATTATTTTTATTTATTTGTCTGTGTCAAGAATGCATTTTGTCAATTAATAAAAAATATCTATGTATATGTCTGTCTGACTATCTGTATGTACAAACAATTGTATTAATTGACCAAGGACAAATACTATTTGATCTATTGACCAATATGCGAAGACCATCCAAGGCAATTCTTAGACTCAACCAAACATCATCGTCTTTAAGTGTGTGTGTGTGTGTGTTATAGCATATTGAGAAAATGCTCGTTATGAGCAATTCCACCTCTTCCAACAATATTTTCAAAAATTAGTCTTCTGCAGTGTCGTCAGAATGCGCCTGTATGCGTTGAGGGGATAATTCCTGCTCCTGCGTGGCATTCATAGGCTGATCCGGGTCGATACTTAACGCAGTCCACAATGTTGGTTTTCTCGTCGGACATATATATATATACACACACAGACCACCGCCTCGGGTGTGGGATGTCGCTGGTTTTGGCCGTGGTCATCCCTGCTGCAGAGTCGTCAGAATGCGCCTGTATTCGTTGAGGGGCTAATTCCTGCTCAAATTTCGACAGGAATTTCTTGCAAAAGATACAACTTGCCGTGCATTTCCAATTTTATCAAGATAACAAATTCATCACATTTGAATGTGACAAAATCGCTCTCTTTTGATAAATTCCATGTTGCCGAAAATAACGGGTACAGGATGTTTCTGCTAAACACTTTCCTACATACTAGTAAAACAAATCTGCAGCAGGGGATTTTGAAAACATCAACACTCATACGAGGAAGAGCTCCATAAATGAAGTGAATGTCTTGAATACAATTTAAAACATTGTGTCAAAAGGAGAAATTGCTCAATTTTAGCAATTTTCCCTATTGCCTCAATGTTTACAAACGTTGTCTGCTAAAGATAAAAAGATTTATTTGAAATAGTCATATATATGGGTTGATTGATTGATTTTTAGCTGACCAGAGCACGAAGTTTTGTGATCGCCTTTGTATGGAATATGGTCCGGTCAAAAACTAGGGCACTAGGCCAAATTGTAAGAAAATCTAATATTTGTCTTCATGATAACAAGACTAAGATTGAATATCGGTTATGTCCGGTCAAACACTAGGTTACTATAAGGACACTATTGAGAAAAATCTTGTTAACACTCTAGAGAACACATTTTTTCTCATATGTTCATCTACTAAGTTTGTTGAAATTATTTCGATGATATGATCCGTTAAAAAGATGCCTACTCTTAAGTCTTAAATAGTACGTTCTCTGATGAGCGATCCAGGGCCTAATGACCCTCTTGTTTGTTGTTTAACGCCGCTTCAACCATTTTTCTTCAGTGATATCACGGCGTCCTCTGGATAAGTCAGCAGTACTACTGGTCCATTAATCCTGACACCACTAACCCCGCAGCCCTGAGGACAAGAAGGGCAGCCATTACTACCATTGTTAAGGTCTATGGGATGACCACGGCCAAAACCAGCGACATTCCACACCCGAGGCGGTAGTGTGTGTTTGTATATATATATATATATATACAGTATGAGCTGTCCGACGAGAAAACCAACACTGTGGACTGCGTTAATTATCGACCCGGTTCAGCCTATGCATGCCACGCAGGCTAATCCTGACAGACATTTTTCGCCACCTGTAGATTTTCTGTTTCAGAAATCATTAATCTATACCTCTATGAACCTGAGACGGAATGTGTCGGCCCGGATTAGCCTGCACAGGTTGATCTGGGTTGATACACTCGAAGAGTCCATAAGGTTGGCGTTAGCGAAGTGGGCTGTCAATCCAGGGGTTGTCAGTTCGAATCCCAGCTCCACCAAAATTATTTCCGATGTTTGACAAAAGTCACTGTGACAAGCGTCATTCGTCTTTCACCAATGGGCTAACAGTCTATATGGAAAAGCAGCCAGTTGCTTGGAATGTATATTGTGTGGAGTACTGGTGTGAGAAAGCTAGGAGACACATGAGTAGGTTAACTGGCCCCCGTGATATGACTGAAAAACTGTTGAAAACGGCGTAAAACCACCCCAATAAATCATAGTGTTAGTTTTTTCGTGGAACGGCTGAGATATATATATATATATATACTACATTGCACTGAAAAAGCTTGGCAAGGTGTTAATGAAAACGGCGTTAAGCCGCAACCAATCAAGCCTTGAAATAGCTCTTAAACGAGTTAATGCAAATGAGCCTGTCTCGTCATATGAAAACCCAACCATTGGATCAGAAGCTTCCTGGTTCTCGATCCAGTCATACAAAACATTTTTTGAAATAAGATCTGGAGAAAGGTACCTTGCAGGTCTACACTTGAGATGTGCTCTGCTAAAACCAAAATTTACCCTTTCCAAAATACCGACGCTTTCTGACTCCTTTGAAAAACATTGTGACAAAAGGAGAAATTGTTCAATATGAGCTCTTTTGCTTTTGCCATGATAATTTCAACTGTATTCGATTGTCACATATCAAGGTCGTAGGGGTCAAATCTGTTCTCGTTCAATAACTCTTTGACCCGGATTCTTCATATACTTAGTAGTTGAACCCTATAGTTGCTAGGTTGTTAGGGTCACTGGGTCAAAGATCAAGGTCCCATGAGCATTAAAGGTCAAGGTATGTTTCCCCTAAAAACCTCAAAAAGCCTTTGTCCCAGAGTCTTCAAACTGTATAGGATGATTTGAGTTATTGAGTAGATGACCCCTATTATTTTTGGGGTAACTAGGTCAAATTTCAAGGTCATTGGGCTGTTAATGCCAACTCAAGAACTCTGTGTTCCAAATTGTTTAAGCCTCATATGATGATTAGACTTATTGATCCTTACTGTATAGCGGATTATCGGGTCAAAGATCATACGCTTTTTCGAAAAAGAACAACCATCTAGTTTCGTGTTTGAAGTCCGGAAAGCTTACTGTTAACATATTTCAGTTCCTTTGTTTTTGGTTTGAATCCACAAGTTATATTATCACGTCATATGGGTGAATTCAGTTTGGCCACTCGGGCGTGTGCTAGCCGAATTCATCAATCAAATTGCAGTGTTTAACAAGCGGACGAAAGAGTGCTTGCTGTGTCAGCTGTATCAACCAGCCGGAACACCGGCTACACCTGCTGTATTAACCAGCCGAAACAGCGGTACTCCGGTTACTCCGACTGCATCAACTAGCCGGAACTCCGGTGACACCAACTGTATTAACCAGTCGGAACTCCGGCTACACCGACTGTATTAACCAGACGGAACTCCGGCTACACCGACTGTATTAACCAGACGGAACTCCGGCTACACCGGCTGTATTAACCAGCTGGAACTCCGGCTATACCTACTGTATTAACCAGCCGGAACTCCGGCTACACCAACTGTATTAACCAGACGGAACTCCGGCTACACCGGCTGTATTAACCAGCTGGAACTCCGGCTATACCTACTGTATTAACCAGCCGGAACTCCGGCTACACCAACTGTATTAACCAGACGGAACTCCGGCTACACCAACTGTATTAACCAGACGGAACTCCAGTAACACCGACTGTATTAACCAGCAGGAACTCCGGTTACAATAACTGTATTAACCAGACGGAACTCCGGCTGTATTAACCAGACGGAACTCCGGCTACACCGGCTGTATTAACCAACTGGAACTCTGACTACACCGACTGTATTAACCAGCCGGAACTCCGGCTACATCGGCTGTATTAACCAGCTGGAACTCCGGCTACACCGACTGTATTTACCAGCAGGAACTCCGGCTACACCGGCTGTATTAACCAGCAGGAACTCCGGCTACACCGACTGTATTAACCAGACGGAACTCCGGCTACACCGACTGTATTTACCAGCCGAAACTCCGGCTACACCTGCTGTATTAACCAGCAGGAACTCCGGCTACTCCAACTGTATTAACCAGCCAGAACAGGCGGAGTTCCGGCTTCTCCGGTTGTATTAATCAGCCAGAACTCCGGCTACACCGACTGTATTAACCAGCCGGAACTCGGGCTACACTGGCTATATTAACCAGCTGGAACTCCGGCTACATCGGCTGTATTAACCAGCTGGAACTCCGGCTATACCTACTGTATTAACCAGCCGGAACTCCGGCTACACCAACTGTATTAACCAGACGGAACTCCGGCTACACCGGCTGTATTAACCAGCTGGAACTCCGGCTATACCTACTGTATTAACCAGCCGGAACTCCGGCTACACCAACTGTATTAACCAGACGGAACTCCGGCTACACCAACTGTATTAACCAGACGGAACTCCAGTAACACCGACTGTATTAACCAGCAGGAACTCCGGTTACAATAACTGTATTAACCAGACGGAACTCCGGCTGTATTAACCAGACGGAACTCCGGCTACACCGGCTGTATTAACCAACTGGAACTCTGACTACACCGACTGTATTAACCAGCCGGAACTCCGGCTACATCGGCTGTATTAACCAGCTGGAACTCCGGCTACACCGACTGTATTTACCAGCAGGAACTCCGGCTACACCGGCTGTATTAACCAGCAGGAACTCCGGCTACACCGACTGTATTAACCAGACGGAACTCCGGCTACACCGACTGTATTTACCAGCCGAAACTCCGGCTACACCTGCTGTATTAACCAGCAGGAACTCCGGCTACTCCAACTGTATTAACCAGCCAGAACAGGCGGAGTTCCGGCTTCTCCGGTTGTATTAATCAGCGAGAACTCCGGCTACACCGACTGTATTAACCAGCCGGAACTCCGGCTACACCAGCTGTATTGTCGGGGCCCATTTTATTAACAATCGTCATTCAGTCTTAACGTAGATTGTCGAAATATTTCACCCGTATTTATGGCAGCTGAATGCAATGTTCAGATGAAGTTGGCATTTTGGCCAAGTTTACAGCCCAACTCCGGCTGTATTTTGCTCTAATTCGAGAGCTTAACTGGCATCCTGACATGTTTCAGGTGAAAGTGCCACACTTTGGCTCGCAGTTACGCTAGCCAGGTACAGTACAGCTCACGCGGAAAACGCGTTTTCCGCGATCCCACGATGGACAAATATTTTTCATCGCGGATAATCACCGCAATTCAACCTATATGATCACCGCAATACCGCCTACGGGCTAATTATATCACCGCGATTGACATGTCGTCGATTCGAGCTTCTTATCTATTCTTATCTATTTTGAAATCACCGCGATTCCACCGCAATATTTACCTGTAAAAATGTTATACTTTTATTAAAAAGTGGTTTTTTCCCCCCGATTTTGTACATGTACACGTTTATTGACGAATTGTGATTATGTTATGACACAACTTGCTAAAATTCATTCCATTTCAGCAAATTATTCGAAAAACAGTGGAAGATTGTGTTTGTTTACGATAAGGTCAAGTTTCGTAATAGAAAATGGCGGACATCGGATATATGTTTATCATACATATGATTATCTCACATTTTTTAGTAAGAGAGAAATATTGTTAAATTACAATACATGTACATGTACATTGTATATATATCTTTGAATTTTGTATATACAGTACATGTACTTGAATCTCTTAATAAAGACAGATTGTTGATTTTTGAGCTTTTCTTATCAACTTAATAAATGAATTATCCAATTGTAATATTGTTGAAAATGATAAATTTTCATTATAACGCAATGTGTTGTACAGAGTAGAAACATAGTAAAATTAATTTTACATGTAGTTATGTATTGCACTTTATTATGAAGCAACTTGTCGTAAAGCTCAGTAACGTCAACTAGTTTAATATCCCTTTTAAATGTGAACACTGAATTTCAATTGACATACGCAAGTTGAAGACAAGAGTAAATCGTCATCAAATCAGATTATATAGCGTAATGGATTTAAGTGTCCGCCCCCGAAAATAATTGCTTAATTTGTATGAAAACATGTATAGATGAGAGAAACACATTTTAATTTGTTTGCGTCACCTTAATTCACAAGTATTTTTATGAGTAAAACATGCCAATTAATGAGACTTCGTAATCTCTTTCAATTCAGATAATTAGTTTTTGGTTGTTTAATTAAATCCGGGACTAACATGGGCGCTTCACACTTCTTTGTTTGCAAAGTTTGTTTTTGTTATTCAGCCGACTTTGAAACAGGTTTTAAAGAAATAATTTATAGGCGATTAAGAATGAACGATGCATTGGTAATTGTGGTGATTGACAATGGAATTACGGCATTTATTAGTGAGATTTAAAGTAAGCTACACATCTTTCAGGCATAATTAACAGTTTTATTATCACGTAGTTGTATCGTTTACAGAATACATCAAGTTTAGGGGAATTGTATTGATGAATTTTAATGAATTAAGTTGTTACGCATATATGCTGCTTTATAGTTAGTACTGATTTATAATCAGTATTCTCTTCAACATTTATTAGTACTGTAATGAAATAAAAATTAAAAATTAAAAAAAAACTCCCAGCAAAACGGCGAGAAAAAGCTTATCTATTCAAAAAAATATCACCGCGATTCCGCGGTGGTTCCACCGCAACTCCACGATGATCGGTTTTATCAACCCCCTGGGGTTATCTTGTTGCGTCCGCGATGGACATAAAAACAAATCGCGGTGATGGGTGGAATTCCACCCACCTTCGCGGACCAAAATATTTGTCCGCGTTGAGATTTGTCCGCGGTGGCTCGCGGACGATGCGTTTTCCGCGTGAGCTGTACTGTATATGGCAGCCGGCTGCAAAACCAAGCCGGAGTTAGGCTGTCTGGTTTGAGTTAAAAGAGAGTTTAACATGTATAGCGCCGACAGAATTGCTCCCACCAAGTTCGAATCTGAATCAACGAGATTCACTAGTTGACGTTTTAGCAATAAAATCCATGTTTAAAAATCAAGCCAATATTAATATGTACAAACGATGTATTTGCACATAATGCATATAGTTTAAGCTTTAGGATGACCAGAATAGTCAGAATGATGTTTTTCGGCTAGTAAGTACAGCCATAGTAATAGGAAATAACCAGCGTATTTCCGATCATTGAAATACTCTGACTTGGAATTGTATATTTGCGACTGTTTACCCACCTAAATAAAATATTGTACTCACCACCTAATTTCAGTTCGGGGTGCATCAAGTTGATAGCCACCTCTTTCTCCGCGAACCTGACCTTCTTCTTGTCAGGGTAGCGGTATTCTGTTCTCTGGCTATTCCATAGAAAATCATGCTCCTCGAGCTGCATCTATTCGAGGATAGATTCCTCCAGCTTCTGGTCGTCTATCTTAAATACCTGTCTAATATGTCTGGTCTTGACTGGTTTGACACGCTCTCTTCTCTATCGTTTTGGGTTCAGGAGGAGGGTTAGATTCTGCTGATGAAGAAGACGAAGGCTTGTCTTCCCCACTTTTCTCATCATGTTCTAAATCTATAAGAAAAAAGTATAAACATTTAACACTTTCCTCCACAAGCTATCTGTTTAACTAATCCACAAGGAAAGAATCGGATGATAAATATGGGCAAAAGGGTTCATTTGAAATATGAAATTTGAAAATAATCTACGTACAGACAATAATAACCTACAGACAATAATATACTGAAACTTACCCGCATTATCAGAAGACTCATACTTGGGATTGGGCTTCTTTACCATTGAAGTTGTGGATCTGGTTGGAGGATCCTGCGGTTCCGGAAGCTTCCTTACTTTACCCACCCCTCTGCCAGCAGCTTTCATTCCACGTTTAGGCATTAGTTAGGATTTTTGATAAAATTTATGAGGAGTACATGTACGTACAATTAATACTTGAACTGGTGTGTGACCGGACGGGTAAATTCCCAGCTTTTATATACCGTGTGTGACGTCAGCAAGGCGGCGCGAATGTTTAGCGAACGGTATGGTGGCGTTCCGGGCGGTAAGGAGTCGGTAGCCACACGGTGAGGACCCAGCGTGGACACGGCGAGACCCGGCAGGAAAACGGCCAACACGGACGGACTCATGGGAGAGTACTTGTGGGGTTATTTCGTTTGATGTTTTTGTGTGGGGTGCACCCCACAAGTATGCAATTAATTCCGTAATTAACCCCCTTTTACGGAATGAATAACATTAATATGCAAATGAGATACCCGTTATAAAAAAAAAAAAAAATATTTATCTAAGTGTCTTTATAAGGGTGATGGGTGGGCTTTAGCGCACCCCACAAGTACTCTCTCATGCGGACGCTGTAAGTGGTAAGGACCCGGAATGGAGACGGTTGAAAAAATAAAACAAAAATGCGGACGGAGAGATTATCACCGCTTTTCATTTAAATCAAACGGTATGGGCCCGGTGGGCTTAGCCGGTGCTATGTGACAGCACCATGATGAGCAGTCGTAGCTTTTTACCAACACTTATTAATTTCTTTGCTACGATTATTTGATAAAACGGTTATATCGGACGCAAGTGCGAACTTACGTCCGAACTTCTTACGGCAATCTTACTCGTAGTTAATACCGAGTTATGACCGTTAATAAAACGGGCCCTGGCAATACATCCAGAAAAGACGGAACTCCGGCTGTTCCGGCCGGTTTATACAGTCGGAGAAGCCGAAGTTCCGGCTGGTAAATATAGCCAGAGTAGCCAGATTTCCGGCTGTTTCGGCTTGTTAATACAGTCGGAGTAGACGGAGTTTCGCCGGTTCCGGCTGGTTAATACAGCCATTGTAACCGGAATTCCGGCTGGTTAATACAGTCTGAGTAGCCGGTGTTCCGGCTGGTTAATACAGCCATTGTAACCGGAGCTCCCTCTGTTCGGAGTAGGCTGAGTTCCGCCGGTTCCGGCTGGTTAATGCAGGCGGTGTAACCTGTATTAATAAAAGTTAATACACTCACCCTGACAGGAAGCATGATTTTTGGCAGTGGGTAAACATTTAGAAAAGGGGAAAATGGCTCTTCTCTTGAAGTCGACGCTTTCCCACATGCGTTCAAAATATAGAAAATCTCTCTAAATGATAGTATGATTATTGAATAGAGTTGATATAATTGTGTCAAATGGAGAAATTTCTTATTATTAGCAATTTCTCCTTTTATCACAATAATTTCAAAAGAGGTCTCCTGCAGAAGCATCATATTTTTTTTGCAATTTAAAGAATGTTCAGATCACCTGAGCCAACGTCTCAAGGTGAGCTATTCTGATCACTCTCTGTCCGTCGTCCGGCGTCTGTCGTTAACTTTTACCATTAAAAATCATCTCCTCCTTAACCACAGGACCAATTTCAACCAAACTTCACAGGAATGTTCCTTTGTTGGCCCTCTTTCAAAGTTGTTCAAAGATTTAAAATCCATTGAGAATTCTGGTTGCCACGGCAACAAAAAGGGGAAAATTAAAAAAAATAACAAATCTTCTTGTCTAAATTCGGGAGTCACTTGTTTTACATAGGCTCGTATAGAGATTTTTTTGTTTAAATCTTCTTGTCTAAAAGTAGAAGGCCCAGGCCTTTGATATTTAGTATGTAGCTTCATCTAGTGGACCTCTACCAAGTTTGTTCAAATTATAGCCCTGGGGTATAAAATGGCCCCATCCCGGGTCACTTGTTTTTACATAATATTATACTTGTATCGGAAAAAACTTTAAAAAATCTAGTCTAAAAGTTGATATTTGAAATCTAACTTCATCTAGTGGACCTCAACCAAGATTGGTCAAATTATAGCCCTGGTGTCAAAAATGGCCCCCATCCTTGGGATCACTTGTTTTACATAGACTATTTTAGGTAAACACTTTCAAAATATGCAGGTGATCGATTTAGAGCCGTCTTGGCTATCTTGGCCCTCTTTTATATACGGTTATCATTTACTTCTTTAATTTGGTGTTACAGGGTTTTTTACTCTCAATGTTGAAGTAAGTGTTGAGAACCGTTATTTATTCTCATAAATGAACTTGTTTTGAGTTGAAGCGCGATATATCGGGAAAATGTGTCTATTCGATGGCTGTGTCGATCTTAGTTGAGAACTTCAATTAGACGTTGAATTTTCGAGGCTCAAGAACGTTCTAGATTTATTTTCCTCTGAGGGTTGTTGGGCTTTCAGAAAATTTTTCCTTTTGAAGTTGATGTTTCAAAAAGCAAAATGTAAGTGTTCATGATTGAATCTGGGTTACCATAGTATTGTAAGACCATATTCAGACAGTTGAAATATTTTAATAGAAAATACGGACACTATAGATTATAAATAGAAATGTAGACGTTTAAATCTTTATATGATACAAACGGTTTTTCTTCTTCTAAATTTAAACCACTGATGAGTTTTGGAATCATTGTGGGAAAAGGAAAGATAGTTCAAAATTGGTTAGAAAGGCGGACAATATAGAACGTGAAAGAGACTGCGGACGGTTTAGGCTAATCTTTATATGATGCACACGGTTTTTTTTTCAATTGTATGCCTTAGATGGCTTTTGAAATCATTGTTGGAAAAGGAAAGACTTTTAAAAATTGGTTTGAAAGGCGGAAAATAAAGAATGTGTAGGTAATCTGTGGACGGTATATTTAAGACAATTTTAATAATGTAAAACAAACGAGCCGTTCCACGAAAAAGAAAACATTATGGACTCTGCGTAATGTATCGACCCGGATTTGCCTGCGCAGGGGGGATAGAGGTATTGAGTAATGATTCATGAAACAGAAAAATCTAAAGCAGTCGAAAAGTGTCTGTCCGGGTAAATCCGCGTGGCATGCCTTGGCTGATCCGGGTCGATACTTTACGCAGAGCTCGAGTCCACAATGTTGGTTTTCTCGTAAACGGCTCAAATGTATTATGGTGCCCGTTATATTTTTACTGAATTTCCTATTGTGTAAGCTTTTTCCGCTTAATTCTACCTGGACCGTATATTACACAATGTCCGCAGTTCCTCCTTGTTTATATTATCCGCATTTTAGACCTTACCCATATTCAGAAGAGTTATTTCCCTTATAAAAAAACACGCCATTTGTATCGTACAGCACCGTGTTACTTATTTCAAATATTTGTGTTGTGATAAACCTATTTCTCAATGTTCATATACACTTTTGTGGTATCATAACCGGGGTAAGAACTACATTACAGCAGCATAACTTGTGACTTTAGAGTTGTAACGCGGCATTTTTTACAATAAGAAACATGTTGTAATTCAGTGCATGTGCTCCTTTTGGAATGGGATCGGAAACGTAGATAAGAGGGATAAACAGGTACCTTGTCCACCCAAATATCACACGGAAAAAACGAAATTATCTTTAATATTACACATTTTTTTTAAATTTTGTTCCCTGTCACGTATTTGTTTTGTAACGTATGTTATCTCGATCCACGCGTTTTTAATGAGGGATTAATGGGGAAGGTGTTAAAATATTGTAAACAGTTTGTTGATTAAATCAACCATGTGTTTTATTGGTTTAGTATACACACAAAGTTAGTAGATCAGTTAATATTATTGATTATTAATGTTTTCTTTATTTTATTGATTTATATTGTTTTTAGCTTGACTCTTCGAAGAAACTTTAGGCTAGCTATACCACTCACGTCGGCGTTGGTGTCACACCTTGGTTAAGGTTTTTGTAAGAATTCCCTTTTTTGTCAAAACTATGACAGATATTACTTTGAAACTTACAACACTTATTCAGCATCATTACCTCCATTAACAGAAAAGACTCGGTCAAGGTTTTTGTAAGAATTATGGCCCTTTTTTTACTTAGACTTTTGGTTAAGTTTTTTGTACCAGTTTACTTTTTTTCAAAACCATTACTGTGGTCGAGGGGTTAGTGTCGGGGATTTCGAAACCGGGTGTCCCGGGTTCGATCCCCAGTCACGGCACTACAGTCATGATGGAGTGCCCTTCAGGAAGGTACATTTTATAGCCTAGTACTGGTTTGTTTACCCAGGGATCATGAATAAGTGAACTGTCGCGTGATATAACTGAAATAATGTTGAAAGCGGCGTAAAACCCAAATAAATAAATCAAAACCATTACAGATATGTCTTCAAAACTTACAACACTTATTCACCATCATTACCTCCATCAACAGACAAGAGTACATAACTCTGTCTAGATTTTTAGCTCACCTCTGCATGAAGTGCAAGGTGAGCTATTGTGATCACATTTTGTCCGGCGTCCGGCTACACTCTACAGGCTACATTTTGCATCCTATCTTCATGAAAGTTAATCAGAACATTCATCTCCATCAAATCTTGGACAAGTTTGAAACTGGGCCATATGAGGTCAAAAACTAGGTCACGAAGGTCTTGAAATTTGGTCAGAATGTTTGTCTGAATTATATATATGGGTCATATTGGGTCAGAAACAAGGTCAATAAAGGAAAATATTGTTCAAACTCCGGAGGCCGCATTTTTACTTTGAGCAAGTTGAAACTTTATCAGAATATTGTCTTGATGATATCTAGTCCATGTTGGAATATGGGTCATATCAGCTAAATTAATATAGATCACTAGGCCAAATGACGGAAAACTTGTTAACACTGTGGAGGTTGCATACAGAATAATTGTCTTGATGTGTTTTGCATTGCAGTACATTGTATAATTAAGGTGAACAAACTAGGGCCACCATGGCCCTCTTGTTATTATATATGTTGAATGAAAGGGGAGCATAGCTGCATATCTTTTAACAACTCAGGGGAGAATGTGTTAAAAACTTCAAACCACTTTTTCCCTTGACTATTCGAAGAATATGAGAGCTATATATACTACTCACCCGCGTCACACCTTGGTTAAGGTTTTGTATGCAAGTACTTAAATACTACATGTATATATTGTATTGAAACTATCTACAACCCTACCCAACTATTACTTATGTAGATTATCAAGTTAGATAACTCTATCCTGCATATTATGCAAGTTATGGCCCTGTTTTAGATCACCTAGAGCCAAAGGCTCAAGGTGAGCTATTCTGATCACTTTTTGTCCGTCGTCTGCCGTTAACTTTAAGCTTTAAACATCATCTCCTCCTAAACCACAGGACCAATTTCATCCAAACTTCACAGGAATGTTCCCTTGGTGGCCCTCTTTCAAAATTGTTCAAAGATTTAAATTCCATTGATAACTTTGGTTGCTGTGGCATCAGAAAGGGGGCAAAATGTCCAAACTTTAAAAATCTTCTCCTCTGAATCTGCATGTCAGATTTCGATATAGTTTGGTAAAAATGTTCCTTGGGTGACCCTCTACAAAGATTGTTCAAGGCATACTGTTTGGTTGGAAAACATGGCATTCAGGAGGCATCAGAAAAGGGACAAAATGACAAAACTTGGAAATTCAATTTTTAGCTCACCTATTCACGAAGTGCAAGGTGAGCTATTGCGATCATATTTTGTCCGGCCGTCGTCCATTGTCCTTGATGATATGTAGGTCAAGTTCGAACATGGGTCACGTCGGGTCAAAAAGTAGGTCACTAGGTCAAATTGAAGGAAAATCTTGTTAACACTCCAGAGGCCGCAATTTTTGCTTCAGCAGTTTGAAATTTTGTCAGAATGTTTGTCTTAAAAATATCTAGATCAAGTTCGAATATGAGTCATATTGGGTCAGAAACTAGGTCAATAGGCCAAATTGAAGTGAAATATTGTTAACACTGTAGAAGCCGCATTTTTTGCTTCAACAGCATGGAATTTGGTCAGAATGTTTGTCTTAAAGATATCTAGGTCAAGTTTAAATATGGGTCATGCTGGTCAAAAACTAGGGCACTAGGCCAAATTGAGAAAAAATCTTGTCAACTCTGTAGAAGCCGCATGTTTTGCTTCAGCAACTTGAAATTTGGTCAGAATGTTGAGCTGAATAATTTCTAGGCCAAGTTCGAATATGGGTTATGCCGGGTCAAAAACTAGGTCACTAGGCCAAATTGAAGGAAAATCTTGTTAACTCTTTGGATGCCGCATTTTTTGCTTTAGCAGCTTGAAGTTTGGTCAGAATGTTTGTCTTAAAGATATCTAGGTCAAGTTTAAATATGGGTCATGCCGGTCAAAAACTAGGTCAAAGGCCAAATTGAGGGAAAATCTTGTTAACTCTGTAGAAGCTGCATGTTTTGCTTCAGTGGCTTGAAATTTGGTCAGAATGTTGAGCTGAATAATATCTAGGCCAAGTTCGAATATGGGTCATGCCGGGTCAAAACTAGTTCACTAGGTCAAATTGTAGGAAAATCTTGTTAACACTTTGGATGCCGCTTTTTTTGCTTTAGTAGCTTGAAATTTGGTCAGAATATTTGTCTTAAAGATATCTAGGTCAAGTTTAAATATGGGTCATGCCGGTCAAAAACTAGGTCACTAGGCCAAATTGAGGGAAAATCTTGTTAACTCTGTAGAAGCCGCATGTTTTGCTTTAGCGGCTTGAAATTAGCGGTCAGAATGTTGAGCTGTATAATATCTAAGCCAAGTTCGATTATGGGTCATGCCGGGTCAAAACTAGGTCGCTAGGTCAAATTGAAGGAAAATCTTGATAACACTTTGGATGCCGCATTTTTTGCTTCATCAGCTTGAAATTTGGTCAGAATGTTTGTCTAAATGATATCTAGGCCAAGTTCGGATATGGGTCATGCCGGTTTAAAAACTAGGTCACTAGGCCAAATTGAAGGGTAATCTTGTAAACACTCTGGATACTGCATTTTTAATTTCAGCATAATGAAACTTTATCAGAATGTTTTTCTTGATGATATGTAGGCCAAGTTCGAATATGGGTCATGCTTGTTCAAAAACTAGGTCACTAGATCAAATTGAAGGAAAATCTTGTTAACACTTTTGAGGCCGCATTTTTACTTTGAGCAAGTTGAAACTTTGTCAGAATGTTGTCTTGATGATGTCTAGTCCATGTTGGAATATGCTTATCAGGTAAAAAAAATATAGACCACTAGGCCAAATGAAGGAAAATATTGTTAACACTGTGGAGATTGCATTCAGAAAAATTGTCTTGATGTGTTTTGCATTGCAGTACATTATATAATTAAGGTGAGCGATCCAGGGCCATCATTGCCCTCTTGTTTTATGTTCTTTTCTGATATTAAGAAAATTGAATAGGAATCTTACTTCAGTGATCCTCTACTTAATTTGTTCAAGCCGTATTGATTGGTTACAAAATCATAGCAACCTTGCGTCATCTCAAAAGGGGTAAATTGAACTTTTAGCTACAAATGACTACTACCATACCACTCGACTAATTTCAACGTTACTTCACAGGAATGTTCCTTTGATAGTCCTCTTTCAAAATTGTTCAAAGACTTACATTCTGTGTAGAACTTTTGTTGCTGCGGCATCAGAAATTGAGAAAAATACCCAAACTTTAAAAACCTCTATCTCCATAATCCATTTGTCAGATTCCAAGATAATTTGGCAGAAATGTTCTTTGGGTGTCTCTCTACAAAAACTGTTCAAGCCATATTGATTTCATTGACAAACAGTGCAGCAAAGCGGCACCAGGAAAGGTGCAAAATGGCAAAACTTTATAATTCCAATCTTATTTAAGTTCTTGTTAGATTTCAAGATACAAATGGCTTTTACTGATAAACTATTTCTTTAACTGAGTGTCCACTCTTTGCAGTTTCATTTGAACTCCTAATCAAATTTTCACAGATATTTGCAGTTAAATATTTGCTTCTAATTAACTATCATTCAGGTGATTGATTTAGGGCCATCTTGGCCCTCTTGTTTACTTAGAAATTCTGGTTAAAGTTTTGCATGGATCTAAATTAAGTCCATATCTCAATATTTACTAGATGCATTTCTTTGAAACTTTAAACAACCCTTTCCAACTATCACACCTATTTAGATTATCAAGTGAGATACTCTATCCTCCATTTATGGCCCTTTTTATGCCCCCGGAATCACCGATTCGGTGGGCATCTAGTTTTTGGCCTGTCTGCACGAAAAAAACTTTAACCTTGACCTCTACTTTTGAACCATAACAGGTACGGCTACCATATTTCACATGTGTATTCCTTGTGACATGACCTTTCTCAGGCTTTCTGTCAGTACCAAAATTTTTGACCTTGCGATCTTGACCTTTGAACTAGATGTTGCCATTCTCGAAAAATACTTTAACCTTGACCATTACTTTTGAACCATAACAGGTACGGCTACCATATTTCACATGTGTATTCCTTGTGACATGACCTTTCTGTCATTACAAAAATTACCTAGATGTTGCCATTCTCGAAAAAAAAATTAACCTTGACCACTACTTTTGAACCATAACAGGTAAGGCTACCATATTTCACATGTGTATTCCTTGTGACATGACCTTTCTGTCAGTACCAACATTTTTGACCTTGCGACCTTGACCTTTGACCTAGATGTTGCCATTCTCAAAAAAAACTTTAACCTTGACCACTACTTTTGAACCATAACATGTAAGGCTACCATATTTTACATGTGTTTACCTTGTGACATGACCTTTCTGTCTGTACCAAAAAAAATTACCTTGCGACCTTGACCTTTGACCTAGATGTTGCCATTCTCGAAAAAAACTTTAACCTTGGCCACTACTTTTGAACCATAACAGGTACGGCTACCATATTTCACATGTGTATACCTTGTGACATGACCTTTCTGTCAGTACCAAAGTTTTTCACCTTTGCCTTTGACCTAGATGTTGCCATTCTCGAAAAGAACTTTAACCTTGACCGCTACTTTTGAACCATAACAGGTACGGCTACCATATTTCACATGTGTATTCCTTGTGACATGACCTTTCTGTCAGTACCAACATTTTTGACCTTGCGACCTTGACCTTTGACCTAGATGTTGACATTCGGGGGCATCATTGTTTCACAAACACATCTTGTTTTACTTAGAAATTCTGGTTAAAGTTTTGCCTACAACTAAATTAAAAGTCAACATCTTAGTATTTACTTGATGCTTTGCATTGAAACTTTATGCAACCCTTACTATTACTAGTTTTACACCTATGAAGATTATCAAGTAAGATAACTCTATCCTGTATTTTATGCAAGTTATGGCACTTTTTTAACTTAGAAATTCTGGTAATAGTTTTGCGTCCAACTAAATAAAGACTCAAGAGTCCATATCTCAGTATTTACATGATGCATTACATTGAAGCTTTTAGCAATGCTTCCCAACTACCACATTCATGGAAATAATCAAGTTCGATAACTCTATCCTGCATTTAATGCAAAAAATGTCTTTTTTTTTACTTAGAAATTCTGGTTAAAGTTTTTTGTATCTCAGTATTTACTTGATGCATTTCATTGAAACTTTATACAACCCTACCCAACTATTAGACCTATGAAGATTTTTAAGTAAGAAAACTCTATCCTATATTTTATGCAAGTTATGGCCCTTTTTTACTTAGATTTTCTGGTTTAATTGTAGGTGCAACTTAATTAAGAGTCCATATCTCAGTATTTACTTGATGCATTGCATTTAAACTTTATACAACTATACCCAACTATCACACCTGTATGTAGATTATCAGGTAAGATAACTATCCTGCATTTTATGCAAGATATGGCACATTTGTTCACTTAGAATTTCTGGTTAAAGTTTTGCGACTGCAACTAATTTAAGAGTCCATTTATCAGTATTTAATTGATGCATTGCATTGAAACTTTAGACAACCCTACCAACTATCACACCTATGTAGATTATCAAGTTAGGTAACCCTATCCTGCATTTTATGCAAGTTATGGCCCTTTTTATGCCCCCACGGAATCTCCGATTCGGGGGGCATATAGTTTTTGGCCTGTCTGTTGGTCTGTCTGTTGGTCTGTCTGTCTGCACAAAAAAAACTTTAGCCTTGGCCATTACTTTTGAACCATAACAGGTACGGCTACCGTATTTCACATGTGTATTCCTTGTGACATGACCTTTCTGTCAGTACCAACATTTTTGACCTTGCGACCTTGACCTTTGACCTAGAGGTTGCCATTCTCGAAAAAAACTTTAACCTTGGCCATTACTTTTGAACCATAACAGATACGGCTACCATATTTCACATGTGTATTCCTTGTGACATGACCTTTCTGTCAGTACCAACATTTTTGACCTTGCGACCTTGACCTTTGACCTAGATGTTGCCATACTAAAAAAAACTTTAACCTTGGCCATTTCTTTTGAACCATAACAGGTACGGCTACCATATTTCACATGTGTATTCCTTGTGACATGACCTTTCTGTCAGTACCAACATTTTTGACCTTGCGACCTTGACCTTTGACCTAGATGTTGCCATTCTCGAAAAAAACCTTTAACCTTGGCCATTACTTTTGAACCATAACAGATACGGCTACCATATTTCACATGTGTATTCCTTGTGACATGACCTTTCTGTCAGTACCAACATTTTTTACCTTGCGACCTTGACCTTGACCTAGATGTTGCCATTCTCGAAAAAAACTTTAACCTTGGCCATTTCTTTTGAACCATAACAGGTATGGCTACCATATTTCACATGTGTATTCCTTGTGACATGACCTTTCTGTCAGTACCTTGCGACCTTGACCTTGACCTAGATGTTGCCATTCTCGAAAAAAACTTTAACCTTGGCCATTACTTTTGAACCATAACAGGTATGGCTACCATATTTCACATGTCAGTACCAACATTTTTGACCTTGCGACCTTGACCTTTGACCTAGATGTTGCCATTCTCGAAAAAAACTTTAACCTTGGCCATTACTTTTGAACCATAACAGATACGGCTACCATATTTCACATGTGTATTCCTTGTGACATGACCTTTCTGTCAGTACCAACATTGTTGACCTTGCGACCTTTACCTTTGACCTAGATGTTGCCATTCTCAATTTTTTTTTAACCTTCCCCACTACTTTTGAACAATAACAGGTAATGCTACCATATTTCACATGTGTATACCTTGCGACCTTGACCTTTGACCTAGATGTTGCCATTGGGGGGCATCAGTGTTTCACAAACACATCTTGTTTTACTTAGAAATTCTGGTTAAAGTTTTGCGTGAAACTGAATTAAGTATATCTCAGTATTTACTTTATGCATTGCCTTGAAACTTTATTCAACCGTACCCAACTTTCACACCTATGTAGATTATCAAGTTAGATATAACTCTTTCCTGCATTTTATTCAAGTTATGGCCCTTTTTTAGCTCACCTGAGCTTCGTGCTCAACGTGAGTTATTGTGATCGCCTTTTGACCGTCGTGCGTCCTTCAACATCTTCTCCTTATTAACCAGTGGGTCAATTGGTATGAAATTTCACGGAAAGCATCCTCTCAATAACCTTACCAGAATTCCTTAAAAATTTCGGGATCCATGCAGAATTCAGAAGCTTCACGTGCAACTTCATTGAAAGTCCTTATCTCAGTTACTACTTGAAGCATTGTATTGAAACTTTATTCAACCCTTCCCAATTTCACAACTATATACACAACCAATTCAGATAACTCTTTCCTGCATATGATTCAAATTGTTGCCCTTTTTATGCCCCCGGAATCTTCGATTCGGTGGGCATATAGTTTTCGGCCTGTCCGTCTGTTGGTCTGTTGGTCTGTTGGTCTCTTTGTCTGTGGCCAAAAAAAACTTTAACCTTGACCACTACTTTTGAACCATAACAGGTACGGCTACCATATTTCACATGTGTATTCCTTGTGACATGACCTTTCTGTCAGTACCAAATTTTTTGACCTTGCGACCTTGACCTTTGACCTCCGTCTCTTTGTCGAAAAAAAACTTTAACCTTGACCACTTCTTTTGAACCGTAACCGGCACGGCTACCATATTTCACATGTGTATTCCTTGTGACATGACCTTTTTGTCAGTACCAAAATCTTTGACCTTGCGACCTTGACCTTTGACCTACGTCTCTTTGTCTGTCTGTCGAAAAAAACTTTAACCTTGACCACTACTTTTGAACCGTAACAGGTATGGCTACCATATTTCACATGTGTATTCCTTGTGACATGACCTTTCTGTCAGTACCAACATTTTTAACCTTGCGACCTTGACATTTGACCTACGACCTCCGTCTCTTTGTCGAAAAAAAACTTTAACCTTGACCACTTCTTTTGAACCGTAACAGGCACGGCTACCATATTTCACATGTGTATTCCTTGTGACATGACCTTTCTGTCAGTACCAAAATCTTTGACCTTGCGACCTTGACCTTTGACCTACGTCTCTTTGTCTGTCTGTCGAAAAAAACTTGTGACCTACATTTTGAAAACTTTAACCTTGATCACTACTTTTGAACCGTAACAGGTACGGCTTCCATATTTCACATGTGTATTCCTTGTGACATGACCTTTCTGTCAGTACCAAATTGTTTGACCTTGCAACCTTCACCTTGACCTTTGACCTACATTTTGAAAACTTTAACCGTGACCACTACTTTGGAATATTAATAGGTACGGCTTCCATATTTCACATGTGTATTCCTTGTGACAAGACCTTTCATTCAGTACCAATAGTTTTGACATTGACCATTACCTTCGACCTAGATGTTGCCATTTGGGGGCATCAGTGTTTCACAAACACATCTTGTTTTACTTAGAAACTATTTATTAAAGGTTTGTGTGCAACTACATTAAGAGTCCATATATCTTAGTAACTACTTGATGCATTCCATTGAAACGTTATACAACCCTTCCCAACCATCATACCTATGAAAATACTCAAGTTAAATAACTCTATCCTGCATATAATGCAAATTATCACCCTTTAAGAAATTCTGGTTAATGTTTTGCATGCAACTACATTAGAGTCCATATCTCAGGTTCTTAAATAAGCGATTGAATAGTCGAGCGGGCTGTCCTCCGACAGCTCTTGTTTTTATTTTTCTCAATAAGTACTGGTGCTAGGGCTTTCATGTTTGGAATATAGTTAACATCTAAATGACTTATACCCTTCTTCTCATTGTATGCTGAAGATGCTGAGTATGACCTTTTTTCTAGGCAAAAAAACATGGTTTTTGGTGGTTTGGGTTTCATTTTCTTTCTCTCATATGCTTGGAAAGAATGTTGTATGAAGTACTGGTGTGAGAAAGCCAAGAAACATATGAGTAGGTGAACTGGCTGCCGCAATATGACTGAAACATTGTTGAAATTTACGACGTTAAACCGCAATCAATCAGTCAATTTTCTTTTAAAAAGTACTTGTACTAGGGCTTTCATATTTGGAAAAAAGTTACATCTAATACCCTTCTTCTTCACATTGTTTGCTGTAGATGCTGAGTTTGACCTTCATTTGGAGTAAAAATATGAAACGGTGAAACAAAACTGTGTGTATATTTTATCTATTTTCCGAGTTCTCGGTTACTTGAATTACTTACCGGTTACTTGAATTACTTACCGATTAATCTTATTACATATGGTTAACCGATTAACCAATTAACCTTTGACATCCCTAGTATAAATGCAGTTAACACATTAATAAGTGAACATTTGTTATTATGTCTCCCCTTCTCCGAAAGGGGGGACATGCTGTATTTGTAGTTATTCTTATTCTTCTTATTATTATTATTCTTCTTCTTCTTCTTAACTTTTGTTTGTCCAGAGCAGAACTCGGAAACTACTTGATGTAATTGATTGAAACTTGGAACATAGATAGATGGCAATGTGAAGTTGTGCACCTTGCAAGAATTATAACTCTGGGCCACTTTGTTGCAAAGTTATCTGCCCTTGTTCAATATTTTAATAGTGTAAACTTTGTCCAGAGCAGAACTCAGAAACTACTTGAAAGAATTTCTTGAAACTTGGAACATAGATAGATGGCAATGTGAAGTTGTGCACCTTGCAATAATTATGAGTTATCTCCCCCTTGTTCAATATTTTAATAGTGTAAACTTTGTCCAGAGCAGAACTCAGAAACTACTTGAAGGAATGTATTGAAACTTGGAATATAGATAGATGGCAATGTGAAGTTGTGCAGCTTGCAAGAATTATGAGTTATCTCCCCCTTGTTCAATATTTTAATAGTGTAAACTTTGTCCAGAGCAGAACTCAGAAACTACTTGAATGAATTAATTGAAACTTGGAATTTAGATAGATGGCAATGTGAAGCTGTGCACCTTGCAATAATTATGAGTTATCTCCCCTTGTTCAATATTTTAAGAGTGTAAACTTTCTCCAGAGCAGAACTAAGAAAGTACTTAAAGGAATTTATTGAAACTTGGAATATAGACAGATGGCAATGTGAAGTTGTGCACCTTGCAAGAATTATAACTCTGGGCTACTTCGTTGCAAAGTTATCTCCCCTTGTTCAATATTTTAATAGTCATTGACAAACTGCAATGGGGAGACATATGTTTTTTCATAAAAACAACCTTTCTAGTTTAATTATATTTTTATTAGTTGATCTTTCTAATGAAGTAAATAACAAGATGTTAACTTGCATTTCATGTATTTGCCTGCCAATGTAAAATAATTTCTGACAGGACAAATAAAACTTAATGGTTTTTTAGCTCCACTGGCTCAGCCAGTCGAGCTTATGTCATGGTGAATTGTCCGTTGTGCGTCGTCCGTTAACTTATTGCTTCAAACAACTTCTCCTCCCTAACCACTTGGCCAATTAGGATGAAACTTCATAGGAAGCATCCTCTCAATGTCCTCTCCTGAATTCCATTTTTTTTTTATCCATTCAAAATTCTGGTTTCCATGGCAACCGAAAGAAACAATAGTGTAAACTTAAAAAATCTTCTCCTCCGAAAGTATCGGACTGATTTCCAAATAATTTTGTAGAAATGTTCCTTGGGTGCACATGACCCTCTATCAGATTCCTTCAAGCCAAGTTGATTGGACGAAAAACATGAACGCCAGCGGGCAGGTCTATTTTGCTTTATATGGCTATAGTGAAAACTTAAAAAAACTTCTCCTAAAAGTGTCAGGCCGATTTTCAAATAATTTTGTAGAAATGTTCCTTGGGTGACTCTTTATCAGATTCCTTTAAGCCAAGTTGATTGGTGAAAAAACATTGCCGCCAGGGGGCAGGTCGTTTTTGCCTTATATGGCTGTAGTGTAAGCTTAAAAAATATTCTCCTCCGAAAGCCCCTGGTAAATAAACATTCTTTGATCACTTTCTTAGACAACATAGGATGTGGGTTATTTCGCTTTCGGGCAGTAGAGCCATACTGGCCCTCCTTGCCTCTTGTATTTGCTGACCTGACCGCAAAATATGTTATAGTGGTTGGCAAGACAAATCACATTGCATTAATTAGGTGAGTGATCCAGGGCCATCATGGCCGTCTTGTTTGAGGTTTACTTGCTATACATGTTGCGATCGATGATATTCAAGGATACAATTCAGTTACTTATCCCTGTTATCTACGTCCCTGATTTAATGTAATATTTAAGTGCAATTCAAGTATGGAATAATAACTGATGCACAAGAACTACATAAATTTGATTTTTAGTTCCACTGGCTGAAAGCCAGTCGAGCTAATGTCATGGTGAATTGTCTGTTGTGTGTGTGTGTGTGCTTCAACTTTTTGCTTCAAATGACTTCTCCTACATAACCACTTGGCCAATTGGGATGAAACTTTAAAGGAAGCATTCTCTAAATGTCCTCTCCTAAATTCCTTCATTTTTTTTGGATCGTTGTAAAATTCTGGTTTCCATGGCAACCGAAAGAAAAAAATAGTGAAAACTTATAAAATCTTCTTCTCCGAAAGTGTCTGGTCGATTTTCAAATAATTTTTTAGACATGTTCCTAGGGTGACCCTCTATCAAATTCCTTCAAGCCATGTTGATTGGTCAAAGAACATTGCTATAGTGAACACTAAAAAAATCTTCTCCTCGAAAGTGTATGGACGATTTCTAAATAATTTCGTAGACATGTTCCTAGGGTGACCCTCTATCAGATTTCTTCAAGCCATGTTGATTGGTCAAAAAACATGGCCACTAAGGGGCCTCGCTGTTTGGAGATTTATTTTTTGCCTAATAGCAGTGGAGCGATACTGGCCCTTTTGGGCCTCTTGTTATGTATATATAGATGTAAACTGAACGTGAATTTAAGGAGAAACTCTACAAATACAGAAACGGACTCCAACGACAGAGAATTCATACTGGAGAGAAGCCTCATAAATGTAGTGTTTGCGATTAGTCAGAAACAGGATCTCTATTCCGACATCAGATCTCTATTCTGACATCAAAGAATGCATACTGGGGAGAAAACCATATAAATGTAGTGTTTGTGATTATTCATTCAGTCAAAAAACAACTTTATCCGACATCAGAAAATACATACTAGGGAGAAACCTTATAAATATACTGTTTGCCATATTAAGAATTAGTCAGAAACAGGATCTATTCCAACATCAGAGAATACATACTGGGGAGAAACCTCATAAATGTACTGCTTGCGATTATGTATGTAGTCAGAAACAGGATCTATTCCACATCAGAGAATGCATACTGGGGAGAAACCATATAAATGTAGTGTTTGTGATTATTCATTCAGTCATAAAAACAACTTGATCCGACATCAGAAAATACATACTAGGGAGAAATCTTACATATGTACTGTTTGCGATTATGCATGCAATCAGAAATGGAATCTATCCAAACACCAGAGGATACATACTGGGGAGAAACCTTATAAATGTAGTGTTTGTGATTGTTTATTCGGTCAAAAGCATAGCTTAGTCCGACATCAGAGAATTCATACTGGGGAGAAACCTCATAAATGTCCTGTTTGCGATTATGCATGTTGTCAGAAACAGGATCTTATCGTACATCAGAGAATGCATACTGGGGAGAAACCATACACATGTGGTGTTTGTGCGTATTCATTCAGTCAAAAAAGTCACTTTATCCGACATCAGAGAATACATACTGGGGAGAAATCTTATAAATGTACTGTTTGCAATTATGCATGTCGTCAGAAATGGGATCTATTTCAACATCAGAGAATACATACTGGGGAGAAATCTTATAAATGTACTGATTGCAATTATGCATGTCGTCAGAAACAGGATCTATTCCAACATCACAGAAAGCATACTGGAGAGAAACCTCATAGATGTACTATTTGCGATTATGCAAGTAGTCGGAAACACGATCTAATCCGACATCAGAGAACGCATACTGGGGAGAAACCATATAAATGTAGTGTTTGTGCTTATTCATTCAGTCGAAAACAAAACTTAACCAAACATCAGAGAATACATTGTGGAGAGAAACCTTATAAATGTGATGTTTGTGATGACAGAGAGAAATGTTTAAGAAATCATCAGAGAAAGCAAATGGATGAACATCCTTATCAATGTGATTTATGTCGATATGAGTGTATTTTTAAGGATGATCTAATTATACATATAAAAGGACACCTCATTTAGACACTTTCAATATTTCTTCAGGGTAAACTATTGTGATCATTCATCGTCCAAATCGGCGAACCAAATTATGTAACACTTTCCCTCATATTAACACTTTCTGATGCAGATGATTTTGAAATAATTTTGAAAAAACGGGAAAATTGCTCATAATTTCAACTCTATTCAATAATCATGCTATCATTTATAGAGATTTTCTATATTTTGGTCTTGGTAATTTCTAAGTCGTCTGATGCAGAATTGTTGTATGTGGGAAAGTGTTAAGTAATGGGATTTTGACACTCCCAGACAGGGCTTTATGTGATAAAATAGTTCGAAAAAAGTTTGCAGATGACTATTTTAGAACAAAATAATAAAATGTACATGTATTGGTAGATTTCGGCAGCCCTTTAAGATTATTCACTTGAGCCAAAGGCTCAATGTGATCTATCCTGATCACTCTCTGTCAGATATATGTCGCTCGTCATCGTCATTAACTTTTAAGCTTTAAAGAAAATTTCTTCCTACACCCCAGAACCAATTTCAACCAAACTTCGCAGGAATGATCCTTTGGTGGCCCTCTTTCAAAATTGTTCAAAGATATAAATTCTATGAAGACATCAGAAATGGTGAAACACGCCATAACTTTAAAATTCATCTCTCTGTGAGTCCTGTTCGATTCTAATTAGGTACATGTACCAATGGTCCTTAGTCTCTACAAAGATTGATTGATTGGTTGAAAAACATGACTGACAGACGTCATCAGAAAAGTTGTAAAACAACAAAACTTTAATTTCTATTCTTATTAAATTACTTATCTGATTTCAACCAAAATTTGTTGGATGTGTTAATTGTTTTGTTTTTTTAGCTAACCTAAGCACGAAGTGCGAGGTGAACTTTTGTGACATCCGTCGTCATCTGTACGTACGTCTGTTAATAATTTCCTACAAATGACTTCTTCTACTTAACCAATGGACTGAATTCAAAATAACTTCACCGGAATGTCCCTTATGTGATGCTCTTTCAAAGTTGTTCTAAAAAGATTATTCCTAAAAGTACTTTGGCTGCTGCGGCATCAAAAAAGGGGAAAATTGGCAAATTTTTTAAAAATGTTCTTGTCCAAAAGTACTGGCCCGATTTAAAGATAATTAAGTACATACCCTCTAACAAGATTGTTCAAATAATTCCGATCAATTGAAAAACATGGCTGCCAGGGTGCGGAGCTTGTTTTCCTTAGATGTGCATTGTAAAATCTTTAAAAAAAAATCTAGTCCAAAAGTACCAGCCCGATTTAAGATATTTTGGCACAAATGCTTTTAGGGCGACCTTCTACCAAGGTTGTTCATATTAATCCGATCCGTTGAAAAACATGGCCGTCAGGGGTGGGGCTTGTTTTCCTTAAATGTAAATTGTAAAAGCTCTAAAAATCTCCTTGTCCAAAAAAGTACATGCCCGATTTAAAAATAATTTGGCACAAATGTTCCTTGGGTGACCCTCTATCAAGATTGTTGAAATTATTCCGATCTGATGAAAAAGACGGCCGCTATGGGGCTTGGCTTGTTTTCCTTATATGATATAAATAGTGAAAACTTAAAAAAATCTTCTTTTACTAGTTCACTGGCCCGATTTGAAAATAATTCAGCACAAATGTTCCTTGTGTGACCCTCTGTCAAGGTTGTTCAATTTATTCTGATCCTTTTAAAAACATTGCCATTAGGGGGTTTGCTTGTTTTCCTTAAATATATAGAGTAAAAACTTTGAAAACTATTGAAGTTTTATTAAATCAGGTGAGCGATATAGGGTCATCATGGCCCTCTTGTATAAGATTTACATCTAACTTTATACTATTACTGATAAGCTTTTTCCCTTGGATGCATCTGCAGCAGTTACATTATGAAAACATAATGAGGAATTTGTCCTTTTGCCGCATTGTTTTCAACTTAATTAAATAATCAAACTTTCATTTATATAATGTTTCCATTTTAGCACTCCTGAGCATGAAGTGCTCAAGGTGAGTTATTATGATCGCCCTTTGTCCAGTGTGCATCGGCCTACCGTCAAAATCTTCTCCTCTGTAAGCAGTGGGTCAATTGGGATTAAAACTTTAACATTCTTCTCCTCCCAATCTGATTTTCAAATAATGTTGTAGAAATGCTCTTTGTGTGACCTGACCGACCCTCTATCATGCCATATTGTCAGGATGAAAAACATGGCCGTCAGGGGGGCTCATATGACTAGAGTGAACATTTTAGAATTTTCCTCCTCGGAAAATATCAGACTGACTTACACATGTTCTGTGTGTGACCTTCTACTTGAGACCTTAATTGTTTATTGATCAAATGACGCCCAGAGTGTAAGATTTAGTGGATTAACATTGGGCCTCTTGTATTAGCTTAGCTGAACGCAAAATTTGTTATTGTTGTTGGCTTGACAAATCGCATTGCAAATCGGATGAGCAAACCAGGACTTTTTCTCGTCGTCTTCAGTCCGTCGTTAACTTTTAGCTTTAAACAACATCTCCTCCTAAAACCACTTGACCAATTTTAACCAAACTGTACAGGAATAATATGTTGGTGGTCCTCTTTCAAAAGTGTGCTTTTGGTTGCTGCAGAAAGTCTATGTGGAAAAGCAGCCAGTTGCTTGGGAAGATTGTTGTGTGGAGTACTGGTGTGCGAAAACCAGGAAACACATGAGTAGGTGAACTGGCTGCTGTGATATGACTGAGAAATTGTTAAAAACGGCGTTTAACGCTAATCAATCAACATTGGTTGCTGCGGCATCTTTAAATTTCTTCTTGTCGGATTCCAATTTTGACAGAAATGTTCCTTGGGTTACTCTCGACAAAAGTTGTTCAAGCCATAATGAAATAGTTGAAAAACCTGCCAGCCAGGCGGCATCAGAAAAGGGACAAAATGAAAAAAAAAATCATTGCGATGAAAGTGCTTGGCCGACTTCAAGATTTCTGTGTAGAAATGTTCATTCAGTGACCCCTTTACATGATTTTAACAAGCGATAGTGATAGGTTGAAAGTCATTGCATACATATGGCATCATAAAAGGGATACAATTAACTTTAAAGTTCAAATGACATCTCATCCAATGAACCAATTTTAACCAAACTTAAAAGGAATCTTACTTATGGGGGTCCTCTTTCAAAATTGTTCAAAGATAAAGATTATAAATAGAACTTTGGTTGCTGCGGCATCAGAAAGGGAGAAAAATACCATCAATTTAACATTCTTCTTCTCTGAATCCATTTGCCTCATTCAAAAATAATTTGGTAGTAAGGGTCCTTGAACGACCCATTACACAAATGGTTCAAGCTATATTGATTGTTTGAAACACATTGCCACCATTTGGCATCATAAAAGGGGCAAATTGATAACACTTTAAAATTCCATATTTATTAAGCTCTTGTCTGGTTTCAAGATGTTTTAAGCAGAAATGCTCCTTTAGTGACACTGCACATAGTTTAATCAAGCAATACATGTATTCATTGTTTGAAAAGGATAGCTGCCAGGCGGAATCGGCAAAGGGGTAAAATGAACTTTTCGATTCAAACGACATCTCCTCTTAAACCAATGGACAAACTTCACAGAAACGTACCTGTGGTGGTCACCTTTCAAATTGTTCAAGGATGTTATTCGTAATCACAAATGTTCTTTACTGATAAATTGTTTCATTTGTAGTTCATTACCACTCTTGATCAAAATGTTCCCTTTTATCAGTTTGCTTATTAGCAGTTTTCTAGTGTACTATTTCTCAGGTGAGCAATTAAGGGCCATCTTGGCCCTCTCGTTTGTCAAAATCATCTGCCTTATGAAAACAATGTGGTGAAAGAATTTTTTTCGAAGTTGTCTGCTGCAGAATTGTTGTATGTGGGAAAGGGTTAATATAACATACAGGTATTGAATGTGGGAAAGGTTTAATAGAACATATATGTATTGAATGTGGAAAAAGGTTAATAGAACATATTGGTATTGAATGTGGGAAAGGGTTAATAACACATACAGGTATTGAATGTGGGAAAGGGTTAATAAAACATATAGTGAATGTGGGAAAGGGTTTATAGAACATATAGGTATGGAATGTGGGAAAGGGTTAATAGGACATAAAGGTATTGAATGTGGAAAAGGGTTAATATAACATATAGATATAGAAATTGTATGTGGGAAAGGGTTTATAGAACATATAGGTATTGAATATTGGAAAGGCTAATAGAACATACAGGTATTGAATATTGGAACGGATTCATTGAAAATACAGGTATTGAATGTGGGAAAGGGTTAATAGGACATAAAGGTATTGAATGTGGAAAAGGGTTAATATAACATATATATATAGATATTGTATGTGGGAAAGGGTTTATAGAACATATAGATATAGATATTGTATGTGGGAAAGGGTTTATAGAACATATAGGTATTGAATTTGTTAAAAGGTTAATAGAACATATAGGTATTGAATATTGGAAAGGCTAATAGAACATATAGATATTGTGTTTGGGAAAGTGTTAATTGAACATTCAGGTATTGAATATTGGAAAGGATTAATAGAAAATAAAGGTATTACATGTGGGAAAGGGTTAATAGGACATAAAGGTATTGAATGTGGAAAAGGGTTAATAGAACATATATAGATATTGTATGTGGGAAAGGGTTTATAGGACATAAAGGTATTGAATGTGGAAAAGGGTTAATAGAACATATAGATATAGATATTGTATGTGGGAAAGGGTTTATAGAACATATAGAAATAGATATTGTATGTGGGAAAGGGTTTATAGAACATATAGGTATTGAATGTGTTAAAAGGTTAATAGAACATATAGGTATTGAATATTGGAAAGGCTAATAGAACATATAGATATTGTGTTTGGGAAAGTGTTAATTGAACATTCAGGTATTGAATATTGGAAAGGATTAATAGAAAATACAGGTATTGAATGTGGGAAAGGGTTAATAGGACATATAGATATAGATATTGTATGTGGGAAAGGGTTTATAGAACATATAGGTATTGAATGTGTTAAAAGGTTAATAGAACATATAGATATTAAATGTTGGAAAGGGTTAAAGAACATAACGATATTGAATGTGGAACAGGGTTAATAGAACAATTAGGTATTGAATGTGTTAAAAGGTTAATAGAACATATAAATATAGATATTGTATGTGGGAAAGGGTTTATAGAACATATAGGTATTGAATGTGTTAAAAGGTTAATAGAACATATAGATATTAAATGTTGGAAAGGGTTAAAGAACATAACGATATTGAATGTGGAACAGGGTTAATAGAACAATTAGGTATTGGATTTGGAAAAAGGTTAATAGAACATACAGGTATTGAATATTGGAACGGATTCATTGAAAATACAGGTATTGAATGTGGGAAAGGGTTAATAGGACATAAAGGTATTGAATGTGGAAAAGGGTTAATAGAACATATATATATAGATATTGTATGTGGGAAAGGGTTTATAGAACATATAGATATAGATATTGTATGTGGGAAAGGGTTTATAGAACATATAGGTATTGAATTTGTTAAAAGGTTAATAGAACATATAGGTATTGAATATTGGAAAGGCTAATAGAACATATAGATATTGTGTTTGGGAAAGTGTTAATTGAACATTCAGGTATTGAATATTGGAAAGGATTAATAGAAAATAAAGGTATTACATGTGGGAAAGGGTTAATAGGACATAAAGGTATTGAATGTGGAAAAGGGTTAATAGAACATATAGATATAGATATTGTATGTGGGAAAGGGTTTATAGAACATATAGAAATAGATATTGTATGTGGGAAAGGGTTTATAGAACATATAGGTATTGAATGTGTTAAAAGGTTAATAGAACATATAGGTATTGAATATTGGAAAGGCTAATAGAACATATAGATATTGTGTTTGGGAAAGTGTTAATTGAACATTCAGGTATTGAATATTGGAAAGGATTAATAGAAAATACAGGTATTGAATGTGGGAAAGGGTTAATAGGACATATAGATATAGATATTGTATGTGGGAAAGGGTTTATAGAACATATAGGTATTGAATGTGTTAAAAGGTTAATAGAACATATAGATATTAAATGTTGGAAAGGGTTAAAGAACATAACGATATTGAATGTGGAACAGTGTTAATAGAACAATTAGGTATTGAATGTGTTAAAAGGTTAATAGAACATATAAATATAGATATTGTATGTGGGAAAGGGTTTATAGAACATATAGGTATTGAATGTGTTAAAAGGTTAATAGAACATATAGATATTAAATGTTGGAAAGGGTTAAAGAACATAACGATATTGAATGTGGAACAGGGTTAATAGAACAATTAGGTATTGGATTTGGAAAAAGGTTAATAGAACATATAGGTATTGAATGTAGGAAAGGGTTAATAGAACATATAGGTATTGAATGTGGGAAAGGGTATATAGAACATACTGGTATTGAATGTGAGAAAGGGTTAACAGAGCATATAGGTATTGAATGTGGGAAAGGGTTAACAGAGCATATAGGTATTGATAGTGGGAATGGGTTAATAGAGCATATAGGTATTGAATGTGGGAAAGGGTTAATAGAACATATAGGTATTGAATGTGGGAAAGGGTTAACAGAGCATATAGGTATTGAATGTGGGAAAGGGTTAATAGAACATACTGGTATTGAATGTGAGAAAGGGTTAACAGAGCATATAGGTATTGAATGTGGGAAAGGGTTAACAGAGCATATAGGTATTGAATGTGGAACAGGGTTAATAGAACAATTAGGTATTGAATGTGTTAAAAGGTTAATAGAACATATAAATATAGATATTGTATGTGGGAAAGGGTTTATAGAACATATAGGTATTGAATGTGTTAAAAGGTTAATAGAACATATAGATATTAAATGTTGGAAAGGGTTAAAGAACATAACGATATTGAATGTGGAACAGGGTTAATAGAACAATTAGGTATTGGATTTGGAAAAAGGTTAATAGAACATATAGGTATTGAATGTAGGAAAGGGTTAATAGAACATATAGGTATTGAATGTGGGAAAGGGTATATAGAACATATAGGTATTGATAGTGGGAAAGGGTTAATAGAGCATATAGGTATTGAATGTGGGAAAGGGTTAATAGGACATAAAGGTATTGAATGTGGAAAAGGGTTAATAGAACATATAGATATAGATATTGTATGTGGGAAAGGGTTTATAGAACATATAGGTATTGAATGTGTTAAAAGGTTAATAGAACATATAGATATAGATATTGTATGTGGGAAAAGGTTTATAGAACATATAGGTATTGAATGTGTTAAAAGGTTAATAGAACATATAGATATTAAATGTTGGAAAGGGTTAAAGAACATAACGATATTGAATGTGGAACAGGGTTAATAGAACAATTAGGTATTGGATTTGGAAAAAGGTTAATAGAACATATAGGTATTGAATGTAGGAAAGGGTTAATAGAACATATAGGTATTGAATGTGGGAAAGGGTATATAGAACATACTGGTATTGAATGTGAGAAAGGGTTAACAGAGCATATAGGTATTGAATGTGGGAAAGGGTTAACAGAGCATATAGGTATTGATAGTGGGAAAGGGTTAATAGAGCATATAGGTATTGAATGTGGGAAAGGGTTAATAGAACATATAGGTATTGAATGTGGGAAAGGGTTAACAGAGCATATAGGTATTGAATGTGGGAAAGAGTTAATAGAACATACTGGTATTGAATGTGAGAAAGGGTTAACAGAGCATATAGGTATTGAATGTGGGAAAGGGTTAACAGAGCATATAGGTATTGATAGTGGGAAAGGGTTAATAGAACATACGGGTATTGAATGTGGGAAAGGATTAATAGAAAATACTGCTATTGAATGTGGGAAAGGATTAATATAAAATAGTGGTATTGAATGTGGGAAAGGGTAATAGAACATATAGGTATTGAATGTGGGAAATGATTAATAAAAAATACTGGTTTTGAATGTGGGAAAGGATTAATATAAAATAGTGGTATTGAATGTGGGAAAGGGTAATAGAACATATAGGTATTGAATATAGAATGGTGGGAAAGGATTAATAGAGCATACAGGTAGTGAATGTGGGAAAGGGTTAATATAACACACATATATTGAATGTTGGAAAGGGTTAATAAAACAAATAGGTATTGAATGCGGGAAAGGGTTAATAGAACATACAGATATAGACTGGTAAAGGGTTATTAGAAAATACAGGTATTGAGTGTGGGAAAGGGTTATAGAACATATATGAATTGAATGTGGGAAAGGGTATTAGAACATATCGGTATTGAATTAGGGAAAGGGTTAACAGAACATACAGGCATTGAATGTGGGAAATGGTTAATAGAAAATATAGGTATTGAATGCGGGCAAGGGTTAATAGAACATACAGATATTGACTGGTAAATGGTTATTAGAAAATACAGGTATGAATTTGGAAAAGGGTAATAAAACATATCTGTATTGAATGTGGGAAAGGGTTAAGAGAACATACAGGTTTTGAATGTGGGAAAGGGTAAATAGAACATACATGTATTGAATGTGGGAAAGGGATATAGGACATTTTGGTATTGAATGTGGAAAAAAGTTAATAGAACATATAGGTATTGAATGTGAGAAAGGTTTAATAGAACATACGGGTATTGAATGTGGGAAAGGTTTTATAGAACAAACACGTATTGAATGTGTGAAAGGATTAATAGAACATACATAAATTGAATGTGGGAATGGGTATTTTAATATAAAGGTATTGAATGTGGGAAAGGGTATTGGAATATACAGGTATTGAATGTGGGAAAGCGTATTAGAATATACATGTATTGAAAAGGGAAAGGGTTAATAGAACATACAGATATTGAATGTTGTAAAGTGTAAGCTAAGCATGTCATGATTTCCATGCTGACAGATGAGTCAACTCAGTTATAACAGAAATGGGATATTAATAATAACTTTGAACCCCAGCTCGGCCATTCAATCTCTCTGACAATGATTGACAAAAGTCATACTTCCTCTAGCAATGAGCATACTAATCTATGAGGGAAGGTACTAGTGGCCCGGTGAGAATATTGTGTGGAATATGTGCAGAGCTGTAAGTAAGGGGTATTTTGCATGTTCTAAAATTCATATTTGACCCATGAAATATATTTTGTGTTTACTTAAAATGATCGTCTCAGTGAGGCGATTCTTTTAAGTACCCTTAACATAGGTTTCGATGAGTTCTAACAGAGATTTCGCGGAAGCAAGACCTATTCACTCGTCATTTAATAGACCTCTGCTGGTGTGAGAAAGCCAGGGCAATAATTGTTGGTGACCTGGTCATCCTGATGTAACTGAAATACCGCGATAATCTCAGTCAATTATAAAACCGGGATAACATAATTTGTGAAGTCATAAGTGATGATGTAATCATTTGTTGTTTTCCATTGTTCTATTAAAATTGAAGGACTCAATGATATTTATTTTTATTTGTCTATGTAAAGAATGCATTTTGTCTATTAATAAAAATGATATGTCTTTCTGTCTGTCTGTCTATGTGTACGAACAAACAATTGTAGTAACTGGGCTTACAACATTAAAATGACATTAAACCAACTAGGATTAACAGCTCTATGGGAAAATCAATTTCGCACATCTATTAGCTACACTCGCATTAAACAAGGATGTTAGATATATTCCAACAAAGTTGGTGCTCATCGATTAACAATTCTGCTCGCCTAGATACATATTGGTGAGTTTTTGTGATTGCCTTTTGTCCGTCGTTCGTCCGTCGTCAATACTTTGCTTGTAAACACTCTTGAGGTCACTTTTATCATCCAATCTTCATGAAACTTATTCAGTTTGTATATCTTGCTGATTTCTAGAACGCGATCGAAAATGGGTTATGTTGGGTCAAAAACTAGGTCACAATGCCAAATTAAAGGAAAATCTTGTTAACACTCTGGAAGATGCCTTTTTGGCTTGAGCATGTTGAAACTTTGTCAGAATATTTGCCTGGATAATATATAACACTAAAGTCTTTTTCTGATTTAAGCAGCTTGAATCTTTGTCAGAAAGTTTGTCTTGATGATATCTAGGCCTAGTTCAAATATGGGTCGTTTGAGGTAAAAAACTAGAGCACCAGCCTAATTGAAGGACAATCTTGTTAAAACTCTGGAAGCCGCATTTTTAGCTTGAGCATGTTGAAACTTTGTCAGAATGTTTGTCATGATGATACAAAGGCTCAAGTTCGAATATGGTCCGGTCAAAAACTAGTTCACTAGGCCAAATTGTAGAAAAATCTTGTCAGAATGTTTGTCTTGATGATAACAAGACTAATGTTGAATATGGGTTATGTCCGGTTAAAAACTAGGTCAGTAGGCCAATATTGAGAAAAATCTTGTTAACTCGATTAAAGAGACAAACATTTTTCACAAATGTTCATCTACTAAGATTGATGGAATTATTTCGACGATATGATCCGTTAAAATGATGGCTTCTCTCATTAAGTCTTAAATAGCACACACTCAGGTGAGCGATCCATGGCCCTCTTGTTTAGTGTTTTATGCCGCTTCATATTGTTTTTAGTTATATCACGGCGTCTTCTTGGTAAGTCACAGTACTACTGGTCCATTGATACCATTGTTAAGGTCTTTTAGATGACCCCGGCCGGGAATCAAACCAGCGACCTACCGCACCGAGGCGAACCCTTATAGACTACATTGCCCTGAAAGAGCTTTGAAATGAGTTAATGAAAATGGCGTTAAGCCCCTATCAATCAAGTTCTGAAATGAGCCTGTCTCGTTATATGAAAACCCAACCATTGGGTCAGGAGCTCCCCTGTTCTCGATCCAGTCATACAAAACATCTTTTGAAATAAGATCTGGAGAAAGGTACCTTTTAAGGTCTACACTTGAGATGTGCTCTGCTAAAACCAACATAAACCCTTTCCAAAATACCGACGCTTTCTGACTCCTCTGTAGCAGACAACATTTGAAAACAATGTGACAAAAGGAGAAATTGCTCAATATGAGCTCTTTTGCTTCTGCCATAATGTTTTCAACCCTATTCGATAGTACCTTAATTTAAAGACAATTTCCAAATTTGTGCCCAGATAATTTCAAAGTCCTCTGCTGCGGATTTGTATGATGGAAAGGGGTAAAGTCATTTGCAATCAGTGTAGAACCAGATCAGACTGCAATGAGTCACATAAGTCTCTACACATGTACTACGTATACAGACAAGTGTTATTGCCCTGTCTGTCAAACTTGCATAGCAGGAGTTCCACATAACCCATAGTTTTCTAATTTCACGGGATGATTCGTCTAGGTGAAAAGATGAGCGCTTTAGCCTTTGGGGTCAAATCTGTTTCTGTTCAATAACTCTTTGACCCGGAGTCTTCATATACTGAGTAGCTGACCCCTATAGTTGCTGGGGTCACTGGTTCAAAGATCATACGCTTTTTCGAAAAAGCATTTTCTGGTTACGATAATGTTGGTTTTCAAACTGCCATAGGGGAAACATGGCTTTGTTTAAAAACAACCATCTAGTTTGACTTGTTTGGTGTTTGTAGTCCAGAAAAAAAAAATCCGCTCCTTTGTTTTTGTTTAAGTCTACAAAAGATATTATCACATCATTGGTGTATAAATAAATGTGTATTTTGTAATTGATGAAGGCTATAAACGTTTGTATATGATGTTTAATGCTGAATAAAGATATTGTATTGTATTGTTTTGTGTCGGGATAATCGTAACATCAAAGGTCAAGCTCAATCTGGAATTAAAGCGACAAATGACTGATGTGGTTTATTTCAATATTAGTTTTGTATATTGCATGTCTTGCTCTTAAATTAAACGAGAAATGAAATGAATTAAAAAGTTTAACCAATAAAATATGTGTTTCATAATTCTGAAAGGCACAACTTTAGACACCTTTGCTTCTGTAGCAGAGTTGATTGATTGTTTGATGTTTAATGCTACTTTCAACAAGTTTTCAGTTGTATCAAGGCGTTTCCTGGTTAAGTTACCAGTACTAGATACGCTCTACCACTACACCACCGAGGCAGTTAAAAAAAGAGAGAATTGTCTCGAAATTAACAAGTTCTCACACTGTACCTGAGAATTTTCAACTCATACTTGAAGTTTGGAAACGTTGTATTCAATATTGACACTGAAAGGAACTGTTGGCGGAAATTTGCATGTTTTGATGATTCTAAAGCATTGACATATGTTGAAGAGTATCAAACTGGTCGTAATTAAACATGAAATGCGTACATGTAGGCTTGCACATTTGCTTGACATTTGCATTCCGAACATTAATTAATGATTGTCAATGGTTGTCCGCAAATAAAAAATATGTTTTATTACATGGAAAGAACTTAGAATTGTACGTATCATACAAAGTGTGTTTTAGTAGGTCACGCTCATCTGTCCTTACGTTATGACCTAGGTGTGCCCACTTTAGGTCTGAACTATCTGTGACCATTTCATGCCCGGAACTAGCTGTGCCCTATTTCATATTCTGACCTAGCTGTGTCCACATAATTGCCTTGACATAGTTGGGTCCACATTAATGCCTTGACCTAGATGTGTCCATATTCATGTATTTACCTAGTTGTTACCACTTTCATGTCTTCACATAGCTTCCATGCCCTGATGTGTCCACATTCAAGTCTTAACCTAGCTGTGCCCACATCCATGCCTCGATCTACATGTGTCCACTATCATTCATGCCCTGACCTACGTGTGTCTAATATCATGCCCTGACCTAGATGTGTCCACTTTTATGTCCTGACCTAGCTGTGCCCACATTCATGCCTTGACCTAGCTGTGCCCTCATTCATGCCTCGACCTACATGTGCCACTGTCATTCCCTGACCTAGCTGTGTCCACATTCATGCCCTGACATACATGTGTCCCAGTCCATGCCCTGACCTAGATGTGTACAGTATCATGCCCTGGCCTAGATGTGTCCAATATCATGCCCTGACCTAGATGTGTCCACTTTTATGTCCTGACCTAGATGTGTACAGTATCATACATTGACCTAGCTGTGCCCTCATTCATGCCTCGACCTACATGTGCCACTATCATTCCCTGACCTAGCTGTGCCCTCATTCATGCCCTGACCTAGCTGTGTCCAAATCCATGCCCTGACTTAGATGTGTCCAATATCATGCCCTGACCTAGATGTGTCCACTTTTTATGTCCTGACCTAGCTGTGCCCACATCCATGCCTTGACCTAGCTGTGCCACTATCATTCCCTGGCCTAGCTGTGCCCTCATTCAACCCTGAACTATATGTGTCCCAGTCCATGCCCTGACCTAGATGTGTCCAATATCATGCCCTGACCTAGATGTGTCAACTTTGATGCCTTGACCTAGCTGTGCCCACATTCATGCCTTGACCTAGCTGTGCCCACATTCATTCCTTGACCTAGCTGTGCCTACATGTATGCCCTGACCTACATGTGTCCTAGTCCCTGTCCTGACCTAGATGTGTTAACATTCATGTCTTGACCTGGCTGTGTCCTTGCCATTTCTTGATTGATTAAAACACCATTGGATTTTTAATGTGACTAAAACAATAGTATACTGTTCTGTCAGGATTTTCCAGAACCCCTGAATTATCCATACATACCCATGTGATATTTTGTAACAACACTTTCCATGTTACCATGTTTTATTTCTCTCTCTATACTATACAAGTAAATATACAATTATATAAATAAAGTATAAAACAAATGTATACACAAACATGACCAGAAAAAAAAATCATGCTTATATACGTATGAATATCACGCTGGCCAGTTTACCTACTCATATGTGTCTAGGCTTTCTCACACCAGTACTTCATACAACATTCTTTCCAAGCATCTGGCTACTTTTCCACATGGACTGATAGCCCATTGGTGGACTTTTGTCAAACGTCGAAACGAGCTGGCGTTCAAACTCACTTGTCAAACGTCGAAACGAGCTGGCGTTCAAACTCACAACCCCAGGATTGACAGCCCGCGTCGCTACCGACAGAGCTACACGGGTTCTTGAATAAGAACTCGTAGTCGGTTTGTTTCCTAAATCACAACGTGTACATACAACTAGTTACGTGCCTTTTGAAACACCTCAAAAATCATAATTGTGTAAGTTAATATGCAGTTCTTTTCAGGCTAACCATACACTCTTTCCACAACGCTTCTTTAGAACACACAAGATCAAGGGCCATCACGGCCCTCTTGTTATACTTATAAACAGTTCGTTTGACATTTTTCGAAATTTTTTCGTCGGATTGAATACAGTAGAGAAAATGTGATCATGTGAAAATTCGAATATATCGTTTAAAATCAGAACAAATCTATCTTTGGAATAAAGAGAATTAGCAGTTTTGATGGCTCAAACCAGAGACATATGTATATGTCTCTGCTCAAACGAGCATTTGAGATATGCTGCTGCACTATTTCCTTGGTATAATTTTATCATTTACATGTAAGCCTGCATAAATGAATTTTGCTTAAATGGACCTCTCCGCGAGAAAACATTGTGGACTGCGTAAAGTATCAACCCGGATCAGCCTAAGCATGTCGCGCAGGCTAACCCGGACAGACAATTTTCGCCTCCTGTGAATTTTCTGTTTGAGGAATCATTACTCTATACCTCTATCCCCTGAGACGAAATGTGTTGGCCCGGATTATCCTGCGCAGGCTGATCAGGGTCGATACATACGCAGAGTCCACAATGATGGTTTTCTCGTGGAACGGCTCAAATTCAGAGATCACTCGTAAGTTATGGATCTCTGTCGACTGTATGTATGAACCTCGTTATTATGCCATGAACGTTATCAAGCAGATGTTTAAGAGATTGCTTGACTAATTGTGTCGAAATGCGTCTGTAAGTGGGAAGGATTCAAAGATTAAATATTTTTAATTGCCGTCACAGACCACATTTTCCCGTGGGAAGGCTTTATTATCAGTGTATGGCTATAATTAACATAAGCGTAACTTAAAATAGATTGCATGAGACGTTGGACATATTTATTGTCAGTTGCGTGTTACCGTTTTTCTTTCTTTATCAAACAAAACATATCTCAATTCAAATTAAAGGTCGAAACTTAGGAATTTCGGCCAAATAACCCTTTATACTCAGGTGAGCTAAAACATCACTCTCATACACTCTTTGCAACAAACTAATCAGAGAGTGTTTTCTTTATTCAAAACAAGCCCAAAAATCATCTTGAAACAAAGACCAGGCATAGGAAACCTTACTTTCGGGATTTTATGAGTTATAACCCTTTCCCACATATAGACGCTTTCTGACGTCTCTGCAGCAGACGACTTTTGAAAACATTGTGACAAAACTAGCAATTTCTCCTTTTGCCATAATGTTTTGAACGTTTGTCAGTAAGTAAACCTTATCTGCTGCAGATTTGTTGTATGTGGGAAAGTATTAATCCGGATCAGCCAGCGCGAAGCCTGGTTATCATCCCCTTTGTATACAACTTTAAATATTCGGCACTTACCTCTCAACTTCTTGTTTTGAATGTTGGTCTTAAAGAGACAAAACAACTATTCAATCTGATTCAGACCGATACTTAATTTTACCCCGAGGCATTTACAGCAGTTGACGTTTGAAAATATTGTGGCAAAATGAGAAATTGTTCATAATGAGCAATTTCTCATTCTTCCAAAATATTAACAACTGTGATCAATTATAATTTCTTCATTCGTGGAGATTTTCAATTTTTGGTAGAGTTGCGCGAATGCGTAAACGAGATCATTGTTACATGTTGAATTTTGAAGTCACGTGATGTAAATGCCCCAGAACACATACAAAAATAGAGCAAACAAATCAGACTGAATTACAAATGCAAACATAAGCAAAAGTAAAATAAGAAAAATAAATTCACTTATTCTAGGTATCCAAATAAAATTACAAAGTCTCTTAATGTGTAAATATCATATTTAAGTGTACACAATTATTTAGATATCACTACGCCAATATAGAACTTCACCGCGCAATTACCCTTTGTAAAGTGTAACCCTTTCTTCACTGACGGCAGGGATGTAAACATCCACTCGCCCGATAGCATAAGCGAGTGGAATAAAGGATCGGGCTAGTACGACATTGCAGGCGCTAGTCCATACATATTCGTTCATGTCCTTATTCATAATGATAGTATGCATTGCTTAGCCTTTTCTTTCTCTTTCTCTCCGTCCATCTATTCCTTCGACAAAGTTGCGTATAGAACATGTGCTCGTTTCTAGTAACAAAGCCCATCAAAGTCGTTTTAGTTATGCATTCGTTTTCAATAGGTAATTTTCCTTTCACATATATACCACAAGCAGGTTTCCGCAAAAACATGAGTACAATCGACAATAAGTCAACGATTAACGATGACATTTGCATTTTAGATAGGTGTTTTCGACAAGGTCCTCGTCTAAATTCCCGACTCCTAAGAAAGAGATTTCATTAAATCATTTGAGCGCTTTAAATTACGACGATTGCGAGTTCTAAACACTTGTTTTTAAAGCGTTTAGAATACTTTGATTATAATAGGCAGAACGAATAAGGAACGAATAAATCTTGCAAGAAACCGATCATTTCTTTCGGCCAAAATCAGGTAAATGACCCGCGAATATTGGTTGTTACAACATAACTGATTCATCCTTTTAGTCTAAATTTGTATTACACAGTTCAAAATTCGATGTTTGTTCGTTATGGTTTTGACGCGATTCAAGATTTTGACGCGATTATTTCGTTCATAGAGTTGATTACTAACAGATGACTAAGTTGGTGATGGAAAGAACATTGAAAAGTTAATTTAAACTAAAACATGCACAGGCAGGCGAGTGTTTCATTAGGATAAGTGCAACACTCAATTCCCAATCCTGCTTGCCCTTTAACAAATCACAACCCACCCCACAATATAAAAACTCTGCAGCAGACGAATTAAAAAAAAATCTGAGCAAAGATACAGAAAATCACCTTTATTGTAAGTGTAATCATTGAATAAAGTTGAAAACATTGTTGCAAAAGGAGAAATTGCTTGTTATGAGCAATTTCTTCTTCTGCATCAATGTTTTCAAAAGTCGTCGGCTGCAAATACTTATGCAAGTGGGAAAGGTTTAAATAAGAAACACTTTTTCAAATGATAGTCAGTTGCTATTCTAGTATATAATATCCGTCTTAAATAATAATGACAAAACTTTCAAAAAACAAGAAAAAGATTTTTTACATTTTAATTGAAAATATATCTAATCAAAGTCGGGAAAGTATAGTTGTCCCTTTCTCTGCTTTTTTTTATGAGAGTTCATGTCACAGGAAAAACTTATGGGACAGAATTGACAAATATCACATTGACACAATTTCAGATTTAGGGTTTGTTTCTGTCAAACTGCTGAAGAAGACAACACTGAGACACACATTTTGTTAAAAGTTTATTTTAATTGTATTTATGATAAACAACATAACAATGATGGTGTAGACAATACATCAACAATATATTTTTCAATTTGTACATTCATTGCACAGACCAAATCTTAGCAAGTTTGAAATTATGGACCTCTCAGCGCATTTTTTCTCAACTCATTACTTCTTGGCAGAATTTTACTGCTACATTTTGAAAACACCCTCAGAAGTCACCGGAATGCACCATTTTGCGTCCAGGATTTCAATTTTTTTTTAAACATCATGTCAAGGGTAAAATATGATAACTTAAGTGAAAGTTTCAGTTGTTTCATTGGAGCACCACAGGGGGACTGTATGTCACCATTTATTTTTGCAATGTATGTAAATGACTTAGAGGACTACATGTCTCTAAATGAATTTGACGGCGTGGATATGGGCATGTTGAAATTGTTTTTACTACTATACGCGGACGATATAGTTTTATTTGCAGAAAGTGAGTGCAGTTTACAAAATGGTCTTGAAATACGTTTTAGTTATTGCGAAAAATGGAAATTATCAGTAAAGGTAAAGAAAACAAACGTCATGATATTTAGGAAAAATGGAAACTTTCGAAAAAAGTAGTTTTTAAAAACAACAGTAATGCCATTAGAAATAGTGACCCAATTTACATATTTAGGCATATCATTTTCTGCAGGAGGGTTCTTTCAACAAACTTTTGACTATATAGGAGGGCAAGCTTTAAAAGCAGTTTTTGCATAAACAATATCTAACAGTATTAAAAAATATCACCATTAGTCATACACTGGAACTTTTTGATAAGCTTATACGACCAATACTTCAGACATCGAGCGTGATTAATATAAGCTTAAAAGCTTGTTTCGCAATTGATGTAAAATAAATAAGTTCAATACTTAATTACGAGGTCAAGGTACGGGGCTTCAGTGAGGCTATAACGCGCAGAAAGGCTGCATACTAGATTTTGTAAGCAACGACTGCACGTCAAAAGTCAGACTCCTAATAATGTTATATACGGTGAATTAGAAGTGACAACAACGCCTTTCTTTGATAATTAAAATAAATAAAGTCACGAGAACAGACGAACGCAAATACATAAAGGCAATATACAAACAAATGTTAAATGATATAAATGAAAATAAAGAAAATTGGGCATCAAAGGTTAAATATATATTGAATAATTTTGGTTTCAGTTATGTATGGATGAATCAAGGTGTCGAAAACATTAACGCTTTCATAAAAGTATTTAAACAAAGGGTAAAAAGATATTTTTATCCAAAACTAGAATGCCGATCTAAGTCAAACCTCTAAAGCTAAAACATATATTCTAATCAAATCCTTTATTTTTAAGATGTATTTAGACAACATAAAAATAAAGAAATATAGATTTGCATTAACAAAATTTAGACTTTCAAGTCATCAACTGGAAATTGAAACTGGAAGAGGGAAACAACCTGTTAAGACTCCTATATCATACCGTAAATGCAAATTATGTAACACAATAGAAGACGAAATTCATTTTTTATTTGAATGTCCATTAACTTTTTTTCACCTGCAGACGCATTTCGACGCAAAAGCAGCAGACGAATTTTGAAAACATTGTGGCTAAAGACGAAATTGCTCACGATGAGCAGTTTCTCCTTTGGCCACCATGTTTTAAACTTTAGTTAACAATTAAGTTATCTTTTATGGACATTTTTCAGGTTTTTGTCACAATGTTTTCAAAGTCGTCTGCTGCAAATTTGTTGTATGGGGGAAAGGGTTTAACAATGATCTAAGACAAATCTATATAAGAAAATATTATTGATCTAGACCAAACATTCCTAAATTCATCGAACTCTTAACAAGCAATTACCAGAAAACATTATCCAAATTATGCATTTTCCTATATAAAAGTTTCAAAAAAAGAATGAAGTCACTTGTATAATTATCTCATTTAAAATATATGTATTTTGTTGTTGTTAACTGTTTTTCAAAATGTAAAAACTAAATATGTATATATGTGTGTGAAATGTTTATCGAAGTTTATTCCCATTTTCGAGATTTTCTTTTTAGTCCTATTCTTCTACGATACAGAGATAATGATTTTTTCGAAGTAGGGGTCAATTAACTTTCACTAGACCAACAAGAAATGATGATCTTGGAAACATTTAATTCTGGCCTGATGCATCATTTCTTGTCTGCTATGGTGGGAATTTATTTAAAATAAATATTCATATATGCACTTCTGTATCTCTTCTTAAACCATCGCAATTCTACCATCAGTACTTTCAGTACTTTGATTTGACTATATCAACTACATTTTTTCAAAGTATGTTCGATTTGTCTCTTGCATTAATTAAATTATCTTTGCTAGCCAAGACCACTACATACATTACCACAAATTTGTGACCGACTATTCTATTGGGCGAGGAATGTTTCCTCATTGCGAGGTCTATTAACGCAAGCGCTAGTTGGAATAACGAGATTCTCGAATGTTGAAGGAGCCGTCAGTCAATTGGTGACTATGATAAAGTTACGGGCAATTTCACGCTTGGCCTGCAAAGATGATATTGACTATCAGTCAATATCAAGGTCCAGAGAATTGATTTCAACAATTGTTCAGTTATATCACAGCATTCCCTGGGTAGGTTACCAGTACTACTGTTCAAGTTATCCTGACACCAGCCAGCCAGTCCTAATGCTAACCCCGCAACGCTGAGAGCTAAGGAGGCAGCCATAAACTAAATTGTCAGAGTATCAGTACTAAAATGATCAATGCGCTTAAAGCAATGTATTCATCTGTTAAGTCAGCAATCAAATTCAACGATGACATATCTGCTAGTATTGATTCATTGACAGGGGCCAAGCAAGGCGATTCAAATTCAAGCTTACTTTTCATAATGTTTGTAAATGACATTCTTAATAACATTAATAACAATCTTGACGGAGTGTTTACAATAGAACAATTACGTCTCTTTCTCCTGTTGTTTGCTGGTGACCAGGCTCTATTTGCAACATCAGCATCAAGCTTACAATCGATGCTAAATGACATCGAATATTATTTCAATAAATGAAAATTAATATCATAAAAGCAAAGTGGTGATCTTTGAAAAAAGTAGAATCCCGACAACACACGACTTTTCCTTGTATAATGAAACATTTGAAATTGTAAATTGTTTTAAATACTTAGGAATTTATTTTTACACAAACGGTAATTGGTTAAGGTCTCAAAGGAGGATAGCTGAAAATGCTTCTAAATCATTGCATCGTTTAATTTCTGTTTTCCACAAATTTGAGTTCAGTATAAATAAAACAAATGTGAGTTATTTGACTCATATATTAGTCTCATCTGTCATTCACTATGCCTCTGAAATATGGTCATACCATTCCGGCACAGATGTAGATACACAACACATTTTGTAGACATATTTTATGTACGTTATGTGTTAGAAAATCAACCAATTTATCTCAAGTTTATACGGAGAACTTATTTATTTATTCATTTTAATTCCTCCTAGTGGAAATTGATAAATATCAAATAAACACAAGTTTAAGTCAAATTAACAAATAGTATGGATATAAAGCGTCGTTATGCAGTTCATGTACACATAATAATATGGATACATACACTTGTATATAGAGAGATTTGTACTGCTTTTCTTCATGGATATGTGCTTTATGACTTTGTGTCATCTTTAAAGTTCAATTATTCGAGCACAGAAATCCGTTAAGTACATTTTGGAACCATGTGTGATTTCCGATCACAGAGATTACACTAGGTTTCTAAGGCAGTTATAGACATACACCAATGAGTGTTTGAGCATCAGTCTTTCTGTTTCATGTGAAATATCGATTTCCAGCTTTGAACCTAGAATCTTTAACATGAAACTTTCTGAGGAGTCCGAACTAAGTTCTTCCGTAATACCAGCATTAACCTCCTGTCGTATGCTTAGTATAAACGACGTTTTCTGCGACGTCAAACATGGACATTCACAAAGAACGTGTTTTATACTATCGGTGGTAAACGCAGATCGCATTTTATAATACAGATTGTCTAAAATTAACTCCATATCTCTAAGTCCTCTCTCCCACAACAGATCACTCATAGCTGTTGCTCCATCATCCCCAACCAACTACATCATAACAACATTTTATGTAAACCTATATAATGAAAGTATGATTATTGAATAGAGTTGAAAATATTTTGGCAAATGGAGAAATTGCGTCAGAATGCATCTGTAAGTTGAGAAAGGGTTGAGGCAGAATGCTTTTTTTTTTAATCAAAGCACTCAAAGTGCTGCCAGCAAGGGGCTAACTACAGATCAAGGAATACATTAGAACAAGGATTTACCGATCTAATTTGTTTATCACATGCACTTCACAAAAAGACCTTGTTATGTCCGTTAAAATGAATAATATTTGAGTTGAATGCATAATATTGTCTATCGCAAACACTTTTAATTGACTGGAGGTCGTTGCTAATTTACAGAGGTCGTTGCTAATTTACACACGCATTGATGCATTAATCACACTGCATCAAAAGAATGCTGCATATAAACAATGACAACTATATTTAAATTCCAATTAAAATATCAAAGCAAAAAATAAACAAACTGTATCTATATTTTCTGGTTACTAAAAACCAAACAATGGTGGCATATTTGTTTTACTTTGTTTGAAATAATTTATACTTTTAAAATTAACATGCTTCATTTTATACACAAAATAATATTTACACTGTACTATGATAGAACAATAATGAATGGTCCGAGCCTGGATATTTTGTTACAGTAAACTACGTTAATACAAACTAATCCAATTGTAGGGGTCAGTCTAGCATGGCTTTATACAGTCACAGTCACAGCTGCCTCAAAACAACTGAATATGTTATTTTTCCATAACAAAGGTGAACAAATACATGCACTGGTTTTTTATTCTTTCAAATTCTCAATAAGTGTGAATATTCAATGAACAGGTTGTAGAAGTTGTGTATCTGAATTATATATAAAAAACAACAACTAAAACCCCAAAATATTATACTTTAACCCTTTCCCACATACATATGATTTACTTTGCATCTGCAGGAGACCAGTTTTGAAAACATTGTGGCAAAAGGAATTTTATAGAAAACTCCTAGATGTTTTTAAAGTCGTCTTCTGCACAATTGCTGTATGTAGGAAAGGGGGTCAGTTATTTGAAGAAAAAAAATGCAAGACATTTGATAGTAAAATCACAATAAACAGGAAGCATGATTTGTGGCAATGGGTAAACATTTAGAAAAAGGGGGAAATGGTTCTTCTCTTGAAATCGACGATTTCCCACATGCGTTCAAAATATAGAAAATCTCTCTAAATGATAAAAAGATTATTGAATAGAGTTGATATAATTGTACCAAATGGAGAAATTGCTCATGATGAGCAAATTCTCCTTTTGTCACAATAATTTCAAAAGAGGTCTCCTGCAGAAGCATCAGAAAGCATTTATATATGGGAAAGGGTTAGGACGTCTGATATATAGATGTGCTGCAGAGGCTCAAATTATACTGGTAGTAATGAAACTGGTTATCTATTCAAATGCACGAAGAAAGAAGTTCAATTAATATCCAGTACCTGAAGTTCTCGGTAAATGTGCTTCAATGTCAAACTACTTCATATTTGTGGTACATAATGATTTGATTGTTTACAATGATACAGTAACCTACCCACAACATAAGTCTATCATTTGAAAAAGTGTTTCTTATTCAAACCTTTCCCACTTGCATAAGTATTTGCAGCCGACGACTTTTGAAAACATTGATGCAGAAGAAGAAATTGCTCATAACAAGCAATTTCTCCTTTTGCAACAATGTTTTCAACTTTATTCAATGATTACACTTACAATAAAGGTGATTTTCTGTATCTTTGCTCAGATTTTTTTTTAAATTCGTCTGCTGCAGAGTTTTTATATTGTGGGGTGGGTTGTGATTTGTTAAAGGGCAAGCAGGATTGGGAATTGAGTGTTGCACTTATCCTAATGAAACACTCGCCTGCCTGTGCATGTTTTAGTTTAAATTAACTTTTCAATGTTCTTTCCATCACCAACTTAGTCATCTGTTAGTAATCAACTCTATGAACGAAATAATCGCGTCAAAATCTTGAATCGCGTCAAAACCATAACGAACAAACTGTCAACATCAAATTTTGAACTGCGTAATACAAATTTAGATTAAAAGGATGAATCAGTTATGTTGTAACAACCAATATTCGCGGGTCATTTACCTGATTTTGGCCGAAAGAAATGATCGATTTCTTGCAAGATTTATTCGTTCCTTATTCATTCTGCCTATTATAATCAAAGTATTCTAAACGCTTTATAAACAAGTGTTTAGAACTCGCAATCGTCGTAATTTAAAGCGCTCAAATGATTTAATGAAATCTCTTTCTTAGAAGTCGGGAATTTAGACAAGGACCTTGTCGAAAGCACCTATCTAAAATGCAAAAGTCATCGTTAATCGTTGACTTATTGTCGATTGTACTCATGTTTTTGCGGAAACCTGCTTGTGGTATATATGTGAAAGGAAAATTACCTATTGAAAACGAATGCATAACTAAAACGACTTTGATGGGCTTTGTTACTAGAAACGAGCACATGTTCTATACGCAACTTTGTCGAAGGAATAGATGGACTGAGAGAAAGAGAAAGAAAAGGCTAAGCAATGCATACTATCATTATGAATAAGGACATGAACGAATATGTATGGACTAGCGCCTCAATGTCGTACTAGCCCGATCCTTTATTCCACTCGCTTATGCTATCGGGCAAGTGGATGTTTACATCCCTGCCGTCAGTGAAGAAAGGGTTACACTTTACAAAGGGTAATTGCGCGGTGAAGTTCTATATTGGCGTAGTGATATCTAAATAATTGTGTACACTTAAATATGATATTTACACATTAAGAGACTTTGTAATTTTATTTGGATACCTAGAATAAGTGAATTTATTTTTCTTATTTTACTTTTGCTTATGTTTGCATTTGTAATTCAGTCTGATTTGTTTGCTCTATTTTTGTATGTGTTCTGGGGCATTTACATCACGTGACTTCAAAATTCAACATGTAACAATGATCTCGTTTACGCATTCGCGCAACTCTACCAAATATTGAAAATCTCCACGAATGAAGAAATTATAATTGATCACAGTTGTTAATATTTTGGAAGAATGAGAAATTGCTCATTATGAACAATTTCTCATTTTGCCACAATATTTTCAAACGTCAACTGCTGTAAATGCCTCGAGGTAAAATTAAGTATCGGTCTGAATCAGAATGAATAGTTGTTTTGTCTCTTTAAGACCAACATTCAAAACAAGAAGTTGAGAGGTAAGTGCCCGAATATTTAAAGTTGTATACAAAGGGGATGATAACCAGGCTTCGCGCTGGCTGATCCGGATTAATACTTTCCCACATACAACAAATCTGCAGCAGATAAGGTTTACTTACTGACAAACGTTCAAAACATTATGGCAAAAGGAGAAATTGCTAGTTTTGTCACAATGTTTTCAAAAGTCGTCTGCTGCAGAGACGTCAGAAAGCGTCTATATGTGGGAAAGGGTTATAACTCATAAAATCCCGAAAGTAAGGTTTCCTATGCCTGGTCTTTGTTTCAAGATGATTTTTGGGCTTGTTTTGAATAAAGAAAACACTCTCTGATTAGTTTGTTGCAAAGAGTGTATGAGAGTGATGTTTTAGCTCACCTGAGTATAAAGGGTTATTTGGCCGAAATTCCTAAGTTTCGACCTTTAATTTGAATTGAGATATGTTTTGTTTGATAAAGAAAGAAAAACGGTAACACGCAACTGACAATAAATATGTCCAACGTCTCATGCAATCTATTTTAAGTTACGCTTATGTTAATTATAGCCATACACTGATAATAAAGCCTTCCCGCGGGAAAATGTGGTCTGTGACGACAATTAAAAATATTTAATCTTTGAATCCTTCCCACTTACAGACGCATTTCGACACATATACAGCAGAAGACTTTTGAAAACATCATGGCAAATAGCTTAATTTGCTTATAACCTTGCAATTTAACCCTTTGTCATAATCTTTACTCAATAAATATACTTTCATATACAGAAAATTCCGTATTATATCCTGGGTGTTTTCAGATTGGATGTATGTTGGGAATGGTTAACAACCCTTAACGTGTGTCATTCAATTAGTCAAGCAATCTCTTAAACATCTGGTTGATAACGTTCATGGCATAATAACGAGGTTCATACATACAGTCGACAGAGATCCATAACTTACGAGTGATCTCTGAATTTGAGCCGTTCCACGAGAAAACCATCATTGTGGACTCTGCGTATGTATCGACCCTGATCAGCCTGCGCAGTACGCGCAGGATAATCCGGGCCAACACATTTCGTCTCAGGGGATAGAGGTATAGAGTAATGATTCCTCAAACAGAAAATTCACAGGAGGCGAAAATTGTCTGTCCGGGTTAGCCTGCGCGACATGCTTAGGCTGATCCGGGTTGATACTTTACGCAGAGTCCACAATGTTTTCTCGCGGAGAGGTCCATTTAAGCAAAATTCATTTATGCAGGCTTACATGTAAATGATAAAATTATACCAAGGAAATAGTGCAGCAGCATATCTCAAATGCTCGTTTGAGCAGAGACATATACATATGTCTCTGGTTTGAGCCATCAAAACTGCTAATTCTCTTTATTCCAAAGATAGATTTGTTCTGATTTTAAACGATATATTCGAATTTTCACATGATCACATTTTCTCTACTGTATTCAATCCGACGAAAAAATTTCGAAAAATGTCAAACGAACTGTTTATAAGTATAACAAGAGGGCCGTGATGGCCCTTGATCTTGTGTGTTCTAAAGAAGCGTTGTTATCTACGTCCCTGATTTAATGTAATATTTAATAATAACTGATACACAAGAACTACATAAATTTGATTTGTATGTATATAGATGTAAACTGAAAGTGAATTTAAAGAGAAACTTTACGATACTTGTTAATACCTCGCGTACATAGACACCACGAGAACGTTGTGTTGGGGGAATATAGGACCTTCAATGAGGACCAAGGTTGTTTAAATCAACACAACAAAAGAATATAAAGTGATGTGAAAATAAAAGAAAAATATAAATGTATGAACACATGTATCATGTGATGTTTGTGAATTTGTATTCAGTCAAAGATCTTCTTTAATCCGACATCAGAGAATACATACTGGAGTGAAACATTATCAATATACTGTTTGCGATTATGCATGTAGTCGGAAGCAGGATCTATTCGACATAAGAGAATGGATACTGGGGAAAAACCATATGCATGTGATGTTTGTGGTTATTCATTCAGTCAAAAACAACACTTGATCCGACATCAGAGAATGCATACTGGGGCGAAACCTTATAAATGTAATGTGTGTGATTATGCAAGCAGTCGAAGACATCAGATAATACATACTGGGGAGAAACCTTATAAATGTAGTGTTTGCGATTATGCATGTAGTTTGAAGCCGGATCTATTACGACATCAAATAATACATACTGGGGAGAAACCTTATAAATGTACTGTTTGCCATTATGCATCTTGTCGGAAGCAGGATCTATTACGACATCAAATAATACATACTGGGGAGAAACCTTATAAATGTAGTGTTTGTGCTCATTCATTCAAGCGAAAACAACACTTAATCCGGCATCAGAAAATACATACTGGGGAGAAACCTTATAAATGTAGTGTTTGTGATCATTCATTCAAGCAAAAACAATACTTAATCCGGCATCAGAAAATACATACTGGGGAGAAACCTTATAAATGTAGTGTTTGTGATCATTCATTCAAGCAAAAACAATACTTAATCCGGCATCAGAAAATACATACTGGGGAGAAACCTTATGAATGTAGTGTTTGTGCTCATTCATTCGCGCGAAAATAAAACTTTATTCGGCATCAGAACATACATACTGGAGAGAAACCATATAAATGTAGTGTTTGCGATTATGCATGTCGTCAGAAACAGGATCTATTCGAACATCGAAGACTGCATACTGGGGAGAAACCTTATGAATGTAGTGTTTGTGCTCATTCATTTTCGCGAAAACAAAGCTTTATTCGGCATCAGAAAATACATACTGGGGAAAAACCTTATAAATGTACTGTTTGCGATTATGCATGTCGTCAGAAACAGGATCTATTCCGACATCAAAGAATGCATACTGGGGAGAAACCTTATAAATGTAGTGTTTGTGAAAAGCGAAAACCTTATGAATGTGATGTTTGTGATGTAAGAAAGAAATATTTAAGAAATCATCAGAGAAAGCAAATGGATGATCCTCCTTATCAATGTGATTTATGTCGATATGAGTGTATTTTTAAGGATGATCTAATTATACATATAAAGGGACATCTCATTTAGACACTTTCATTATAAACAATGTCATTTTAAGCTCGACTATTCAAAGAATATGAGAGCTATAGTACTCACCCTGGCGTCGGCGTCCACGTTACACCTTGGTTTAGGTTGTGCATGCAAGTACTGAAATACTACATGTATTGCATTGAAACTGTATACAACCCTACCAAACTATCACACCTATGTAGATTATCAAGTAACGTAACCCTATCCTGCATTTTATGCAAGTTATGGCCCTTCTTTTACTTAGAAATTCTGGTTAAAGTTTTGCGTGCAACCAAATTAAGAGTCAATATCTCAGTATTTACTTGATGCATTGTGTTGAAACTTTATACAACTCTACCCAACTGTCACACCTATGTAGATTATTAAGTAAGATTAATATATCCTGCATTTAATGCAAGTAATAGCTCTTTTTTTACTAAGAAATTCTGGTTAAAGTTTTGTTTGCAACTTAATTAAGAGTCCATATTTCAGTATTAACTTGATGAATTGCATTGACACATTATACAACCTTACCCAACTACCATACCTATGTAAATTATCAAGTGAGATAATTCTATCCTGCATTTAATGCAAGCAAGTTATGTCACTTTTTTAACTCAGAAATTCTGGTTAAAGTTTTGCGTGCAACTTAATAAATTAAGGGTCCATATCTCAGTATTTACTTGATGCATTACAATGGAACTTTATACAACCCTACCAAACTATCACCCCTAATTAGATTATCATGTTAGATAACTCTATTCTGCATTTTCTGCAAGTTATGGCCCTTTTTTAACTTAGAAATTCTGGTTAAAGGTTTGCATGCAACCTAAATTAAAAGTCCATGTCTCAGTATTTACTTGATGCATTACATTGAAACTATATACAATGCTTCCCCACTACCTTACCTATGGAAATAATCAAGTTTAATAACTCTATCCTGCATTTTCAATGAATATTTGTCAATTAATGCAAATTGTGGCTTTTTTTGACTAAATAATTCTGGTTAAAGTTTTGCGTGCAACTACATTAAGAGTCCATATCTCAGTATTTACTTGATGCATTGCATTGCAACTTTATACAACCCTTCCCAACCATCACACCTATGTAAGGAATCAAGTATGATAACTCTATCAAGTATATTTTGCAAAAAATGTCCCTTTTTTTACCTAGAAGTTTGGTTTAAAGTTTTGCGTGCAACTATATTAAAAGTTGGTATCTTAGTATTTTCTTGATGCATTGCTTTGAAACTTTATACATGTACAACCTCCCTTCCCAACTATCACACCTATGTTGATTTTCATGTTAAATAAGTTATGGCCCTATTTTTACTTATACATTCTGGTTAAAGTTTTGCATGCAACTACATTAAGAGACAATATCTTAGTAACTCTATCCTACATATGATGCAAATTGTTCCCCTTTTTAGCTAACCTTAGCACGAAGTGCTCAAGGTGAGTTATTGTGATCGCCTTTTGTCCGGCGTACGTCGTCCGTCAACTTCTTTTCCTCAGTAACCAGTGGATCAATTGGGATGAAACATCACAGAAAGCATCCTTTCAATGACTTCACCAGAATTCCTTAAATTTTTTGGGATCCATGCGGAATTCTGGTTTCTATGGCAACGAAACGAAAACAACTTTAAAATTCTTTTTCTCCCAAACTGGTTGGCAGATTTTCAAATAATTCTGTAGACATGTTCCTTTGATGACCCTCTATCATATTTCTTCAATCCATGTTGATTGGTCGCAAAACATGACTGCCAGGGCGCGGGGCGTTTTTGCCTTAAATGGATTCCTTCAAGAAGATTCCTTCAAGCCATGTTGATCGGTCTAAAACTATGGCCGCTAGGGTGGCGGGGCTCATATGGATAAAGTGAAGAGAAAGAAACAACAGGTGAACGATCCAGGGTCATCATGGCCCTCTTGTTTAGATCACCCGTCGTCTGTCCGTCCGTTTGTCGTTAACTTTTAGCTTTAAACATCCTCTTCTTAACCACAAAACGAATGTCAACCAAACTGCACAGGACTGTTCCTTTGGTGGTCCTCTTTCAAAATTGTTCAAAGATATAAATTTCATTCAGAACTTTGGTTGCTGCGGCATCAGAAAGGGGACAAAATGTCCAAACTTTAAAAATCTTCTCCTCTTAATCTGCTTGTCAGATTCCAATATAATTTGATAGAAATGTTCCTTTGGTGTCCCTCTACAAAAATTGTTCAAGCCATACGATTGGTTGAAAAACATGGCAGTCAGGCGGCATCAGAAAAGAGGCAAAATGACAAAATTTGGAAATTCCATTTTTTTCAAAATGCTTGTCTGATTTTAAGATACTTGAAAAGAAATCTTACTTCAGTGATCCTCTATTTAATTTGTTCAAGCCGTATTGATTGGTTACAAAATCATTGAGAACTTTGGTTGCTGCGGCATCAGAAAGGGGGCAAAATGTCCAAACTTTAAACATCTTCACCTCTGAATCTCCTTGTCAGATTCCAATATAATTTGGTAAAATTTTTCCCTGGGTGACCCTCTACGAAAATTGTTCATACTGATTGGTTGAAAAACATGACAGTCAGGCGGCACCAGAAAAGGGGCAAAATGACAAAATTTGGAAATTCCAATTTTTTTTTAAAGTTCTTTTCTGATTTTAAGAAAATTAAAAAGAAATCTTACTTCATTGATCCTCTACTTCATTTGTTCAAGCCGTATTGATTGGTTGAGAAATCGTAGCAACAAGGCGTCATCACAAAAGGGGTAAATTGAACTTTAAGATACAAATGACAACTCCTACCATTCCGCTGGACCATTTCACCTTAACTTCACAGGAATGTTCCTTTGTTGGTCCTCTTTCAAAATTGTTCAAAGACTTACATTTTATGTAGATCTTTGGTTGCTGCGGCATCACAAAGGGAGAAAAATACACAAACTTTAAAATCCTTTTCGTCAAATCTGCTTGTCCGATTTACAAAATAATATAGTAGAAATGTTCTTTGAGTGACCCTCTACACAAACTGTTCAAGTCATATTGATTTCGTTGAAAAACAGGACAGCAAGGCGGCATTAGGAAAGGCGCAACATGACAAAACTTTATAACTCCATTCTTATTAAAGTTCTTGTTAGATTTCAAGATACAAATGGCCTTTACTGATAAGCCAGTTTACTATTTCTTTAACAGTGTCCACTCCTTACAGGTTCATATGCACTCCTGATCAAATTCAGGTGATAGATTTAGGGCCATCTTGGCCCTCTTGTTTCCTTAGAAATTATGGTTAAAGGTTTGTGTGCAACTACATTAAGAGTCCATATCTTAGTAACTACGTGATGCATTCCATTGAAACGTTATACAACCCTTCCCAACCATCACACCTATGAAAATAATCAAGTTAAATAACTCTGTCTGCATATAATGCAAATTCTCACCATTTAAGAAATTCTGGTTAATGTTTTGATTACAACTACATTAGAGTCCATATCTCAGTATTACTTAAATAAGCGATGGAATAGTCGAGCGTGCTGTCCTCCGACAGCTCTTGTTCCTTGTTACACTTTCCCTTATGTAGATTGTTCTATGTAAATATTATTGAGATTAATCGGAACACATTTGAGCAGATGACTTTAGAAACATTGTGGCAAAAGGAGAAATTGCACATAAGGTGCAATTTCTCATTTTGTCACAATGTCTTCTGATAGCTCTATTCAATAATTGTACTATAAGTCCTGCTGCATATTTGTTGGATATTATTAAGGGTTATTACTTATCTGCAATACAATGGGGGCACCTTTAACTATTTGCACCCAAAGAATGATTTCAACAACCGCTGGTGACCTATGCAAACAGTATGGATCCGGGTTAGGCCCCACTAAACATGGGGGCTGATCTGAGATGCAAACTGTTTGATACTCGGATTCTATTTCAGCAAAAAGTTGGGGGAATAATAAAAAGCGGAGTGTTTATTTATTATCACTTTTAATAAACAAGTTTACTAAGATGATATGATGAGCTTAGTTAACGAGTTTATTAAAAGTTATCATAAATAAACATGAATGAGATATTTTTTTTCACATAATGTGATTTATAAGGCGTTTTTCAAATAAAATATACATGAAATATGCTGGATTTGGTGCCAACGAGATTAACGTTATATAACCATATATATAAAACCACTGATGTGATGTCATCTTCATAGTTTGGTTTCAGTGTTTTAACAGAGACTTGAGTGTAAGACTTGAAATTAAACAAGTATTATCACATAATATTTAAGTAATGGGATTTGGCACTCACAGAGAGGCCTTTATGTGATTAAATAGTTTACAAAAAGATTGCAGATGAGTATTTTAGAACAAAATGATAAGATGTTCATGTATTAGTAGATTTCGGCAGTCTTTTTAGATCATTCACTTAAAGCAAAAGGCTCATGTTGATCTATCCGGATCATTCTATGTCAGATGTTTGTCGTCCAAAATTGTCATTAACTTTAAGCCTTAAAGAACAAATTATCATACACCACAGGAACAAATGCAACCAAACTTCACAGGAATGATCCTTTGGTGGCCCTCTTTCAAAATTGTTCAAAGATTTAAATTCTATGAAGACATCAGAAAAGGAGGGAAATGCCATAACTTTAAAATTCATCTCTCTGAACCGGATTGTCTGATTCGATTATAATAAGGTAGCAATAGTCCTTAGTGACCCTCTACATAAAGTATTCAAGCCAAATCGATTGGTTGTAAAACATGACTGACAGATGTCATCAGAAAAGTTGTAAAATGACAACATTTTAATTTCCATTCTTATTAAATGTCTTATCTGATTTGAACCAAACTTCATTTGAATGTTCATGTGGTGGTCCTCTTTTAAATTGTTTAAAGATCTAATGCCTTATTTTAAATTACCCATTCCGATAAACTGTTTCATTTGCAGTTCATTCCCAATCTAGATCAAATGTCCACCTATATAAGCAATTTAGAAGTAGTATATGTGCTACTAAACTGTCATTCAGGTGATCGATTTAGGGCAATATTAGCCCTCTTGTTGGATGTGTATAGTTTGTGTAAGATTTATATATATTATATAATCCCTGGGATGCATCTGCAGCAGTTAAATTATGAAAACATAATGAGGAATTTATCCTTTTGCCACATTGTTTTCAACTAAATTCAATCATTTAACTTTCATTTATAGAAGGTTTCCATTTTAGCTATCCCGAGCATGAAGTGCTCAAGGTGAGTTACTATGATTGCGCTTTGTCGGGTGTGCATCATCAGTCCGTCAACATCTTCTCCTCTGTAACGAATGGGTAAAATGGGATGTAACCTTACAGGAAGCGTCCTCTTAATGTCTTCACCACGATTCCTACAATTGTTTTATCCATGCAGAATTCCACAATTGTTTTATGCATGCAGAGTTCCGACTTCCATAGCAACTAAAAGAAAAACGCTTTTAAGATTTTCTCCTCTCAAACTGTTTTAAAAAGGGATCTGTTGGAAACACTCTTTCAAAATTCCTTCACGCCACTTATAAGGCTATGGTGAAAACATTAAGCTCTTCTCCTTTGACAGTATATGGTTGATTTGTAAATAGTGTTGCAGTTCTAATTGTTCCTTCTGTGACCCTCAATCAGATTAATTTGTGCCATTTTGATTGGTCAAAAAACATTGCTACTAGGGGTGGAGCTGGCCGATTTTAGATTTCCTAAACATTTTATAGAACTGTTTATTCAGTGACCCTCTACGAGATTATTTCAAGCCACCGTGTTTGATTGAAAACATGGCTGTCAGGGGGCCGGGCTAATATATTTGCTTTATAAGGCTTTCCTCAAGCCATATTAATTGTTAAAACATTTAACCTCCAGGGGTCTTTTTTGCAAGTTCAAATGACATCTCCTTATCCAATGGACCAGAACTTTGGTTGCTGCGGCTTCAGAAAGGGAGAAAAATGCCATAACTTTAAAATTCTTCTTCTCTGAAGGCACTTGCCTGATTCCTAAATAATTTGTTAGTAAGGGTCCTTGAGTGACCCTCTACACAAGTTGTTCAAGCTGTATTGATTGGTTGAATTTGAAAAACACTTGGCCAACATTTGGCATCATAAAAGGGGCAACTTGACACAACTTTAAAATTCTATACTTAGTAAGTTCTTGTATGGTTTCCAGTTGTTTTATCAGAAATGCTTCTCTAGTGTCACATGTACATACTTTAATCAAACCATATTGATTATTTGAAAAAGATAGCTGCCAGGCGGCATCGGTAACGGGGTAATATGAGCTTTAGATTCAAACGACATTTCCTCTTAAACCAATGTACTGATATCCACCAAACTTCACAGAAACGTTTCTGTGGTGGTCACCTTTCAATTTTTTAAAGATTTTACGCCTAATCACAAATGTCCTTTACTGATAAGTTGTTTCATTTGTAGTTATTACCACTCTTGATAAAATTTTCCCTTTTATTAGCCGTTTGCTAGAATACTATCTCTCAGGTGATCAATTTAGGGTATTGAATGAGGGAAAGGGTTAATAGAAAATTCAGGCATTGGATGTGGAAAAGTGTTAATAGAACATACAGGTTTTGAATATGAGTAAGGGTTAATAGAAGATATAGGTATTTAATGTGGGAAAAAGTTAATAGAAAGTACAGGTTTTTAATATAGGTATTGAATGTGTGAAAGGATTAATAGAAAATATAGGTATTGAATGTGGGAAAGGGTTAAAAGAACATACAGGTATTGACTGTGGGAAAAGGTTAATAGAAAATACAGGTTTTTAATATAGGTATTGAATGTGGGAAAGGGTTAATAGAACATACAGGTATTAAATGTGGGAAAAGGTTAATAGAAAATACAGGTTTTTAATATAGGTATTGAATGTGGGAAAGGGTTAATAGAACATACAGGTATTAAATGTGGGAAAAGGTTAATAGAAAATACAGGTTTTTAATATAGGTATTGAATGTGGGAAAGGGTTAATAGAACATACAGGTATTAAATGTGGGAAAAGGTTAATAGAAAATACAGGTTTTTAATATAGGTATTGAATGTGGGAAAGGATTAATAGAAAATTTAGGTATTGAATGTGGGAAAGGGTTAATAGAACATACAGGTATTGACTGTGGGAAAAGGTTAATAGAACATACAGGCATTGAATGTGGGAAAGGGTTAATAGAACATACAGGTATTGAATGTGGGAAAGTGTTAATATAACATACAGGAATTGAATGTGGGAAAGGGTTAATAGAACATATATGTATTGAATGTTGGAAAGGATTAATAGAACATACAGGTATTGAATGTGGGAAAGGGTTAATAGAACATACAGGTATTGAGTGTGAGAAAGGGTTAATATAACATACAGGAATTTAATGTGGGTAAGGGTTAATAGAACATATATGTATTGAATGTGGGAAAGGGTTAATAGAACATACAGGTATTGAATGTGGGAAAGGGTTAATAAAACATACAGGTATTGACTGTGGGAAAAGGTTAATAGAACATACAGATATTGGCAGTGCTTGACAAACGTCATTGAGATTAGAGGCATTCTTCTTCTAGCAATGAGATTACTAATTTATGAGGGAAGGTGCTAGTGGCCTGGCGAGACTTTTTCTGTGGAATATAGGTGCAGAGATGTAAGTAAGGGGTATTATGCATGTTCTAAAATCCATATTTGACCCATGGTATGTGTACCTAAAATAATCGTCTCGGTGAGGCGATTCTGTTAATTACATAGGTTTCTATGAGTGGTAACAGAGATATATCATGGAAGCAAGACCTATCCAATCGTCATGTAATAGACTTCTGGAGGTATGGGAAAACCAGGACAATAACGTTGGATGACCTGGTTTATCCTGATGTAACTGAAATACCGCGTTAATCGCCGTTAATTATAAAACTGGAATAACATAATTGGTGAATTCATAAATGATGATGTTATTATTATTTTTTCCATTGTTCTATTAAAATTGAAGGGGTCAATTATTTTTGTTTATGTGTCTGTGTCAAGAATGCATTTTGTCAATGAATAAAAAGTATCTATTTATCTGTCTGTCTGACTATGTGTATGTACAAACAATTCTATTAATTGACCAAGGACAAATACTATTTGATCTATTGACCAATATGCGAAGTCTATCCAAGGTCATGCTTAGACTCAACCAAACATCATTGTCTTTAAATATGTGTGTGTGTGTTATAGCACGGTGTTTCCTGGTTAAGTTACCAGTACTAAATTTATCCTCACACCAGCTAGTCAGTCAAACAGTCGTCAGTCTCATGTGCAACACATCTGGAGCAGACGAATTTAAAAACAGCTTGGCGAAAAACAAGAACAATCTTTGCAAGGGAAAGAATTCTTATTAAACAGATGAAAACATTATGGAAAATTGAGAAATTGCTCGTTATGAGCAATTCCACCTCTTCCAACAATATTTTCAAAAATTAGTCTGCTGCAGAGTCGTCAGAATGCGCCTGTATGCGTTGAGGGGCAAAGTCCTGCTCCTGCGTGGCATGCATAGGCTGAACCGGGTCGATACTTAACGCAGTCCACAATGTTGGTTTTCTCGTCGGACAGCTCATATTGTATATACATGTGTATATATATATATATACATACACACACACACACACACACAGACCACCGCCTCGGGTGTGGGATGTCGCTGGTTTTGGCCGTGGTCATCCCTGCTGCAGAGTCGTCAGAATGCGCCTGTATTCGTTGAGGGGCTAATTCCTGCTTCTGCGTGGCATGCATAGGCTGATCCGGGTCGATACTTAACGCAGTCCAATGTTGGTTTTCTCGTCGGACAGCTCATATTGTATATATATATATATATATATATATACACGCACACACACACACACAGACCACCGCCTCGGGTGTGGGATGTCGCTGGTTTTGGCCGTGGTCATCCCTGCTGAAGAGTCGTCAGAATGCGCCTGTATTCGTTGAGGGGCTAATTCCTGCTCCTGCGTGGCATGCATAGGCTGATCCGGGTCGATACTTAACGCAGTCCAATGTTGGTTTTCTCGTCGGACAGCTCATATTGTGCCAAAAGGAGAAATTGCTTAATTTGAGTAATTTTCCCTATTGCCTCAATGTTTATAAACGTTGTCTGCTAAAGATAAAAGGATTTATTTGAAACAGTCATATATAGGGGTTGATTGATTGATTTTTAGCTGACCAGAGCACGAAATGTTGTGATCGCCTTTGTATGGAATATGGTCCGGTCAAAAACTAGGTCACTAGGCCAAATTGTAAGAAAATCTAATATTTGTCTTCATGATAACAAGACTAAGATTGAATATCGGTTATGTCCGGTCAAACACTAAGTTACTAGGCCACTATTGAGAAAAATCTTGTTAACACTCTAGATACCACATTTTTCTCAAATGTTCATCTACTATGTTTGTTGAAATTATTTCGATGATATGATCCGTTAAAAAGATGCCTACTCTTAAGTCTTAAATGGTACATTCTCTGAAGAGCGATCCAGGGCCTAATGCTCCTCTTGTTTGTTGTTTTACGCCGCTTCAACCATTTTTCTTCAGTGATATCACGGTGTCCTCTGGATAAGTCAGCAGTACTACTGGTCCATTAATTTTGACACCAATAACCCCGCAACTCTGAGGACAAGAAGGGCAGCGGTGGTGTGTGTGTGTGTGTGTGTGTGTGTGTGTGTGTGTGTATATATATTATATATACAATATGAGCTGTCCGACGAGAAAACCAACATTGTGAACTGCGTTAAGTATCGACCCGGATCAGCCTATGCATGCCACGCAGGCTAATCCTGACATACATTTTTCGCCTCCTGTAGATTTTCTGTTTCAGGAATCATTACTCTATACCTCTATGAACCTGAGACGGAATATGTCGGCCCGGAATAGCCTGCGCAGGCTGATCTGGATTGATACTTCGAAGCGTCCATAAAGTTGGCAGTAGCGAAGTAGGCTGTCAATCCAGGGGTTGTCAGTTCGAATCCCAGTTCGACCAACATTTTTTCCGATGTTTGACAAAAGTCACTGTGACAAGCGTCATTTGTCTTTCACCAATGGGCTAACAGTCTATGTGGAAAAGCTGCCAGTTGCTTGGAATGTATATTGTGTGGAGTACTGGTGTGAGAAAGCTAGGAGACACATGAGTAGGTTAACTAGTCCCCTTGATACGACTGACATTTTGTTCGTGGAACGGCTGATATATATATATATATATACTTCTTTGCCCTGAAAGAGCTTGGCAATGAGTTAATGAAAACGGCGTTAAGCCGCAATCAATCAAGCCCTGAAAGAGCTCTGAAACGAGTTAATGCAAATGAGCATGTTTCGTCATATGAAAACCCAACCATTGGATCAGAAGCTTCCTGATTCTCGATTCAGACATACAAACTATCTTTTGAAATAAGATCTGGAAAAAGGTACCTATTCAGGTATACACTTGAGATGTGCTCTGCTAAAACAAAATTTAACCTTTACAAAATACCGACGCTTTCTGACTCCTTTGAAAAACATTGTGACAAAAGGAGAAATTGTTCAATATGAGCTCTTTTGCTTTTGCCATGATAATTTCAACTGTATTCGATTGTCAAATATCAAGGTCACAGGGGTCAAATCTGTTCTTGTTCAATAACTCTTTGACCCGGATTCTTCATATACTTAGTAGTTGAACCCTATAGTTGCTAGGTTGTTAGGGTCACTGGGTCAAAGATCAAGGTCCCATGAGCATTAAAGGTCAAAGTATGTTTCCCCTAAAAACCTCAAAAAGCCTTTGTCCCAGAGACTTCAAACTTTATAGGATGATTTGAGTTATTGAGTAGATGACCCCTATTATTTTTGGGGTAACTAGGTCAATTTTCAAGGTCACTGGGCTGTTAATGCCAACTCAAGAACTCTGGGTTCCAAATTGTTTAAGCCTCATATGATGATTAAACTTATTGATCCTTACTGAGCAGTCGTAGCTTTTCACCATCACTTATGATTGTCTTTGCTACGATTATTTGATAAAACGGTTATATCGGACGTAAGTGCGAACTTACGTCCGAACTTCTTACGACAATCTTACTCGTAGTTAAGACCGAGTTACGACCGTTAATAAAACGGGCCACGGCAATACAGCTGTTCCGGCTGAATAATACATCCGGAAAATACGGAACTCCGGCTGAAACGGCCGGTTGACACAGTCGGAGGAGCCAAAGTTCCGGCTGGTAAATACAGCCAAAGTAGCCAGATTTTCGGCTGTTTCGGCTTGTTAATACAGTCGGAGTAGCCGGAGTTTCGCCGGTTCCGGCTGGTTAATACAGTTAATACAGTCGTTGTAACCGGAATTCCGGCTGGTTAATACAGTCTGAGTAGCCGGTGTTCCGTCTGTTCCGGCTGGTTAATACAGCCATTGTAACCGGAGCTCCCTCTGTTCGGAGTAGGCGGAGTTCCGCCGGTTCCGGCTGGTTAATTATAAAAGTTAATACACTCACCCTGAAAGTAAGCAGGATTTGTGGCAGTGGGTAAACATTTAGAAAAGGGGAAAATGGCTCCTCTCATGAAGTCGACGCTTCCCCCACATGCGTTCAAAATATAGAAAATCTCTCTAAATGATAATATGATTATTGAATAGAGTTGATATAATTGTGTCAAATGGAGAAATTGCTCATGATGAGCAAATTCTCCTTCTGTCACAATAATTTCAAAAGAGGTCTCCTGCAGAAGCATCAGAAAGCATCTATATATGGGAAAGGGTTAAACGTCTGACTTGACATATAGATGTGCTGCAGAGGATCAAATTATTCTTGTAGTAATGAAACTTGTAATCTCTTCAAATGGCACAAAGAAAAAAGTTCAATTAATATCCAGTACCTGTTATGAAGCTCTAGGTAAATGTGCTTCAATGTCAAACTACTTCATATTTGTGGTACACAATGATTTGATTGTTTACAATTATACAGTAGCCTACCCACAACATAAGTCTTGAAGGAGAAATGTAGTGTTCGAAATTCATTGCATTTAGAATCACTGGAACTAAAATATGTCTAGTGAAGCATACACAATAACTTTAAATGAATAAATAAATCATTTACTGCATACAACAAATCTGCAGCAGACGACATTGAAACCATTTTGGAAAAAAAGTGGAAAATCTCAATAAATGAAAATAAATTATTTAATGAAGTTGAAAACATTGTTGCAAAGGGGAAATTACTCATTATGAGCAATATCTACTTTTGTCACAATGTTTTCAAGAGTCGTTTGCTGCAGAGGCATCAAAATGCGTCTATATGAGGGGAAAGGGTTAACTTATCTTCCACAATGTTTTCAAAACCCGTCTTCTGCAGAGGTATCAAAATGCGTCTGTACTTGGTAAACGGTTTCTGTTGCCGTTGATTTTGTTTGCAATTTAAAGACTTTTTAGAGGCTCAATGTGAGCTATTCTGATCACTGCCTGTCCGTCGTCCGTCGGCTGTCGTTAACTTTTACCTTTAAACATTATCTCCTCCTTTACCACAGGACCAATTTCAACCAAACTTCACAGGAATGTTCCTTTGGTGGTCCTCTTTCAAAATTGTTCAAAGATCTAAATTCCATTGAAAACTCTGGTTGCCACGGCAACAACAAAGGGAAAATTAACCAAAACTTCTTGTCTGAAAGTAGAAGGCCCATGCCTTTGATATTTGGTATGTAGCATCATCTAGTGGACCTCTACCAAGTTAAGATTGTTCAAATTATAGCCCTGGGGTCACTTGTTTTACATAGACTCGTTATATAGGGATTTTTTAAAAAATACATTCTTGTCTAAAAGTAAAAGGTCCAGGCCTTTGATATTTACTATGTAGCTTCATCTAGTGGACCTCTACCAAGATTGTTTAAGGTATAGCCCTGGGGTAAAAAATGGCCCCTCCCTTGCGGTCACTTGTTATACATAGACTCGTATAGGGAAAAAACTTCTTGTCTAAAAGTAGAAGGCCTAGGCCTTTGATATTTGGTATGTAGCGTCATCTAGTGGACCTCTACCAAGACTATAGCCCTGAGATAAAAATTTACCCCTCCCCGGGGGTCACTTGTTTTACATAGACTCGTGTAGGGAGTTTTTTTAAAAAATTATATTCTAAAAGTAGAAGGCCAAGGCCTTTGATATTTGGTATGTAGCCTCATCTAGTGGACCTCTACCTCTACTTAGATTGTTCAATTTATAGCCCTGGGATCAAAAATGGTCCTTTCCCGGGTGTCATTTGTTTTACATAGACTTGTATAGGGAAAATACTTTAAAAATCTTCTTGTCTAAAAGCAAAAGGCTAAGACCTTTGATATTTGGTATATAGCTTCATCTAGTGGACCTCTACCAAGAGTGTTCAAATTATAGCCCTGGGGTCAAAAATGGCTGCTCCCTTGTAGTCACTTGTTTTTACATAGACTCGTATAGGGAAACACCTTTAAAAATCTTCTTCATCTATTGGACCTCTACCAAGATTGTTTAAATTATAGCCCTGGGGTAAAAAATGACCCCTCCCCGGGGGTCACTTGTTTTACATAGACTTGTATAATATAGGGAAAGAACTTTAAAAATCGTCTTGTCTAAAAGTAGAAGGCCACGGCCTTGTTTTACATAATATTATACTTGTATATGGAAAAACTTTAAAAAATCTTGTTTAAAAGTTGATATTTGAAATCTAACTTTATCTAGTGGACCTCTACCAAGATTGGTTAATGTTGAAGTAAGTGATGCGAATCGTTATTTATTCTCATGTTTTGGGTTGAAGCGCCATATATCGGGAAGAAGATGTGTATATTCGATGGCTGTGGCAATCTTAGTTGAGAACTTCAATTAGACCTTGAAATTTCGAGGTTCAAGAACGTTCTAGCTTTATTTTCCATTGAGGATTGTTGGGCTTTCAAATAATTTTTCCTTTTGAAGTTGATGTTTCAAAATGCAAATTGTAAGTGTTCATGTTTGAATCTGGTGCTGCCATAGATAGTATTGTGAGACCAAATTCAGACAATTGAAATATTGTAATAGAAAATACGAACACTATAGATTATGAATAGAAATGCAGACGTTTAAATCTTTATATAATGCAAACGTGTTTTTTTCTTCTAAATTTAAACCACAGATGAGTTTTGGAATCATTGTGGGAAAAGGAAAGATAGTTCAAAATGTGTTAGAAAGGCGGACAACATAGAACGTGAAGGAGACTGCGGACGGTTTACTCTTTATATGATGCACACGATTTCTTTTCAATTGTATGCATTAGATGGCTTTTGGAATCATCGTTGGAAAAGAAAAGACTTTTAAAAATTGGTTTGAATGGCGGACAATAAAGAATGTGTAGGGAATCTGTGGATGGTATATGTAAGACAATTTTAATGAATGTAGCATAATTATAGCAAATGAGACGTTCCACGAAAAAACCAACATTATGGACTCTGCGTAATGTATCGACCGGATTAGCCTGCGCAGTCCGCGCATGCTAATCCGGGCCGACACGTTCCGTCTCAGGGGGGATAGAGGTAATGAGTAATGATATATGAAACAGAAAAATCTAAAGGAGTCGAAAAGTGTCTGTCTGGGTAAGTCCGCGTGGCATACCTTGGCTGATTCGGGTCGATACTTTACGCAGAGCTCGAGTCCACAATGTTGGTTTTCTCGTAAACAGCTCAAATGTGGTTTTCTCGTAAACAGCTCAAATGTATTATGGCGCCCGTTATATTTTTACTGAATTTCCTATTGTGTACACAATGTCCGCAGTTCCTCCTTGTTTATATTATCCGCATTTTAGACCTTACCCATATTCAAAAGAGTTATTTCCCTTATAAAAAAACACGCCATATGTATTAAATCGTACAACACTGTGTTACTTATTTCAAATATTTGTGTTGTGATATATAAACCTATTTCTCAATGTTCATATGCAATTTTGTGGTATCATAATCGGGATAAGAACTACATTACAGCAGCATATCTTGTGACTTTAGAGTTGTAACGCCGCTTTTTTTACAATAAGAAACATAATGTTGTAAAACAGTACACGTGCTCTTTTTGGAATGGGACAGGAAACGTAGATAAGAGGGATAAACAGGTACCTTGTCCACCCAAATATCACACGGAAGAAACGAAATTGTCTTTAATATTACATTTTGGGCCGATTTTTTTTTTTATTTTGTCTCCTGTCACGTTTTTATTTTGTAACGTACAGTCAAGTTACCCTTAACGGATCAGTAACGAAACAACGTAGTGCATAAATGTACGGTCAATGTTCCGAAACTTGTTTGTTTATAGTCCACAAGTAAAATAATTTTCCTTTAAATTGACAAACACTTTTACAGTTTTGGTGCAGAAATAGCTGTATAGACCGTTGTTCACCAGTTTGAGTTATTGATGCATTAACGGATCAATTGTAAATTTGTAGCAATAGGGGATCACATGACTTTCTGCGGTTACTCTTAATACCGAATAATACCAAATAATACCGGATAATACCGGATAATACGAAAAAACAGCAGAATAATACATTTTCTTTGCAAATAATATTTATATTCGTGTACATTTAGGTGAAATATATATGAATAAACATAAAAAAACATGTTTTTGTCCTACGGTAGTCTCAAAACGTCTGTTTCGTTTATTTTGGATTGACCTCTATTGAGAATATATGGATTGTTTCCCTTGGTTTTGAGTAACCTCCCTTGATACTATATTTTTTGTGTCCCTTTGTTTTATATCAGCTTACTTGCTCGCAAAATATACAGTAGGCCTATAGAAGAAGAATTTGAACACATATTGGGAAAATCTTTAATATTACATTTTGGGCCGATTTTTTTTTTTATTTTGTCTCCTGTCACGTTTTTATTTTGTAACGGATCAGTAACGAAACAACGTAGTGCATAAATGTACGGTCAATTAGAGTTATTGATCAAGTAGAAAGTATTGAGGCAAAAGGTGGAATCGTCTGCTGCAGAGACGTCATTAGGACATATTTGTTGCGCTTTGATGTAAATCAGTTCTCAGGGTGTTTTTTTCTGAAAAAGGGGAAGGGGCCTGGGGCCTTTGAGAAGGGGAAAATTTCGCGGCATTTTAGAATAAAGGGGAAAAATTGTAAACTAGTATAAAACTATAATGTGCATGTTTAACTTTTATCATTACAAGGCCATCTGTCTATTTTTCATGTTCTTGAACTCCTCTACTAGATTGTCATAATCCAGTTCACTCAAACTATACTACTGTCAAGGGTCGAAATTAGCAAGATTTTCTACTTGCATTTTTTCGCAAGTGCTATTTTTTGTTACTTGCTAAATGAGAAAACAACTTATTAGAACTTTTAAGCAACACAATGTGAACTACAATAGTGCAATACACTGTTATGGTCAATCATGAATGTAATGTAAACATGGTCCAAAACATGCTGTGAAAAGAAGCTGCTGAGACTGTCAGATATACAACATAGTCTAAAAACTGTGTTTCCATTTCTTGCTCCATATGGCAAAGTATGGGTGTCTTTTCTGACTTAGTCAAGACAACATCCATCTTGTCACAGCAGTTTTGGGGTCATATTCTCTAAGGGCAACACCAGCAACTTTAATTCTCATCAAAATATCAAGTATTTCAGCACCAAGCCTACACCTGAAGTCAAATTTTATTCTGTTCATTGTGGAAAAATAAATGAGATTTAAGCTAATGTTCAAAAGTTTTTATCGGAGGGGAATTTATATTTTTAGGGGAAAAACTATGCTTATTTTCCGAGGGGAAGGGGCCGTTAAGCGGCCCCTTTTATATTAGGTAAAAAAAACCTGGTTCTTTAATTGTTGTTCTATGTAATTATAATGTTTGTTTTTATGTGAAATAAAGCGTTCACATTTTTGCGGAAATTTCTTGTATCAAAATAGGTTGGTCGGCTCATTTGTCGAATTATCACGTAGAAGCAAACACTTACGCATAACATTAACTTTCTAAACGGACCGACACACTTTAATATACGGTGTTAACGATGAGACCAGTAACTAATGTACACGAATATAAATATTATTTGCAATTTAAGAAAATGTATTATTCTGTAGTTTTTTCGTATTATCCGGTATTATTTGGTATAATTTGGTATTATCCGGTATTAAGAGTAACCCACTTTCTGATATCAGGGGGGTCATCTCAAGCAACATTTTAGCTGTAAAAAACTACTGCTGTTATTGTACAAGTTATGTTTTATCTAACTGCAGATTTGTATTAATAGAATTCTGATTTAATCACTAGCATCTTCGGGAATGGCTAAATTGTCGAAAATAAAATGTTGCGAAAACACCTCAGACACAGTCATGGAAACAAAGTGGCAATCCGCTAATGGTAACTTACCTAGCTATTCTATAATCGCTTCAGTGTAAGCATGCAAAGACAAATAAGAATGATTGGTTACATTTCAATAGGTATATGTATTTGTCTTTCATAAAATGTCAAAATAAATAACTAACATAATTAAGATCGCTAGCTGTTGCCGCGAAAAACACATGTTCTCTTCAAAACAAGGTAGAAATAACTGGGTCACGTAAACACTTGCATGAGGCGTTCAGATGATACGGATGAATTTGAAGTCCGACAAGCATCATTTGTATTGAGTATTTAAATAATACCATAAAGTACTTACCTGCCAATTTATACAAAATAATTTTGTCTAATGAATAAGTTAGCATGTCTTGAACATTAAAGTGATCCGCTAAGGGTTACTTGACTGTATATTATCTCGATCCACTTGTTTTTAATGAGGGATTAATGGCATAGGTGTTAAAATATTGTAAATAGTTTGTTGATTAAAGCAACCATGTGTTTTATTGGTTTAGTAAATTAGTATACACACAAAGTTAGTAGATCAGTTAATATTATTGATTATTAATGTTTATTTCTTTATTTAATTGATTTATATTGTTTTTAGCTCGACTTTTCGAAGAAACTTTAAGCTAGCTATACCACTCATCTCGGCGTTGGTGTCACACTTTGGTTAAGGTTTTTGTACCAATTCCCTTTTTTGTCAAAACTATTACAGATATTACTTTGAAACTTACAACACTTATTCACCATCATTACCTCCATCAACAGAAAAGTGAACATAACTCTGTCAAGGTTTTTGTAAGAATTATTGCCCTTTTTTTACTTAGAGAACTTAGACTTTTGGTTAATTTTTTTGTACCAATTTACTTTTTAGCTCACCTATGCACGAAGTGCAAGGTGAGCTATTGTGATCACATTTTGTCCGGTGTCCGTCCGTTGTGCGTCGTCAACATTTCAGCTTGTTAAGACTCTACAGGCTACATTTTGCATCCAGTCTTCATGAAAGTGTATCAGAACATTCATCTCAATCAAATCTTGGACAAGTTCGAAACTGGACCATATGAGGTCAAAAACTAGGTCACTAGGTCAAATTGAAGGGAAATCTTGTTAACACTCTGGAGGCCACATTTTCAAGTTTAGCATGTCGAAATTTTGTCAGAATGTTTGCCTTGATGATATGCAGGTCAAGTTCGAACATGGGTCATGTCAGGTCAAAAATTAGGTCACTAGGTCAAATTAAAGGAAAATCTTGTCAACACTTTAGAGGCCGCAATTTTTGCTTCAGCAGTTTGAAATGATGTCAGAATGTTTGTCTTAAAAATATCTAGGTCAAGTTCGAATATGGGTCATATTGGGTCAGAAAATAGGTCACTAGGCCAACTTGAAGGGAAATCTTGTTTACACTGTAGAAGCCGCATTTTCAGCAGCTTGAAATTTGGTCAGAATGTTGAGCTTTACGAAATCTAGGCCAAGTTCGAATATGGGTCATGCCAGTTCAAAAACTAGGTCACTAGGCCAAATTGAAGGGTAATCTTGTTAACACTGTAGAGGCCACATTTTCAACTTGAGTAGCTTGAAATTTGGTCAGAATGTTTGTCTAAATGATATATAGGCCAAGTTCGAATATGGGTCATGCCGGGTTAAAAACTAGGTCACTAGGCCAAATTGAAGGGTAATCTTGTTAAAACTCTTGATATTGCATTTTTAACTTGAGCATGATGAAACTTTATTAGAATGTTTTTTCTTGATGACATGTAAGTTAAGTTCGATCATGGGTCATGTTGGGTCAAAAAATAGGTCACTAGGTCAAATTGAAGGAAAATCTTGTTAACAATCTAGAGGCCGCATTTTTTGCTTCAGCAGCTTGACATTTGGTAAGAATGTTGAGCTTTACGAAATCTAGGCCAAGTTTGAATATGAGTCATGTCGGTTCAAAAACTAGGTCACTAGGCCAAATTGAAGGGTAATCTTGTTAACACTGTAGAGGCCACATTTTCAACTTGAGCAGCTTGAAATTTGGTCAGAATGTTTGTCTAAATGATATCTAGGCCAAGTTCGAATATGGGTCATGCCAGATTAAAAACTAGGTCACTAGGCCAAATTGAAGGGTAATCTTGTTAACACTCTTGATATTGCATTTTTAACTTGAGCATGATGAAACTTTATTAGAATGTTTTTTCTTGATGATATGTAAGTTAAGTTTGATCATGGGTCCTGTTGGGTCAAAAAATAGATCACTAGGTCAAATTGAAGGAAAATCTTGTTAACAATCTAGAGGCCGCATTTTCAACTTGAGCATGATGAAACTTTATTAGAATGTTTTTCTTGAAGCTGATGATATGTAAGTTAAGTTCGATCATGGGTCATATTGGGTCAGAAACTAGGTCACTAGGCCAAATTGAAGGAACATCTTGTTAACTCTGTAGAAGAAGCGTTTTTTGCAACAGCAGCTTGACATTTAATGAGAATGTTTATCTAAATGATATCTAAGCCAAGTTCGAATATGGGTCATGTAGGGTCAAAAACTAGGTCACTAGGCCAAATTGAAGGAAATTCTTGTTAACAATTTGGATGCCGCATTTTTTGCTTCAGCAGCTTGAAATTTGGTCAGAATGTTTGTCTGAATTATATCTTGGTCAAGTTCGAATATGGGTCATATTGGGTCAGAAACAAGGTCAATAAAGGTCAATATTGTTCAAACTCCGGAGGCCGTATTTTTACCTTGAGCAAGTTGAAATTTGTCAGAATGTTGTCTTGATGATATCTAGTCCATGTTAGAATATGGGTCATATCAGGTAAAAAAGATATAGATCACTAGGCCAAATGAATGAAAATCTTGTTAACACTGTGGAGGTTGCATTCAGAATAATTGTCTTGATGTGTTTTGCATTGCAGTACATTGTATAATTAAGGTGAGCGATCCAGGGCCATCATGGCTCTCTTGTTTTTCAAAACCATTACAGATATTGCTTCAAAATTTACAACACTTATTCACCATCATTACCTCCATCAACAGACAAGAGTTCATAACTCTGTCAAGATTTTTGTAAGAATTGTGGCCCTTTTTTCACTTAGAATTTTGGTTAAGTTTTTTGTACCAATTTCCTTTTTTCAAAACCATTACAGATATTACTTTGAAACTTACAAGACTTTTTCACCATCATTACCTCCAGCAACACTTAAGAGTACATAACTCTGTCAAGGTTTTTGTAAGAATTATGGCCCTTTTTTAGCTCACCTGAGCACGAAGTGAGTTATTGTGATCGCCTTTCGTCCGGCGTGCATCAACTTCTTCTCCTCAGTAACCAGTGGGTCAATTGGGATGAAACTTCACAGAAAGCATCCTCTGAATGACCTCACCAGAATGCCTTCACATTTTTGGGATCCATGCAGAATTCTGGTTTCCATGGCAAGGAAATGAAGATAACTTCAAAATTCTTCTTCTCCCAAACTGGTTGGCAGATTTTCAAATCATTTTGTAGAAATGTTCAGATTCCTTCAAGCCATGTTGATTGGTCAAAAAAATGGCCACCAGGAGGGCGGGGCTATTTTGCCTTATATGGCTGTAGTGAAAACTTAAAAAATCTTCTCCTGAAAGTGTCAGGCTGATTTTCAAATAATTTTGTAGAAATGTTCCTTGGATAACCCTCTATCAGATTCCTTAAAGCAATGTTGATTGGTCAAAAAACATGGCCACCAGGGGGCGGGGCTATTTTGCTTTATATGGCTAAAGTGAAAACTTAAAATATCTTCTCCTCCGAAAGTCTCAGAAGGATTTTCAAATAATTTTGTAGAAATATTTCTAGGATGACCCTCTATCAGATTCACACAGCCATGTTGATTGGTCAAAAAGCATGGCCACCAGGGGGCGGACTATTTAACATTATATGGCTATAATGAAAACTTAAAAAATCTTCTCCTGAAAGTGTTTGGCTGATTATCAAATAATATTGTAGAAATATTCCTAGGGTGACCCTCTAACTGATTCCTTCAAGCCATGTTGATTGGTCGAAAACTATGGTCGCCAGGGGGCGGGACTTACATGGATAAAGTGAAAAAATATATATATCAGGTGAGCGATCCAGGGCCATCATGGCCCTTTTGTTTACTTATAATTATATATCCCCAAAACAAAGTTTGGGAATATGTTGTTTTTGTTATTTTTCATTTTTTAGCTCTACTGGCCAGAAGGGCTTATGTCGTGGCGATTCGTCCGTCGTGCGTCCGTCCGTCCGTAAACAATTTCTTGTTAACACGATACAGTCTTTTGATTGTATCTCAACCAAACTTATACTGCAGTTAGATATCCATGAGAGCTTGGTTCCTTTCGAAAACCAGCCAGATCCGCCCATGCATGACTGGATTATGGCCCTTGAAATGGTCAAAATTGCTATAAAAGAGCTTGTTAACACGATAGTCTTCACTTTTGATTGTATCTCAACCAAACTTATACAGTAGTTAGATATCCATGAGAGCTCGGTTCCTTTCGAAAACCAGTCACAGATCCGCCCATGCATGACTGGATTATGGCCCTTGAAATGGTCAAAATTGCTATAAAAGAGCTTGTTAACACGATACAGTCTTCACTTTTGATTGTATCTCAACCAAACTTAAACAGTAGTGAGATATCCATGAGAGCTCGGTTCCTTTCGAAAACCAGCCAGATCTGCCCATGCATGACTGGATTATGGCCCTTGAAATGGTCAAAATTGCTATAATAGAGCTTGTTAACACGATAAAGTCTTTATTTTTTATTGTATCTCAACCAAACTTATACAGTAGTTAGATATCCATGAGAGCTTGATTCCTTTTGAAAACAAGCCAGATCCGCCCCATGCATGACTGAATTATGGCCCTTGAAATGGTCAAAATTGCTATAATAGGGCTTGTTAACATGATACAGTCCTTATTTTTTATTGTATCTCAATCAAACTTATACAGTAGTTGGATTTCCATGAGAGTTTGGTTTATTTCTAAATACGGCCAGATCTACCCATGCATGGCTGGATTATGGCCCTTGAAATTGTCAAAATTGCTATAATACAGCTTGTGAACACAATAAAGCTTCCATTTACTATCTGATCTTCACCAAACTTAGATGGTATTTGAATATTGATGACATATTGGTTCCTTTTGAAACAAGCCAGAACAATGCCAGTAGAGCATAGGCCCTCATGGGCCTCTTGTTTATTTTTCTTTCCATTTACCTTTGTCCGGTGATTTACTTGGAGATGCTTGAACCGATCTTAATGAAACTTTGCACAAAGATATGCCACCACTAACAGATGTGCAATTGACTTTCGGAATTTTCAAAATGGTCGCCATTTCAAAATGAAATTATTGAGGCTCAAAACCTCAAAAAACCTTGAAATGCTCCGATTTCGATGAAATTTGGTTTTTAAGTAGATACAAGTGTTGTGAGTATTTCCGGTATCGAAAATTTATCCCGCGGCGGCCATTTTTAGCTCACCTGTGCACGAAGTGCTCAAGGTGAGTTATTGTGATCGCCCTATGTCCGGCGTCCATCGTCAGTCAACATTTTCTCCTCTGTAACCGGTGGGTCAACTGGGATGAAACTTCACAGAAAGCATCCTCTTAATGTCCTCACCAGAATTCCTTAAATTTTTTCGGATCCATGCAGAATTCTGGTTTCCATGGCAACGAAATGAAAAAAACTTCAAAATTCTTAAAAAATCTTCTCCTCCGAAAGTGTCAGGCCGATTTTCAAATTATTTTGCAGAAATGTTCCTTGGGTGACCCTCTATCAGATTCCTTCAAGCCATGTTGATTGGTCGAAAAACATGGCTGCCAGGGGGGGGCGGGGCTATTTTGCCTTATATGGCTATAGTGCAAACTTAAAAAATCTTCTCCTCCAAAAGTGTCAGGCTGATTTTCAAATAATTTTGTAGAAATGTTCCTTGGGTGACCCTTTATTGGATTCCTTCAAGAAATGTTGATTAGTCGAAAAACATGGCCGCCAGGGGGCGGGGCTATTTTGCATTATATGGCTATAGTGAATACTTAAAAAATCTTCTTCTCCGAAAGTGTCGGGCCGATTTTCAAATAATTTTGTAGAAATGTTCCTTGGGTGACCCTTTATTGGATTCCTTCAAGAAATGTTGATTAGTCGAAAAACATGGCCGCCAGGGGGCGGGGCTATTTTGCATTATATGGTTATAGTGAAAACTTAAAGAATCTTCTCCTCAGTAACCAGTGGGTCAATTGGGATGAAACTTCACAGAAAGCATCCTCTCAATGACCTCACCAGAATTCATTCAAATATTTGGGATCCATGCAGAATTCTGGTTTCCATGGCAACGAAACGAAAAAAACTTCAAAATTCTTCTTCTCCCAAACTGGTTGGCAGATTTTCAAATAATTTTGTAGAAATGTTCCTTGGGTGACCCTCTATCAGATTCCTTCAAGCCATGTTGATTGGTCAAAAAACATGGCCGCCAGGGGGCGGGGCAATTTTGCCTTTTATGGCTATAGTGAAAACTTAAAAAATATTCTCCTCCAAAAGTGTCAGGCCGATTTTCAAATAATTTTGTAGAAATGTTCCTAGGGTGACCCTCTATCAGATTCCTTCAAGCCAAGTTGATTGGTTGGAAACTATGCCCGCCAGATGGCGGGGCTTATATAGCTAAAGTGAAAAAAAAAATCAGGTGAGCGATTCCAGGGCCATCATGGCCCTCTTGTTTATTCAAAATGGCCACCGAAACCTAGAAATGCTCCGATTTCGATGAAATTTGGTTTTCAAGTAGATATAGGTGTGGCAAGTTCGTTTCAGGTATCCAAATTTCATCGTCGCAATAATTGAATGTTTGTCGGTTTTGGGGATATATATGTGACTTGCTTGCTTGCAATCACAATCAGTACTTGTTTTGATTGAGTTTTTTGTACCAATTTACTTTTTTTCAAAACCATTACAGATATTGCTCTGAAACTTACAACACTTATTCACCAGCACTACTTCTATCAACAGACAAGAGTACATAACTCTTGTCAAGATTTTTGTAAGAATAATGGCCCTTTTTCGACTTAGAATTTTGTTTAAGTTTTTTGTACCAATTTACTTTTTAGCTCACCTATGCACGAAGTGCAAGGTGAGCTATTGTGATCACATTTTGTCCGGCGTCCGTCCGTCGTCCGTCGTGCGTCGTCAACATTTGGGCTTGTTAACACTCTACGGGCTACATTTTGCATCCAATCTTCATGAAAGTTTATCAGAACGTTCATCTCCATAAAATCTTGGACAAGTTCGAAACTGGGCCATATGAGGTCAAAAACTAGGTCACTACGTCGAATTGAAGGGAAATCTTGTTAACACTCTGGAGGCCACATTTTCAACTTGACCATGTTGAAACTTTATCAGAATGTTTGTCTTGATGATATGTAGGTCAAGTTCGAACATGGGTCACATCGGGTCAAAAAGTAGGTCACTAGGTCAAATTGAAGGAAAATCTTGTTAACACTCCAGAGGCTGCAATTTTTGCTTCAGCAGTTGAAATTTTGTCAAAATGTTTGTCTTAAAAATATCTAGGTCAAGTTCGAATATGGGTTATGCCGGGTCAAAAACTAGGTCACTAGGTCAAATTGAAGGAAAATCTTGTTAACACTTTTGATGCCGCATTCTTTGCTTCAGCAGCTTGAAATTTGGTCAGAATGTTTGTCTAAATGATATCGAGGCCAAGTTCGGATATGGGTCATGCCGGGTTAAAAACTAGGTCACTAGGCCAAATTGAAGGAAATTCTTGTTAACAATTTGGATGCCGCATTTTTTGCTTCAGCAGCTTGAAATTTGGTCAGAATGTTTGTCTGAATTATATCTTGGTCAAGTTCGAATATGGGTCATATTGGGTCAGAAACAAGGTCAATAAAGGTCAATATTGTTCAAACTCCGGAGGCCGTATTTTTACCTTGAGCAAGTTGAAATTTGTCAGAATGTTGTCTTGATGATATCTAGTCCATGTTAGAATATGGGTCATATCAGGTAAAAAAGATATAGATCACTAGACCAAATGAATGAAAATCTTGTTAACACTGTGGAGGTTGCATTCAGAATAATTGTCTTGATGTGTTTTGCATTGCAGTACATTGTATAATTAAGGTGAGCGATCCAGGGCCATCATGGCTCTCTTGTTTTTCAAAACCATTACAGATATTGCTTCAAAATTTACAACACTTATTCACCATCATTACCTCCATCAACAGACAAGAGTTCATAACTCTGTCAAGATTTTTGTAAGAATTGTGGCCCTTTTTTCACTTAGAATTTTGGTTAAGTTTTTTGTACCAATTTCCTTTTTTCAAAACCATTACAGATATTACTTTGAAACTTACAAGACTTTTTCACCATCATTACCTCCAGCAACACTTAAGAGTACATAACTCTGTCAAGGTTTTTGTAAGAATTATGGCCCTTTTTTAGCTCACCTGAGCACGAAGTGAGTTATTGTGATCGCCTTTCGTCCGGCGTGCATCAACTTCTTCTCCTCAGTAACCAGTGGGTCAATTGGGATGAAACTTCACAGAAAGCATCCTCTGAATGACCTCACCAGAATGCCTTCACATTTTTGGGATCCATGCAGAATTCTGGTTTCCATGGCAAGGAAATGAAGATAACTTCAAAATTCTTCTTCTCCCAAACTGGTTGGCAGATTTTCAAATCATTTTGTAGAAATGTTCAGATTCCTTCAAGCCATGTTGATTGGTCAAAAAAATGGCCACCAGGAGGGCGGGGCTATTTTGCCTTATATGGCTGTAGTGAAAACTTAAAAAATCTTCTCCTGAAAGTGTCAGGCTGATTTTCAAATAATTTTGTAGAAATGTTCCTTGGATAACCCTCTATCAGATTCCTTAAAGCAATGTTGATTGGTCAAAAAACATGGCCACCAGGGGGCGGGGCTATTTTTCTTTATATGGCTAAAGTGAAAACTTAAAATATCTTCTCCTCCGAAAGTCTCAGAAGGATTTTCAAATAATTTTGTAGAAATATTTCTAGGATGACCCTCTATCAGATTCACACAGCCATGTTGATTGGTCAAAAAGCATGGCCACCAGGGGGCGGACTATTTAACATTATATGGCTATAATGAAAACTTAAAAAATCTTCTCCTCTGAAAGTGTTTGGCTGATTATCAAATAATATTGTAGAAATATTCCTAGGGTGACCCTCTAACTGATTCCTTCAAGCCATGTTGATTAGTCGAAAACTATGGTCGCCAGGGGGCGGGACTTACATGGATAAAGTGAAAAAAAATATATATCAGGTGAGCGATCCAGGGCCATCATGGCCCTCTTGTTTACTTATAATTATATATCCCCAAAACAAAGTTTGGGAATATGTTGTTTTTGTTATTTTTCATTTTTTAGCTCTACTGGCCAGAAGGGCTTATGTCGTGGCGATTCGTCCGTTGTGCGTCCGTCCGTCCGTAAACAATTTCTTGTTAACACGATACAGTCTTTTGATTGTATCTCAACCAAACTTATACTGTAGTTAGATATCCATGAGAGCTTGGTTCCTTTCGAAAACCAGCCAGATCCGCCCATGCATGACTGGATTATGGCCCTTGAAATGGTCAAAATTGCTATAAAAGAGCTTGTTAACACGATACAGTCTTCACTTTTGATTGTATCTCAACCAAACTTATACAGTAGTTAGATATCCATGAGAGCTCGGTTCCTTTCGAAAACCAGTCACAGATCCGCCCATGCATGACTGGATTATGGCCCTTGAAATGGTCAAAATTGCTATAAAAGAGCTTGTTAACACGATAGTCTTCACTTTTGATTGTATCTCAACCAAACTTAAACAGTAGTGAGATATCCATGAGAGCTCGGTTCCTTTCGAAAACCAGCCAGATCTGCCCATGCATGACTGGATTATGGCCCTTGAAATGGTCAAAATTGCTATAATAGAGCTTGTTAACACGATAAAGTCTTTATTTTTTATTGTATCTCAACCAAACTTATACAGTAGTTAGATATCCATGAGAGCTTGATTCCTTTTGAAAACAAGCCAGATCCGCCCCATGCATGACTGAATTATGGCCCTTGAAATGGTCAAAATTGCTATAATAGGGCTTGTTAACATGATACAGTCCTTATTTTTTATTGTATCTCAATCAAACTTATACAGTAGTTGGATTTCAATGAGAGTTTGGTTTATTTCTAAAATACGGCCAGATCTACCCATGCATGGCTGGATTATGGCCCTTGAAATTGTCAAAATTGCTATAATACAGCTTGTGAACACAATAAAGCTTCCATTTACTATCTGATCTTCACCAAACTTAGATGCAGAATTCTGGTTTCCATGGCAACGAAACGAAAAAAACTTCAAAATTCTTCTTCTCCCAAACTGGTTGGCAGATTTTCAAATAATTTTGTAGAAATGTTCCTTGGGTGACCCTCTATCAGATTCCTTCAAGCCATGTTGATTGGTCAAAAAACATGGCCGCCAGGGGGCGGGGCAATTTTGCCTTTTATGGCTATAGTGAAAACTTAAAAAATATTCTCCTCCAAAAGTGTCAGGCCGATTTTCAAATAATTTTGTAGAAATGTTCCTAGGGTGACCCTCTATCAGATTCCTTCAAGCCAAGTTGATTGGTTGGAAACTATGCCCGCCAGATGGCGGGGCTTATATAGCTAAAGTGAAAAAAAAAATCAGGTGAGCGATTCCAGGGCCATCATGGCCCTCTTGTTTATTCAAAATGGCCACCGAAACCTAGAAATGCTCCGATTTCGATGAAATTTGGTTTTCAAGTAGATATAGGTGTGGCAAGTTCGTTTCAGGTATCCAAATTTCATCGTCGCAATAATTGAATGTTTGTCGGTTTTGGGGATATATATGTGACTTGCTTGCTTGCAATCACAATCAGTACTTGTTTTGATTGAGTTTTTTGTACCAATTTACTTTTTTTCAAAACCATTACAGATATTGCTCTGAAACTTACAACACTTATTCACCAGCACTACTTCTATCAACAGACAAGAGTACATAACTCTTGTCAAGATTTTTGTAAGAATAATGGCCCTTTTTCGACTTAGAATTTTGTTTAAGTTTTTTGTACCAATTTACTTTTTAGCTCACCTATGCACGAAGTGCAAGGTGAGCTATTGTGATCACATTTTGTCCGGCGTCCGTCCGTCGTCCGTCGTGCGTCGTCAACATTTGGGCTTGTTAACACTCTACGGGCTACATTTTGCATCCAATCTTCATGAAAGTTTATCAGAACGTTCATCTCCATAAAATCTTGGACAAGTTCGAAACTGGGCCATATGAGGTCAAAAACTAGGTCACTAGGTCGAATTGAAGGGAAATCTTGTTAACACTCTGGAGGCCACATTTTCAACTTGACCATGTTGAAACTTTATCAGAATGTTTGTCTTGGTGATATGTAGGTCAAGTTCGAACATGGGTCACATCGGGTCAAAAAGTAGGTCACTAGGTCAAATTGAAGGAAAATCTTGTTAACACTCCAGAGGCTGCAATTTTTGCTTCAGCAGTTGAAATTTTGTCAAAATGTTTGTCTTAAAAATATCTAGGTCAAGTTCGAATATGGGTTATGCCGGGTCAAAAACTAGGTCACTAGGTCAAATTGAAGGAAAATCTTGTTAACACTTTTGATGCCGCATTCTTTGCTTCAGCAGCTTGAAATTTGGTCAGAATGTTTGTCTTAAAGATATCTAGTTCAAGTTCTAATATGGGTCATATTGGATCAGAAACTAGGTCACTAGGCCAAATTGAGGGGAAATCTTGTTAACTCTGTAGAAGCCGCATGTTTTGCTTCAGCAGCTTGAAATTTGGTCAGAATGTTTGTCTAAATGATATCTAGGCCACGTTCGGATATGGGTCATGCCGGGTTAAAAACTAGGTCACTAGGCCAAATTGAAGGGTAATCTTGTTAACACTCTGGATACTGCATTTTTAATTTCAGCATGATAAAACTTTATCAGAATGTTTTTCTTGATGATATGTAGGCCAAGTTTGAATATGGGTCATGCTGGGTCAAAAACTAGGTCACTAGATCAAATTGAAGGAAAATCTTGTGAACACTTTGGATGCCGCATTTTGTGTTTCAGCAGCTTGAAATTTGGTCAGAATGTTTGTCTGAATTATATCTAGGTCAAGTTCGAATATGGGTCATATTGGATCAGAAACTAGGTCAATAAAGGAAAATATTGTTCAAACTCCGGAGGCCGCATTTTTACTTTGAGCAAGTTGAAACTTTGTCAGAATGTTGTCTTGATGATATCTAGTCCATGTTGGAATATGGGTCATATCAGGTAAAAAAATATAGATCACTAGGCCAAATGAAGGAAAATATTGTTAACACTGTGGAGGTTGCATTCAGAATAATTGTCTTGATGTGTTTTGCATTGCAGTACATTGTATAATTAAGGTGAGCGATCCAGGGCCATCATGGCCCTCTTGTTTTCAAAACCATTACAGATATTGCTTTGAAACATACAACACTTTTTCACCATCATTACCTCCAGCAACAGACAAGAGTACATAACTCTGTCAAGAGTTTTGTAAGAATTATGGCCTCTTAGAATTTTGGTTAAGTTTTTCATACCACCCAACTTTTTTTCAAAAGCATTAGTGATTTAGCTTATACACTTACAATACTTTTTTATGATCATTACGTAGAACACCAGACATGGGTACATAACTCTGTCAAGTTTTGGTTAAATTTTTTGTACCAATTTACTTTTTTTCAAAACCATTACAGATATTGCTTTGAAACATACATCACTTTTTCACCATCATTACCTCCAGCAACAGACAAGAGTACATAACTCTGTCAAGAGTTTTGTACTTGATTTATGGCCATCTTAGAATTTTGGTTAAGTTTTTCATACCACCCAACTTTTTTTCAAAAGCATTAGTGATTTAGCTTATACACTTACAATACTTCTTTATCATCATTACATTCAACACCAGACACGGGTACATAACTCTGTCAAGTTTTGTTTAAGAATTATGGCCCTTTTTCGATTTATAATTATTTCATACCAAATCAATATTTTTCAAAAAATTAGAGATATATAGCTTAAACACTTACAAACATCTTTTTACCATCATTACCTCCACCAACAGCCAAAAATGCATAATTAAGTAAAGATTTTGCAAGAATTATGACTCCTTTTCGACTTATAAAGTATTTAGCTTATAAATATCACCCAAATATGTTTTGTTTTATTGGCAAGCACAAAAAAGTTGAGTGCCCTGTCCTCCGACAGCTCTTGTTTTATTAGCATGACTTTTGAAAAAAACGAGAGCTATTGTCATGACCCTTGCGTCGTCGGCGGTGGCGTCTGCGGCGGCGGCGTGGTCGTCCGGTTAAGGTTTTTAGCTCTACTGGCCAAAGGCCAGAAGGGCTTATGTCGTGGCGATGTGTGCGTGCGTGCGTGCGTCCGTGCGTGCGTCCGTAAACAATTTCTTGTTAACACGATACAGTCTTCACTTTTGATTGTATCTCAACCAAACTTATACAGTAGTTAGATATCCATGAGAGCTCGGTTCCTTTCGAAAACCAGCCAGATCCGCCCATGCATGACTGGATTATGGCCCTTGAAATGGTCAAAATTGCTATAAAAGAGCTTGTTAACACGATACAGTCTTCACTTTTAATTGCATCTCAACCAAACTTATACAGTAGTTAGATATTCATGAGAGCTCGGTTCCTTTCGAAAACCAGCCAGATCCGCCCATGCATGACTGGATTATGGCCCTTGAAATGGTCAAAATTGCTATAAAAGAGCTTGTTAACACGATACAGTCTTCACGTTTGATTGTATCTCAACCAAACTTATACAGTAGTTAGATATCCATGAGAGCTCGGTTCCTTTTGAAAACCAGCCAGATCCGCCCATGCATCACTGGATTATGGCCCTTGAAATGGTCAAAATTGCTATAAAAGAGCTTGTTAACATGATACAGTCTTCACTTTTGATTGTATCTCAACTAAACTTATACAGTAGTTAGATATCTATGAGAGCTCGGTTCCTTTTGAAAACCAGTCAGATCCGCCCATGCAAGACTGGATTATGGCCCTTGAAATGGTCAAAATTGCTATAAAAGAGCTTGTTAACACGATACAGTGTTCACGTTTGATTGTATCTCAACCAAACTTATACAGTAGTTAGATATCCATGAGAGCTCGGTTCCTTTCCTAAACCAGCCAGATCCGCCCATGCATGACTGGATTATGGCCCTTGAAATGGTCAAAATTGCTATAAAAGAACTTTTTAACACGATAGTCTTCACTTTTGATTGTATCTCAACCAAACTTATACAGTAGTAAGATATCCATGAGAGCTCGGTTCCTTTCCTAAACCAGCCAGATCCGCCCATGCAAGACTGGATTATGGCCCTTAAAATTGTCCAAATTGCTATAATTGAGCATGTGAACACAATAGAGGCTCCATTTACTATCTGATCTTCACCAAACTTAGATAGTAGTTAAATATTGATGAGAGCTTGGTTCCTTTTGAAAACCAGCTAGATCAGCCCATGCAAGACTGGATTATGGCCCATGAAATTGTAAAAATTGCTATAATACAGCTTGTGAACACAAAAGAGCCTCCATTTACTATCCGATCTTCACCATACATACATGCTCTGGATTGAAAATGACCAAAGAACCATACCAGTAGAGCATAGGCCCTCATGGGCCTCTTGTTTGTTTAGCTCATTTGTTTTTCTTTTCTGTTTTCTCCCTATCAGTCGAGCGTCTGTGCCGTACGCGGTGCTCTTGTTTATTTTATTGATTAATTAATAGTGTTGTTGTTTTTAGCTCACCTATGCACGAAGTGCAAGGTGAGCTATTGTGATCACATTTTGTCCGGCATCCGTGCGGCGTCAACATTTGTGCTTGTTAACATTCTACAGGCTACAATTTGTATCCAATCTTCATGAAAGTTTATCAGAACATCAAATCTTGGACAAGTTCGAAATTGGGCCATATGCTGTCAAAAACTAGGTCACTAGGTCAAATTGAAGGGAAATCTTGTTAACACTCTGGAAGCCACATTTTCAACTTGAACATGTTGAAACTTTATCAGAATGTTTCTCTTGATGATATGTAAGCCAAGTTCGAACATGGGTCATGTAGGGTCAAAAAGTAGGTCACTAGGTCAAATTGAAGGAAAATCTTGGTAACACTGTGGGTGCCGCATTATTTACTTCAGCAGCTTGAAATTTTGTCAGAATGTTTGTCTGAATTATCTAGGTTAAGTTCAAATATGGGTCATATTGGGTCAGAAGCAAGGTCAATAAAGGAAAATATTGTCGTGACTTTGGCGTCGTCGGCGGCGTCGTCCGATTAAGGTTTTTTGTTCAGCTCAGCTTTTTTTAGCTCGCCAGAGCACAAAGTGCTCAAGGTGAGTTTTTGTGATCGCCTTTTGTCCGTCGTTCATCGTCCGTCGTCAACATTTGCTTGTTAACACTCTAGAGGCAACATTTTGCATCCAATCTTCATGAAAGTTTATCAGAACATATATCTCCATCAAATCTAGGCCAAGTTATAGAAACTGGGTCATGTCGGGTCAAAAACTAGGTCACTAGGCCCAATTTAATGAAAATCAGATAGTTTGTCTTAGTGATATCTAGGCCAAGTTCGAATATAGGTCATATCGGGTCAAAAACTAGGTCACTAGGCCAAATTGAAGGAAAATCTTGTTAACACTGTAGAAGAAGCGTTTTTTGCAACAGCAGCTTGACATTTAATGAGAATGTTTATCTAAATGATATCTAAGCCAAGTTCGAATATGGGTCATGTAGGGTCAAAAACTAGGTCACTAGGCCAAATTGAAGGAAAATCTTGTTAACACTGGAAGCTGCATTTTTGGCTTGATCTTGTTAACACTGGAAGCCGCATTTTTGGCTTGAGCATGTTGAAACTTTGTCAGAATGTTTGTCTTAGTAATATCTAGGCCAAGTTCGAATATAGGTCATGTCGGGTCAAAAACTAGGTAACTAGGTCAAATTGAAGGAAAGTTTTGTTAACAATTTGGATGCCGCATGTTTTGCTTCAGAAGTTTGAAATTGTCAGAATGTTTGTCTTTAAAGATATCTAGGTCAAGTTCAAATATGGGTCATATTGGGTCTGAAACTAGGTCATTAGGCCAAATTGAAGGAAAATCTTGTTAACTCTGTAGAAGACACATTTTTTGCTACAGCAGCTTGACATTTAATGAGAATGTTTATCTAAATGATATATAAGCTAAGTTCGAATACGGGTCATATTGGGTTAGAAACAAGGTCACTAGGTCAAATTGAAGGGAAATCTTGTTAACACTGGAGGCCACATTTTCAACTTGAACATGTTGAAACTTTATCAGAATGTTTGTCTTGATGATATGTAGGTCAAATCAGAACATATGTTATGTCGGGTCAAAAAGTAGGTCACTAGGTCAAATTGAAGGAAAATCTTGTTAACACTCCAGAGGCCGCAATTTTTGCTTCAGCAGTTTGAAATTTTGTCAGAATGTGTGTCTTAAAAATATGGGTCATGTCGGTTCAAAAACTAGGTCACTAGGCCAAATTGAAGGGTAATCTTGTTAACACTAGAGGCCACATTTTCAACTTGAGCATGTTGAAACTTTTTCAGAATGTTTGTCTTGATGATATGTAGGTCAAGTTCGAACATGGGTTATGATCGGTCAAAACGTAGGTCACTAGGTCAAATTGAAGTTAAAATCTTGTTAACACCCCAGAGGCCGCAATGGTTTGCTTCAGCAGTTTGAAATTTTGTCAGAATGTTTGTCTTAAAAATATGGGTCATGTCGGTTCAAAAACTAGGTCACTAGGCCAAATTGAAGGGTAATCTTGTTAACACTGTAGAGGCCACATTTTCAACTTAAGCATGTTAAAACTTTATCAGAATGTTTGTCTTGATGATATGTAGGTCAAGTTCGAACATGGGTTATGATCGGTCAAAACGTAGGTCACTAGGTCAAATTGAAGTTAAAATCTTGTTAACACCCTAGAGGCCGCAATGGTTTGCTTCAGAAGTTTGAAATTGTAAGAATATTTGTCTTAAAGATATCTAGGTCAAGGTCAAATATGGGTCATATTAGGTCAGAAACTAGGTCACTAGGCCAAATTGAAGGAAAATCTTGTTAACTCTGTAGAAGACACATTTTTTGCTACAGCAGCTTGACATTTAATGAGAATGTTTATCTAAATGATTTCTAAGCTAAGTTCGAATACGGGTCATATTGGGTCAGAAACAAGGTCAATAAAGGAAAATATTGTTCAAACTCCGGAGTCCGGTCACTAGGCCAAATTGAAGGAAAATCTTGTTAACACCTTGGATGCCGCATTGTTTGCTTCAGCAGCTTGAAATTTTGTCAGACTGTTTGTCTGAATTATATCTAGGTCAAGTTTTAATATGGGTCATATTGGGTCAGAAACATGGTCAATAAAGGAAAATATTGTTCAAACTCCGGATGCCGCATTTTTACTTTGAGCAAGTTCGAAACTTTGTCAGAATGTTGTCTTGATGATATCTAGTCCATGTTGGAATATGGGTCATATCAGGTAAAAAAATATAGATCACAGGGCAAATGAAGGAAAATCTTGTTAACACTGTGGAGGTTGCATTCAGAATAATTGTCTTGATGTGTTTTGCATTGCAGTACATTGTATAATTAAGGTGAGCGATCCAGGACCATCATGGCCCTCTTGTTTGTTAGATTGATTTCAAATGTTGCACACACATTTCATAAATAAAGTACTTCAACACATCAAACAGGTTTTTGGGTCAAACATTTGAATGTTTTTTAAATTTCTTGTTTTCTTGTACTTTGTGTTTAGCTCAACGTTAAAGTTTTGACTTTTTACATTTCCTCAAAAAATACAATGCTAGGATTTTCAAACTTCGCTGTCATAGTTATATCTTATAATCTTCATGACATTGTATATTGTAGCTAATGAGTGTTACCTATTTATGGGGTGAAACACATGAATTTTGATAGATTGACTACACATTTTATATTTTGACAATTGCATTCAAAGTCAAAGCGCGGGACTGCAATACAGTTAATTACGCATAATTTGTGTTACAGTTATGAAAACGCTACCGATTAAGGTGTGAATAATTAGTCTCTGGTCGGTTACATCGGATTGTGACAAATTAACAAGAACCAAAAGATGAAACAAAACTGTGTATATATTTTACCTTTTTAGCTCACCTGTGCACGAAGTGCTCAAGGTGAGTTATTGTGATCGCCCTATGTCCGGCGTCCGTCAACATTTTCTCCTCTGTAACCGGTGGGTCAACTGGGATGAAACTTCACAGAAAGCACTCTCAATGTCCTCACAGAAAACCGCCGAGAGAGTGCTCGGCCGCACCAGAATTCCTTATTTTTTTTGGAATCCATGCAGAATTCTGGTTGCCATGGCAACGAAACGAAAAAAACTAGTAAAAACTTAAAAAATCTTCTTCTCCGAAAGTGTCGGGCCGATTTTCAAATAATTTTGTAGAAATGTTCCTTAAGTGACCCACTTTCAGATTCCTTCAAGCCATGTTGATTGGTCGAAAAACATGGCCGCCAGAGGGGGCGGGGCTATTTTGCCTTATATGGCTATAGTGAAAACTTAAAAAGTCTTCTACTCCAAAAGTGTCGGGCCGATTTTCAAATAATTTTGTAGAAATGTTCCTAGGGTGACCCTCTATCAGATTCCTTCAAGCCAAGTTGATTGGTCGGAAACTATGGCCGCCAGGGGGCGGGGCTTATATAGCTAAAGTGAAAAAAAAATCAGGTGAGCGATCCAGGGCCATCACGGCCCTCTTGTTTTTTTCGAGTTAACCAATTAACCTTTGACATCCCTAGTATAAATGCAGTTAACACATTAATAAGTAAACATTTGTTATTTAATTATATTTGTATTAGTTGATCTTTCTAATGAAATAAATAACAAGATGTTTACTCGCATTTCATGTATTTGCCTGCCAATGTAAAATAACTACTGACAGGACAAATAAAACTTAATGGTTTTTTAGCTGCACTGGCTCAGCCACTCGAGCTTATGTCATGGCGAATTGTCCGTCGTGCGTCGTCCGTTAACTTTTTGCTTCAAACAACTTCTCCTCCCTAACCACTTGGCCAATTAGGATGAAACTTCATAGGAAGCATCTTCTCAATGTCCTCTCCTGCATTAATTAGGTCTCTGATCCAGGGCCATCATGGCCGTCTTGTTTGAGGTTTACTTGCTACACATGTTGCGATCGATGATATTCAAGGATACAATTCAGTTACTTATCCCTGTTATCTACGTCCCTGATTTAATGTAATATTTAAGTGCAATTCAAGTACGGAATAATAACTGATGCACAAGAACTACATAAATACGATTTTTAGCTCCACTGCCTGAAAGCCAGTCAACCTAATGTCATGGTGAATTGTCTGTTGTGCGTGGGTGTGTGCTTCAACTTTTTGCTTCAAATGACTTCTCCCTAACCACTTGGCCAATAGGGATGAAACTTTATGGGAAGCATCCTCTCAATGTCCTCTCCTAAATTCCTTAAATTTCTTTGGATCGATGCAAAATTCTGGTTTCCATGGCAACCGAAAGAAAAAAAATAGTGAAAACTTATAAAATCTTCTACTCCGAAAGTGTCAGGTTGATTTTCAAATAATTTTGTAGACATGTTCCTAGGGTGACCGTCTATCAGATTCCTTCAAGCCATGTTGATTGGTTAAAGAATACTGCTATAGTGAACACTCAAAAAATCCTCTCCTCGAAAGTGTCTGGCCGATTTTTAAATAATTTTGTAGATAATTTTTGCCTTATAGCAGTGGAGCGATACTGGCCCTCTTGGGCCTCTTGTTATGTTTATATATATGTAAACTGAAAGTGAATTTAAGGAGAAACTCTACAATACTTGTTAATACTACGCATACAAAGACACCAAGAGAATGTTGTGTTGGGGAATATAGGAGCTTCGATGAGGACCAAGGTTGTTTAAATAAACACAACAAAAGAATATAAAGTGTAGTAAAGATAAAAGAAATTTATAAATGTATGAACACATGTTTCATGAGTTGAATTTGCATTCAGTCAAGATCTTCTTTGTGATATTTGTGAATTTGCATTCGGTCTAAAATCTTCGATCTTTAATCCAACACCAGAGAATACATACTGGAGGGAAACGTTTACGATTGTGCATATGGTCGGAAATGGACTCCAACAACAGAGAATTCATACTGGAGTGAAGCCTCATAAATGTAGTGTCTGCGATTAGTCAGAAACAGGATCTCTATTCCGACATCAGAGAATGCATACTGGGGAGAAAACCATATAAATGTAGTGTTTGTGATTATTCATTCAGTCAAAAAAACAACTTTATCCGACATCAGAAAATACATACTGGGGAGAAACCTTATAAATGTACTGTTTGCCATATTATAAATTAGTCGAAACAGGATCTATTCCAACATCAGAGAATGCATACTAGGGAGAAACCTCATAAATGTACTGTTTGCGATTATGTATGTAGTCAGAAACATCATCTAATCCAACATCAGAGAATGCATACTGGGGAGAAACCATATAAATGTAGTGTTTGTGATTATTCATTCAGTCAAAAATACAACTTTATCCGACATCAGAAAATACATACTGGGGAGAAACCTCATAAATGTACTGTTTGCGATTATGCATGTAGTCAGAAACATCATCTAATCCGACATCAGAGAATGCATACTGGGGAGAAACCTCATAAATGTACTGTTTGCGATTATGCATGTAGTCAGAAACATCATATAATCCGACATCAGAGAATTCATACTGGGGAGAAACCTCATAAATGTACTTTTTGCGGTTATGTATTTAGTCAGAAACATCATCTAATCCGACATCAGAGAATGCATACTGATGAGAAACCATATAAGTGTGGCGTTTGTGCTTATTCATTCAGTCAAAAACATCACTTTATTCAACATCAGAAAATTCATACTAGGGAGAAGTCTTACATATGTACTGTTTGCGATTATGCATGCAATCGGAAATGGAATCTATTCCAACACCAGAGGATACATACTGGGGAGAAACTTTATAAATGTAGTGTTTGTGATTATTCATTCGGTCAAAAACATAGCTTAGTCCGACATCAGAGAATTCATACTGGGGAGAAACCTCATAAATGTCCTGTTTGCGATGATGCATGTAGTCAGAAACAGGATCTTATCATACATCAGAGAACGCATACTGGGGAGAAATCATATGAATGTAGTGTTTGTGCTTATTCATTCAGTCGAAAACAAAACTTAATCAAACAGAGAATACATTGTGGAGAGAAACCTTATAAATGTGATGTTTCGGATGACGGAGAGAAATGTTTAAGAAATCATCAGAGTAAGCAAATGGATGAACATCCTTATCAATGTGATTTATGTCGATATGAGTGTATTTTTATGGATGATCTAATTATACATATAAAGGGACACCTCATTTAGACACTTTCAATATTTCTTCAGGGTAGACTATTGTGATCATTCATCGTCCAAATCGGCGAAACAAATTATGTAACACTTTCCCTCATATTAACACTTTCTGATGCCTCTGCAGCAGATGATTTTGAAATAATTGTGAAAAAATTGCTCATAATTTCAACTCTATTCAATAATCATGCTATCATTTATAGAGATTTTTTCTATGTTTTTGGTCTTGATAATGTCTATGTCGTCTGATGCAGAACTGTTGTATGTGGGAAAGTGTTAAGTAATGGGATTTTGACACTTCCAGACAGGGCTTTATGTGATGAAATAGTTTACAAAAAGTTTGCAGATGACTATTTTAGAACAAAATGATAAAATGTACATGTATTGGTAGATTTCGGCAGCCTTTTTAGATTATTCACCTGAGCCAAAGGCTCAATGTGATCTATCCTGATCACTGTCTGTCAGATGTATGTTGTCCGTCATCGTCATTAACTTTAAGCTTTAAAGAAAATTTCTTCCTACACCACAGAACCAATTTCAACCAAACTTCACAGGAATGATCCTTTGGTGGCCCTCTTTCAAACAATTTCAAAGATATAAATTCTGTGAAGACATCAAAAACGGTGAAACATGCCATAACTTTAAAATTCATCTCTCTGAGTGTCCGATTCGATTCTAATTAGGTACATGTAGCAATAGTCCTTAGTGACCCTCTACAAAGATTGATGTATTGGTTGAAAATCATGACTGACAGATGTCATCAGAAAAGTTGTAAAATGACAAAACTTTAATTTCCATTCTTATTAAATTTACTTATCTCACTTCAACCAAAATTTACTTCATGTAGTGGTCCTCTTTTAAATTGTTCAAAGATAAATTACCCATACTGATAAACTTATTAATTTCTAGTTCATTTCCACCCTTTTATCAAATTTTCAACTTTATTAGCAACTTAGCAGTATAATTACTATCCTTCAGGTGATCGATTTAGGGTAATCTTGGCCCTTTTGTTGGATGTGTTAATTGGTTTTTAGCTCCACTGGCTTTCAGCCAGTCGAGCTTATGTCATGGCGAATTGTCCGTCGTGCGTCCGTGTGTGCGTTAACTTTTTCCTTAAAACAACTTCTTCTCTCTAACCACTTGGCCAATTTGGTTGAAACCATAATTCTGGTTTCCATGGCAACCAAAAGAAAAAAATAGTGAAAACTTAAAAAAAAATCTTCTTCTCCGAAAGTGTCAGGCCGATTTTCAAATAATTTTGTAGAAATGTTCCTTGGGTAACCTTTTATTAGATTCCTTCAAGAAATGTTGATTGGTTGAAAAACATGGCCGCCAGGGGGCGGGGCTATTTTGCGTTATATAGCTATAGTGAAAACATAAAAAATCTTCTTCTCCGAAAGTGTCGGGCCGATTTTCAAATAATTTTGTAGAAATGTTCCTTGGCTGACCCTTTATTGGATTCCTTCAAGAAATGTTGATTAGTCGAAAAACATGGCCGCCAGGGGGCGGGGCTATTTTGCATTATATGGCTATAGTGAATACTTAAAAAATCTTCTTCTCCGAAAGTGTCGGGCCGATTTTCAAATAATTTTGTAGAAATGTTCCTTGGGTGACCCTTTATTGGATTCCTTCAAGAAATGTTGATTAGTCGAAAAACATGGCCGCCAGGGGGCGGGGCTATTTTGCATTATATGGCTATAGTGAATACTTAAAAAATCTTCTTCTCCGAAAGTGTCTGGCCGATTTTTAAATAATTTTGTAGAAATGTTCCTTGGGTGATCCTTTATCATATTCCTTCAAGCCAAGTTGATGGGTCGAAAAACATGGCCGCCAGGGGTTGGGGCTTTTTTGCCTTATATGGCTGTAGTGAAAACTTAAAAGATATTCTCCTCCGAAAGTGTTTGGCCAATTTTCAAATAATTTTGTAGAAATGTTCCTTATCAGATTCCTTCAAGCCATGTTGCTTGGTCGAAAAACATGGCCGCCAGGGGGCGGGGCTATTTTGCCTTATATGGCTGTTTAGAGATTTAATGTTTGCCTAATGGCCGTGGAGCGATACTGGCCCTCTTGGGCCTCTTGTTTTAACTCACCTAAGCAAGAAGTGCGAGGTGAACTTTTGTGATCATTCGGCGTCCGTCGTCGTCTGTACGTACGTCTGTTAATAATTTTCTACTAATGGCTTCTTCTACTTAACCAACGGACTGATTTCAAAATAACTTCACCGGAATGTCCCTTATGTGGTGCTCTTTTAAAGATGTTCAAGAAAATGTTATTCCTAAAAGAACTTTGATTGCTGTGGCATCACAAAAGGTGAAAATTGCCAACACTTTAAAAATCTTCTTGACCAAAAGTACTGACCTGATTTAGAGAGTATTTAGTACAAATGTTCCTTGGGTTACCCTCTAACAAGATTGTTCAAATAATTCCAATCAATTGAAAAACATGGCCACCAGGGGGCGGAGCTTGTTTTCCTTAGATGTGCATTGTGAAATCTTTAAAAAGAAATCTTGTCCAAAAGTACCAGCCCGATTTAAGATAATTTGGCACAAATGTTCTTGGGGGGACCTTCTACCAAGGTTGTTCATATTAATCCGAACCGTTAACAAAAAAGTCTGTCAGGGGCGGGGCTTGTTTTCCTTATATGTAAATTGCAAAAGCTCCAAACATCTTACCTGCCCGATTAAAAAATTATTTGGCACAAATGTTCCTTGGGTGACCCTCTATCAAGATTGTTGGACATTATTCCGATCTGATGAAAAACATGACCGCTAGGGGGCGGGGCTTATTTTCCTTATATGATATATATAGTGAAAAATCTTCTTGCACTAAATCACTGGCCCGATTTGAAAATAATTCGGCATAAATGTTCCTTGTGTGACCCTCTGCCAAGATTGTTCAATTTATTCTGATCCGTTTAAAAACATGGCCATCAGAAGGGTTGCTTGTTTTATATGTATAAGGTAAAAACTTTGAAAACTATTGAAGTTCTATTAAATCAGGTGAGCGATATAGGGTCATCATGGCCCTCTTGTACAATATTTATTTCTTACTTTACACTATTATTGATAACCCCTTTCCCTTGGATGCATTTGCAGCAGTTAAATTTTGAAAACATAATGAGGAATGTTTTCTTTTGCCGCATTGTTTTCAACTTAATCAACTTTCATTTATATAATGTTTGCATTTTAGCTCTCCTGAGCATGAAGTGCTCAAGATGAGTTATTGTGATCGCCCTTTTTGTGGCGACCCTCTTTCAGATTATTTCGTGCCATGCTGATTGGTCAGAAAACATGGCCACTAGGGGCGGAGCTGTTTTTCCTTATATGGCTATAGTGAAACTTTAAAACTCTTCTCCTCCCAATCTGATTTTCAAATATTTGTTTGTATAAATGCTCTTTGTGTGACCCTCTAGTATGCCATAATATCGGATGAAAAACATGGCCACCAGGGGTCCTCATATGACTATAGTGAACACTTTAGAATTTTTCTCCTCAGAACATATCGAGATGACTTTCAAATAATTGTGTAGACATGATCCTTGTGTGACCTACTTGAAACATTGGGCCTCTTGTATAAGCTTAGCTAATTGCAAAATGAGTTATTGTTGTTGGCTTGACAAATCACATTGCAAATCGGGTGAGCAATCCAGGTCCATAATTGCCCTTTTGTTTTTGCCTATTTTTCGATCACCTAAGCCAAAGGCTCAACGTGATCTATTCTGATCACTCTCTTGTCGTCGTCAGTCCGTCGTTAACTTTTAGCTTTAAACCACATCTCCTAAAACCACTTGACCAATTTTAACCAAACTTTACAGGAAAAATATGTTGGTGGTCCGCTTTCAAAAGTGTGCTTTTGGTTGCTGCGGCATCTTTAAATTTCTGCTTGTCGGATTCCAATATAATTTGACAGAAATGTGCCTTGGGTTACTCTCGACAAAAGTTGTTCAAGCCATAATGATTAGATGAAAAACCTGGCAGCCAGGCGGCATCAGAAAAGGAGCAAAATGAAAAGAACTTCAGTTCGATGAAAGTGCTTGGCTGACTTACGTGTAGCATACATATGGCATCATAAAAGGGATACAATTAATTTTAAAGTTCAAATGACATCTCCTCATCCAATGAAACAATTTTAACCAAACTTAAAGGGAATCTTACTTATGGGGTCCTCAATATTGATTGTTTGAAAAGGATAGCTGCCAGGCGGAATCAACAAAGGGGTAAAATGAACTTTAGATTCAAACGACATCTCCAATGGACATATCCAACAAACTTTACAGAAACGTCCCTGTGGTGGTCACCTTTCAAATTGTTCAAAGACGTTATGCCTAATCACAAATGGACTTTACTGATAAACTGTTTCATTTGTAGTTATTACCACTCTTGATCAAATTTTCCCTTTTATTAACAGTTTGCTAGAATGCTATCTCTCAGGTGATCAATTTAGGGCAATCTTGGCCCTCTTGTTTGTCAAAATCATCTGCTGAAAAACCCTTTACCACATATTGACACTTGCTGATGCCTTTGCAGCAGATGACTTATGAAAACAATGTGGTGAAAGAATTTTTTTCGAAGTTGTCTGCTGCAGAATTGTTGTATGTGGGAAAGGTTTAATATAACATATAGATATTGTATGTGGGAAAGGGTTAATAGAAAATTCAGGTATTGAATGTAGGAAAGGGTAATAGAACATTTAAGTATTGAATGTTGGAAAGGGTTAATAGAACATAAAGGTATTGAATGTGGGAAAGGGTTAATAGAACAATTAGGTATTGGATTTGGAAAAGGGTTAACAGAACATATCGGTATTGAATGTGGGAAATGGTTAATAGAACATATAGGTATTGAATGTGAGAAAGGGTTAATAGAACATACAGGTATTGACTGTGGGAAATGGTTAATAGAACATACAGGTATTGAATGTGGGAAAGGTTTAATAGAACATACAGGTATTGAATGTGGAAAAGGTTTAATAGAACATATCGGTATTGCATGTGGAAAAGGTTTAATAGAACATATAGGTATTGAATGTGGGAAAGGGTTAATAGAACATACAGGTATTGAATGTGGAAATGGTTAATAGAACATATCGGTATTGAATGTGGAAAAGGTTTAATAGAACATATAGGTATTGCATGTGGAAAAGGTTTAATAGAACATATCGGTATTGAATGTGGGAAAGGGTTAATAAAACATATAGTGAATATGGGAAAGGGTTTATAGAACATATAGGTATTGAATGTGGAAAAGGGTTAATAGAACTTAAAGGTATTGAATGTTGGCAAGGGTTAATAGAACATACAGGTATTTAATCTGGGAAAGGGTTAATAGAACATATTGGTATTGAATGTGTTAAAAGGTTAATAAAACATATAGGTATTGAATGTGTTAAAAGGTTAATAGAATATATAGGTATTGAATGTGTTAAAAGGTTAATAGAACATATAGGTATTGCATGTGGGAACATACAGGTATTGAATATGGGAAAGGATTAATAGAAAATACAGATATTGAATGTGGGAAAGGGTTAATAGAACATATAGGTATTGAATGTGGGAAAGGGTTAATAGAACATATAGGTATTGAATGTGTTAAAAGGTTAATAGAACATATAGGTATTGCATGTGGGAACATACAGATATTGAATATGGGAAAGGATTAATAGAAAATACAGATATTGAATGTGGGAAAGGGTTAATAGAACATATAGGTATTGAATGTGGGAAAGGGTTAATAGAACATATAGGTATTGCATGTGGAAAAAGGTTAATAGAACATACAGATATTGAATGTTGTAAATTGTAAGCTAAGCATGTCATGATTTCCATGCTGACAGATAAGTCAACTCAGTTATAACAGAAATGGGATATTAATAATAACTTTGAACCCCAGCTCGGCCATTCAATCTCTCCGACAATGATTGAAAAAAGTCATACTTCCTCTAGCAATGAGCATACTAGTCTATGAGGGAAGGTAAAGGTGGCCATGTGAGAATATTGTGAGGAATATGTGCATAGCTGTAAGTAAGGGGTATTTTGCATGTTCTAAAATTCATATTTGACCCATGAAACCTATTTTGTGTGTACCTAAAATGATCGTCTCAGTGAGGCGATTCTTTTAAGTACCCATAACATAGGTTTCGATGAGTGCTAACAGAGATATCGCGGAAGCAAGACCTATTCACTCGTCATTGAATAGACCTCTGCTGGTGTGAGAAATCCACATATATGTTGGGTGACCTGGTCATCCTGATGTAACTGAAATACCACGTTAATCTCAGTCAATTATAAAACCGGGATAACATAATTTGTGAAGTCATATAAGTGATGATGTAATAATACTTTTTTGTTTTACATTGTTCTATTAAAATTGAAGGACTCAATGATATTTTTTTTTTATTTGTCTATGTAAAGAATGCATTTTGTCAATTAATAAAAATTATCTATCTATCTGTCTGTCTGTCTGTCTATGTGTACGAACAAACAATTGTAGTAATTGACCAAGGACAAATATTATTTGAGCTATTGGCCAATATGCGGAGACTATCCAAGGTATTTCTTAGACTCAACCAAATATCATTGTCTTTAAATCATCTGTGTGTGTGTGTGTGTGTGTGTGTGTGCTCTTTACGCCGCTTTCAAGATTTTTTTCAGTTATATCATGGTGTTTCCTGGTTAAGTTACCAGTACTAAATCTATCCTCACAACAGCTAGACAGACTGGAGTAGACGAATTAAAAATAAATTGGCGAAATACACGAACAATCTTTGCAAGGGAAAGAATACTTATTAAACAGAGATGAAAACACTGTGAGAAATTGCTTCCCACAATGTTTTCAAAAATGAGTCTGCTGCAGAGGCGTCAGAATGCGCCTGTATGCGGTTAGCGGCAAAATCCTGCTCAAATTTCGACGGAATTTCTTACCAAAGATACAACTTGACGTGCAATTTCCAATGATGTTAACCTTTATCATTATATCAAATTCTTCACATTTGAATGTGACGAAATCGCTCTCTTTTGATAAATTCCATGTGGCCGAAAATTTTGAAATGAGTATAACGGGTACAGGTGAACCCTTTCCCACATACAACAAATCTGAAGCAGGCGGTTTTGAAAACATCTACACTCCTGCAAGGAATCGAAGAGCTCCATAAATGAAGTGCATTTCTTGAATACAGTTTAAAACATTGTGTCAAAAGGAGAAATTGTTTTCAAACTGTGTCTGCTAAAGATTTAGGATTTAACTTGAAATAGTCATATATAGGGGTTGATTGATTGATTTTTTAGCTGACTAAAAGGTGAGTTTTTGTGATTGCCTTTTGTCCGTGGTTCGTCCGTCGTCAATAATTTGCTTGTAAACACTCTTGAGGTCACTTTTATCATCCAATCTTCATGAAACTTATTCAGTTTGTATGTCGGGTCAAAAACTAGGTCATAATGCCAAATTAAAGGAAAATCTTGTTAACACTCTGGAAGATGCCTTTTTGGCTTGAGCATGTTGAAACTTTGTCAGAATATTTGCCTGGATAATATATAACACTATAGTCTTTTTCTGATTTAAGCAGCTTGAATCTTTGTCAGAAAGTTTGTATTGATGATATCTAGGCCTAGTTCAAATATGGGTCATTTCAGGTAAACAAAACTAGAGCACCAGCCTAATTGAAGGACAATCTTGTTAAAACTCTAGAAGCCGCATTTTTAGCTTGAGCATGTTGAAACTTTGTTTGAATCTTTGTCTTGATAGTTCGAATATGGTTCGGTCAAAAACTAGGTCACTAGGCCAAATTGTAGAAAAATCTTATTGGTTCTCTCTTCTAGAGACCCTTAAAGTCGGTCTTCGTTTCTGTCCGTTTGTTTGTTTGTGGCAAGCGTAGCGCCAACACTATTCAACGGAATTCGACCAAACTTAATAGGGATGAAGGGTCTAGGCTCTAGTTGTTCCTTTTGTAGTATGGTCGCCATAGAAACCACCGTTGCTATGGAAACGGGCGAAAAGCGAAAAACTATCTCCTCTCGCAGTTTTTCGAATCTAGAAACCACTCGGTGTGCGTTGTGTAGCCCATTAGTAGCTACATCGAATGATCGTCCCGATTTTTGATCCGTCTCTTCGTTTTCTTAGTATTTGAATTGCCGTAAGGGGTACCATTTCCGCGGAAAACACAGACACGTCAAAACAAATATATCGACACAAAAAGAAATGGTTTCCTATTACCTGATCGCTGATTGGCTAAACACAGACACGTCAAAACTAAATATATCGACACAAAAAGAAATGCTTTCCTATTACCTGATCGCTGATTGGCTAAAAATACGGACACGACCAAATATCGACCAACCAGAGAGCACTTCACATAGCCATTACAACTTCCGTTTCCCGTACTTTTACACGAGGAGAAGAAATATTCAACTGAATTTGAAGCTGTTCTCGCGACAACTCGATAGCTTGTTTCATTATTCGTGCGGTGTCGTGAGAGTAGAGACAAGAGAGAACCATCGCCGCAGTATGCTTGTCAGAATATTTGTCTTGGTGATAACAAGACTAATGTTGAATATGGGTTATGTCCGGTTTAAAACTAGGTCAGTAGGCCAATATTGAGAAAAATCTTGTTAACTCTATTATAGAGACAAACATTTTTCACAAATGTTCATCTACTAAGATTGATGGAATTATTTCGATGATATGATCCGTTAAAATGATGGCTTCTCTTATTAAGTCTTAAGTAGCACACACTCAGGTGAGCGATCGATGACCCTCTTGTTTAGTGTTTTACGCCGCTTCAACATTTGTTTTTAGTTATATCACGGCGTCTTCTTGGTAAGTCACCAGTACTACTGGTCCATTTATCCTGACACCACCAACCCCGAAACCCTAAGCGACAAGAAGGGCAGCCATTGCTACCATTGTTAAGGTCTTTGAGATGACCCCGGCCGGGAATCAAACCAGCGACCTACCGCACCGAGGCGAACCCTTATAGACTACATTGCCCTGAAAGAGCTTTGAAATGAGTTAATGAAAATGGCGTTAAGCCCCTATCAATCAAGTTCTGAAATGAGCCTGTCTAGTTATATGAAAACCCAACCATTGGGTCAGGAGCTCCCCTGTTCTCGATCCAGTCATACAAAACATCTTTTGAAATAAGATCTGGAGAAAGGTACCTATTCAGGGCTACACTTGAGATGTGCTCTGCTAAAACCATAAGTTACCCTTTCCAAAATACCTACGCTTTCTGACTCCTCTGTAGCAGACAACATTTGAAAACAATGTGACAAAAGGAGAAATTGCTCAATATGAGCTCTTTTGCTTCTGCCATAATGTTTTCAACTCTTCGATAGTACCTTAATTTAAAGACAATTTCCAAATTTGTGCCCAGATAATTTCAAAGTCCTCTGCTGCGGATTTGTATGATGGAAAGGGGTAAAGTCATTTGCAATCGGTGTAGAACCAGATCAGACTGCAATGAGTCACAGAAGTCTCTACACATGTATTACGTATAAAGACAAGTGTTATTGCCCTGTCCGTCAAACTTGCATAGCAGGAGTTCCACATAACCCATAGTCTTCTAATTTCACGGGATGATTCGTCTAGGTGAAAAGATGAGCGCTTTAGCCTTTGGGGTCAAATCTGTTTCTGTTCAATAACTCTTTGACCCGGAGTCTTTATATGATGAGTAGCTGACCCCTATAGTTGCTGGGGTCACTGGTTCAAAGATCATATGCTTTTTCGAAAAAGCATTTTCTCGTTTCGATAAGGTTGGTTTTCAAACTGCCATAGGGGAAACATGGCTTTGTTTAAAAACAACCATCTAGTTTGACTTGTTTGGTGTTTGTAGTCCAGAAAAAAATAGATTTCCGCTCCTTTGTTTTTGTTTAAGTCTACAAAAGATATTATCACATCATTGGTGTATAAATAAATGTGTATTTTGTAATTGATGAAGGTTATAAACGTTTGTATATGATGTTTAATGCTGAATAAAGATATTGTATTGTATTGTATTGTGTCAGGATAATCGTAACATCAAAGGTCAAGCCCAATCTGGAATTAAAGCGACAAATGACTGATGTGGTTTATTTCAATATTAGTTTTGTATATTGAATGTCTTACTCTTAAATTAAACGAGAAATGAAATTAATTAAAAAGTTTAACCAATATATATATAAAATATATTTTTTATAATTGACACATTCCCTGAAAGGCACAACTTTAGACACCTTTAATTCTGACACTTTTTAAAAACTATAGCGGAGTTGATTGATTGTTTGGTGTTTAATGACGCTTTTCAGTTATATCGAGGCGTTTCCTCGTTAAGTTACCAGTACTAGATACGCTCTACCACTACACCACCGAGGCAGTTAAAAAAAGAGAGAATTGTCTCGAAATGAACAAGTTCTCACACTGTACCTGAGAATTTTCAACTCATAATTGAAGTTTGGAAACGTTGTATTCAATATTGACACTGAAATAAAACTGTTGGGGGAAAATTTGCATGTTTTGATAATTCTAAAGTATTGACTCATGTTGAAGAGTATCAAACTGGTCGTGATTAAACATGAAATACGTACATGTAGGCTTGCACATTTGCTTCACATTTGCATTCCGAACATTAATTAGTGATTGATTTTCAATGGTTGTCCGCAAATAAAAAAAATTCTTTTATTACATGGAAAGAACTTAGAATTGTACGTATCATACAAAGTGTGTTTTAGTAGACCAAGCATAATCTGTGTCACGCTCATCTGTCCTTACTTTATGACCTAGGTGTGCCCACTTCAGGTCTGAACTATCTGTGACCATTTCATGCCCGGAACTAGCTGTGCCCTATTTCATATTCTGACCTAGCTGTGCCCACATTATTGCCTTGACATAGTTGGGTCCACATTAATGCCTTGACCTAGATGTGTCCACATTCATGTATTGACCTAGTTGTTACCACTTTCATGTCTTCACATAGCTTCCATGCCCTGATGTGTCCATATTGAAGTCTTAACCTAGCTGTGCCCACATCCATGCCTTGATCTACATGTATCCACTATCATTCATGCCCTGACCTACGTGTGTCCAAGTCCATGCCCTGACCTGGATATGTCCAATATCATGCCCTGACCTAGATGTGTCCACTTTTATGTCCTGATCTAGCTGTGCCCACATTCATGCCTTGACCTAGCTGTGCCCTCATTCATGCCTCGACCTACATGTGCCACTATCATTCCCTGACCTAGCTGTGTCCACATTCATGCCCTGACATACATGTGTCCCAGTCCATGCCCTGACCTAGATGTGTACAGTATCATGCCCTGGCCTAGATGTGTCCAATATCATGCCCTGACCTAGATGTGTCCACTTTTATGTCCTGACCTAGATGTGTACAGTATCATGCATTGACCTAGCTGTGCCCTCATTCATGCCTTGACCTAGTTGTGTCTAAGTCCATGCCATGACCTAGATGTGTCCAATATCATGCCCTGACCTAGATGTGTCCACTTTTATGTCCTGACCTAGCTGTGCCCACATTCATGCATTGACCTAGCTGTGCCACTATCATTCCCTGACCTAGCTGTGCCCTCATTTATGCCCTGAACTATCTGTGTCCAAGTCCATGCCCTGACCTAGATGTGTCCAATATCATGCCCTGACCTAGCTGTGTCAACTTTGATGCCTTGACCTAGCTGTGCCCACATTCATGCCCTGACCTAGCTGTGCCCTTACCTACATGTGTCCCAGTCCATGCCCTGACCTTGATGTGTTAACATTCATGTCTTGACCTGGCTGTTTCCTTACCATTTCTTGATTGATTAAAAAACCATTGGATTTGTAATGTGACTAAAACAATAGTGTACTGTTCTGTCAGGATTTTCCAGAACCCCTGAATTATCCATACATACGCATGTGATATTTTGTAACAACACTTTCCATGTTACCATGTTTTATTTCTCTCTCTATAATATACAAGTAAATATACAATTACATAAATAAAGTATAAAACAAATTTATACACAAACATGACCAGAAAAAAAATCATGCTTATATACGTATGAATAAGATTGATTGACTGGGGTTTAACGCAATTTTCAACAATTTTTCTGTCATATCACGCTGGCCAGTTGACCTACTCATATGTTTCTAGGCTTTCTCACACCAGTACTTCATACAACATTCTTTCCAAGCATCTGGCTACTTTTCCACATGGACTGATAGCCCAGTGGCGGACTTTTGTCAAACGTCGAAACGAGCTGGCGTTCAAACTCACAACCCCAGGATTGACAGCCCGCGTCGCTACCGACAGAGCTACAAGGGATCTTGAGGGATAGTCGGTTTGTTTCCTAAATCACAACGTGTACATACAACTAGTTACGTGCCTTTTGAAACACCTCAAAAATCATAATTGAGTAAGTTAATATGCAGTTCTTTTCAGGCTAACCATACACTCTTTCCACAACGCTTCTTTAGAACACACAATATTATCATTCATTTTTAGCTCCACTGGCTGAAAGCCAGTCATGCTTATGTTATGGCGAATTGTCCGGCGTGAGTGCGTTAACTTTTTGCTTCAAACGACTTCTCCTCTCTAACTACTTGGCCATTTCGAAAGAAACTTCATAGGAAGCATCCTATCAATGTCCTCTCCTAAATTCCTTCAAATGTTTTGGATCCATGCACAAAACATGGCCGTCAGAGGGCGGGGCTATTTTGCCTTATATGGCTAAAGTGAAAACTTAAAATATCTTCTCCCCCGAAAGCGTTTTGCCGATTTTCAGAAATATTCCTAGGGTGACCCTCTATCAGATTTCTTCAAGCCATGTTGATTAGTTGAAAACTATGGCCGCCAGGAGGCGGGGCTTATATGGCTAAAGTGAAAAAAATAAAATCAGGTGAGCGATCAAGGGCCATCACGGCTCTCTTGTTATACTTATAAACAGTAGCTCAAACCTCGTTTGACATTTTTCGAAATTATTTCATCGGATTGAATACAGTAGAGAAAATGCGATAATGTGAAAATTCGAATATATCGTTTAAAATCCGAACGAATCTATCTTTGGAAAAAAGAGAAGCAGCAGTTTTGATTGCTCAAACCAGAGACATATGTATATGTCTCTGCTTAAACGAGCATTTGAGATATGCTGCTGCACTATTTCCTTGGTATAATTTTATCATTTGAATGCAAGCCTGCATAAATTAATTTTGCATAAATGATCCGCTCCGTGAAAAAACAGTGTGGACTCTGCGTACAGTATCGACCCGGATCAGCCTAAGCATGTCGCGCAGGCTAACCAGGACAGACAATTTTCGCCTCCTGTGAATTTTCTGTTTGAGGAATCATTACTCTATACCTCTATCCCCTGAGACAGTTGTGTTGGCCCGGATTATCTTGCGCATACTGCGCAGGCTGATCAGGGTCGAAACTTAGAAATTCGGCCAAATAACCCTTTATACTCAGGTGAGCTAAAACATCACTCTCATACACTCTTTGCAACAAACCAATCAGAGTGTTTTCTTTATTCCAAACAAGCCCAAAAATCATGTTGAAACAAAAACCAGGCATAGGAAACCTTACTTTCGGGATTTTATGAGTTATAACCCTTTCCCACATATAGACGCTTTCTGACGCCTCTGCAGCAGACGACTTTTGAAAACATTGTGACAAAAGTAGAAATTGTTCAAAACGAGCAATTTCTCCTTTTGCCACAATGTTTTGAACGTTTGTCAGTAAGTAAACCTTCATACATACAGATTTTTCGTGTTTTTGATAAGATGTGTTCAAAGTCGACTGCTGCAGATGTGTTGTATGTGGGAAAGAGCTAATCCGGATCAGCCAGCGCGAAGCCTGGTTATCATTCCCTTTGTATACAACTTTAATTATTCGGGCACTTTCCTCTCAACTTCTTGTTTTGAATGTTGGTCTTAAAGAGACAGAACAACTATTCAATCTGATTCAAACCGATACTTAATTTTACTCCGAGGCATTTACAGCAGTTGACGTTTGAAAACATTGTGGCAAAATGAGAAATTGTTCATAATGAGCAATTTCTCATTCGTCCAAAATATTTACAAATGTGATCAATTATAATTTCTTCATTCGTGGAGATTTTCAATGTTATGACTATATCAACTACATTTTGTCAAAGTATGTTCGAGTTGTCTCTTGCATTAATTGAATCATCTTTACTAGCCAAGACTACTGCATACATTACCATTCCCACAAATGTGTGACCGACTATTCTATTGGGCGAGGAACGTCTGCATTGCGTTGTGTATTTACGCAACCGCTAGGTGGCGTAACGAGATTCTCGAATTTTGAAGAAGCCGTACGTCAGTCAATGGTGACTATGATAAAGTTACGGGCAATTTCACGCTTGGCCTGCGACGATGATATTGAATGCACTATCAGTAAATATCAAGGTCCAGAGAATTGATTTCAACAATTGTTCAGTTATATCACAGCATTCCCTGGGTAGGCTACCAGTACTACTGTTCAAGTTATCCTGACACCAGCCAGCCAGCCAGCCCTAATGCTAACCCCGCTAACATGATCAATGCACTTAAAGCTATGTATTCATATGTTAAGTCAGCAATCAAATTCAACGATGACATATCTGCTAGTATTGATTCATTGACAGGGGCCAAGCAATGCGATTCAAATTCAAGCTTACTTTTCATAATGTTTGTAAATGACATTCTTAATAACATTAATAACAATCTTGACAGAGTGTTTACAATAGAACAATTACGTCTCTTTCTCCTGTTGTTTGCTGGTGACCAGGCTCTATTTGCAACATCAGCATCAAGCTTACAATCGATGCTAAATGACATTGAATATTATTTCAATAAATGAAAATTAATATAATAAAAGCAAAGTGATGATCTTTGAAAAAAGTAGAATCCCGACAACACACGACTTTTCCTTGTATAATGAAACATTTGAAATTGTTTTAATTACTTAGGAATTTATTTTTACAGAAACGGTAATTGGTTAAGGTCTCAAAGAAGAGAAGCTGAAAATGCTTCTAAATCATTGCATGGTTGAATTTCTGTTTTCAACAAATTTGAGTTCAGTATAAATAAAACAAATGTGAGTTATTTGACTCATATATTAGTCTCATCTGTCATTCACTATGCCTCTGAAATATGGTCATACCATTCCAGCACGGCATGTTCTAAAACCTGGCCTGGCCTGGCCTGGCCTGGCCCGGCCTGGCCTGGCCCGGCCTGGCCTGGCCTGGCTGGCCTACTGACTCAGCATTTTGTGTCGGACGAGGCCGGGCCAGGCCAGGCCAGGCCAGATTTTATACATATTGAGAGTACAAGCTCTAAATATACTGGAACACAATGATAGACTTTTATTTAGAAATTAAACTGCATGTTTAATATCATGATTTTTTTCTGAGTTTTATTTAGAAAACAAAAATTGAAGATAAATTTATATTTAAGTGCACAGATCTCGGTTTAAAGAAATATGTATACCAAGATCACATTACGCTGAGACGAAATCTGATCTTGATTTGTACTGCTCGCAGAGTCCTTAAGGTCGGTGTCGCTCTAGGTGGTGAAAAAGGTATTGATTGAGAATTAATAAATGTATAACGAAATATGTAGACCAAGATCAAATTACGCGGAGACGAAAGCTGATCTGTACGTACGCCTTAACGCAAGTCTTAACCCTTTCCCACTTACAACAAATCTGCAGCAATCGACTTTAAAATGTCTTCGCAAAACAATAAAACATCTCTATTAAAATAGGTATACTTACTTTATTTATACAAAAATCATGTTTTCAATTGAACTTATAATGCATGTAGTTTTGAACTACTCCATGTTCAACTAAATGAACCGTAAGATGGAATTTCTACATCTAAAATAACGACAAAACATAAAAATCATCACAAATAAAACATATATATGTATGTATTACTTGAGTCTGAACACATTGATTTTAAGAATCGATCTGTGTACAAATGTATTCGATTATTATTCAATAAAACTACTTTTTTTTTTTACTAAATTTAAATTCAGAAAAAAATTCATTATATTAAACATGCAGTTTAATTTCAAAATAAAGGTCTATCATTGTGTTCCAGTATATTCAGAGCTTGTACTCTCAATATGTATAAAATCTGGCCTGGCCCGGCCTGGCCCGTCACAAAATGCTGAGTCAGTAGGCCAGGCCAGGCCAGGCCAGGTTTTAGAACATGCCTTCCGGCACAGATGTAGATACACAATACATTTTGTAGACATATTTTATGTACGTTATGTGTTAGAAAATCAACCAATTTATCTCAAGTTTATACGGAGAACTTATTTATTTATATATTTTAATTCCTCCTAGTGGAAATTGATAAATATCAAATAAACACAAGTTTAAGTCAAATTAACAAATAGTATGGATATAAAGCGTCGTTATGCAGTTCATGTACACATTATAATATGGATACATACACTTGTATATAGAGAGATTTGTACTGCTTTTCTTCATGGATATGTGCTTTATGACTTTGTGTCATCTTTAAAGTTCGATTATTCGAGCACAGAAATCCGTTAAGTACATTTTGGAACCATGTGTGATTTCCGATCACAGAGATTACACTAGGTTTCTAAGGCAGTTATAGACATACACCAATGAGTGTTTGAGCATCAGTCTTTCTGTTTCATGTGAAATATCGATTTCCAGCTTTGAACCTGAAACTAAGGAGTCCGAGCTAAGTTCTTCCGTAATACCAGCATTAACCTCTTGTCGTATGCTTAGTATAAACGACGTTTTCTGCGACGTCAAACATGGACATTCACAAAGAACGTGTTTTATACTATCGGCGGTAAACGCAGATCGCATTTTATAATACAGATTGTCTAAAATGAACTCCATATCTCTAACTCCTCTCTCCCACAACAGATCACTCATAGCTGTTGCTCCATCATCCCCAACCAACTACATCATAACAACATTTTATGTAAACCTATATAAATGAAAGTATGATTATTGAATAGAGTTGAAAATATTTTGGCAAATGGAGAAATTGCGTCAGAATGCTTTTTTTTAAATCAAAGCACTCAAAGTGCTGCCAGCAAGGGGCTAACTACAGATCACGGAATACATTAGAACAAGGATTTACCGATCTAATTTGTTTATCACATGCACTTCACAAAAATACCTTGTTATGTCCGTTAAAGGGACTGAACACCATAATGGTCCAAAATCGTTATATTTTATACTTATTCTAATTAATCCACAATACGTCGATATATGTGTAACGGAATGTTGTAGAAGGTCGTACAAGTCTTGTTTTTCATTATTTCATAGGAAATAAGCAGTTAAAAAAACGTCCGCTCCGTGTTTTCCCGTTTAAAAACACCGTGGAATTTCCTCTTGCTCATTTGAATTTGTGGATTCAATTCGGCATTCTCTAACACTATCGACTCATTACATTCATGTATGCGTGAGTGTAAGGAACGACAACTCTGCAAAGGAGATTGTCAATTCGGTTTTAGTGATCACGTGATAAATATACAGCGATATTTTTAGATTTACTGGGTTACTAACACAGTAGATTTTACAATGCAAAATAACGAAAAATCTCCGCAATATTAATAGTGTGCATATAGTGTAGTACATCAGTCAGCAAATCTCAATGCCTTACATGCAAAAACATCAAGGTAATAGCAATTTTTAACAATTTTCTTTTTTTTTTCGTTTTTTTCTCATATGGGATTCAGTCCCTTTAAAATGAATAATATTTGAGTTGAATGCATAATATTGTCTATCGCAAACACTTTTAATTGACTGGCGGTATTTCACAGAGGTCGTTGCTAATTTACATACTCATTGATGCATTAATCACACTGCATCAAAAGAATGCTGAATATAAACAATGACAACTATATTTAAATTCCAATTAAAATATCAAAGCAAAAAATAAAAAAAAATATCTATATTTTCTGGTTACTAAAAACCAAACAATGGTGGCATATTTGTTTTACCTTGTTTGAAATAATTTATACTTTTAAAATTAACATGCTTCATTTTATACACAAAATAATATTTACACTGTACTATGATAGAACAATAATGAATGGTCCGAGCCTGGAGATTTTGTTACAGTAAACTACGTTAATACAAACTAATCCAATTGTAGGGGTCAGTCTAGGATGGCTTTATACAGTCACAGTCACAGCTGCCTCAAAACAACTGAATATGTCATTTTTCCATAACAAAGGTGAACAAATACATGCACTGTTTTTTTATTCTTTCAAATTCTCAATAAGTGTGAATATTCAATGAACAGGTTGTAGAAGTTGTGGATCTAAATTATATATAAAAAAACAACAACTAAAACCCTAACATATTATACTTTAACCCTTTCCCACATACATATGATTTACTTTGCATCTGCAGGAGACCAGTTTTGAAAACATTGTGGCGAAAGGAATTTTATAGAAAACTTCTACATTTTAGCCTAGATGTTTTTAAAGTCGTCTTCTGCACATTTGCTGTATGTAGGAAAGGGGGTCAGTTATTTGAAGAAAAAAATGCAAGACATTTGATAGTAAAATCACATTAAACAGGAAGCATGATTTGTGGCAGTGGGTAAACATTTAGAAAAGGGGGAAATGGCTCTTCTCTTGAAGTCGACGCTTTCCCACATGCGTTCAAAATATAGAAAATTTCTTTGAATGATAGTATGATTATTGAATAGAGTTGATATAACTGTGTCAAATGGAGAAATTGCTCTTTATGTGCAATTTCTCCTTTTGTCAAAAAAAAATCAATAGATGTCTCCCGCAGAAGCATCAGAAAGCATCTATATATGGGAATGGATTAAGACGTCTGACTTGATATATAGATGTACTGCAGTGGCTCAAATTATACTTGTAGTAATGAAACTGGTTATCTATTCAAATGGCACAAAGAAAAAAGTTCAATTAATATCCAGTACCTGTTATGAAGTTCTAGGTAAATGTGCTTCAATATCAAACTACTTCATGTTTGTGGTACACAATGATTTGATGTTTACAAGTGTACAGTAGTCTACCCACAACATAAATCTTGAAGGAGAAATGTAGTGTTCGAAATTCATTGCATTTAGAATCACTGGAACTAAAGTATGTCTAGTCAAGTATCCACAATAACTTTAAATAAATAAATCATTTACTCCATACAACAAATCTACTGCAGACGACTTCGAAACCATTTTTGGAAAAAATATGGAAAAACTCAATAAATGAAAATATAAATATTGAATGAAGTTGAAAACATTGTTGCAAAAGGGGAAATTACTCATTATGAACAATATCTACTTTGGGGACAATGATTTCAAGAGTCGTCTGCTGTAGAGGCATCAAAATGCGTCTGTATGAGGGAAATGGTTAACTTATCTTCCACCATGTTTTTAAAACCCGTCTTCTGCAGAGGTATCAAAATGCGTCTGCACTTAGTAAACGGTTTCTGTTGCCGTTGATTTTGTTTGCAATTTAAAGACTTTTTACATTGTTATCATATACTTGTTTAATTTGGGGTTACAGGATTTTTACTCTTAATGTTGCGAATCGTTATTTATTTTCATAAATAAACTTGTTTTGAGTTGAAGCGCAATATATCGGGAAGAAGATGTGTTAGAAAAATAACAGAGATACATTTTGGGTATTCTTAGTTGAGAACTTAAATTAGGCGTTGAATTTTCGAGGTTCAAAAACGTTCTAGATTTATTTTCATTTGGGGGTTGTTGGGCTTTCAGATAATATTTACTTTTGAAGGTGATGTTTAAAAAAGAAGCAAATTGTCAGTGTTCATGATTGAATCTGGTGCTGCCATGGTATTGTGAGCGCAAATTCAGACAATTGAAATATTTTAATAGAAAATACTGACACAGTAGATTATTAAAGGAAATGCAGACAGTTTAAATCGTTATATGATGCAAACGTTTTGTTCTCTTCTAAATTTAAACCACAGATGACTTTTGGAATCATTGTTGGAAAAGGAAAGATAGTTAAAAATTGGTTAGAAAGGCGGACACTTTAGAACGTGAAGAAGACTGCGGACGTTTAACTGTTTATATAATGCACACGATTTTTTTTAAAATTTATGTCACAGATGGATTTTGGAATCATTGTTAGACTTTTCAAAATTGGTGAGAAAAGCGGACAATGTGAAGGGAATATGTGGACGGCATACGCCTGTGAAACTATTATCTTCTTGTATCAAGGGACGTCAACATGTATTGTCCACCGATGGCTGAGACAAATTAGATATATGAGTTTCCTACCCGTATCTACCCGTTAAATTACCAAGCGTATTTTCAATCGGAGCACCTCGGCCATTCTCTACGAAAGCAGAGTTGCGGAGATAACCGATGTGATCCTCTTAAGCGTATTTCAATGCCGTCGTTTATATCATCGACAAACCCGTTGGAAGAAAGAAAAATTGAGTCGGTGTGATAAATTGCAAGCAGTTTAATGAACAAGCATACTGCGACGATGGTTCTCTCTTGTCTTTACGGAAGTTGTAATGGCTATGTGAAGTGCTCTCTGGTTGGTCGTGTCCGGATTTTTAGCCAATCAGCGATCAGGTAATAGGAAACCATTTCTTTTTGTGTCGATACATTTAGTTTTGACGTGTCTGTGTTTTCCACGGAAATGGTACCCCTAACGGTAACTCAACTCAAATATTAAGAAAACGAAGAGACGGATCAAAAATCGGGACGATCATTCGATGTAGCAACTGATTGGCTACACAACGCACACCAAGTCGTTTATAAATTCGAAAAATTGTGGAAGGAGATAGTTTTCGCCCGTTTCCATAGCAACGGTGGTTTTTATGGCGACCATACTACAAAAGGAACAACTAGACCCTTCATCCCTACCAAGTTTGGTCGAAATCCGTTGAATAGTTTTGGCGCTACACTTGCCACAATCAAACAAACAAACATTTTACAAACAAACGGACAGAAACGAAGACCGACTTTAAGGGTCTCTAGAAAAGAGAACCAATAATATGTTATCATAATAAAGGTGATAATATCAATACTATTTACACACGTAAAGTTATTTAATACACAACCAACATTGCAGAAGGACTGTTTATCAAAAATATGTGGTCTTGTAAATTACACATCTGAATCACATAAATGACCTATTTGCAACATAGATTTAATTTAATCAGTCAGTTCTATCCCAAACTGCTTTTGAGGAGGTTTATTAGGTTTTGCCTATTTCTAAGTTTCGTGAACACTGGAAATATTAGATAATAAACTGTATCGTAGGCACGGGGATGAGTTTGAATATCAAACGTGGAATGAACAGAGATAATTAAAAGACAGAATCCTTATATAATTCAATGTAAATCGCAGGTCGCTCTGTTACGGCGGCAGATAATTTCACTCCCGCTGCGGAGGGCATGATAAAGACGTCTATGAAGAAAATAGTTTGGTATGTAAGACAATTTTTATAATATAAAACAAATGAGCCGAACCACGATAAAAACAACATTATGGACGCTGCGTTATGTATCAACCCATAATAGCCTGCGCAGCTTTTTCTGGGCCGACATATTCTGTCTCAGGGAATAGAGGTATTGATTAATGATTCATGAAACAGAAAATCCAAATGAGGCAAAAAGTTTCTGTCCGGGTATGTGTTCGTGGCATGCTTAGGCTGATCCGGGTCGATATTTTACGCCGAGTCCACAATTTTGGTTTTCTCGTGGAACGGCTCAATTGTTTTTATAGCGCCCCTAATACTTGTGTATGCACTTTCCTCTCTATTCTACCTGGACCGTATATTACACATTATTATACCTCAATTTTGTCTACAATGGTAAAATCCCATTACCCGAAAAAGTGATATTTAGACTATCAGAAACATTTTCAACCTTTTTGACACGTGACCAAGCGAAAATTGACTGTCAGGTCATGTGACCGCAGTGATATTTTGAATGTCATATAAGGGCGAATAACTGCTTCAATATTTTAGCTAAATCATGACGTGATTGCCTCCCTTATACACATAGCATTGTTAACAGTGGAATTTTGTTCTTCCTGATATATGTGATATTTTGTTTACCTGTTAAACTTATTTAATTAAATGAATTAAACACATTTTAAAACTTTTTTATGTACTTAATTGTGTTCGGTATAATAAAATAAATATCATATGGCAGCATGTGTAACATTGATATTGTCAACCCTCGAAATAGAATGTCACCCTCGGCTTACGCCTCGGATGACATTCTGCTCTCGGGTTGACAATATTAATGTCACACATGCTGCCATATTTTATTTATATATTATTATACCTCACTTTTGTCTACAATGGTAAAATCCCATTACCCGAAAAAGTGATATTTAGACTATCAGAAACATTTTCAACCTTTTTGACACGTGACCAAGCGAAAATTGACTGTCAGGTCATGTGACCGCAGTGATATTTTGAATGTCATATAAGGGCGAATAACTGCTTCAATATTTTAGCTAAATCATGACGTGATTGCCTCCCTTATACACATAGCATTGGTAACAGTGGAATTTTGTTCTTCCTGATATATGTGATATTTTGTTTACCTGTTAAACTTATTTAATTAAATGAATTAAACACATTTTAAAACTTTTGGCAGCATGTGTGACATTAATATTGTCAACCCTCGAAATAGAATGTCACCCTCGGCTTACGCCTCGGATGACATTCTGCTCTCGGGTTGACAATATTAATGTCACACATGCTGCCATATTTTATTTATATAATGTCCGCTGTTCCTCCTTGTTTATATTATCCGCATCTTAGACCTTGCCCATATTTAGAAGAGTTATTTCCCTTATAAAAAACTCACCATTTGTATTTAATCGTTTTACTTATTTCAAAAATATTTGTGTTGTGATATATAAACCTATTTCTCAATGTTCATATGCAATTTTGTGGTAACATAATCGGGGTAAGAACTACATTACAGCAGTATAACTTGTGACTTTAGAGTTGTAACGCGGCATTTTTTACAATAAGAAACGTGTTGTAATACAGTATAATACATGTGCTCCTTTTGGAATGGGATCGGAAACGTAGATAAGTCGGATAAACAGGTACCTTGAACATCTAAATATCACATGGAAGAAACGAAATTGTCTTTAATACTTTATTTTGTAGCAAATAAAACTTTATATATTGTTTTTAACGCTGCCTTCAACAAGTTTTCAGTTACAGAATATTAAGGCGTTTCCTGGGTAAGTTACAAGTACTACTGGTTCATTTATTCTGACACCAGCCAGTCAGTCATAATACTATACCTGCAACCCTGAGCGCCAAGGAGGGCAGCAATTTCTACCCTTTTTTTTTTTAATTATTTGGTATGACTAAGCCAGGGATTGAAACCAGCTACCTCCAGCATCCGAGAAGGGGTTTCTGAAAGTTATGGCCCCAAACACATATGGCCCATATTTGAAAGATATGGCCCATATATGAAATATATAGTGGTAATTATAATATCCTGGAGGTGGTATTAACACCTATCAGGTGACTGTCAATAACCTTTTATAATATTAGATTGTATTATGAAATTGCCGTTTTATAAGATGTGATAATTAAAACAACTGAATTGAATGAATAAATATTAGGTTTTTTTATTTATATCATTTATTTTACTTACCTTATTATTTTTTATGTATTTAGTGAAAATTAAAAAAAAAAATGTCTGTAAATATTTAATTGCATTTAATGATTTATTATGGAGCAAAGTTTTAATAAAAATGATAAACCAAAAACTGCAACAATCCTTTAATTAAAGTAGTTTGATCATAACTACTGTAACAATCTGTTAATTAAACCAATTAAAGTAGTTTGATAAAAAAGAAAACCTGTTACAATCTATTTGTTTGATCAGTGTGATTCATTTTAATAATTTGTCCCAAACACAAACTGATGGTTTATATTTATCATCAATAAAATACATAATTTAAACAGAATGTCCGTGTATGTATATGTCACTGACTAAAGCAATGGATACATGCAGAAACTGATATGACTATGTAATTTGAATAAAGACTGGTTTAAAACACTCAGGAATTGTGATTTTAGCATTTTGAATTATTAAATAGACAGATAATAACATATTCAAAGTGCTCAAATATTAACAAAAAGAGTTATGTTTTCAAATATGTCTTTTCATTTTTTGAAAAAGAAGATTGTTTAAATTTTCTGAATATATATATTCTTGCTAATGTCATATGTTCAATAATTTTGAGTTCATCTGAGCATAAAGAGCTCAATGTGAGTTATTGTAATCGGCTAATCGCCCTTTCCCCTGGGTCCATCGTGCAACATCCCTGCATTAACATATTATTCACTGTAACCGTTACCGGTTGATCAAATGGGATGAAACTTCTTCACATTTTCTTCATTTTTAGCTTGACTTTTCGAAGAAAATGCTAGCTATACTTCTCGCCTCGGCGTTGGCGTTGGTGCCACACATTGGTTAAGTTGTTTGTACCAATACACTTTTGTTTCAAAACCATTACAGATATTGCTTTGAAAGTTACAACACTTATTCACCATCATTACCTCCATCAACAGACAAGAGTACATAACTCTGTCAAGGTTTTTATAAGAATATGCCCTTTTTCGTACCACTCCACTTTTTTTTCAAAACCAATAGAGATATAGCTTATAGACTTAAAATTCTTATTTACCATCATTACCTCCATCAACAGACAAGAGTACATAACTCTTGTCAAGGTTTTGTTTAGCTCACCTGAGCTTTGCTGAATGTGAGTTATTGATCGCCTTTAGTCCGTCGTCCGTCGTGCGTCGTGCGGTGTGCGGTGTGCGTCGTGCGTCGTCCGTCGTCCGTCAACTTCTTCTCCTCAGTAACGAGTGGGTCAATTGGGATGAAACTTCACAGAAAGCATCCTCTCAATGACCTCACCAGATTTCCTTCAATTTTTTGGGATCCATGCAGAATTCTGGTTTCCATGGCAACGAAATAAAAAAAAAATCAAAATTCTTCTTCTCCCACCAGTGGGCAGGGCTATTTTGCCTTATATAGCTATAGTGAAAACTTAAACAATCTTCTTCTCCCAAACTGGTTGGCAGATTTTAAAATAATTTTGTAGAAATGTTCATAGGGTGACCCCCTATCAGATTCCTTCAAGCCATGTTGATTGGTCGAAAAACATGGCCGCCAGTGGGCGGGGCTATTTTGCCTTATATGGCTATAGTAAAAACTTAAAAATCTTCTCCTCCGAAAGTGTCAGGTAGATTTTCAAATAATTTTGTAAAAATGTTCCTTGGATGACCCTCTATCAGATTCCTTCGTGCGATGTTGATTGGTCGAAAAACATGGCCGCCAGGGCGGCGTGGCTATTTTGCCTTATAGTGAAAACTTAAAAAATCTTCTCCTCCGAAAGTGTCAGGCCGATTTTCAAATAATTTTGTAGAAATGTTCCTTAAGTGACCCACTATCAGATTCCTTTAAACCATGTTGATTGGTAGAAAAACATGGCCACCAGTGGGCAGGGCTATTTTGCCTTATATAGCTATAGTGAAAACTTAAAAAATCTTCTTCTCCCAAACTGGTTGGCAGATTTTAAAATAATTTTGTAGAAATGTTCCTAGGGTGACCCCCTATCAGATTCCTTCAAGCCATGTTGATTGGTCGAAAAACATGGCCGCCAGGGGGCGGGGCTATTTTGCCTTATATGGCTATAGTGAAAACTTAAAAAATCTTCTTCTCCGAAAGTGTGAGGCTGATTTTCAAATAATTTTGTAGAAATGTTCCTTGGCTGACCCTCTATCAGATTCCTTCAAGCCATGTTGATTGGTCAAAAAACATGGCCGCCAGGGAGGCGGGGCTATTTTGCCTCATATGGCTAAAGTGAAAACTTAAAAAATCTTCTTCTCCGAAAGTGTCAGGCTGATTTTCAAATAATTTTGTAGAAATATTCCTTAAGTGACTCACTTTCAGATTCCTTCAAGCCATGTTGATTGGTCGAAAAACATGGCCGCCAGTGGGCAGGGCTATTTTTCATTATATCTCTATAGTGAAAACTTAAAAAATCTTCTTCTCCAAAAGTGTCAGGCCGATTTTCAAATAATTTTGTATCAGATTCCTTCAAGCCAAGTTGATTGGTCGGAAACTATGGTCGCCAGGGGGCGGGGCTTATATAGCTAAAGTGAAAAAAATCAGGTGAGCGATCCAGGGCCATCATGGCCCTCTTGTTTAAAGAATTATGACCTTTTTTCGATTTAAAATTTTTGTTAAGTTATTCATACCAAATCAAAAGAAAATCAAAACAATTAGAGATATAGCTCAAACACTTACAATATCTTTTTACCATCATGACCTCCACCAACAGCCAAGAGTGCATAATTCAGCGAAGAATTATGACCCTTAAACGACTTATAAAATATTTTGCTTATAAATAATATGATACCACCCAAAAAAGTTCTGTTTTATTGGCAAGCACGAAAAAGTCGAGCACGCTGTCCTCCGACAGCTCTTGTTTTTTATCCGTGCATAACTTGGAATTCTGGTTTCAATGGCATCTAAAAGAGAAGAGAAAAAAATTGTAGTCTCCCAAACCAGTTTTCTGATTTGCAAATGATCTTGTAAAATTTTTCATTCAGTGACCCTCCATCATATTCACTCAAGTCATGTTGATTGATCAAAAAGCATGGCCGGGCTATGCCTTCTATAGCTGCATGTAACTGTATATTGAAATCTTTAAAAATATTTTTTCTCCACTGCTCAGAAGTAATCTGGCCAATTTCCAAAAGTTTTGAAGAAATGTTCCCTGACTGAATATCTATCAGATTCCGTCAAGCCATGTTGATTGGTAAAAAGACATGGCTGCAAGGGTTCAGGACTAGTTTGCCGTATATGGCTATAGTGAATTATTCACCTTTAAAAGCATCTACAGATTTCCAAATAAATTTATAGAAATGTCCCCTTGGTGAATATCTATCAGCCATAAGCCATGTTTATTCGTAAGAAAACATGGCTGAAAGGGGTCGGGGCTATTTTGCCTTTTATTGCTATAGTGAGCACTTTGAAAATATTCTCCTGAAAGTATTTTTCAGATTTCCAAATAATTTTGTAGAACAGTTCCTTGGGTGACCCACTATCAGACTCCTTTTTTTAGCCATGTTGATTGGTCATAAAACATGGCCGTCATGGAGCAAACTGTTTTGAAATTTATGGCTTTATTGAAAGCTTAAACAATCTTGTTCTCCGAAGAACTGGCTGTTTTCCAAATATTTTTGAATAAATGTTCCTTGCGTGACCCTCTTTTAGATTCCTTCAGGCTTTGTTGTTTTTGCCTTTAATGGCTATAGTGAGACCTTTAAAAATTCTTCCTCTACGAGATAACTTCAAGCCATGTTGATTGGTAAGAAAAACATGGCCTCCAGAGGGCAAGGTTGGTTATGCCTCATATGACTAATGAAAACTTCAAAGATATTCTCTTCAGAAAGTATCAGACTGATTTTCAAATTATTTTATAGATATTCTGTGGCTGACCCTCTACCTGATTCGTTCAAATCCTGTTGATTGGTAAAAAAGATATGGCCACCAGGAGCTGGGGCTGTTTACCCCTTTATGCCCAGAGTATAAGATTTAGAAAGTGATTTCCTAAGAAAACAAATGTATGATTTCAAAATACTAACTGGTAGAGCTATACTGGCCCTCATTGGCTTATTGTATTTGCTGACCCGACCGCAAAATATGTTATAGTGGTTGGCATGACAAATCACATTGCATTAATTAGGTGAGCGATCCAGGGCCATCATGGCCGTCTTGTTTGAGATTTACTTGCTACACATGTTGGGATCGATGATATTCAAGGATACAATTCAGTTACTTATCCCTGTTATCTACGTCACTGATGTAATGTAATATTTTAAATGCAATTCAGGTATGGAATAATAACTGATACACAAGAACTACATAAATTTGATTTTTATGTATATAGATGTAAACTGAAAGTGAATTTCGGGAGAAAATTTACGATACTTGTTAATACTACGCATACATAGACACCAAGAGGACGTTGTGTTGGGGGAATATAGGAGCGTCAATAAGGACCAAGGTTGTTTAAATCAACACAACAAAAGAATAATAAGTGATGTAAAGATAAAAGAAATTTATAAATCTATGAACACATGTATCATGTGATGTATGTGAATTTGCATTCAGTCAAAGATCTTCTTTAATCAGACATCAGAGAATACATATTGGAGAGAAACCTCATACACGTGGTGTTTGCAATTATGCACTTAATCCGACATCAGAAAATATATACTGTGGAGAAACCTTATAAATGTGATATTTGTGAATTTGCATTCAGTCAAAATTCTCATTTAATCCAACACCAGAGAATACATACTGGAGAGACCTTAAAAATGTGTTTTTTGCGATTATGCATGTAGTCAGAAATGGGCTCTATTCCAACAGAAAATTCAAACTGGAGTGAAACCTTATAAATGTAGTGTTTGCGATTATGGATGTTGTCAGACACAGGATCTCTATTCCGACTTCAAAAAAAGCATACTGGAGTGAAACCTTTTAAATGTAGTGTTTGTGATTATTCATTCAGTCCGGAAAAACACTTAATCCAACAACAGAGAACGCATACTGGGGAGAAACCATATAAATGTGATGTGTCTGATCATGCATGCAGTCGGAAACACGATCTAATCCAACATCAGAAAATGCATACTGGGAAGAAACTTTATAAATGTACTGTTTGCAATTATGCGTGTCTTTAAAAATATGACCTAATCAGACATCGGAGAACGCATACTGGGGAGAAACCATATATATATGTGATGTGTGTGATCACGCATGCAGTCGGAAACACGATCTAATCCAACATCAGAGAATGCATACTGGGGAGAAACCTCATAATTGTAGTGTTTGTGATTATTCATTCAGTCAAAAACATCATTTAATCCGACATCAGAGAATTCATACGGGGAAGAAACCTTATAAATGTAGTGTTTGCAATTACGCATGTCGCCAGAGATGGGTTCTATTCCGGCATCAGAGAAAGCATACTGGAGAGAAACCTTATAAATGTAGTGTTTGCAATTATGTATGTCGTCAGAGAGAGAAATTATTCCGGCATCAGAGAACGCATACTGGGGAGAAACCTTATAAATGTAGTGTTTGTGATTATACATTCAGTCAAAAACAAAGCTTAATCCAACACCAGAGAATACATACTGGAGTGAAACCTTATAAATGTGATGTGTGTGATCATGCATGCATTCGGAAACACGATCTAATCAGACATCAGAGAACGCATACTGGGGAGAAACCTTATAAATGTAGTGTTTGTGATTATTCATTCAGTCAAAAAAAAAGCTTAATCCAACACCAGAGAATACATACTGGAGTGAAACCTTATAAATGTGATGTGTGTGATCATGCATGCAGTCGGAAACACGATCTAATCAGACATCAGAGAACGCATACTGGGGAGAAACCTTATAAATGTAGTGTTTGTGATTATTCATTCAGTCAAAAATATCATTTAATCCCACACCAGAGAATACATACTGGAGTGAAACCTTATAAATGTGATGTGTGTGATCATGCATGCAGTCAGAAACACGATCTAATCAGACATCAGAGAACGCATACTGGGGAGAAACCTCATAATTGTAGTGTTTGTGATTATTCATTCAGTCGAAAACATCACTTAATCCGACATCAGAGAATCCATACGGGGGAGAAACCTTATAAATGTAGTGTTTGCAATTATGCATGTCGTCAGAGACAGGAATTATTCCGGCATCAGAGAACGCATACTGGGGAGAAACCTTATAAACGTAGTGTTTGTGATGGCAGAAAGAAATGTTTAAACAATCACCAGAGACAGCAAATGAATGAAAATCCTTATCAATGTGATTTATGTCGATACGAGTGTATTTTTAAGGATGATCTAATTATACATATAAAGGGACACCTCATTTAGACACTTTCAGGGATGGCAACGAATACCAAAATTAGTATTCGAATATTCGATCACAAAGTATTCGAATATTCGAATATTCGACCCATTTGTGCATGCTTCGCCAAAAAAGTGTTATAAATACGTTATTTGCCGTAAAGTGATCTTACTATTGTCTTATTTTGTTCAAGTTTTAGGAATTGCATTTTACATGTTCGTTCAACCCGTGAATTTGAAAGAAAGCAATGTTAGTTAAACATTCGTCAGTAAAGTGCTCAGATTTTAATTAATTGATCACTTGCTTAAATTATTTTTGTATGAAGCATGTAGTTCTGATTACCATGTACATGAAATACTGTTGAAAATGACATGAAATTTTCCCAAACATCAAATCTTTTCAAAACATGATAAATCGGACATGGACCATCTTGAAGGGTAGGTGTCGTTATTTGAGTAGAAATGTGGCACTGCCCATTAGGAGCAATCAAACCTTTCTCTTGCTGTATTTAACTGAAATACTGTTGTAAATGGGCACGAAATATTCCCAGTACCGGATTGCTAAAAAAAAAATATATATGTAATCGGATAATTGCACAGCCAAACCGACGGATTTGTGTGATTGTTACATGATTGTTATATGATTGAATAAAAACGTAACTACATGCTACCTAAGTTGAAGTTACGGAGTTTTGGAACGAAACCATCATTATTGTATCGATCAGTTTGATAGCTCAAAGCAAGGATTATCAGTTTGACATGTTATCTACAGTATTGACACCTTATACAATACGCGTAACATTAACCATCGGTAACCCTTTACTTGCATTTTTTAACAGCAAAAAAGCATGGGTAAATATTTCAAGTATCCTCAATTTGAATTAAATATATAAATATTTTATAAATATTTCTGATTTTTATCGAATATTCGAATCATGATATAGTATTCGAATATTCGAATATTCGTTGCCATCCCTATAGTATAAACAATGTCATTTTTCTTCAGGGTAATCTATTGTGATCATTCATCGTCCAAGTCGGCGAACTGAATTGTGTAACACGTTCCCTTATGTAGAAGCTTTTGCAGCAGACGACTTTTGAAAATATTGCATGTAGTCAGAAATGCTGCAGATCTGATTAATGTGAGAAACATCTCCCCCTGCACCATTAGGCCAATTTAAACAGGAATGTTCCTTGTATAATCTTCTATTCGTATAATGTAATTCTATCCTTTTATGTAGAGCTTTGGTAACCAATGCATCATCAATTAAAGAAGGGGGTGGAGGCAAACACTTGCACATTCTGATTTCATTAAAACTATTGGTACAATGTCATCTATCAAAGTTTCCAGTCATTATTTGCTCGCGCTATTTTTCTGTGTAAATATTTTTGAGATTAATCGGAGCACATTTGAGCAGATGACTTTAGAAAACATAGCGGCAAAAGGAGAAATTGCACACAATGTCTTCTGATAGCTCTATTAAATAATTGTTCCAACATTTATATATATTCTATATGTTTTTCTAGGTGAACACCGTATTTTCAAAGTCCTGCTGTATATTTGTTTGATAAACTTATCTACAATACAATGGGGGCACTTTTAACTATTTGCACCCAAACGAATGATTTCAACAACCACTGGTGACCTATGCAAACAGTTTGGATCCGGGTTAGGCCCCACTTAACGTGGGGGCTGATCTGAGATGCAAACTGTTTGATACTCGGATTCTATTTCAGCAAAAAGTTGGGGGAATAATAAAAAGCGGAGTGTTTATTTATTATCACTTTTAATAATCGAGTTTACTAACATGATATGCCGCACTTAGTTAACGAGTTTATTAAAAGCGATAATAAATAAACACGAAAGAGATATTCTATTTATCATATAAAGTGATTTATGATGCGTATTTCAAAAAAATGTACATGAAATTTGCTGGATTTGGATCCAAAGAGATTAATGTATACAACGTCAAACTGCTAACGTGACGTCATTTTCGTAGTTTGGTTTCCGTGTTGTAACAAAGACTTGAGTGTAAGAATGGAAACTAAACTAGTAGCGTCATATGATATTTAACTATTTACCTCATATAAACGCTTTCTGATGCCTCTGCAGCAGTTGATTTTTGAAATTATTGTGAACTCTATTCAATTATCATACTATCATTTATAGAGATTTTCTATATTTTGGTCTTGATAATTTCTAAATCGTCTGATGCAGAAATGTTGTATGTTCGAAAGGGTTAAGTAATGGGATTTTGACACTCCCAGAGAGGGCTTTATGTGATAAAATAGTTTACAAAAATTTGCAGATGACTATTTTAGAACAAAATAATAAAATGTACATGTAGTGGTAGATTTCGGCAGCCTTTTTTGATCAATCACCTGAGCCAAAGGCTCGAGGTGATCTATCCTGGTCACTCTATGTCAGGTGTCTGTCTTCCCTCATCGTCATTAACTTTAAGCTTTAAAAAAAAATCTCCTACGCCACAGGACCAATTTCAACCAAATTTCACAGGAATTATCCTTTGGTGGGATCTTTAAAAATTGTTCAAAGATTTAAATTCTATGAGGGCATCAGAAAGGGTGAAAAATGCCTTAACTTTAAAATTCATCTCTCTGATTATCCGATTCGATTATAATTAGGTAGCAATGGTCCTTAGTGCCTCTACAAATACTGTTTAAGCCAAATTGATTTGTTGAAAAACATGACTGACGGATGTCATCAGAAAAGTTGTAAAATGACAATATTTTAATTTCCATTAATATATCTATAGGTACTACCTATTTACGAAAAAAACGCAAGATAATTATAAACAAAAATTAAAGAGCATACTTTGGCCATAAAAAAGGATTTATAAGTAATTGACTAGACAATAATAATGTTAATGTCATGTTTCGTGCATTATCAAAAAATATTTGGAATTCGTATTGCTGTCGTCTATTATTACGAACAGAAAATGATAAAGTAAAGACTTTCAGAACATCAAGGAATACATTTATAATGAACGAGGTTAAAACATGATGGCCAAGATGATCCTAAATCGATCACCTGCATTATGGTAAAGAAGCAAAAAGATCAGCTCTTTGCTGATGCCACCTGGCAACTGCCTTTTTCAACCAGTCAATATGACTGGAACAAATGATGTAAGGGGTCACATTTCTGCTTAACCCTTTCCCTATTAGAGACGGTTTCTGAGGCCTTTGCAACAGACGATTTAGGGAAAGATTGTCGCTAAAAGAACAATTGCTCCTTATGAGAAAGTTATCCTTTTGCAACAATGTTTGATAAATAGCTCATGTATAGGAATTTGGGGTATTTCATGTTGATACCACTTTTTTGCGGGAAACGACGTCGCTCCATTGACGTTACGCCAAGATGAAGTGTTACGGAAATGACGTCACGTCCTTCTTTGGCTACGATACAGTCAACATTTAGGTTCAGGCGTAGAAGTCTAATGCTGTCGTTTTTTTGACGAACGGGAAAACATATTTCTTACAGAGTTCCATTTATTTTTAATGTTAATTCCCCCAAAACACAGCACTTTAATAAATATCGATTTAAAAAAAAAAATATTAAAAAGACGACAATAATTTAAAAAATCCGTGTTTTTCGTGTCATTTTATACATACCCAAAATATCGATTTAAAAAAAAAATATTAAAAAGACGACAATAATTTTTTTTCAATCCGTGTTTCTCGGCTCATTTTATACATACCCAAAATGGCGGCCCCCATGGATTTGGCCAGTTTCATTTCAGAAAGCTTCATGGGTTATTGAAAAAAAAAAAAAAAAAAAAAAAAAAAAAATCTCACACCCGTTAACTATAAGCGAAAAAACCCATTCATGGGTTTTTTTTCGTATTATTAAATGACTTTTCTGATTTCAAAAAAAACTTATTTTGAATGTTCATGTGGTGGTCCTCTTTTAAATTATTCATAAATCTAATGCATTATTATAAATGACCCATACTGATAAACTGTTTCATTTCTAGTTAATTCCCACTCTTGATCAAATGTTTACCCTTATTAGCAATTTAGCAGTAGTATTTGCTACTAAACTATCATTCAGGTGATCGATTTAATGTAATCTTGGCCCTCTTGTTGGACGTGTTAATTGTTATTTAGCTCACCTAAGCACGAAGTTCGAGTTGAGCTTTTGTGATCATCCGGCGTCCGTCGTCGTCTGTACGTACGTGTGTTAACAATTTCCTACAAATGGCTTCTTCTACACAACTAATGGACTGATTTCAAAATAACTTCACAGGAATGTTCCTTATGGGGTCATCTTTTAAAGTTGTTCAAAGAGTATAATTCCAAATCGAAAAGGGGAATATTAACACTTTAAAAATCTTCTTGTCGAAAAGTGCTGGCCTGATTTGAAAATTATTTTGCACAAAGATTCCTTGGGGCACCCTCTGCCAAGTTTGTTGAAATATTTCCGATCCGTTGAACAACATGGTCGCCAGGGGGCTGAGCTTGTTTTCCTTATATGTGCATTGTTAAAACTTTTAAAATCTTGTTTTTCAAAAGTACTGGCCTGATTTAAAGATAATTTGGTACAAATGTTCCTTGGGTAACCCTCTAGCAAGATTGTTCAAATAATTCCGATCCGTTGAAAAACATGGCCGCCAGGGGGCGGAGCTTGTTTTCCTTAGATATGCATTGTAAAATATTTAAAAAAAACTTGTCCAAAAGTACCAGGCCGATTTAAGGATAATTTGGCACAAATGTTCTTTGAGGGACCTTCTACTAAGGTTGTTCAAATTAATCCAATCCGTTGAAAAACATGGTCGTCAGGGACGGGGCTTGTTTTCCTCATATATATAGTGACAACATTAAGATCTACTTCTTCGACAGTATGGGGTCGATTTGTAAATAGTTTTGTAGAATTGTTCCTTCGACAACCCTCTATCAGAGTATTTCAAGACATGTTGATTGGTCAGAAAACATGGCCGCTAGAGGCGGAGCTGTTTTGCATTATATGGCTATAGTGAAAACTCCTCCCAATCTGATTTTCAAATAATTTTGTAGAAATGCTCTTCGTGTGACCCTCTATCATGCCATAATATCAGCATGAAAAACATGGCCACCAGGGGGCATCATATGACTATAGTGAACACTTTAGAATGTTTCTCCTCCGAAAATATCAGACGGACTTTCAAATAATGCTGCCTCATATGACTACAGTGAACACTTTAGAAATTTCATCGTCGGAAAATTTCAGGCCGACTTTCAAATAATTTTGTAGACATGTTCCTTGTGTGACCTTCTACTTGAGACCGTGCTTATTGATAAAAAGACGCCCATGGTGTAATATTTAGTGAAATAACATTGGGCCTCTTGTATTAATTAGCTTACTCTTGTATTAGTTTAGCTAAACGCTATTTTTCGATCACCTGAGCCAAAGGCTCAAAGTGATCTATTCTGATCACTCTCTTGCCGTCGTCCGTCCGTCGTTAACGTTTAGCTTTAAACAACATCTCCTCCTAAACCACTTGACCAAGTTTAACCAAACTGTACAGTAATAATCCGTTGGTGGTCCTCTTCCAAAAGTGTGCAAAGAATTATATTATATGAAGAACTTTGGTTGCTGCGGCATCAAAAAAGGAAAAATTAAATAGAAAAGGGGTGAAATTAACTTTAAAGTTCAAATGACATCTCCTTATCCACTGGACCAATTTTAACCAAACTAAATAGGAATCTTACTAAATTGTAAACATTCTAAACAGAACTCTTCTTCTCTGAATCCACTTGCCTGATTCCAAGATAATTTGGTAGTAAGGGTCCTTGGGTGACCCTCTTCACACGCTGTTCACGCTATATTGATTGGTTGAAACACATGGCCATCATTTGGCATCATAAATGGGTCAAATTGACAAAACTTTAAAATTCAATACTTATTAAGCTCTTGTTTGGTTTCAAAATGTTTTAGCAGAAATGCTCCTTTAGTAACACTGCATATAATTATACCCCCAGATACGTAGTATATGGGGGCTATATAGGAGTCACGCTTGACGGTCGGTCGGTCGGTCCGTTGGTCTGGACATTTCTTGTGAACACTATTTCTCAGCAACCCTTGGTCAGAATTCAATATAGCTTCACAAGAATGATTGATACCAAGCCTAGTTGTGCATATTGTCGGCGTGTTGCACCGGAATTATTTTTAAATGAGTTATGGCCCCTTGAATTTCTCATACATAGTTGGTCTATAGTTGGTCTGGACATTTCTTGTGAACACTATTTCTCAGCAACCCTTGGTCAGAATTCAATATAACTTCACAAGAATGATTGATACCAAGCCTAGTTGTGCATATTGTCAGCGTGTTGCACTGGAATTATTTTTAAATGAGTTATGGCCCCTTGAATTTCTCATACATATTTGGTCTATAGACATTTCTTGTGAACACTATTTCTCAGCAACCCTTGGTCAGAATTCAATATAACTTCACAAGAATTATTGATACCAAGCCTAGTTGTGCATATTGTCGGCGTGTTGCACTGGAATTATTTTTAATGAGTTATGACCCCTTGAGTTTTTCATACATAGTTGGTCTATAGTTGGTCTGGACATTTCTTGTGAACACTATTTCTCAGCAAACCTTGTCAGAATTAAATATAACTTCACAAGAATGATTGATACCAAGCCTAGTTGTGCATATTGTCGGCGTGTTGCACTGGAATTATTTTTAAATGAGTTACGGCCCCTTGAATTTCTCATACATATTTGGTCTATAGATATTTCTTGTGAACACTATTTCTCAGCAACCCTTGGTCAGAATTCAATATAACTTCACAATAATGATTCATACCAAGCCTAGTTGTGCATATTGTCGGTGTGTTGCACTGGAATTATTTTTAAATGATCTATAGTTGGTCTGGAATTTCTCATACATATGTATATTGTCAGGCACCAGCTAGGGGTATTCATCACCTTCAGTGATATTTCTAGTTTAATCAAGCCATATTGATTGTTTTGAAAAAAGATAGCTGCCATGCGGAATCAGTAAAGGGGTAAAATGAGCTTTAGATTCAAACCACATCTCCTTTTAAACCAATGGAAATATCCACCAAACTTCACAGAAACGTTCCTGTTGTGGTCACCTTTCAAATTGTTCAAAGATGTTATGCCTAATCACAAATGTCCTTTACTGATAAACTGTTTCATTTGTAGTTATTATCACTCTTGATCAAAATTTCCCTTTTATTAGCAGTTTGCTAGAATAGTATCTCTCGGGTGATCAATTTAGGGCCATCTTGGCCCTCTTGTTTTTTAAAAGATACCCTTTCCCACATATTGACACTTTCAGACGCCTCTGCAGCAGACGACTTATGAAAAAATGTGGTCAAAGAGATTTGTTCGAAGTCGTCTGTTGCAGAATTGTTGTATTTGGGAAAGGGTTAATTGAAAATACAGGTATTGAATGTGCGAAAGGGTTAATAGAATGTATTGACCTGGGGATCACCTGTTTTTCCATGATATATATAGGAAAAAACTTTGAAAATATTCTTGTCTGAAACTGAAAGGCCTAGAGCTTAGATAATTGGTGTGAAGTATTATCTAGTTGTCCTCTACCAAGATAATTCAAATTATGCCTCTGGGGTCAAAACAAGCCCCACCCCAGGGGTCACCTGTTTTATAAAGCGATATATAGGGAAAAACTTAGAAAATTTCTGAAACGAAAAGGACTAGTGCTTAGGTATATGGTGAGTGCAATGGCCTAGTGGTCTTCTACCAAGATTGTTACTAACTTTTGCATAAACATTTCTTCGGTGACCTTTTTAGTCATATTAACTTGACAAAAAACAGGCAGCATAGGGGTCCTCTTGGGACTCTTGTACTGGCTTATCTGACTGCAAAATGAGTTATTGTGGTTGGCATGACAAATCACACTTCGGTGAGCGATCCAGGGCCATCATGGCCCTCTTGTTTACTTTTTCTCAATAATAACTGGTGCGACCTTCTTTTGGGGGTATAAAACCTAATTTTGTGTGGGTTTTGGTGAATTTTGAGACATGGCTTCTTCAGTTGTTGGTAGATTGATTTCAATTTGTGCACACGCATTTCAGAAATAAAAGAATTTCAACATATGAAACTTGATTTTGGGTCAAACATTTTTTTTTTTTTTTTTTTTTTTTTTTTTTTTCTTGTATTTTTAAACTTTGCATTTAGCTCAGTGTTAAAGTTTTGTTATTTTACTTTTTGTCTTTTACACTTAAATTGATAGTCAAAGCGGTGGACGCAAGACATTTAATTACGTGTAATTCTTGTTGTTTATGCATTTTGTCAATTAATAAAAATGATATATCTGTATTTCTTTCTGTCTATGTGTATGTACAAACAATTGTGGTAATTGACCAAGGACAAATACTGGTTGATCTATTGGCCAATATGTGACTATCCAAGGTAATTCTTAGACTTTCAATCTCATTGACTTGTGTCAATATCTGATATGTGTGTGTGTGCTATTTGGTGTTTTACGCACCGCTTTCAAAAGAATCAGTTATAGCATAGTGTTTCCTAAGTTATACCAGTACTACACCAGCCAGTCAGTCAAACAGTCGTCAGTGCCATGTAAAACACATCTGCAGTAGACGACTTTAAAAACAGCTTGGCGAAAAACACAAACAATCTTTGCAAGGGAAAGATCTCCTATTAAACAGAGATGAAAACATTGTGGCAAATTGAGAAATTGCTCGTTATGAGCAATTCCACCTCTTCCCAAAATGTTTTTTCAAAAATTAGTCTGCTGCAGAGTCGTCAGAATGCGGTTAAGGGCCAAGTCCTGCTTAAATTTCCACAGGGAATACAACTTGACGTGCATTCCAAAAATCGCCCTCTAAACCTTTGTGACAAAATCGATCTCTTGATGATTCCATGTGGCCGAAAATATGAAAATGAGTATAACGGGTACCGGATGTTTCAGCTTAACCCTTTTCCTCATTCAACAAATCAGCAGGCGCTTTTGAAAACATCTACACTCAATGAATTAAGTGAATTTATTGAATACAGTTTAAAACATATTGTGTCAAAAGGAGAAATTGCTCAATTGAGCAATTTCCCCTATTGCCATAATGTTTTCAAACGTTGTCTGCTAAAGATAAAGGATTTAACTTGAAATAATCATATATAGGGGTTGATTGATATGAGTATTAGCTAATCAGAGCAGGCAGTAATGTGAGTTTTTGTGATCGCCTTTTGTCTGTCGTTCGTCCGCCGTCAACAATGTGCTTGTTAACAATCTTGAGGCCACTATTATCATCCAATCATCATGAAACGTATTCAGTTTGTATATCTTTCTGATTTCTAGGCCATGTTCGAATACATTCTTGTTCACACTCTTGAAGCCGCCATTTTTTTGGTTTGAGCATGTTGAAACTTTGTCAGAATATTTGCCGGGATGATATCTAGGCTAAGTTAGAGTAAGAGTCAGGGCCGGTCAAACACAATGTAACTAGGCTAAATTGTAGAAAAATGTTGTTATAGAGACTTCATTTTTGACTTGAGCAGCTTGAAACTTTGTCAAACAGTTTGTCTTGATTATATCTAGGCCAAGTTCGATTATAGGTCAAGTCCGGTCAAAAACAAGGTAACAAGGCCAAATTGTAGAAACATCTTGTTAACACTATAGAGACCGTATGTTTTGATGATATCTAGACGAATGTCAAATATGGGTCATTTGAGGTCAAAAACTAGGGCATTTAGCCAAATTGAAGAAAAATCTTGTTAACACTCTGGAAGCCGCATTTTCGGCTTGAGTATATTGAAACGTTGACAGAATGTTGGTCTTGATGATATCTATGCTAAGTTCGAATATGGTCCGGTCAAAAACTAGGTCACTAGGCCAAATTGTTAAAAGATCTTGTCAGAATATGTGTATTGATGATAACAAGACGAATATTGAGAACAATCTTGTTAACACTCTAGGGACCACATTTTTTCTCAAATGTTCCTCTACTAGGATTGTCGAAATTATATCGAGTATATGATCATCCGTTAAAAACATGGCTTCTCTTATTAAGTCTCAACAAGCACATTCTCAGGTGAGCGATCCAGGGCCTCATGGCCCTCTTGTTTGGTGTTTTACGCCGCTCAACACTTTTTTTAGTTATATCTCGGCGTTTTCTGGGTAAGTCACCAGTAATACTGGTCCATTTATCCTGACACCACCAACCCCGCAACTCTGGCGGACAAAAAGGGCAGCCATTACTACCATTGTTAAGGTCTTTGGGATGACCCCGGCCGGGGATCCAACCAGCTACCGTTCGCATCCGAGGCGAATGCTCTTCCACTACACCACTGAGGCGGTAGTGTGTGAGTGTATTTACACAATATATAGACTACATTGTCCTGAAAGAGCTTTGAAATGAGTTAATGAAAGAAAAATGAAATAAATCAAGCCTTGAAATAGCTCTTAAATGAGTTAATGGAAATGAGCCGATCTCGTCATATGAAAACCCAACCATTGGATCAGGAGCTTCCCTGTTCTCGATCCAGCCATACAAAACATCTTTTGAAATAAGATCTGGAGAAAGGTACCTATTCAGGTCTACACTTGAGATGTGCTCTGCTAAAACCAACGTTAACCCTTTCCAAAATACCGACGCTTTCCGACTCCTCTGTAGCAGACAAACCTTTGACAACATTGTGACAAAAGGAGAAATTGCTCAATATGAGCTCTTTTGCTTTTGCCATAATGTTTTTAACTCTATTCGATAATAATACCTTAATTTAAAGACATTTTCCATATTTTTGCCCAGATAATTTCAAAGTCCTCTGCTGCAGAATTGTACAATGGAAAGGTATGCAACGCCTTCACTGTCTTATGATGTTGTATTGTATTATACGCAGTACATTTTCATGGATACGAAGTACATATTTCATTTGACGTGGTACATGTTGCATGATATGCAGTGCATTTTGTATAATATATCGTGGTTATTTAATAATATGCAGTACAAAAGTATGTAGATACAGTAGGATAACCATCATATAGTGTGAAAACAACGCCATATGCAGTACAAACAACATTATATGCAGTCGGTTCTTCGATACGTGTGGTTGTACTTTGAGTATATGCGGTAGTTTAAAATTTATATGCGGTGCATTTACATACTTGTTGTATTTGGGAAAATGAATTTAAAAATGTGTTTAGGTTATATTCCCTCATAAAAACAACTTTTAATTCCTCAGCAGCTTCTGGCAATAAGAGAAATAACTTGAATCCGCCGTGGTCGAGTGATTAGGGTCGGCGATTTGAAACTTGGTGTCCCGGGTTCGATCCCCAGTCGCGGCACTACGGTCATGGTGGAATGTCCTTGGGCAAAGCACATTTTCTAGCCTAGTACTTGTTTGTTTACCCTGGGATCATGAATTAGTGAACTGTTGCCGTGATATAACTGATTTTTTTTTTAAAAAAAAAACGGCGTAAAACTCCAATTAAACAAATTGAAAAAGTGATTTACATGATATATTTGATTTTGTCTTTTTTTCTGAACAGTGTAGGTTCAAATCAGCCTGCATATTTGCTCTGTCTTGTCATATTCCGCACAAGTTGACTGAAGCTTCTGAAAAGCATATGTAAGTACATGTACATGTAATAGTTCAGTGCAGACCCTTGTGTATTCACAGAACATGTGTACACATCTATTTATAAAGTGCTTTTTTGAAATTAAGTTAACGGTGTTAATGTTAATATCTATCTCGGTATTTCCAGATAAACAAGCATTTTCAGTGAAAAGATATCCCCCGCCAACGATGGCTTGTTTGTAATTGATGGCTTGTTTGTGCATGAAGGTCTTTATGTTTAATGTGCAATTGACCTTTAAATTTCAACTTCTTCGCACAAGATCAAGGGGAAAGAATAAAGTTATGACACTGGTTTAACCCGTTCCGCGCCAAATTATAAAATATCGACTGGGATTACTTTATGATAAAATATTTTAACGAAATAAATCAGAGGGACGATTAAATAAAACTGTATTTTCCGAAACTGCTTACTCGGGAACATCAATTATTGCAAAATAGTGCAGTCCAAGATAAGACGCCACCTTTAAAAGCGGCGTCTTATCTGGAACTGCACTATTTTCAACAGAGTATTTATGCGGTGAAAGGGTTAATAATCAATATTACAAAACTAAAAGGGTGTCATTTGTTATTTCTTAAATAACACAGGAAAAATGTGAATACTAGGTTTTGCTTCTTAAACCAACAGTGACACAAATACAATAGATATCTTTACTCTTCTTAAAGTGGAGCTAAAATGCATGGATAATTATGTATCAGACAGTGTTATAATAAATGTAAATGATTTGATACCATATTTATTCAGAAGTTCATTGCAGGATGTTGGTTCATATCACATTCAAGTTTCATCAAATTCTAGCTGCTAGTTACTGAGAAATAACTGTAGGCGTGGATTTTATAATAAATCAGGGGCAGTAACTCTAAAAAAAAATAAGGAATCCAAAAAGGAGTTGGAGGGGAATAATGGCAGGAAGTTGGTTAATATTACATTCAAGTTTCATCAAATTCTAGCCGCTAGTTACTGAGAAACGGCTGCGAACGATTATTTTTTAATAAATCAAGGGAAATAACTCTAAGAAAAATTGACTAATCCAAATGAAAAATGAACAGGCATCATCCCAGTATAGTGGTTCATATTTATTTTAAGTTTCATGAAATTCTACCCGCTAGTTACTGAGAAATGGCTGAAAACGTAGATTTTTCAAAAAATCAAGGGCAATAACTCCAAGGAAAATTGACTAATCAAAAAAAAAATCATCCCAGTATAGTGGTTCATATTTATTTTAAGTTTCATGAAATTCTACCAGCTAGTTACTGAGAAAATGCAGGTGACGGACGGACGGACGGAAGGACGGAAGGAAGGACGGACGGACGGACGGACAACGCCATTTCAATATCCCCCTCCCTATTTCATAGGCGGGGGATAATAATTACGGAGAATGCCGGAAAGTATGATCCTCGTAATGAAAAATGCACCGCATATAAAGCTGTTAACACCATGTATAAATTAGTATGGACCGAACTATGATTTGTTATAAACACAAAAGTAATAATTCACCAGGTATAGAATTATGTGCAAGCACTTCATATATTTAAACATGCATCACATCTATTGACGAAAATACAACGTATACATGTAAAACTACTGCATAAACAAAAAAATGCACCAGATATAATGTCAATTGTACTGCAAAGTATATAGTTTGTATTGCACATGACGTTGTTTGTACAACGCATAACGGTTATTCTACTGTTTAAACACTATCTTGCACTGCATATTATTCAATAACCACCACATATAAATGAAAAGGCACTGCATATCATGAATAATGTATCACGTCAAATGAAATATGTACCTCATATACGTGAAAATGTACTGCGTATAATACAATACAACATAGTAAGACAGAAAAGGCGTTCCATAGAAAGGGGTTAAGTCATTTGAAACCAGTGTAGAACCAGATCAGTCTGTGCAATGAGTTATTGCCCTGTACATCAAACGTGTTTTCCCTTCCATAGCTTTGTTTAGTATATTGCATGTCTTACTCTTAACCCTTTCCCACCTGCGCATTTTTCCGGTTTTTGCTTTCAAAGTCGTCTGCTGCAGAATTGTAGAATGTTGGAAAGGGTTAAATAAAACGAGAAATGAAATGAATTAAAAAGTTTAACAAATAAAATATTGTTTTTATAATTACCACAGATCGTAGCAAAGCTGTTTTTATAGAACGGTTAAAACATTTCAATATATAGTCATGATAGAAACAATCTCTACATTTTCGTCGGCTTCTGTTTTATAACATTCCCTGATAGGGACAACTTTAGACACCTTTACTGCTGACACTTTTTTAAAACTATAGCGAAGTTGATTAATTGTTTGATTTTTAATGCCGCTTTCAACAATTTTTCAGTTGCATCAAGGCGTTTCCTGGTTAAGTTACCAGTACTAGATACGCTCTACTACTACACGACCGATGCAGTTAAAAAAAGAGAATTGTCTTGAAATGAACAAGTTCTCACACTGTACCTGAGAATTTTCAGCTCATAATTAAAGCTTGGAAGAGTTTATTCAATATTGACATTGAAAGGGTTTGTTGGCGGCAAATTGCAAGTTTTAATAATTCTAAAGCATTGACTCATTTTGAAGAGTATCAAACGGGTCGTGACTAAACATGAAATATGTACATGTAGACTTGAAAACTTGCTTGACATTTGCATTCGGAACATTAATTAGTGATTTCCAATGGTTTATAAAAAACATGGAAAGAACTTGGAAATGTACGTATCAAACAAAGTGTGTTTTAGCAGACCAAGCAAATCACGCTGATCTGTCCTTCCTTTATGACCTAGGTGTGCCAACTTTCATGGTCTGAACTATCTGTGACAATTTTCATGCCCTGAACTAGCTGTGCCATTGTTCATGTCCTGACCTAGATGTGTTCAAATTATTGCCCTAACCTAGGTGTGTCCACATTCATGTATTGACCTAGCTGTTACCACTTTCATGTCCTAGCCTAGCTTCCATGCCCTGACCTAGATGAGTCCACATTCATACCTCGACCTACATGTGTCCACTAGCATTCCCTGACTTAGATGTGCCCACATTCATGCCTTGACCTAGCTATGCCATTATTCATGCCTCGATCTATATGTGTCCAATATCATGCCCTGACCTAGATGTGTCAACTTTGATGTCCTGACCTAGCTGTGCCCACATTCATGCCTTGACCAAGCTGTGCCCACATTCATGCCTCGACCTATGTGTGTCCAATATCATTCCGTGACCTAGCTGTGCCCTCATTCATGCCTCGACCTAGATGTGCACACATTCACACCTCGACCTAGCTGTGCCCACATTCATACCTTGACCTAGCTGTGCCCACATTCATGCCTCGACCTATATGTGTCCAATATCATTCCCTGACCTAGCTGTTTCCACATTCATGCCCTGACCTAGATGTGTACACTATCATGCCTTGGCCTAGATGTGTCCACTCTGATGTCCTGACCTGGCTGTGTCCACTATCATGTCCTGACCTAGATGTGTCCAGTTTCATAACCTGACCTAGGTGAGTCGATTTTCATGTCCTGACCTACATGTGTCCGCCATCATGACCTTTATTTGTCCCAGACCATACCCTGGCCTAGATGTGTCCACTTTCATGTCCAGACCTAGCTTTGTCCACATTGATGCTTTGACCTAGTTGTGTCCTTTTCCCCCCTTAGTATATTCTTAAAATCGCAAAATTTAGCACAATAACTTCGCATTTATGGAAATATTCCCATCTTCCTAATGTAACGGGAACGGTGTATATGTATATGTTAAATATCACTTCTACAGCCTTTCTGTGGAAGCCGGCTTTTATAGCGACGTTCGTAGAATGGTTGACCTTTATGTAAAGTTAAGCAACGTTCATGGCGGTCAGTGCCTGGATTGGTGACCCGCGATGGCTTAACGCCGGTACACGTTACAAATGGTGGCAGAAGTGGGTGTTATTAAAAATCTATGGTTTTAATTCACATTTTAATTATAAACAAGAGGGCCAAGATGGCTCAAAATCGATCACCTTAATGATTTTGTAACCAATCAATACGGCTTGAACAAATTAAGTAGAGGATCACTGAAGTAAGATTCCTATTCAATTTTCTTAATATCAGACGAGTGCTTTAAAAAAAACGGAATTTCCAAATTTTGTCATTTTGCCCCTTTTCTGATGCCTCCTGACTGCCATGTTTTTCAACCAATCAGTATACCTTGAACAATCTTTGTAAAGGGTCACCCAAGGAACATTTCTACTAAACTATATTGGAATCTAATATGCAGATTCAGAGGAGAAGATGTTTAAATTGTTTTACATTTTGCCTCCTTTCTGATGCCGCAGCAACCAAAGTTCTCAATGGAATTTATATCTTTGAACATTTCGAAAGAGGGCCACCAAAGGAACATTCCTGTGAAGTTTGGATGACATTGGTCAAGTGGTTTAGGAGAAGATGATGTTTAAAGCTAAAAGTTAATGACGGACGACGGACAAAAAGTGATCAGAATAGATCACCTTGAGCCTTCGGCTCAGTTGATCTAAAAAAACTGCTCGCATATAAATAGACTGGTTCACTAATCTTAATCTTCTATTTCAAACTCGAACGAGAACCAGTCTAGTGACGAACTGCTACGGAAATATCCGAGAGCTGACTGTAAAATACGGCGCATGCGGATCAAGACGATTAACACGGCGCATTCCCAAGCCCATTGCACCAGTGATAGATTTTTCACAACTAATATATGCACCCGCGCAATGATCGTTTTCAATGATTTATCAAGTTTAAATATTCATTTAGTGACCACGTAAATTAAATCCGAACCCTTCCGCGTCTGCAATTTTTGGAATTATGCATTCTCCGTGTGCTGTCTCTTCATACATCCCCTTTTCCCCTTCGTCATCATCATTTACGGCATTTGTTATTTCCGTTACGTAGGTGAAGTATATTTTCTCGCAAGTTTTGCACACGTCTTTTCATCCTTTTCTAGTCGCGATTTTATTTCTTCTAGTTCAGTTTCCTTTCGACGAAGCTGAACATTCAAAGACGATAAAAACATCACTTTCGCGCACAATCCTATTTTGGCGAGCTAAAAGTTTCATTTTCAAAAATCCTCTTTCTCATTTCCCCTTCTTGAATTATACATCTAACCATTGACACGTCAGTCTTAAGCGCATCCTTTCCCGATTGAATAGTCTCCAATTCCTGTCTTGTCTGATCCCTATCTTGATTTTCAGCCAGGGTATCTTGAATGAAAAAGAAAAATACTTTTATTAAACATGCTCTTATATAACAACAATTGAACACTAAAATATGTAATTGACCGTATAAGAAGAAACTAAAACCAACAAACAAACGAAGAATGTTTACCAAGCAGAAAATCTGCTTATACGATTACAACATTCTAATTATGATACATGCTCTGATATGACTTTATATGAGGAGCGTCACAGAATTACGTAGACTTTTAACCAAAGTTACAAATAAATTCTACATAATTCTGAGACAACCTACATGTACCACAGGTGTATGTACCGATATTGATCATTTTTACAATAAGAAAATATAATAATGTTTTCTTACCTTAGCGGGATTTGTAGAGATCCCGATTAAGTTTGTCAATCTCGTCTCGGCGAAACGTGATTAATTCATTGTTGGACGCCTGTTGCGATTGGAACATGTCATTGGACACCAGCAATGTGTTCATGTGCCTATCCCTATATCAATTTTAATATAACGTTTACAGCTTTCAACAAAATATTGACCGCCAGGGTTTACCTACTCCCTGAAATGGGCAGTACTGGGCAATACTGGGTAATATGATTTGTTAAGCTTATGTTTACGAAGAATAGTTAAGACATGCTATGATTTCATTGTATAATTGCTAAATATATACATTATATACACAGAAACATTTAGAGCAACTAGTTCACCATTCAATTTCATCTTTTTCTCTCAACATTCTATAACAGAATACAAGTTTTGCACATTGTTGTATGCCTAGTTTGTTTCTAAGTTTTGTTTGAATTAAACCAAAGTTGGAAAATATTCTCTCAGTGGAAGTAGAACTTGCAGGCATTCTCATTAACTTCCTGGCTAACTGACACAATAAGGGATTAAGAACTGTTAGTTTTCCTGCACTCTTCCACCAAACAGTTGGTGAAACATTCATTGTTGTAGACTCATTTGTTAATGACTTTGGTAGGATTTTATCCTCACACATAAATTTCATTAAATCAAAAGAAATCCAAATTGGATCTTTCGGTCTCATGTTTACAGTTTAACCAAATCAAACAGAATGAGAATCTACATGTATTCATTTTAAAGAAAAAACTGTTCACAATTGTTCATGTGCATTCATGTACAAATAATGTATGATTTAGATTTTCTTGAATAATACTCACTCAGATTAATACAGTATATAATAAGGGCTTTAGGCAGAGACTTATAAAACACTTCTTTATTGAAGTTTTAACTTTACAAAACAAGTAAAAAATACTAGTTATATTTCATATTGCCCAGTATTTCCCAGTAAAACCCAGTAAGACCCGGGTTTACCCAGTATTGCCCACTGGGCTGGGCAATACTCATAAAACCCGGTTTTTTGCCAATCCTGAATGTGATATGTTCTGGCACTTTAACCATTTTCCACAAAAATCTAAAACAGACGACTTTGAAAATATCTTATCAAAATTGTGAAATATCTCCATTAATGACAGTTTAATTATTACAGTTGAAAACATTGTAGCAAATGGTGAAATTGCTCATCATGAGCAATTTCACCTTTGCCAGTGCTTTATAAACTCGTCTGCTGCAGAGGCGTCTTAAAGCGTCTATGTTGGAAAGGGTTAAAGGGATACTCGCCCTTATCATGCGCCATCTGATAGATAAAAATATTTGCACCAAGAACCATAATCGCGTAGCCTCAACATAGAACCAGTGAAAACAAGAAACGTAGATTAGAGGGAAAGTTTATGAAAGCAGATAAAGAGGCAATGCTTCCGCTTAGAGGCAGAGATAGAACCCAAGAATATGAAGAAGGCGAAAGAAAGACAGACATACACATAGTTGAAGGCATGCACAGTGGGTGGGGTGATGGGCGAGGAATTATTGATTTGAAACATCTTTTTGACAATATAAGAGCCTGAACAAACTGTTTAAAGCCTTTTCTCTTACACACAATTGAAAGAGAACAACGTGTATGATATGCCAGCATTATATATTATGCCTGTGAAATTGTCATTTGAAACAAATATGTTAGGAAAACTTTTGCTCTTAAATTTGAAATTTTTAATATGATTCAATGATTTTTACATTTTAGTCTTTCTTTTGGTTTGTGTTGGTCACCCAAAGTTATATTGAAATAAGAAGGAGCTAAACATTATTCTGCTTTATTAAGGTATTTAAATACATCCGATCGCTTCATTACACACCCCCGACAAACGAAGTTAGGAGGGGTTATATTGGAGTCACAGTGTGATCGGTTGATCTGTTGCAATTTTCCTTGTTCGGAGCATAACTACTTGATGGAATATAATAACAGTTCATACAATGGTAGAGCGCAGTGAGAGGAAGTGAAGTGTACAAAACACATAACTCTATTTTACCTAATTACAGAGTTATTGCCCTTTGTTATTTGTTCTTGTCCAGAGTATAACTTAATAACTACCAGATGGAAACTAATAAAACTTCATACAATGGTAGAGCACAATGAGAAGAAGTGCAGTGTACAAGAACCATAACTCTAATTTAGCTAACTATAGAGATATTGCCCTTTGTTACTTTTCCTTGTCCGAAGAATTACTTAAAAACTACTACATGGAATATAATTAAAAGTTCATAAAATGATAGAGCACAATAAGAGGAAGTGCAGTGTACAAGAACCATAACTCTAATTAAGTTAACTATAGAGATATTGCCCTTTGTTACTTTTCCTTGTCCGAAGAATTACTTAAAAACTACTACATGGAATATAATTAAAAGTTCATACAATGGTAGAGCACAAAGAGAAGAAGTGCAGTGTACAAGAACCATAACTCTAATTTAGCTAACTATAGAGATATTGCCCTTTGTTACTTTTCCTTGTCCGAAGAATTACTTAAAAACTACTACATGGAATATAATTAAAAGTTCATAAAATGGTAGAGCACAATAAGAGGAAGTGCAGTGTACAAGAACCATAACTCTAATTAAGTTAATTACAGAGTTATTGCCCTTTGTTACTTTTTTTTGTCCGGACAATAACTTAATAACTACTGGATGGAATCTAATAAAACTTCATACAATGGTAGAGCACAATGAGAGGAAATGCAGTGTACAAGAATCATAACCATAATTTAGCAAATTACAGAGTAATTGCCATTTGTTACTTTTTCTTGTCCGGAGAATAACTTAATAACTGCTACATGGAATATAATAAAAGTTCATACAATGGAAGAGCACAATGAGAGAAAGTGCAGAGTACAAGAACCATATCTCCAATTACATACATAGCTAATTACAGAGTTATTGCCCTTTGTTACTTTTTCTTGTCCGGAGAATAATGTTATAACTACTAGATGGAATCCAATAAAACGTTATACAATGGTAGAGCACCATGAGACAAAGTGCAGTGTACAAGAACCATAACTCTTATTTAGCTAATTACAGAGTTATTGCCCTGTTTTTCCTTTTTCTTGTCCGGAGAATAACTTAATAACTACCAGATGGAATCTAATAAGCGTTCATACAATGGGAGAGCACAATGACAGGAAGTGCAGTGTAAAAGAACCATAACTCTAATTTAGCTAATTACAGAGTTATTGCCCTTTGTTACTTTTTCATGTCCGGAGAATAACTTAATAACTACTAGATGGAATCTAATAAAAAATCATACAATATTAGAGCACAATGAGAAGAAGTGAGGTGTACAGGAACCATTACTCTATTTTACCTAATTACAGAGTAATTGCCCTTTGTTATGTTTTCTTGTCCGGAGAATAACTTAATAACTACTAGATGAAATTTAATTAAAATTCGTACAATTGTAGATCAAAATGAGAGGAAGTGCAGTCTATTTTACCTAATTACAGAGTTATTGCCCTTTGTTACTTTTTCTTGTTTGTAGAATAACTTTCATTGCCTTTTCTTACTTTTTTCGTGTCCGGAGAATAACTTCAAAATAATAAGAGGAAATTTGATTGCACAATGGCAGGAAGTGCAGTGTACAAGAAACATAACTCTATTTTTAATAATTGGTCAGAATTGTTTTTAGCAAGTAAAATCTCCTCAAATGTAAATATTGTTTTTGAATAGAGTGGAAAACATTCTTGCCTAGGTTGTGTAAAAGCAAGAACAATTAATTGAGCAGTGTCAGTCCCCAAACAAAAAACAAGTTAATAGTTTTACAGACTGTAAGATATCAGAAAAGGTGAAGTTGCTCCAATTTCACCTTTTATCACTATGTTTTCAAACTTCATGATGCATAATATCTCGTTTATATGAGGAAAAGGGACAACATATTAGCCTAAGCTTGAGATGAACAATTGGTGTCATATTTAGGTACTATTTAATTGGTCCATCTGACGTTTCATTACCTTTTTCCCACGGTCGCGGGTTCGATCCCCAAACAAGGTCATACCAAAGACTTTAAAACGTTCAGGGTTGCGGGGTTAGATTACGACTGACTGGCTGGTGACAGGATAAATGGACCACTAGTACTTGTAACTTACCGAGGAAGAGCCATGATATAGCTGAAAACTTGTTGAAAGCGGCGTAAAACACCAACATACAACACAAACCTTTTCGCATCTTAAAGAGCATTGAGCACATCTGAAGCACGAACTTGGCCTAGATATCATTCAGCTCAACATTCTGAACAAATTTCAAGCCGCTGAAGCAAAACATGCGGCTTCTACAAGATAGAGTTAACAAGATTTTCCCTCAATTTGGCCTAGTGACCTAGTTTCGGATCCAATATGACCCATATTTGAACTTGACCTAGATATCTTTAAGACAAACATTCTGACAAAATTTGCGGCATCCAAAGTGTTAACAAGATTTTCCTTCAATTTGGCCTAGTGACCTAGTTTTTGACCTCATATGGGCCAGTTTCGAACTTGTCCAAGATTTTATGGAGATGAACGTTCTGATAAACTTTCATGAAGATTAGATGCAAAATGTAGCCCGTAGAGTGTTAACAAGCTCAAATGTTGACGACGCACGACGCACATAACCCATATTCGAACTTGACCTAGATATTTTTAAGACAAACATTCTGACAAAATTTCAAACTGCTGAAGCAAAAATTGCGGCCTCTAGAGTGTTAACAAGATTTTCCTTCAATTTGACCTAGTGACCTACTTTTTGACCCGACATGACCCATGTTCGAACTTGACCTACATATCATCAAGACAAACATTCTGATAAAGTTTCAATATGCTCAAGTTGAAAATGTGGCCTCAAGAGTGTTAACAAGATTTCCCTTCAATTCGACCTAGTGACCTAGTGTTTGACCTCATATGGCCCAGTTTCGAACTTGTCCAAGATGTTATGGAGATGAACGTTCTGATAAACTTTCATGAAGATTGGATGCAAAATGTAGCCCGTAGAGTGTTAACAAGCTCAAATGTTGACGACGCACGACGCACGGACGCCGGACAAAATGTGATCACAATAGCTCACCTTGGACATCGTGCATAGGTGAGCTAAAAAACAAAAATAAATGAAAAACATGTTGTGTTGGTATCGTTCTACTTCATAACGACAGTATTAAATAGGCAGATATGGCCAGTACCATTCGAAAACATCCATTCCAGAAACTTTATCTCGAAAAGAAAAATAAGGTAGATATAAAAAGTCAATATAAGTACGTTTGTGTGAAAGGGTTGTGACCATGAGCGAGGTCAATAGTCTACTTGCGGCAGTCATCTTTACAATCAGATACAGTAATATTTCGTATCAAATCAAATAGTGGTATCTTATAAGACATGTTGACCTCAAACCCGAGATTTAGATTGTTTACCTGACATTACATTTAACAGTCGTCTGCTTCGAGAGTTATCTGAAGAAAAATATGTTGCGAAATTTGTACAACTGCAAGCTTTTATTCGGGCAATGGTGAACGCATTGTGGGGAAAGGAAATATATGCGAAACTTTTCTTTCCACAAGCGTTTAAGGAATGCCTCTGCAGACGATTTCTGAAAACATTTTGACAAAAGTAAAAATTGCTAATGATGAGCATTTTCAGAGTTTGCTACAAGATTCTCAACTATTTAAGTATATAACTATCATATACAGAGCTTATTGACATTTTTACCCATATATTTTCAAAGTCGTCTGCAGCAGATAGGTTGTACATGTACATGTATGTTGGAAAATGTAAATGACGTGTGGAGAAAAGAATATTAAACATTGTACACTTTTGGAACAACGCGGGAAATGTATAATTTCTCATGAAAAGCAAACTTCTTATTTCCGACAAAGATTTAAAAGAAAACTATTTGTTTCAGAGTCACGAAAGTGTAGGTGTTATCATTAAAAGTGTCTAACGTGGCCTATATGAGTTCAGATGTTAAATGTAAATATACATATCTGCGGGCTAACTTCAACTCGTTATAACCTGTTCATAACTTCTAATGTCAGTTAGCAACGTTTCATCTAACATTTTTCTTTACACATTGTGGCACATTTTAACAAAGTTATGGAGGCGAATACAGATCAGCCTGCTCATACGCACACGCAATACTAGTAATTAGTCATAAAAGGGTTCAAGAAACCTGTGTAAATCAGTTTCCATTTAGACCTCCCTGAATGGATGCGCAAGTATATATATCCTACACTTGTAGTGGTATAAACGCTAAGGTAAATTTTCCTAGGGCAACGCTAAAATGGTTTCAGATATTACTAAAGTCTTCAGTGGACAAGCAGTAAGTCGGTTACAATCACATATTAGGCGGTCGCACAAGATCGATTGCATACAACGACTTCAATTCTCACAAGCGATTGTACAAAACTTGTGCGACCTACAATGTTTCAGTAACTGATAGGCGATCTTGTAGTGATGGTACAAAGTCGTCCGTCCTATTACATTTCAGTAACTGATAGGTGATCTTGTAGTGACGGTACAAAGTCGTCCGTCCTATTGAAATTTGGTAAATGGTGGGGGGATCTTCTCATAATGGTACGAATGTCGTGCGACCTATACGGTCTCAGAAACTGATGAATAATCTTCTGGCAATGGTACAACAGTCATGCGAACTACAAGGTATCGGTAACAGATGGGTGATCCTCTGACAATTGTTCGAAATTCGTGCGACCTGCAATGTTTCGGTTACAGATGGGTGATCTTCTCACAATGGTTCAACAGTCATGAGATCAACAATGTGTCGGTAACAGATGGATGATCTTCTCACAATGGTAGAAAGTTGTGCGATCTACAATGTTTCGGTAACTAATAGGTGATCTCCTCACAATGGTACGAAAGTCATGCGACCTACAATGTTTCGGTAACTGATGGATGCTCTTCTCACAATGGTAGAAAGTTGTGCGATCTACAATGTTTCGGTAACTAATAGATGATCTTCTCGCAATGGTACGAAAGTCATGCGACCTATTAGGTCTCAGGAACTGATGGATGATCTTCGCACAATGGTACAACAGTCATGCGACCTACAAGGTTTCGGTAACAGATGGGTAATCTTCTGATAATTGTTCGAAAATCGTGCGACCTACAAGGTGTAGGTTACAGATAGGTACAACTGTTGATGGTACAACAGTCATGCGATCTACAATGTCTTGGCAACTGATAGGTATTTTTCTGACACTGGTAAAACATCCGTTCGACCTACAATGTTTCGGTAACTGATATGTGATCTTCTAGTGACGGTACGAAAATCGTGCGACAACTGATTTCGGTAACTGATTGGAGTTTGTCTGGTCTAGTACGCATTGCATTTTGGCGAGAGTGACTGAATAAAGGCAACTCTATTGACAGATCGTTGGAGTTAAGACGAAACTGTGCGAGACCATCCCAAAACTTGCGTGTGACTGCCCGCGCCAAATTTAAGACACTTTAACTAACCATTTCCCACATGCATACGCATTTTGACGGATCTGCAGCAGACGAATTTTGAAAACATTGTAGTAAAAGGACAATCTGTTCATAACGAGCATTTCCCTATTCGTGATACTGATTTCAACTCTACGCGTTTATTATAATTCCATCGACAGAGATTTTCCATAGTTTTGCCTATATCTTTTTAAAGTCGTCTGCTGCAGATGTGTTGTATTTGGGAAAGGTTACGGTAATCTTTCATAATCGCACACAGACGACATCATTGATAGCGTCGATAATATATAACCGTCGGTCGTATACATGTAAGAAGTCTCTAACGTGATTCGAGTCTTAAAATATGTTCGGTATTTATCAACCATATGGACAATAAAACATTACAGAGTACCACATCATTATACAGCTCCGCCATCATATAGGTGACTTACGTGAAAGTTATTTTTTTCTTTTTTTTTTCTTTTTTTATTTTAAGATGTATACGTTTGCTGGTCCTGGCAGTTACGTTGTTAACCCTTTCCCTCATAAAGACGCTTTCTGACGCCTCTGCAGCAGACGGCTTTTTGAAAACATAGTAACAAAAGAATAAATTGCACAAAACGTGCAATTTCTCCTTTTGCCACAATGTTTTCCACTTTTTGTCATAGGTTATCCATTCAATTATGGAGATTTTCTATGTTTTGACAAAATACGTTCAAAGTCGTCTGCTGCAGAATTGTCGTATGAGGGAAATGGTTAACGCATTCGCTTTGGGAGATGTAGGTCGAAAGTTCGAATCCAAATTTAGAGAGTTGCGTGCACTAAGATATGGCGGACTGTAAAGCCGCCATCTATTTAAATAATGGTGCCGAAAGCCTACCAGTCTAGTGCTTGCTTGGACTGTTTCATCGGACTGAATACAGTAGACTCAAGAGACAATGCAAAAATGTGAACATTCGAATATATATCGTTTAAAATCAGAATCATTACCTAGAACGAGTCTGTCTTCGGAATCTAGCGTAGCAGCAGTTCTGATTGCTCAAACCAGGTCTTATCTACGTCCTTGCTCAAACCAGAGACATATATGTATATGTTTCTTAAAAACACCCAGGCTATGATTGGAAATTTCTCTGTATATGAAAGCATCTGTATTGAGTGCAATTGAAAACTTTGTGGCAAAAGTGGAAATTGCTCATGATAATTATGCTTCTTGCGCACGATGTTTTCAAAAGTCGTCTGCTGTAGATGTGTCGAAATGCATCTGTAAGTGAGAAAGTGTTCAAAGATTACTTTTTTAAAATTGCCGTCACGGACCACACTTTCTCGAGGATACATTTTCCTGTGTGAAGGCTTAATTATCAGTGTATGGCTATAATTAACATAAGCGTGACTTTAACCCTTTCCCTCATATAGACGCTTTCTGACGCCTCTGCAGCAGACGGCTTTTTGAAAACATAGTGACAAAAGAAGAAATTGCACAGAACGTGCAATTTCTCCTTTTGCCACAATGTTTTCCACTTTTTGTCATAGGTTATCCATTCAATTATGGAGATTTTCTATGTTTTGACAAAATACGTTCAAAGTCGTCTGCTGCAGAATTGTCGTATGAGGGAAAGGGTTAAATAGATTGCATGAGACGTGGGACATATTTTATTGTCAGTAGTATGTTTTACCGTTTTTTCTTTCTTTACCAAACAACAAAACATATATCTCAATTCAAATTTAAGGTCGAAATTTCGGCCAAATAACCAAGAAGAGAGATATTAGAAAAATTGCGGCTTCTAGAGTGTCAACAGTTGTTTCTTATAGTTGACCTAGTGACCTTTTTTTTATCAAGATATGACCTATACTCGAATGTTGCCGAGGTATAACAGTAACAAACTTTCTGTCTAAGTGTAACGAAGATTGGACGACAACTGTGGCCACCAGTGCCTACAAACAAATTGTGGACGACGCTCGACGAACGATGGACAAAGGCTGATCAAAATCGTTCACCTGGGTCACTTTATACTCAGTTGAGCTAAAACATCTCTCTCATACACTATTTGCAACAAAGCAACCAGTGTCTTCTTTTTACCAAACAAGCCAAAATTCATCTTGAAACAAGAACCAGGCATAGGAAACCTTACTTTCGGGATTTCCTGGCGCCTCTGCAGCAGACGACTTTTAAAAAACATTGTGACAAAAGCAGAAATTGCTCAAAACAAGTAAACCTTCAAATATACAGATTTGTAGTGTTTTTGATAGGATGTGTTCAAAGTCGTCTGCTGCAGATTTGTTGTATGTTGGAAGGGGTAACTACGGAACAGCCAGCGCGAAACCTGGCCACCATCTCCTTTGTATACCACTTTGAAATTCGGGCACTTTCCTCTCAACTTCTGGTTTTGAATGTTGGTCTTAAAGGGACAAAACAATTATTCAATCTTAAGTTTACCCTTTCCAACTTGCAGAGATATTTACAGCAGTTGACGTTTAAAGACATTGTGGCAAAATGAAAAATTGTTAATAATGAGCAATTTCCTCATTTTGACAAAATATGTTCAACTGTGATCAATAATAATTCCTTCATTTGTGGAGATTTTCAATTTTATGACTATATCAACTACATTTTTTCAAAGTATGTTCGAGTTGTCTCTTGTATAAATTGAATCATCTTTGCTAGCCAAGGCTACTACATACATTACCATTCCCACAAATGTGTGACCGACTATTATATTGGGCGAGGAACGTCTGCATTGCGTTGTGTATTTACGCAACCGCTAGGTGGCGTAACGAGATTCTCGAATGTTGAAGAAGCCGTACGTCAGTCAATGGTGACTATGATAAAGTTACGGGCAATTTCACCCTTGGCCTGCGATGAGGATATTGAATGCACTATTTACTAATTATGTTCAGTAAATATCAAGGTCATGAACATTGATTTATTGTTTGGGATTTATCCCCGTTTTCAACAATTGTTCAATCATATCACGGCGGCCGGTTTACCGAACCGTTCACCTACCCGTTGCCTGGTTTTCTCATACCATTACTACACACAGCAGACTTTCAAAGCAACAGGCTGCTTTTCCACATAGATTGTTAGCCCATTGTCAAACGCCGAAAATAATGTTTGCCGAGCTGCGGTTGGAACTCAAAAGCCCTGGAATGACAGTCTGCGTCATTACCGACTGAGCTACCGAGGCTCGTAACCAGAGAATATATAAGACAAACACACGCTGACCTTTTTCCACTGTTTAATGATTATAATAGCATTGATTGTCACAACACGGCGTGAAAGCATTATGAAGTCTACACATTATACTTCCATACATAGATATATCAAGGAAATTACCTCCTTTCTCTTACTCTGGCAATCTTACATTTATGAAAATAGGCGATGATTTCTATACTTATATTCAAACATATATTTGACTAGGCAAAAACTCTTTTCTTACATCCATAAATGATAAACCTGTTTTCACCATCAGACGCCTTCTGATTGACGCCTTTGACGTATATGACATTATTGTGTCAAAAGGAAAAATGTTCTTAACCCTTTCTCACATGCAAGAACAGCAGACAACTTTGAAAACATACCGGTATTTTTTTTAAAACTCCCTTTAAATGAAAGTACAATATTTGAATAGAATTGAAAACATGGCGACAAAAGGAGAAATTGCATCAGAAAGTGTCTATATGAGGGAAGGTGCTATTGAGCAATATCTCCTTTTGCCACAATGTTTTCGACTTCATAATAATTATATGTTGTGGTTTTCATTTGTTCTTTCGTTTTAAGAGATTTTCCATAGTTCTTACCAAATCTTTACAATGTGGTCTGTTGCACATTTGTTGGATCTGGGAAACACTTAAATTGATGGAAACAAAAAGTACGGTCTCTTTACATTTGTTCACACAGTCATTGGTGCAAAAAGGCTATAACATATTTTCTCATAATTGTGTTTATCCCTTTCCCACATACAACAAATCTGCAGCAGGCAATTGAAAATCTAAATAAATAAAAGTATAACTATTGACTAGAGTTGAAGACATTTTTACAAAAGGATATTTCGAGGGCTTGGCGTGAAACGGTTGTAACTTAAATTGGTATTTTTTTACCAAGGTTAATCACCTCGCCATAAAGTCTTTATAAGCGTTAAATCACTTTTCTTGGTAAACAATGTAAATTTAGGTGCCATTGCTCGTTCTGAGCAATGGCACCTAAATTTGCATTGTTTACAAAAGGGTTAAAATTGCCCCTAAACCAGGGTTTTCAAAATAGGTTTTGAGTTACAACCGTTTCACGCCAAGCCCTCGATTTGCTCATCATGAGCAATATATGTTCTTTTGTCACTATGTTTTCAACATTTGTCTGCTGCAGTGGTTGACCCTTTCCCTCATACGACAATTCTGCAGCAGAGCGACTTTGAACGTATTTTGTCGAAACATAGAAAATCTCCATAATTGAATGGATAACCTATAACAAAAAGTGGAAAACATTGTGGCAAAAGGAGAAATTGCACGTTTTGTGCAATTTCTTCTTTTGTCACTATGTTTTCAAAAAGCCGTCTGCTGCAGAGGCGTCAGAAAGCGTCTATATGGGGGAAAGGTTTAAGGGATATAGATGTTATAAGGCAAAAAATGTTTTCTTAAATTCATACTTATACAAACACTAATCAAGGCAAATACAGTTCTTGTAGTCAAACATTCTAACATAGATGGTAAAATGCAATGATCTCTATATCTCTCTAACATAGATGGTAAAATGCAATGATCTCTATATCTCTGTTCTAACATTAATAATTATTCCTTGGGTGAAACTAGGCAATAAACTGTCTTGTATATTCATACACTCTTACATTGAAGTAAAAAGCATAATTTATATTTTCAAATCCATGCTTTCTATAATATTTATCTTGGTTATAACCTCTATTCTTAAATTCAAACATATGTGAAATGATACAGTAAACAATGAACTATATTCTTATGTGTGCAAACATGTAAACAGACACTGACTAGCAATGACCTTTCCTTCAAATATGCAACTATCTCATTTCTACTCTTATTAATACATTACATACCTGTAAAAAGGCTAATATCTAAAAGTATTCATAGATATATCTAAGTAAGCAATGAAATCTATTTTGGTTCATATACACATGTAAGTAGGTATTTAATGTGGCCACTATTTTTATTCATGCATACATGCATACATGCAAATAGGCAATAACTATATTCCTAGCCAAAGATAGTGTAGGTAGGCAATGACATCTTTTCTTATTCCCACATATAATCATATAGTCAATGACATCTATGTTTAACCATGCATACATAGCAATAGTAAACACAGCTCATCATGAGGTGCATATTTCATGTTCTAAAATCCTTACTTGACACTAAACCCGTATCTTGTAGGAACTCAAATGAATGGTCTCACTGTGACCATTTATTTGAGTACCTACAAAAAATGGTTAGGTTGAATTCTAAGAGAGATACTGTTGGGGAAAAAAGACCAGTTCACTCCTCCTTATAATCTAGACGTCTGAGTAAAATTTTTGATCTATTTTCTTATTCACAAAACATACAACAAGTTAGCTCCAACTACATATTGAGCTATAACTCCCTATAAAAATATGTCACAAAAAGAATATCTAAGACAGGTTTACTAAAATCACTGTCAAAAGCAACCACTGGTGTTTTAGATCAACCATGTCCCAGTTGATGCACCCTTAAAATAGTTAGAACTGTAACCCTTTAGTTTAAGCCAATATTCTTTTTTGTGATCCCATTTTGGAGAGTCAATAAGAGACCAAACCGATAGAGGCAACAGCATACATTTTTGGGCTACCTTACCCAAAAACCAAACAAAGCAAATATACATCTAGTGTAGACTAAAAACACTATTTGTTGACTAAAAATTTGACTCTTTCCCATGTGCAAACAATTTCTGACACATCACAAACAACTATTGAAGACACTGTGGCAAAAGAAGAATTGCTCATAATTTCCAACTTTATTCAATATTTAAATTTTACATTTGTAGACAATGTTCATCTTTTATGCAATATATATAAAAAAAAATTAAGTTGTCTACTGCAGATGTGAAATGTTGGTAAGGCTTAAAATATTTAAGATTCCGAAAAGTAATTGCCGACCTCAATCAACCTAAATCTACGTTTATTAACCCTTTCGCATACACAACAAATATGCAGATCACATTGAAAGCATCTGAAAATCTGTGAAAATGACAGTTTTATTATTGCTCATTTTGAGCATTTTCCACCTTCGTCACAATTTGTTCAAGTCATTTGCTGCAGATTCATTAAAATGCATCACTATGTTGGGTATGTTTAAACATGCACAAATGTTTATTGTTATATGATTTGTGGGTCAAGTTTTTCGGTCTGGCATGTCAAGTAAAAGTAACATATATGTTAAATTTTAAACTTGACAATTATTTTTACTATCATTGTTCACATATCAACTATCACACCAGTTTCCTTTCCAGTTCTCTTAATTTCAAGGTTATCACCCTATCCACTTCTTGTAAACATACTTTTCATCATCAAGTAATAACTATCAAGCCTGTTTCTTTTTCAGAACCTCCAAGGTCATCACTTTCCCACTGCATGTAAACATACTTTTCATCATCAAGTAATACCTATTATTATAACATGTATTTCTATTCAGAACCTCCAGGGTCATCACTCCATCACTTCTTGTAAACATTCTTTACATCATCAAGTAATATCTATCACACCTGATTCCTTTCTATAACCTCCAGGGTCATCACTTTAACACTACATGTAAACATACTATTCATTGTCAAGTACGGTATCAACTATCACTACTATTTCTTTTCATAACCTCGAGGGTCATCACTTTAACACTACATGTAAACATACTATTCATTGTCAAGTATGGTATCAACTATCACTACTATTTCTTTTCACGAACCTCCAGGGTCATCACTTTTATCACTACATACATAGAAACATACTTTATACCATCAACTCACACTAACATCATTTGCTAACAATGACTAAAATAAACCCTTTCCCTCATACGACAATTCTGCAGCAGACGACTTTGAACATATTTTGACAAAAAGTAGAATATCTCTGTAATTGAATGGATAACGTATGACTAAAAGCAGAAAACATTGTTGCAAAAGGAGAAATTGCTTGTTTTGAGCAATTTCTTCTTTTGTAACTATGTTTTCAAAAAGCTGTCTGCTGCAGAGGCGTCAGAAAGCGTCTATATGAGGGAAAGGGTTAAATACACTGTTAACTATCTTGACACAAAAGGCAAAAAGTAATGAACACTTTTCTTTTCTCAAGGATGAATAAATGAAATAAGCTTACAGAAACCCAACCACAGCATATTTGATTAACACTTTCCACATGCAGACACACCTGCATCAGACAAGTTGTGAAACCATTGCAACAAAAGAATTTATATTGAGCAATTTAATCCTTTGCCACAATGTTTTTCATTTTATTCAAAAATGAATTTGAAATTTATTTTTATAGAGATTTTCGTTATTTTTGCCTAGATGTTTCCAAAGTCGTCTGCTGCAGAATTGTTTTTATTTTGGAAACAGTAAATGAACACTATCTTCAGCTTCAGCAATGTCACATTGAGCTTCTTACTTGTTTCCCAGCATATGTTCAAGAGAAATGGGTGGATATGTGCTGGCTTTCCCACATACAACAGATTTGCAGCAGAAGACTTTAAAAATATCTGAGCAAAAATATTGAAAACCTCTATAATAAGAAGTTAAATTAATGAATAGAGTTAAAAACATTGTGACAAAAGGTGAAATTGCTTGTTTTGAGCAATTTCCCCTCTTGGCAAAAGGTTTTCAAAAGTCGTCTGCTGCAGATTCGCCACAATGCGTCTACTAGTGGGAAAGGGTTAAAAACTAAAGACAGGACAATGATCATAAATGTAAATGTATGTTTCCTGTATGATATCATTTTATCTCTTAGTTTGCGTTAACCCTTTCCCTCATACGACAATTCTGCAGCAGACGACTTTAAACATATTTTGTCAAAAAATAGAAAATCTCTATAATTGAATGGATAACCTATGACTAAAAGTGGAAAACATTGTGGCAAAAGGAGAAATTGCTCGTTTTCAAAAAGATGTCTACTGCAGAGGTGTCAAAAAGCGTCTATATGAGGGAAAGGGTTAAGCACCTTGTTGCAATATGTCCATACATACATGCACGCTCACTTACACTTTACACATGAAGTTCAATTTTGGTCTATAGAGTTGATAAGCATGTACATGTATGTTGCTTACAACCAGTGTAAACAAACCAATGACTTTTGGAACTACATTTGTCAACAAATAAAATCTCTTTCCAAAAACAGTTTTCTGAAATCTGATTGTCAAGCAAGGCCTTGACACTAAAGCAGTCATGACTCTAAAATACCAGTGTGACTACTATATCCACAATCATTCAACATACACATTAAACCCTTTCCAGTTAACAGATGCAATTGAGACGTCTGCAGCAGACAACTTTTGAAAACATTTTGGCAAAAGGAAAAAAAATTCATGATGAGGTATTTCTCCCTTAGCCACAATGTTTTCAACTCTTTCCTACACAGAGTCCCTTTTTAGCACCTTTGCAGCAGACGACTTTTGAAAATACTATGGCAAAAGGAGAAACTGCTAAAAATGAGCAATGTCTCCTTCTGCATCAATACTTTCAACTTGATTCAATGACTGATCATGCATTTGTGGGAAAGGGTTAACGGAGATTTTTCATATTTTTTCCCAGTCTGAGATAGCTACAAAGTCATCTGCTGCAGATTTGTTGTATTCGGGAAAGTGGGTTAACTTGCATACCAAAAAAAAAAATCTTGATTACTAGTATAAAAGAAGACCAGATTAAATAATTGACAATATAAGGGTAGTAAATGTTGCTTAACCCTTTCCCTCATATAGACGCTTTCTGACGCCCTTGCAGCAGACAGCTTTTTGAAAACATAGTGACAAAAGAAGAAATTGCTCAAAACGAGCAATTTCTCCTTTTGCCATGTTTTCCACTTTTAGTTATAGGTTATCTATTCAATTATGGAGCTTTTCTATGTTTTGACAAAATACGTTCAAAGTCGTCTGCTGCAGAATTATCGTATGAGGAAAAGGGTTAAAACATTGTGACAGAGGAAGAAATGGCTCCTCATTTATCCTTCTGCTTCTGTGTTTTTAAAATTGTCTGATGCAGACATACCAAGTGTGTCAGTGAAGTTATGTAAATTGATATCATGATAAAACATTATTCTGAATAAAAGCGTATACATGATGTAATAGTGAGTCCAAAATCTAAAAATATATGACGTTTTTTAACCTTTCTCCTGATTCACATTTCCTATTAAATTGTTAACCCTTTCCCAAATACAACAACTGTGCATCAGAAGACTTTGAAAATATTTTGGCAAATATGTGAAATATCTCTATAAATAATAGTTTATTTATTAAATAGAGTTGAAAATATTGTGGCAAAAGAAGATATTGCTCATTATTTTCAAAAGTCTCCTGCAACAGAAGCCTTAAGATGTCTGCAGGTGGAAAAGGATTTAAGTTATTTCTATTTTGAGCTATTCTTTCATTTCACATGTTTCTAAAAGTCAACTGTGCAGTCATGCCTATAGGGTCTCCAAATTTGCATGTGTATATTTTCAAAGTTGTATGCTGCAGATTCGTTGTATGTGTGAAAGGGTTAAGAAAAGGTCACTTTCTGAAAAAACATGAAAATGGATCTGAATATATTTAATGATAATGATATCTATGTGCAGTATATACCTTTGACTTAATGGGTATAAAATAATTTTGACAAGGAGTCACATATCTAACATAGGCTAACCTGATAAAATCTGATATACTTATAATTCTACTTTTGATTTGTCATCAGTTCATAACCTATCTTATGACTTACCTAAAACCTACTTATTGTATAGTATAATTATAAACATTTATAAAAGAAAAAAAAAATTAGAAGAAAGACATAAATACAGAGATTTGCAACTCGAAGAGAGACATATAAATACAGAGATTTGCAACTCGAATCATGCACAGAACAAATATGACGAGATGTTTATTTCATGGGACTTAATTTAGCAAATAGTTGCGTCTAGGGTATAACATCAACTGCTGATTAGGGCTATGTAAAATTACTCTGATATACCTTTAGTCTTACTTCTCATATCAAGCTGTAATTTCAGCTTTGCTCTGATCATGGGTTTAGTCATTTTTCAACTGTAACAAAAAGATAGATCAGTGTTTTGAAGATGTAAAGGCATTTTTTTTTTTAAAGCCAAGCAGTCCGCATACACCTTTGGAGAACCCCAGGTCACTACATTAAATTAAGGATAAGTCATAATTATTTATTAACCCTTTTCCTCATACGACAATTCTGCAGCAGACGACTTTGAACGTATTTTTTCAAAACATAGAAAATCTCCATAATTGAATGGATAACCTATGACAAAAAGTGGAAAACATTGTGTCAAAAGGAGAAATTGCACGTTTTGTGCAATTTCTTCTTTTGTCACTATGTTTTCAAAAAGCCATCTGCTGCAGAGGCGTCAGAAAGCGTCTATATGAGGGAAAGGGTTAATCGGGGGGGGGGGGGGGGGGGGGGGGTCAGAAGACACTTGTCATTGGTACAAGCGTGTGATCCATAAGGAAACGTATCTACAAGATTAAGGTTATCTCTTGGTGTTGCGAATCTCTGTCTTTATGTGTCTCTGTTAAAACTCAATGACTTCATGATTGTAGGTACTGATGGTTTTTTAACCCTTTCCCTCATATAGACGCTTTCTGACGCCTCTGCAGCAGACGAGGTCAAAATCTGTCTATATGTGGGAAAGGGTTAATAGGCTTCAACATGCTGAGAGTCGAAGGATAACAATGAAGGAAACAGTCTACTAACTGCAGTAACTGATGTACTTTGATTCAAAGACAAAAAATACAAAATCAATTTTGTCATACAAACATCGAACTTTGAAGATCTGAACCATTTCCCATTCCATATGACTTTGAAAAGATTACAGAACATTTCTATAAGTGAAAGTTTCATTAACCCTTTCCCTCATACGTCAATTCTGCAGCAGACGACTTTGAACGTATATCAAAAAATAGAAAATCTCTATAATTGAATGGATAACCTATGACTAAATGTGGAAAACATTGTGTTAAAAGGAGAAATTGCACGTTTTGTGCAATTTCTTCTTTTGTCACTATGTTTTCAAATAGCCGTCTGCTGCAGAGGCGTCAGAAAGCGTCTATATCAGAGAAAGGGTTAATATAAAAACAAGTAAATACAAACATATTGGCTAAAGGAGGATTTGCTCATTATGAG